>OY747701.1:50565000-51165000 GCA_963556495.2 Valencia hispanica
TGACAATCCTGGCAATTCTGGATGTGGTGGAGCATTATCATCCATAAACAGAAACTTGGGGGTGTGCTGGCGGAATTGGGGGATAATTATGGGTTCTATGATCTCTCTGAGGTAAGAACGTGCAGTGACTGAGCCATCTACAATAACCAAATCAGTTTTGCGCTGACTGGTGATGCCTACCCAGACTGTTACACCTCCTCCACCAAAACTAACCCTGGGAACCATTTTGACCTCGGCGTTTCGCTCACCTCGCCTTCTCCAGCAACGCTGAGGACCATCATTTCTGTGCAAAGTGACCCGACAGTCGTCAGTGAACAGGACGGTAGGCCACTGCTGCATTGTCCAGGTCACATGGTCTTGTGCCCACTGCAAATGTTCACGGCGGTATCTTGGTGTCAGTGGAGTCACCTGCAACAATCGTCTGGCATTCAAGCCAAAACGGTACAGTCTGTTGCGAATGGTTTGTCTGGAAATCCTAGTACCCCTCACATCTCGTAAACGGGCCAGTAGTTCTGTGTCTTGATGCAAGTCTGCTGATGACACTTTTAGACACACCAAGTTCACGTGCAACATCTGACTGCCTGCCACCGACCTGAAGGCGCGCTATGGACAGGTGGCGCTGCTCGTCCGTTAAGTGACGTCGTGTTTTGGCTTTTTGAAGGATGGCTTTTTGAAGGATGAAGTTGGACATACTGACAATACCAGCTTTTTAAACCCACAGAATGTTGAAATTGATGCCAAATTGAAAAGGTTTGTCTTTAGTATTTTTTTGTGTTGGCCCTATTATGTAAGGCACCCTGTACACAGTGAGACCATTACGTGGAAAACACGAAATGAGATGTGTCTATCACCTCAATACAATTCCCTCCCTATCCCAAAAATCTCTGAAGAGAAACAAACGCCATATGTATGGCATCCACTGAGTCTCTCATAACATCCCTAACTTATTGTGAGTAGTGTATGTCCTTGTTATATTTGAGTAGATTCAATAGTGTTATATATGCATGGAGACGTACATCAGATAATTGTTCCACAGTCCTCATACCTTTTGTGTTCAAAAGCTTTTTACACTGTCTGTAGATTCTTGACATTTTTAGCTCATCCAAACACTAAATGTACACAGGGCAAAAGTTAACCGGTCTTGTCAGACACTAGTTGTTCAGTAACTACATTTCAGGTGTAAAGCATGATTTGAAACATGCTTTGTCTGAAAATATGGTAACACAATTGTTTACCACACTGGGGCTTTTCATTGTAGTTACTATTTTTTTAATTCTTTATGAATGAAAATTTTGTTTTACAGTTTTTATTTTATTTTATACACTGTAAATTTGGGTCTGTAAACAGAACTAAACCAGTTGGAAATTTACTTCCAGCTTATAACCCTATGCACTGATCAAACTGTGGTGTATATTGGTTGGGAGGGCAAAAAAAAACTTAAATTACCCTTTTTCTGCGGGTTTTATTGCAAAATAGTCTTTCTGCTGATGTCTGCCGGTTTTGCATGAAACTGTTTAATTCTAGTTTTAATGACTTGATAACTTTATCGCGTGTTTACCTTCTAAAACATTTTATGAAGCAATAAACAAGTTTCACCAAGTATAATTTAGGCATAAAATCTAAATAAATTATGCTTAAATAATTAGCTAAAAGTTATTGCGGTCCAAGCAGTGCTTTGCTATATGCATTTTGTAGACGGGGATATTGCAATAATGATACAATTTGAATATTTTATGAAAGCCTAATTTAGATTATTAATTATAGTTTGTTATTGTTGGGTAGCTTATCATAGTGTACAGTCAGGGTTAAATGAAAATTTCCATTTTGACAACTCCAGAGTTTTGGTGTAAAATGATCTAGGTATCAAAATATCTATTGTCTGGAAATATTTAAACTTTTCACTTTAAGACTGGAAATAAAACGGAGTATAAACTTCTGGCTTTTATTGTGAACTATTGATTCACAAAGCAATAAATGTATTTGTGATACATTATGACACTAATTCTTGTGCATCAGTCGTTGGATGTAAAAAACATATAGGCTATGTTGCGTCATGTCTGATGTCTAGAAATAAAAAATGGACCACAAAAAGTTGCTTTCTGTTGTGTTAACAAATTATATCCTGCATAACTTCATTCCTGACTGAAATACAGGTGTTACAGGATCACTAAAGTATTTGTTTGTCATGTTAATTGCTGTGTTTTGCAAATAAACTTACATGTCTTGGCGCCAAAAAAAAAGCTTACTATCTTCACCATCTTCAAATGACTAATTGGCCAACTGTCTTGACTTCCTTAAAATTGGATTTACAGTTTGGTCTGTTGTTTAGCTCAATATCTGTATTGCCACCTTCTGTGAAAAGAAGTTAATGTCTGAAAGTACATGTAATTTTCATGTATTAACCCAGGGGTTCTCAACCTTTTGCAAGCTGGGCCCCCCCAAAGCTGGTTCATTGCAGTTGGGGCCCCAGTGCACCCCTCTACCAAAAGGCACTAGACCTCTGCTATTAATTTATCCTTTATTATTGTTATTATTACTAGGCCTAATAGTAGGCATCATCTGCATTTTTTACAGAAGTTTGCAGGTTTGTGATGTTAATGTGAGACCTGAGCCTGCTTTGCCGTGCAAAGATCCTCAATTCTTGGCTCAATGTTTGATAAGCATAGCCTCAAATCATCCTCCATTTGTGCACGATTGCAGTATTTTGTTTTGAGTGCAGTCATTTATGAGAATCCTGCCTCACACAAATATGTCGACGTGAAAGGAAGGAGAATCTTCAAGGCGACTTCAGAGTTGAGGATATTGCTGCATCAATGCTGCCCAGAATGACGAAAGAGGGGAGGAGCCAAAGAGTTCCTTCAGTCTACTGTCACTCTTCAGCTCAATAAGCTGGTCCTGCATATCAACTGACATTGTGTGACCATATTTTGATTTTCAAAAAAGAGGACATCTGGCACAGTACTGTAACACTTTCAGGATTTGGCCAAGACTTTTGATTTTAACATATTTAAAGTGTATTCTCAATGGGGTTAGAAAAGATTAGTTAAATAACAAACTTCAATTACGCTTTCACAAGAAGAAAATTACTTTATAATCTCTGGAAATAAATTATAATAGAAATAGTTACTCTTCTGAATTAAAAAAAAAGTTACCAGCAACAATAGTTTACTTTTTAAATTGCACTGGACAAAAACTGAAGAAAAATCTGAAATAATCTTCTGAGAAAACAAGTATTATTTTCTTTTCACTGTAATAAAAGTAAACAGCTGCAGACTCAAAAACAAAATAAAAAAGTGCTTACTCTGTTTAGTTTGCATCTTCATCCTCCACAGTCAGTTTATAGATCAACTCTCACTTTGCTCAGGCTTTTTATAGTTTTTGTGTCCATGTGATCTTTGGGAAATGTACCACTTTTGTCACACAGAAACACACATGCCAGCTATGTGAATGGTGCACTCCGCCACCCATTTGTTGCGACGTGACAGTATATCTTTTGTGGTTCGTGCATGAAGCTTGTGCTTTGACTTCTTGTAACTTCTTGTAAACAGCAGTAACTCGGCGCTGCGCAATTGCGTTGCGCAATGCATGCGGCGCAGCCTGCTGTCTGTGGCGTCAATAAACGGATCAGAACCAGCTCGGGAGGACGTTACATGAAAGAAAGGCTGTCATAATGCATGCATCACACCAGTCAGTTTAAGTATGGTCCTATGAAAACAATAAAAACCCGGACATTTTCATCAGTCTATAAATCCTCCCGGATGCCCCGGACAGCACATGAAAAGTGGACATGTCCGGGGAAAAGAGGATGGTTGGTCACCCTAAATTGACAGCTCGTTCGCTGTGCACACAAACGGATCTCGAACCCAAGCAAAAGAGCGATAATCCTCTTTAAAGTGCGTCGCAAATAGTTTTCTCATTGCTGACAGGTGCTCAGACGCTGATTGAAACAGAGGGGAGAAATCGTGTGACGTGCCTGCATCAGTGATAAAGTCTATAAGGCTGGGGTTCTATCGACTGATGCGGCCATAGAGGTCTAGTTTTTGTGTGAAGGCGTGCACTTTGTCTGCAAGGAGCATAATACGAGTTTCGCGGCCTTACAAAGACAGGTTAAGGACATTCAAGCGGTCAAATATATCGACCAAAATGGACAGAGACGCAAGCCACATATAAGTGTCCTCCAGATGCTTCACCAGATCTGATTTGATTTATGTCAAAAACCACTTCACCTCCTCTCGCAGCTCATACAACCGCTGTAACACCCACGGTTAACCCCGCGTCAGATCAGATCACTCACATGCTGTCATTTCTAGCACTTTTATTTAATACATCATAACTTACCTGTTTGATCTATGCATTTTAACAATACAATAGTATAAACACCATTTTCACCACATTGTTTCTGTTTTTCATTTGTGCATGTCATTGACTAACTGCTATTGACATCATCCTTCCACTGACCTTAAATTCTTTATGGTGCTAATGCATAATGCTCCCACCAAGAGAGCCCAATGGATTCTTTGTTTGTGTGTGTGCGTGCGTGAGCGCGAGTGTGCATTTTGTCCCCGTTTGGTTTGTCCTTCATTTGTCTTGTAATAATAGACACCGTAATTAGTTTTTCCTGTAGTAGATAAACTCCTGTAGATCGTTTTCCTCTTTATGATGTGTGTGATGTTATAAACACAACAGTTTGCAAATAGTGTCCTGCTCTTTAAATTCCCCTTGAACAAGCCTAGTCCATTTCTAAGGAGTGCTCCTTTTTTGTGACCTTGTAGTTTCCGTTTTGGTCTAAATAATGTGATTGTAAGAGAGTTATTTGATAATGTTTTTCCAGGGGCACGTGCACCTCGAGCACTTGTGGACCAGAAGTCTTCAGTGATCAAACACAGCCCGACTGTGAAGAGAGAATCTCCCTCACCGCAGGGTCGGGTCAACAACACAAGGTACCATAAGCTTTTGTCATACATCATCAGAAACCAGATTAGTCTCAAAAATTGTATTATGTGGTTTTTTTGGGCATAATTGGGATGGCTGTAGGTAATTCTCTTAAGCTAGAATAACCTCCACCGTTAAACATGACTTGTTTTGATCCAGTGAGAACCAGCAGTTTTTAAAGGAAGTGGTGCAGAGTGTTCTGGAAGGACAGGGTGTCGGCTGGCTTAACATGAAAAAGGTGCGCCGACTGTTGGAGAACGAGCAGCTCCGTGTTTTTGTGCTGAGTAAGCTGAACAGAGCCGTCCAGTCGGAGGAAGACGCCAGACAGGAGATCATACGTGATGTGGTAAGATGCTTGTTTTCTGTGAGAAAGGGATGCATAGTTCTTCCAAAAGTAACCATGTGCCTTCAACTGTTTCACGTTTGCTTACTTTACAAATACAAACTTCAGTGTATTTCAATTGGGGAATGAAAAGGATGCACAATTTTATAAAACTATTTGCTTACAAAAATCAGAAATGAGTGCATTTCCCTTTAGGCCCTTTGAGTGAATACTTTGTTGAATAACATTTGTTGCTTATACACGCGTCATTTGGTGTGAGTACAGTGAAGCAACAATGCATTTGGGAGCCATCGATTGTGCAAGTTGTCCCACTTTAAAAGATGAGTTCTGTAATTTTCATAAGTACACTTCAAGAGGGTGTTAAAAAATCCAGATAATCACGTTCTATGATTGTTTTATTTTTTTATTATTTGAATAATGGTGCAGAAAATAATTATATGGCACCTGCAAACAAGCACCGCCCAGGCAACGAAGGAGTGGCTACGTAAAAAGCATTTCAAGGTTCTGGAGTGATCTAGCCAGTCTCCAGACCTCAATCCAGTAAGGAATCTGTGGAGAGAGTTGAAAGTTCGTGTTGCCCATGACAGCCCAAAACATCACCTCTCCAGAGAATATCTGCATGGAAGAATGGGCCAAAATACCAGGTGGTGATTGTGCAAACCTGGTGAAGACTTAGAGGAAATGTTTGACCTCTGTAATTGCCAACCGAGTTTACATTACATTTGTTATTGACCTAATACTTGTCTGCTATAGGGAAAGTCATTTTAAGGACAACCATTTTATTTAAATTTTAAAATTTGGAAACACTTCAAGCTTTTGCAAAAAGATGGATACACCTTCTTCTGTAAGTTGTTTGTGGAAAATAATGTAAAAAAAGCACATAGTTTGCAATTTAATGACAAGGGGGGCACCTTTTAGCAAATAAAAAAAATTGTTTAGATTATAGAGTTAAGAGGGCCTGAATCAGAGCTTTCATTGCATGCGAGTCAATTTTACAGTTATCCTGCAACAAGCCTGTTTCTGGTGGACATGTACTAGTGTATTTACGAGGACTAAAGATTGTAAAATCCTGTATCATTTTGTTCCGAATGCAGAGAACATATGTATTTTATTGATCCCAAAATGACATACTAAAATCTTGTTTTTAATCAGCAGTCGTCTCTTCAACAATCAAAATTTCAAGGATATTAAAGTGTATTTTATGCTTGAAAAAAAAAAAAAATTTCACTTTAGCAAGAGTATTTAAGTAATTGTTTGCTGTTCAGTGTTTATGTATATGTTTAGTTGGGTTTTTTTTTGTTTTTTTTGAGGCTAGAAGTTGCTGAAGAAATATGGTAACGCTCTGGTGGTATTCACACAACTTGCATTAGAATAGTTTTTCTATGTTTTGTATGCATTTATGTGTTACATATTTAAGTCTGTGATGGTAAGCCTAGAAAAACCTTGACACTGTGTTTTGTTTCCAGGAGGTGAATAGAAAGGTTTACAAAGGCATGCTGGACATTCTGAAATGCACAGTTTCCAGTCTGGAGCACTCTTATACGAATGCTGGCCTTGGAGGAATGGCTAGTGTCTTCAGCCTGCTGGAAATCGCACGCACACATTATCAAACCAAAGGTATGTCCCAAAGCTTACAACCAGCCTTTAATAAAGTTTATGCCTAATTTTGAGATTTATAGAAACTATTCTTAGACTATTATAAGCTCATAGATGTTGTGCTCAAGATAACAAAAGGGTGTTTGTGCCATTTAGACTTGTGAGTGGGTTTGCAATGCATTTATATTAAACTTTGTGCTGCATGTCAGACTGTCTAAAGCATTACCTGAAGCTGTTCTTTGCTTTTTGTGAAATCTGTTTCTTCTCCCCGTTTAACTATTAACATACTTCCTTCTTCTGTATTTGATGAACTTTGTCTTTGGCCCCCTAATTTTGGGAACCTGGTAGACCCAGAAAAGCGCAAGCGAAGCCCCACAGACAGTGCTGGCAGCCCGGGGAGTAAAGAGAGTCCGTCTGGTCGCATAGAGACAGCCAGACCTCAGGGCCTCCTGAATATCCCCCAGCTGCAGCTGCCTCACCACACCACGGGCAAAGGAGCCCGCCATTTTGATTCCCGAAGTCTGAACGAGGAGAACTTTATTGCCTCGATTGGTGTGTACACCACTCAAGTTCGGTTGCATGTGCACTGTAACTCCCCCCACCCTATCCCTGCCCCCTGTACAAGCTCATCAACCTTATACCCCCCCTCCTGCTCTACTTCCAGCCGTCTCAGTGAAAGATTCCCTCACTTGTCCCAGACAATAACCAACAGGTGTAATTATATTCCACACACTTTAACAGAAATTACTGCTGAGGATCACTTCGACTGGCTAATCAGCTTAAATGATGTATGAACATTATTTTTAGGAAGAAATTTTAAATTACAGAAAAGCAGTAGAAGAAATATAAATTAGTTTTGAAGTGTCTGGAATATCCATCCTGTTTCCAGCCTGGATTGTGTGTGTTTGTGCCTTTTTCCCTAAACATCTGTGAAGCTGTTTTCCTCCCCTTTGAGGTTCTGTTGTTGGCCTATTAGCACCTTGAATGCATGTAGTTGTTTTGTTCTTGCAGTTTGAAAATCTGCAGTAGGAGGCAAGGGAAAGTAGAGTTATACACATCGATGATCAAATCGGTGTTCGTCTGAGCCTTTACTGCAGGTTTCTTCAAGGTGTGCTGTGGAAAAAAAAAAAAAAACAGCTCTCTTTGCTCTCAGCATGGAGGGTGGAAACATAACTCCCCAGTAAACAGTCCCAGTATCAAGAAAATTAGTATGACAGACTTGTTTTTCAGGTATATAATCTTTAATTATGTCCTTGATTTTTCTGATAAAATTCTGGGTCTGTCTACAGGGGACTTTTCTCAGTTCGTCCACCCACACCTCTCCTACCCTAACCCCTTTTCTACCTGTTAAAAGTTGCACCTTCAATTCTACAGAATGCTGTGAGACTTACATCTCAGCTTCTGCAACTGCTACATTTCACTCACTGGCCCGCTGGCCTATCAACTTCATTCCATGCTCTCTTCCCAGTCAGCCTTCTTCACCTTTGCTCTGGAGAGCCAGACAAATGCAACGGATGAACTTAAATGGTCAGAGCCAAAGCTCTCTGTCACAGCACTGTGTGGCTCTCCAGGACTCTGTGTGGAGAGCTTGGGGTGTGTTGTAATGTTACCTAAGTAGCTGTTGCAGAGTGAATCCAAAATGGCCTGTCCAGTTTTTAAAAATATAAATATAATTTTGTCCTGTATAAATCAACACTACATGCAAACATTACAAAACACCTTCCTGCAGAAAGTAAAACATTTAAATGCTTCTTTTGTTTTGAGTTGATTTTAATGCTCACCCATCATACATGCCTTTTCAACCAGCTCTCTGACTCTCTCTCTGTCTTTCTCTCCTTGCTTGCAATGCATCTTGGGTAGAATTGTGGAGCAAGCACCAGGATAAGCAAAAAGCTATGGAAAAACAACAGAGTAAGAGACTTTTCACACACCAAAAAACTAAAAGACTGGGGTGTTAAAGTGAAATTTTCCCACCCCCTTATCTTTGCACCTTTTTTTTTTACCTCTTCTCTCACTCGTGTCTTTTTATGCGTGAAACAATAACGAGCAATAATCGAATATCAGAAACAAACCCTCCCCTCCCAATTTCGATACAAGTCAAGGTTTGGGGTTACAGTATCAATGTATTTTACATATTTGATTATAAATTAAAAATTAAAGTTGGATAGGATTAATTTAGGCTTAGAATATTAACAATTTTTATTCCAGAAGATTAAAAATGCATGCCACAGTTTTACACTTTTTACATTTATATTTGTAAGAACAAAAAAGTTGAACGTATCTCATTCTTCTTCTTAGTAATTATGCACGACTTGCGTTGTTTTATTATATAACCCTACAAACAAAACACAACAATGTGAAAAATTTCAAATCATATACACAGGTTTGTAAATTACTGCAGAAACCCTTATGGTTGTTGTAGGTCTACTTGAAATAAATTAAAGCAGTTTACTGTAATATTTATTGGCTTAAGCTGAAGCAAAGTGTATTCTTGTTTTACCATGTTCTTCTTTTTTCCTCTCTTGCAATCATGCATCTAGATGAGCAGAAATGAATAACTGCTGTCCTGTCCTGCTCTTTTTAACTGTACTTTTTTCCAGTTTCAAGTGGCTTGCTGTATTACAGCCAACTTTCCGCAGTTTGCTGGTGCATTATAAATCGCTTAGACAAAGTAAAATGTCGCAAAAAAAGTGAGAACTACACGGACCTGTAAGGATGTACGTGTTGCCACATGTCCACCTACAAAGATGATAAATAACAGTCACACTTGAAACAGAAAATGTCTCCTATATCGACCATGAGTTTGTCTGCATGCCTAACTGCCTGTGTCTGTTTGTGGGTTTTGGTGTAAATTGGGCCACATTTGCAACACTGACTGAAAAATAATGTCTCGCTCTTGCAGTTTTGTTTTCATTTGTATTGTTTTCCGAATTGCAATGTAAACCGCTTCCTGTGCTTGCCTCTGTCTCCTCTCTCTGTCCTTTTAAAATTACCTAACTGTTTAGAACCAGTCATTTGCACAGAAAATTCTGAAGTTTTCCTATGCGGTATAATAGATTAGAAAATCCCTCCCTAGTACACTTTAAAGCTAGTAGCAGCTTAAATCTTGGATAAAACAATTTTTTCTCAAACGCCATAAAGCTACTGTTATCCAGTGTGCTTTGCAGTGTATATGCATAGTGAGATGTTTAAGCAGAGTCTTTGACCCTTCACTTGGATATAGTGTCAGTGCTACTACGATGTGCTGTCTTTGAGTGAGGCGGCTCTCTGTAAGGTAAGAACATCATGGGGTCACATGAGAAAACAGGCTGATAATTAGATCTAATTTGCAGGGACTGAAGGGGGAAAGCAGCAGCGCCCGCAGGTGACTGACGCAGAGGAGAAGAAATCACAGATCAGTGCTGATAGTGGACTCAGTGTCGCATCTGGTTCTCAGGTTTGTACACTGAATACTGATGTAATATGTGAACAAATAATATTAAAATCTTGTAATTTTTTATATTTTTTGGTATAGTACACTAGAACATACTATTTTGTTTTACTTTGAGCTCATGATTATAACCAGCACATTTAAAGGGATAGTTCAGATTTTGCAAAAAAAGACAACCAAGTCTGTCCTAGAAGCTGTTCTAACAGCTGCTCATAACCTCTAAACAGAACCCCACTTCAAAAAAATATGAGCCATCCCTTCAACTATCTCCCAAATATCCCACTAATCTATTTGCTCTTCTTTCCACTGTGGATGTATAGAAGAGCGATACAGAGTCCGTAACCAGTTCAGAGCCGCCGATCCTGACACGAAGCACCAGCCAGGACTCGGAGGCCAGCACAGTGGTAGGGCACGGCCAACTCGGATAATGTACCCTGTATTTATTCTTGTCTCTTTTTTTACGTTCTTTTTTATGCAAGTGGTCCGCAGCAGTGTGCTCCTTTTTAGATTGTCGCAGTATGACAACCTTGTCTAAAAAATTTTATGGTATTCACCCAAAACGTAAATGCATGACATGATCCACTTGGGTTTATTTAAAATGTACAATTCTCCTTCTGATGTTTAAGTTATATCACATATTGGATATTATAATCGTAACAATGTTATCTGCATCGAGTATTATTTTGATAGACTTCAGCAAATAAAATGATTAAATTGGCTTTTGATAGGGTAACACTGATAGCTTATATTAAATGTTAATTCGTTGGGCTATCTGTTCTAGTAGCTGGCCTCCAATCTTAATAGCAGTGTTGGTTGGAGTTCCTTTCCACACCTGATGTTTTTTATATTTCAGCCAGCTGACTAACAGTGCTCAGCAACAATTGGGGGAGGGGTAGCACTGCTTTACTCTAGACTCAATCCACCCAGAATAAACTCCAGTCTTTCTGGCCTTCAATAAAATTACTTTAAACTATCTGGTGTGATGGAAAATTTAACATTTCGATATACCTTAATACTGATACCTGGCCCGTGCCTAAGGATTAGCTGTGTAATATTTACTAAATCCTCTTTTTTGATATAGTTCAAGGCAGTATTTTACAGTTTATAGATTTTACACAAACTCAGTGTTTCTGAATATTTTTATTTTAAATTTAGCTTTAGAATGAATCTAGTCATTTTTTTCTGTAATCCTCACAAAATGATGTGACACAAAATGGTGTTTTATCTGGTAAATTAAGAATGATCCACAGTATGTTGGGTACAATTTTTTTAAGTCGATAAGGGAAAAAAAATTTACTTAGAATTTTGATGTACCTCGTGCAATTAGAAAGTATGCAAAATCCCCAAGGGAATAGAGCTACAGTTTTATTACTAAACAGCTGGATTAAAATGGAAAATGCTTTTTTCTATTTGTATAAAATCAGCCATGAGCCACGTTTCCGCTCTTGGTACTTGAGGGTAATTTAACCAGATCTTTTTCTGAGGGGGTAAATCTGTGGGCCCGCTCCTCTCAGCTGCCGTGTCTCCATACACAATCAGTCCTTTAAGAAATCAGCTAAAGACATCCGCATATCACGACTGTTTCAGCAGAGAGTAGTGTCACTGGTCAGCACAAAAAGACGCCCACAGCAGGAGAAATAACAAGAAATCGACATGGAAGATGCGTTTCGGTTTGCTGTTGTTAGAAACTGCGTCGCCAGTAAATCTTATTTTTACAATGATTGTTTGACGACGTTTCCCTCTGAATTACAACCAATTACCTCGACTTAATCACATCTCCCGCTGAGTGACTCGATTGGGCCATTCCGAGTACAGAACCCCATACAGGTAGTTTGTTGGTTCATGAAATGGCCCCGAAGACGGCCCTGTCGGCCTGGCCCAATAAAGTGGACACCCGCATATTGGGAAGGTCCTGTCAAATTACCTTGAAGTTCCGATAGTGGAAACGTGCTCATTAATGTAAAAATTCAAAAGCCAACTTGTGAATCATTTTCACGTTTCTTTTATTCATACTCTGATTTTTCAAATTTTAGATAAGCAATAGCTCTGGAGAGACCCTTGGAGCCGACAGTGATCTGAGCAGCACAGCAGGAGACGGTCTCGGAGGGAGAACTGCTCCTCATTTGAATCAGTCCAGAGGAACTCTGTCTGACAGCGAGATTGAAACCAATCCAGCCACAAGCTCTGTGTTTGTAAGTTAAAACAAAAAACCAAACTTGCTTGTATACACCAAAGAATACCGACTTTGGTTAAAATCCTCCCTGGGAGCCATTGAATCTTGTTACTGCCATGTAAAATAGTAGTCCAAAAATATATACAATCTATAGCTGCATGAATTTTTTCTTGTAAGTGAAAGCCAATGGGCTTTAATATCGTTTTTTTCTGTTATTAAAAACAAACTCCATAAGGGCTGAATAATTCACCAGCTGCCAAAAAAACTACGTAGGGAACATAATTTTTACTGTGATGAATTCAGCAAAGCAAACACCTTTGTGATAATTGTACTTGCAACTTGAGGACAACCATGGTCTTTTCCTTCTTCTGTAGGGAAAGACTCACACTCTTAAACCCGGTGCGAAAGATATTTTACCTGCAATGGTCAAAGGCCCTCCTGCACAACCGATGGAGGACATCAGTATGAGGATTTATCTCTTTGAAGGCTTGCTGGGTACGTGTTTCTCTCTCAATTTCTCCGTTTTCTCTTTCAACTCATTCTACGGCTAATATAGATGCCACTGATGTTTCATGTGTACTTGTACGTGAAACGGTGCCATTTCCTTTGAGTTTAAATTGTTGTTTTGGATTGCTAACATGTTTTGACTTACATATTTTTTTATATTATTTTTTTAAGGTTTCGCTAAATTACCCATACATACGTAATATAGATGTATGTAAAAGCAGATGGGGCTGAAGGAACAGGAACAAGATGTCTTTAATTCATATTTTGGTAATAATTGTTCAGAACTGCAACAGTTAAAATGCTGCATCGGTAGAATATTGCTGCATGTGTGAGTCCCATTAAGAGTCAGTTGTGCTATAAACACAAGGAACTTCTAATGAGGATTAGAGGATAAATGTAGTCTTGTCAACACAAATTCCAGTCCCAGTGGCTCCCTGTCTGTGAAAATGTCTTGATGCAAACTTGGGGCTTTAAAGTGGTGTGTTTAAAAATCATGCTGTGTGTATTAATCCTCGTCATGTTTCTGTGGTGTGCATCTCAGCTCGCTCGGCTCTCGTTTTTTGCTATTAAACCCACTCACACCTCTTTGCCTAACCCCGATGCTGCTCTCGCTGCTTTTTTTCCTTTCTCCTGCTCCTCATGGGAAATTTCTCCAGGGCGGGATAAGAGCTCCGTTTGGGATCAGCTCGAAGATGCGGCCATGGAAACCTTTTCTCTAAGTAGGGCTGATCTCTTGCCTTTGCCCCTTTTTGTATTTGTGTGTGGTGCTTGTGGAGTGTGTGTTGTGCTTAGCCAGCTCTTTGTTCAGTCTTTTTATCTGATCGGAGTTTTACCTGTTCATTAGTAAGCTGTGTGAAATGGGGCGGGAAAAGAAAAGGGTTATAAGGATCATCACACATTCTAAATACAGAGATCACACCAATGAACTATTTCTTAAACTAAAAACATTTAAGTTTTATGATTTGGTAGACTATAAAATTGCACAGATTATGTTTAAAGTTTATAATAACTTGACGCCAAACAAAATCTTAGTTATGTTTGAAAAAAGGGATTGCAAATACAGATTAAAAGGAAGATGCATATTTAAAAGAAAAAAATTTAGAACTAATATTAGATGTATGACCATCTCCATTAAGGGGGTGAATGTATGGAACAATCTAGATGATGAATTGAAATTATGTCAAACTATAAGTAGTTTCAAGAGGCTTATCAGAATAAAGAGATTGGAGGTTTATAGATTAAGTATGTGACTCCAGAAAAAATAAATTACGAGTTGTTGCATACTATGTTATACTATGATGTATAGAGTAAATTAAATGTTTGTTGGTATGTTAAGTGAGAAGGTTAGGGGTTATAAGCTGTTAGCTTCAGCCTAAACCTTTTTCTTTGGTTAAACATTGATACATATTATGTTACATGCTACATGAAATTGTTTTGTGTGTTATTGTTTTACGGACGTATAACCAGAGAAAAAAATAATAAAAATTAAAAAAATATATATTTTTTTTATATAAACATAAAAAAGTGGATTATAAAGTCTCATGCTCATGTTTACCATCTTTCTGTATACATCACATCACCTACACACAGATTGTTTTACTATTTATTCATTTATCGATTTGTAAGGCCCTTTACAAAACAGCCAACTACAGAGTCAAAACAGGGAAAGAAAATAAATAAAAGATATCTGGAATAAAATGTCACTACTCAGTATTGAAAGCCTTCCAGAATAAAAAGGTCTTTAAGCTTTGATTTAAAAGTGCTCAGCTCCATGATTTAGAATAGATCCAGATGAAGCTGGATCCTGAGTCTGGGTGACACAACTGAGAAAGCCCGGTCACCTCTGCAAAACCCAGAAATTCAGTTTCATACCAACCCCTAAAAAATTGTTGCTCTTGAAACGAGCTTTTTGTAATTTTAGGTCATTAAAAGCAGTGTTCACTTTATTTCATCCAACAACCCTTGTTAATTATTAAATAAGTTTTTATTTTACTTGTGTGTGTAATTCATGTACCTCTAACATTTTAATAATGGGGTGTTACAATTCTTATTTGTAACTTGGTGAAACTCGCAGATGTGTATTTACGTTTATGAATTCATATTTATCAAATTGCAACTTTTTTTTCTAACAGAAAAAGATATATATTTAACAAAATCATATTTAAATTGGCATATAATTTGAGTTGAACCAGATTATCAGCTGTAAAAGGTTTGCTCACTTGAGGAAAACACTGTTTTCAGGTAAGGAGCGCTCCACCCTCTGGGATCAAGTGCAGTTCTGGGAGGACGCCTTCCTAGATGCTGTGATGTTGGAGCGTGAAGGAATGGGGATGGACCAGGGACCTCAGGAAATGATGGAAAGGTTTTCTGTTTTATTTTGTTTCTTTTTACCATCCAAATCTCAGTTTTTAAGCTGTTTTATGAAGCCCACTGTTTCTTGTGTGTCAACTCAGATACTTGTCACTCGGGGAGCACGATCGCAAGCGTCTGGAGGATGATGAAGACAGACTTTTGGCCACCCTGCTACACAACATGATTGCTTACATGCTCATGATGAAAGTATGACAGCCTGTTACTTTGGCTTTTTGATCAGCTGTATTTTTAATTTTTTTCTCCTTAAAGGGGGGGTATTATGCTTCTTCCAGGCACATATTACCCTTCTATAGCACACTCCAATAAAATTGTCACCTTAAGTCAGTGTTTCTCAAAGTTTTTTTTATCATTCCCCACTTTGGACAAACGAGCATACACAAGCCTCCCATGCTTTTATCGCCCCAACAGAATGGTGACCACGCCTGATTTTTTAAGTGTTTTATTTATTTAAATAGCCGAGTTAGTCTACAAGTTTTTAAGGGTATAAATTAGTTGGAAAAAGGGGTTGCGCACTGGTATAAAACCGGCTCAGAAATATATGCTGTCAGTAGTTGCTACATGTAGAACTTCAGCTCGCAGTTGGAGAAAATAAAAGTTGTAGTTTTATCGAATTTACAAAGCTTTCAAAAGTACAAAATAAAATAAAAAAATAAAGCGCAAGATACTCATCCCTGTATTTCCTCCGTGGTTGACCGTGGGACGTCTCTTACTCTGAAACGTTCCCTGATTTTTTTTTTGGACATTTGTCCATTTTGTAGAAGGAATCTCTGATAATGCGGCTACTTCAGCTTGTTTTGTTCTGCTGCGATATATTCCAACGTCAAACTCCCAGCCCGATTTTCCAGGTCCCGGTTCTGTTTACAATGATGATCACAATTGCTAATTTATTTGAGTGTGTTTAATTTTGTGAGAGGGGGGAGCTGGTTGATTTAATTTACAGTGCAGTGAAACATTCACAACGACAGAATCTAGAGGGGGGGAAAACTATTTAAATCCCATTGATGTCACATCCCACCTGCAATACCTCTGCGCCCCACTAGTGGGGCTCGCCCCATAGTTTGAGAAACACTGCCTCAAGTCTTTTAAAAGTCCGTCATATATCCAAATCCACCTTCAAGAAATTTACTTCCGTATTGGACGCCTTGATTTTCGCCTGTGCCTCTCTAAGACCCTCCTACTCTTTCTGACACTCCCCCTTCAGTTCGTCACATACCATGCATCATCGCAGCATGCACGGAGTCGGAAAAAAAATCCCACAAAAGACGCGCAGCTGCAGCTGGTGTGTTATAATTAGCCTACTGCACCTGGGACTCAGCGGGAGTTGGGTGGGGAAGGGTAGGGGACCTCTGCAGGAGCGAGGCTCTCGGCTGAGTATGTAAGGTCGGAGGTGGAGATGGGTGGAAAAGGCGGGGATAGGTGGGAGCAGGCGTTTCAGCAACCCCGAGAACTACCAGCAGAGACTCAAACATTACGCTAACATGAGTGAATGGGTCAGAGCAACACTTCAGGCATGTTTTTATTGAGGGGAAGACAGGTTCTCAGGATATTAAGCTTCAGAAAGTCAATTTTGCATAATACCCCGCCTTTTAAGATGAGTGAACTAGTATTCATGTAAATGTTTTTGTTGTTTTAGGTGAGCAAAAATGACATCAGGAAGAAAGTGAGACGTTTGATGGGCAAATCTCACATCGGACTCGCATACAGCCAAGAGATCAACGAGATCCTTGATAAACTGGCCAATATGGTGAATATTTCTTCCACTTTGACTTCTTTCCATGTAGTATCTCTTAGTTTTATGGAATTGACTTTCACCAATCTTGTGTAGAACGGTCGTGAGCTGTCCATCATGCCCAGTGGAAGTCGTCACATCAAGAAACAAACCTTTGTTGTTCATGCTGGCACTGATACAACAGGAGACATCTTCTTCATGGAGGTAGGTCAATGCTTTCCGTTGTGCTTATACTGCATTCTATTTTTGCTTTTGAAATAAACATTCACCACTGTTTTAGGTTTGTGATGACTGTATAGTCCTGCGCAGCAACATCGGTACAGTTTACGAGCGCTGGTGGTACGAGAAGCTCATCAACATGACGTACTGCCCCAAGACAAAAGTGTTGTGTCTGTGGAGACGCAACGGCCAAGAGACGCAGCTCAACAAGTTCTATACCAAAAAGGTCTAAAGCTCTGCATCATGTGTTTTGGCAAACTTTAGGAGGAAGTTGATTGTAAGTAACTTTGCTCTGTTTATTTCAGTGTCGTGAGCTCTACTACTGTGTCAAAGACAGCATGGAGAGAGCCGCAGCAAGACAGCAAAGCATTAAACCAGGTCAGTACCTTTGAGATCATTATGAGGCTCAGTATATGTATTATCACTATCACTTATGTTAAGAGATTAGAGGGAATATAAATGGAAAATGATAGGGGTGTAACGCTACATGTATTCCGATTCGGATTTTTCGGCACAACCCTGTCGGTCTGTACGCATAAATACAGCTGTTTTCTACCTGAACACATCCAGAAGGTTTATGTGCGACACTTGGAGCGCAGTGCAACGTTCCACAGCCCAACTTAAAAAAATGACACCAAAACAGAAAAGTACTCCCAGCTATCACAAATCTTGGCTCTGTGGGAACATTTTCATTTCTGATGTTGCTATGGTAGAAAAAGTTAAATGGACCGGACTAGAACTTTTTCAGTGAACACATTTTTCAAAAGATATGAAGTCCATAACACGCTCTGCACTGAAGTGAATTACTCACCTGAAACAATGTCAGACATCACTGATACTAGAGAAAAACCAGCTGACTACCAAATGCATCCAATAGCATCCAATCAGCCCAAACTCCTTATTTTGGATAAAAGACAAGCCAGCGGAATCCCCTGTCGAAATTATATCAAATCATCTTCAAACTGATTTAAGCATTTTATTTTTCTCAAAAATGGCCAAAGTACTATTTTTCTAAATATCAACACTGACTGTTTTCAAGTAGTTATATTGTTTTCTGCTTGTACTATTTTGTTTATTAAAAAAATCCAATCAAATCTCCAGTCAGTTCTGTACTTTCAACTTGTTTTTTTTATAGAACATAACAAAATCTAAATAGTCTGATTGGAATTGAAGGGAGGAATTTAGCAAAAAAAGTCATATGCACATTTATATTTATTTGGAGTCGAATCCCTGCGGTTAGAAAACTGCTCTACGTGCTTTTCCTCAGGCCCGGAGCTTGGTGGTGAATTCCCTGTCCAGGACATGAAAACCGGTGAAGGTGGACTGCTTCAGGTTACACTGGAAGGAATCAACCTGAAGTTCATGCACAGCCAGGTAGGAGGCCATTACCACAGCAGAGAAACTAGCTCACATCTCACATAAGGGCATGAGAATAAAAACGATTACTCATGATGGCTCAGACTTCATCCCATCCTTCTGTTCCCATCTCTCCTTGTCTCTCCCGTTCACCTCTATAGCATTTCCTTTCATCCTGTGACGTCTTCCTCTATTGTCATTAAAAACCTTAATTAAAAAATGTGACCTATTACTAATTTTAACGTATTTGTACGTTACGTACGTCAGTACACATGTGGTACTGACGTGCATTTTCCTGATAGAGGAAGAATTCCTGTTTGTGCTTTTTGCTCTTTTTTTTTTTTGTTTGAACGTTTGTTTTTATGCATGCTTGCCATTCTCTGAAACAATGTTAACACATCCCGCCACGCAAGTTTACTTCGACATCTGTGGTGCTCAGACCTCATGTTCATTTACTGTGTGGGAGGAAACGATTTGTAAATCTGTGTGTTTGTTGTGCAACAGTGATTAGACAGATGACCTTAAGCAAAGACTTTTCATTAATAATTGGCTATGTGATAATAGCAACTTTTCATTTTAAGTTTGGACCCTTGAACATTGTCATGTGTTGTCTTTACGTCTGTGCAGGCAATGACAGTCTGGGCTTGTGTATTTTCCTAGCTGATTAGAGTGCAAACCAGGTTCATTTAATAAGAAGATTTAAAAGATTTGGATCCAAATGCAGTCAACAAAGACCTTTTTCACATTCAGCATCTTAACTGAGACAGCTAAAAAGTTGGATGTTATCACCTTAATACACATTTTGTCCAACTGCATTTTCTTCCAAATTTGTATCCCATCTTGGAACCCTGATTTTCCTTCTGCCCAGTATTTGATTAGAGTGAAATGGAAAAAAGTTTTTATCGTCAAAAAGCGCTGACGGCAAACTCATCGTGGCAGACCAATTTTACTGATTGCTGCATAACTAGGTGCAAAGAAGATGAAACATAGCAAACTGTTAAAATCCTTTCTGTAAAATCTATATCTGTTGACTAATATTTAGCTCAAAGAAATTACTGAAGAAATTTTTTTTATATCTGCTAATATGCAGCATAGTTTTTTTTCTTAAATGTCTGCCCTAGAGAGGTTTTTAGAGATACTGATTTTTTTTTTAAAGGGTTTTTTTTATTTGATGTTTTCTCTTCAAAGCACAAAGCTGAAACCCGTTTTATTTTGTGTGTGACAGCATTTATTTCTGCTGTTAAAACTGTTTCTACCAGATAAAGGACAAATCCGTGTGGAAGGCAATAGGTTTTCACGAATGAGCCGGCAGTGTACTTGTTTCCGAGGCTGAACTAAACTAAAAGATGTGGCTCGTATAACAAAGTGGTACGGAGCACATCGAAAATCCCTTTTTACCAGGATCCCGCTACGCACACAGGACCTTTCAAAGACATACAGCCAGGGGTGAAAGTAGTTTTAAATTCTTGCCGGTACTATCACCAAAACCTTCATCTCTCTCTCACTTCATGCATTTTAAATAGCAAATAGTCAAAACCCAAACAAAAACATTTCAATATTTTTCTGTAGGCCTAGGGTTAGGGGTTAGTTGACAAGAATTAAAAACGATTGACGATATTGTAAAATGATAAAATGATGGTTTGGTAGATATTTACCTTGGATTCTGACCATTTAATTCTGTGGATTTGAAGAAGTTTGACCAAGGATTAAAAAAGTTACCTGGGGCATTCATATTCTGGCAGACAGAATTATCGTGCCTATAGTAATTTGTATCCCCCTCCTAAAAAGGGCTGTGAGTATCCCATCTTCAAGTGGTTTAATACATTTCTACCTTGGATTATGACCATTTAATTCTGTGGATTTGAAGAGGTTTGGCCAAGGAATAAAAAAGTTACCTGGGGGATACAGATTCTGGTGGACATAATTATAATCTCTGATATAATTTTTACCTTGTAATTTTGACAAGGGGGACTTCTAGCCTGAATTATTTCTCTTCACCCACCAAAGAGAAATATCAAAAACTGTTGGAACATGCAAAAAATAGGCAACAGAAACAGGTTGGAAGGCTTTTACATCACTAAAACGTTTCTATTAATGTTTGAGGATATAAATGATGTTCTACAAGCCATTTCTCTTTTCAACCGCAGCATTTTCCTAATGTTGTGAATCTGTTCACATATTTGGCAATAAAACCTTCCCGATTCTGATTCTCTTTTACTTTGGTATAATTATTTATTATAACACTAAAATAAACAGCGTTTTTCAGTGTTGAACTCAGGAAGGTGGATTTTTGTTTCTAGCAGACAGAACTTTGGGCGACGTAAAACAATGAAAGGAAATAGTATGTTTATAGGAGATTGTGAAAGAGTTGTTTACTTGCCGAGAACAATTTATATTTAGTGTAATTTTTATATGAATCGAGTTTACACAGACGTGACCGTTTTCTTATTAAGCTGACCGTGCGACACCACGTTAGAAAAATAAATCTATTTATTTCTGTGGTAACCCACAAACGGAACAATGAAGTAAAGACACTTGGTTTTCAATTATTCAAAGACAAAATATCACTAGTTCAATGTGTTGTTGGTGTGATTGTGGCGGAATCAAGTGGAACAGCGCTTCCTTCTAGGTGCCGCTCCCGACTCAGGGGGATACAATTTCTGACGGGGATAACTACCTTTGCACGATACCGGCATTAGCTCATAAGAAGTTTCTTTTCTGAGCTGTTCTGTATGGTTAAAAAACAATTCAGAAACGATTCGGTATGAGTTAAAAGGAATTTTTAAATAGACTGGTTCTAAATGAGGAATTTAAGACAGGCAGCCGCTCTCTCATCTTCCTGGTACTGCGTACCACCACAGAATCTTTTAACGGTACGCAGTACCGGACCATACCGGCTTACTTTCACCCCTGCATACAGCTCTCTTAAACTTTTTCACATTTTGACGTGCTACAACCAGAAACTTAACTGTATTTTGCTGGGATTTTTTGTGATAGACAAACACATAGTAGTGTGTATTTGGGAACTGAAAGGTAAAATGTCTTCTTTTTTTAAAACCAAAAAAACTCAAGTGTTTGGTATGCAGCATTTAGTCTGTTTCACTCTGATGACCCTAAATAAAATCCAGTACCACCATTTGCCTTCATAAGTTCACCTGTCTGTTTATTAATCTCTGTATAAATCAAGATGTTCTGTAAAGTCTCAGTGTGTCATTGGAGAACATTAGTGAACAAACGGCACTAATAAGACAGCAGAGAGGTCAGGGAGAAAGTTGTTTGCAAGTTTAAAGCAACGCTCTTCATGCAGCTTTTTGAGCTATTGTGCGTATAAGACTTGGCAAAGATTTCACTCTGCAAAGCTGATAAAGACACAACCTAAAAGACTTGCAATAATTTCCTCAAAAGGTGCTTCTACATAGTATTGAGGGGCTACAAAGAAAGGCTCGCCACATTTCAATTATTTATTTGTAAAAAAAAAGAAATTGGAAAATTGATATTCTTTACCTTCCACTCCACAATTATGCACATCTTTGTGTTACCTGATCATATAAAATCCCAATAAAATGCCATGACGTTTGTGGTTTTAAAATGACCAAGTGTGAAATGTTTAAGTGGTAAAAACACTTTTACGAGACCTGTGTAAACACTGTTTAAGTTCCTGTCTGCTCTTTGGATTTATTATTTTTTTATCAAGCTCTCCCCCTGAATTAGTCTTTTGCAAAGATTAGACGGCCACCTTTTTATTCTGCTGTAGAGGGTAAATATTATACGAAACGCCTTTTTCTTAAAAAGGATTGCCTGATGGAAGTTTGCTGTTTTTATAAAAACGCATATTTAAACGACAGGTTTTTGTGTGTTTTGTCGAACATTTTTCCCCGGCTGCTCAGAGTTCAGCTTAGCCGACTTGTTCTGAAGTGATAAGGTGTCAGAGGCCACATCCTACATGCTATTGGGGTTTACGGTCTGCCCTCATGTACCTGTTCTGCTGTTGTGAGTGAGTTGTGTTGGTGCCAGCCGTTGTTGCTGGAGGAGGAGGCATGGAGGGCTCTGGGGGACTGAGATGTTTAAAATCCAGGAAAACAAAGGTGAATCAATTTCTCAACACTCTAGTCAAACTTAAGTCCTCTTTTTTTTTTTATTCCCATTTGCCAGCTCTTGTGGTTGAATCTTCTTGTGGTGGGTTTTCTTTTTTTAATCATTGGCTCTCTTAGATTCTTGATTTGAATCCTAACGGGGCTCCTGCAGATAGATGGCGCCCTCTCGGAGTGTTGTCGAGTGTTTGTGCTCTTCTGTCCGATAATAATCCAAACCATTTCTCTCCCATGCTCTCTCCCCCTGCAAGGAGCGGAAGGTACACAACCTCTGCTGTGTTTGCTTATTAGCAGTTACATCTTATTGGGTTCCTTTTGTTTCCTCTACCTGTTTTTTCTTTTCTTTTACTGTTGTAGTGTATGGCAAAGTCTAATTTTATGTCCTTGTCTTCATTTTGTATAGAACTTCCATGTATGCATCATATGGGCCATATTGCCATTATAAAATTTTCTTGTATATGAATAACCACACGCTTTTTACGTCTGATGCACTTCATTGACTAAATGAGTTACTCTGACTTAGCGTTGAGCAGACTTTCTTCTCATTGCCCATGTATGTGTTTGACCATGGAAACTTCTCATAGTGTGTTTCTTTTCTTTTTGGTAGCTGTTAAGCGCTTGCATTTCATGTGTAGTTTTTATTTTTACCTTTCATACTGAATGAAACGAGTTTAACACGGTTGATTTCTTTTAATTTCTTAATATGAAGTGTTTACTCTTCATCTGGTGTTGTTGAGTTAATAATGTTCTGTCTTGTTTTTGTTTGTTTTTGTTTGTTTTTAGGTTTTCATAGAGCTGAGTCACATTAAAAAGTGCAATACAGTGAAGGGAGTCTTTGTCCTGGAGGAATTTGGTAATTACACCATCTATTGATTCTAGGCCTGTACTCGGCACGGCAGTAACTCAGCTTCATGGCAAATTCACTGATGAGAGCTTAGAACAGCTTGCTAAATTGAAGACTCATTCTTTTTAGGAAGGCTGAGCTTTTGATGTGTGCAGGTGGGAAAGAGGGCGATGAATTTTGCAGAGGATGTAGTTTTCAGTGACATAGCAGTGTCAGAGTAACACTTGATGTAGTGGATCGGAAGAAATGGTGAATGAAGATGGTAATTCTGCTATTTTCCACCAAATGCTTGTCTTTAAAATCAAGGCAGATACTTGATAACCAGACATATCAGCAAAACCCTTCTCTGACATGAGGCATCTATTAAAGCAACATTTAGTTATTGTGACATCACTTCTGTTGCCTTTTCTTTCCTCAGTCACAAACAACCGCTTTGTATCTGGGATATTTTTCAATGCCCTAAATCCATTTGACCTATTATGCGTCTCATCACCTTTAAAATTCATATCATCTTGCAAAACATGTAATGGATTTCTAAAACACAGCAACGGTGAATTGAAGCAGCAGAAAAACTTAAAATTCAACCTGTAAAATCTGGAGTTGCACCGATCAGGATATAATTAGTCGATACTGACTTTTCTGATCGGCTAATTCCAATGCCAATTCTTTTTTTTACGGAAAACTAAAATACATGTGCTTTTGGGATCCTTGACATGGGGTAGTACTTTTGAATCCAACAGTCAATGAAAGATAATTCCCATTTATGCATTAAAGTATATGCCCCTAACCTGGCTGAGGCATTGACAGATTTTAAAAAAGTGAGGATTTTCAGTTTGGATGTATTTAATAAACTTAAAAAAATGCTAATTCAGGGTTTCTGCAGGTCTCAATTGTTTTAATTTCTCAAGCTTGAAAGTATATCGTTTTTATTTTTACCTTCCTACTTCCTTTAACTTTGTTAAAGCATAACACCTTAATTCCTCAGTATGAATTGCAGCAAATGAAAGCCACAATCTTTCTCCCAAAAAATAAGTTGATAAAATGAGCTATAAATGAACATATTTAAAAATCCTAAACAAGGTAATCCAAGACATACATTCAAAACTTTGACTCTTTAGAAACCCTTTAATTTAATCAACGGTCGGAGCTGATCAAGGTAAAATTGGCTGATCGATTGATGCATCACTGATAAATGCTGCTGAGCATTCAGTTCTGTAATCAAGAGGACTGAATTACTTTGCAGTAATTATGTAGCTCTAATAAAGTGGAGAAATGGGCAAACTTTAATTTAGAATGTGAGAAACAGCATTAAACTTTACGTAAAAGTTCCTATCAAGCCAATGTTTACACTGCATTGTGTGTGTGTGGGGGGGGGCGGGGGCTGAAACATCAAAGCTGCTGTAAATTAGTGAAGTATAATCAGACAGACAGCAGAAACTTCAGCTGAAGATCAAACACTTTTAAAGCACTTCTAGACTGTTTATATGACACTACAAGCGGCTGTAGAAAAGAGGTCTGGCAGCTAATTATTGTTGCTGGTGAAGTCGAGGAGAATGAAAGCTTCGTCAGTGTTTTTTTTTTTTAATAGGACAAGCTGATTGGAAGCTAGATCAACTTTTTGGTGTGCATTCATATTTACTGACTGTCGTTAAAACAACACTGATGCACTGAGTTGGCGATTAATGGTGACCCATTTTGTCTATTTAAAAAAAGGCTTAAATAGATAATGAATCATTCTGATTTTAGTAAATTGATGAGTCATGAGGCATGTTTCCTCTGGTTATTGGTAGAAAGAAAGATGCTACCAGCTCAGTCAAGTTGCCATCATCCATTTTCATACAGGTTGAGATGTGCCTCTCCAGACGCTTGTGAATTCTCGACCACATGCTGCTAGAAAGCACACTCTGATCCAAGACTTTGCCATCACAATTTGATTACCATAAATGAGCAAAGGTAAACAACTCCAGCATACAGAAGGAGATTTCTTTGTTTCTTAGCAGCACCATCTCTGTGTAAGGAAAAAAAAACTTCTGCAGCCAGTGTTGTTGCCACAGCAACTCGTGCAGATAAACCAATAAAAACGCAACATGTAAGTGAACCACAGTTTTGATTTGATTGTGTGTAATTTCCCTGAAGTTCATACACACAGCAATAATAATGTGTTTTTCAGTAAATACTTTAATTCATTTTAGTAAATTGATTGGCATTTTTAAAGTATGGAACCATACATAATCTATTTTACACTCTGAAATTAAAGGGTTATTTTAAAGGAATTGTTGCAGATTAATAAATCTGTTCAGTGACGTGTTTATAAGCCGATTTGTGATTAAATGACTTCGTCCTCTTAAAGATAAAATGGGAATTGTTTTGCACCGATGACGGTCTCCATGTCCAGACAGTCGTGATCAACAGATGGAATAGTTACAGCACTGTTTATACATGTAAGCTTGAGTTAAAAAGGATGACTCAGTTCTGACAGTGCAGCACAGAATCACAGGAGATAGAAGTCGAAACGTCTGGCTGAGTTACTGTCGTGCCTCTGTGCTGCTTTTGTAATGTTGCCCTCATCTTTGCCACTATGAAAACCTTCATTCTCCAGCAGGTAAAGTGTTGCCACCTTTCTTCTTCAAAACTAGATTCATGCGGATTTTTTCCTTATTCCATCACCGCACCGATTAATATTTTTTTCACCTTCTCTGTATAAATAAGTATTTCTCTGCTTCATCCATCACTTGCTTTTTATTTATTTATTTTGCTTTGACCATTCAAACTGACATTATTCCTCATGTGGTCGTCGTTTGCTGAATGTCCGCCTCTGTATCTCAACCAGTTGGGATCTCAGGTGGGCCGGCTGCTTTATGGGGGACAATTGAAAGGGATGTAGCATTTTCAAAACCCCACTGACATCTGTCCAGATCTCAGTCTCTTCATCTCTGCTCTGGGTTCACAGTTACTAATGAAAAGTCAGTCTGTCTTCTGGGCAGGGTTTTAGCCTCTTCTAGATGCTCTTCTGTGATGTCAGGTCACAGGGGAGGAAGGGGTTTGAAAAGAGGAGGTCGTCTTTCTATGTATTTCTTTCAGAATTACTTACGTTTTTCAAATCTGTTATAAGACACTTGTGTGTTTTATCTGTCTATTTAGTGGGGCATGAATGTGTCACCAGCAGCCCCTTTTTCCATTTTTAACACCAGCTACTTATCTTTGAAAAGTAGCAACGATTGAAACATAAATGAATTTGAAGTGTCTCATCTTATCCTGGTTTTAAACTCTGTAAAATTATTCACAAGCTTCGTGATTGTTGAGGTGTAGGTTCTTGGTCCGCTTCCCATTATACACAATTGAAATTCCAACCCTGTAACTTCCCGAAGCTCTCAATCATGAACTCATCAAAGTTCCTGCTGCCTTTAAATTCTGTGTTTTGTCTCTTGCACCGACATAGTTCCTGAAACTAAAGAAGTGGTGATCCACAAGTACAAGACCCCCATGGTGAGTCCTCTTGTTCTCTTTAAACAGGCCTGAAAAGCTTTTTTTTCACCTAAAGTATTTTACGATGTGTTGAGACTAAATATGGCGATGACACAATTTGTGTGGCTATGGTGATTAGTCTGAGTTATATGTAGAAATAGAAAAAGTAGTAGAAAAGCACAAAATAGTCCAATTTGGTACTGATTTTTAAACGTTTGAAGTTTTCTTTTTCTTCTAAGAGCGAGGAGGCATCCACAGGTTTAAAAAAAAAAGCCCCCAAAAATAAGTGGTGAAATTATTCAATTTAAACACTCTGAAGAAAAATAGGTATGGAGTACCTTGCGAAAGTATTGGTACCCTTGAAACCTTTGTATGTTTTTATAGTCCTGCAACCACAAAATTCAGTTTATTTCATTAAGGTTTTATATGATTAACCAATGTCAAGTTACATTGATGGATGAAGGGGGAAAAAATCGTCAAAATGGGTTTTTAAATTTAGGTCACTCTTTTGAAGACAATAATGTACATATTTCCGATAGAGAAGACAGATGGTTTAAGAGAGGAGTGAAAAAAGCCATCTATGTAAAACATGAAACCAACCTTGAACAGAGGAGTTGGTTTGAGATTCCCCCTTTCAAACACTTACAAAGCCTGATCATGGATTTAAACTCCAAGATGGCCTTGTAACTTTTTGTAATTTGGAAAACATCAGCAACTCTTTCCCCTCAGGTCCATGAAATGTTTTACTGCTTACCATATTAAATGTTGCACAAACTTGCCATGAAGCAATGCTAAAGGTTCAAACAGTTCTGAATGAGAGCACCTAATATTTATGGGTAAATATCCGTGCATGATGCATATCAGGATTTGACCTGGGGAGTTTTTCTCTTTTTAATAAAACATAGATCCAATAATGCTGAACCTTGCTTTATTATTCTGCATCTGCAGAGCCTCTAAGAGAGTTAAAAATTTTACATTTACAGGTTTAGTGTTTGACGTCTGACTACTTTAACTTATTGCTTAATTCTGTTTCTTGCATAATTCAAATTTAAAAGGTGGTGTCACCTCATCTCTGTCCCCCCCCTCCCCTCCCCTCTCTGCAGGCACATCAGATCTGTTACTCTGTCCTCTGCCTTTTCTCCTACGTGGCGGCGGTGAAGGGGAAGGAAGCGGAAGGAAAACTCAAGCTGCTTTCACCAAGACCACTTCCCAGCTAGTCGACACCCCCCCCCCCCCTCTCCTTCCTCGGTGTGCCTCTCTACTTGAACTTCTACATCTCTGCTCTTTAACCAGACAATCCCCGACTTAAATCTAAGCACACGATCCCCGCTTCCCTCCCCTGTGTACATATGCGCCTGTGATCCTTTTTAGATCCAGTTGTGTAGACATGTTTGGTCCGTGATGTCGTGTAAATAACTCCAAACATTCACCGATGTTGTCCGGAGGTTCCGACCCAACTAGTAACACATTTGCTTGCTCCTTGGAGTTGGAGAAGTGAGTCCCCTCGAGTTCGTTAGCTCTGTGTGAAAGCCAGCTGTTGTTACAGATGTGAGGGATTAAAGCCTGAGCCACAGACATGTCCTGTGTAACGGCAGTAAAGCTCACCTCCTGCTCGTCACCATCCAGTTCTGTGTTATTCTGTGATATGTGATTACTGTAAAGTTCCAGTCTGTCCAAGTTGAAACTGGTGAAGCATCCAGAGACCCTGTTAGAGTGCAGTGAAAAAAATACAGCTGTATCCTGCACTGGAGCACCGCATGTAAACTCTTCTTAATGGTGTTTGGTCCTAAAATACTTTGGGTGTTCTCAGATGTGTTCTCTTGCCCACCAGGCTGAATAACTGTTCTAGTTTTGCTGTAAAACTTCTCGTCTGTGCTCCTCTGGTATTAACTGCATGTTACTATAAGGATGAAAAAATAAATATTATATATATATATTTCTATATATAGTATTTATTTAATATATGCATTTAGACTGTACATTTCTCTGGAAAAAAAAACAAGTTACGAAATGTTGATTTGCTAGATGTGCAATACTTAAGAAGTAGTTAGCCATTGCCAGAGTCAAGTTCTCTTGGCTCCCACAGGGTGAAGAATGTAAGTTTTTTTCTTTTTTTTTTCTATTGTGTGTATTTACTGAATATACAGTGTGATATGACTGGTCAAAGTGTCCTCCTTGGTTAATCATGGGTTAATCACAGGACAGAAAACTGAACATTTCAGTGGTTTATCATTAGTTAAAATCGCTGTATGTTTTTATGCTTTGATGGATAAATATATATAAATTAGCAAACTATGAATTTCAGTGGCAGTTTAATAAGTTAAAAACCAAAACCTTAAAGTTTAACAAATTTGTAATTTTACCGCTTTCCCATTTCGCTCCTTTTTCTGGTTTTGGCCGGTTCTTGCTTCAACTCGCACGCATTATACCTGCTTTGACAGCCGGTGGTAGTTCCTTACTTTTTGATACACTTAATGAACAGAATTTTTTTTTTATTTGGTGGATAAAGCAAAAATGGACTGATTTTAATCTCCACCCAGTTATTAAATGCATCTTTAGTTATTTTTCTTTAAAAAGTGCTTCTCAGTGTTTCTGATAAGTTTCTGAATGTAAATATGTTAAACTGTGAAGAGCAGCTGACAGAAAACATGAGGGGTTTTTGGAAACTATTGGTCAAATCCAGCATCCAAATCTTCAGTTGTAAAGAGATTACAATGAGTAAAATGTTAGTTTTGTCTCCAAAAGGACTTCTGTAATCAGATGTCTCTCCTGTGATTGACCCTTCAGACGTGTTCAAGCTAACAGCTGTAATCATGACGGACTCAGTGAGGACATCGTTTTGTCTTTGTGTTCCATGGTAGTGAAAAACGGGCCAGTCGCTGGCCCATTCAACAGCGAGTGTGTGAGTGCATGCGTGGTCACGTGGTGAACAGTCCTGATCAGCAATATATTGCTACAGTAATATCACTGGAAGAGGTTTTATTTTGATCCTGACATGCTTGTATTTTTAGTAACTCAACTGTGCAAAGTAGAAATTTCAGGAAGTCATTGAGAAGATGGCGTTTCATCTCCAGAACTGATCTGTGAATTTTCTGCTTTGGCTAAAAAAATTATTTTTAAATCTGGTATATTACAACTCATCTCAGTTGTTGTACTCACTGGCTGAGAGAGGGAGAAACAGTAAGGAGATGCCAGGTGTAAGTATTCCAGTATTTGAAAAAATAAAGATATTTATAGACTATGTACAGCTTTGGCAATATAATAAAGTTGTCCTAAATGAAGCTGCTGTGTTTTTTTCTTTTACAAAAAAAAGATTAAAGCTTTGTTTTTTGTAAGATTTATTGCAGAAAATTGTTTGAAATATGGCTGTTTAAGTTCACACTAAACCATTTAAAATGTAAATGACACAGCAGAGCTGCCTATAAATGAAAATGGAGCTAACCTAATTTCTTTCAAATTAGCTCTTCCTATGAAGTAACTGTCATGTTCATTAAAAAAAATTAAAAAACGTACCTGGATAAATATAGTCAAGGACGCACGGGAAATATTTCTCTAAATCTCTTTACATAGACAGAAAATGTGCACTTCTGTTACAATGTAGAGTTCATATTTCAGAATATTTCTAATTTCTTTGTGATACAAGGAAACATGATTATTTCTTTAAAAATAAAGATCAGGCCTTCTGTTTCTAACAGGTTATCCAACAGGCACAAATTATCTTTTAACAGGCTTTCCAAATCAGCCAGGTCCCATGTAAAAAAATAAAATAAAATACCTAAACATAAATGTTCTGCCACCCTTGGTGGCAAAAACTACCATACAGGAGTCTTTCACATCATTATGGAGATCAGTTGGAGATCAGAGTTCATGGTAGTTCTCAAGATAAGTTCTCCCCAACCATTATACTACCACCACCCTGTTTGAGTGTCACTATGATCTTTTGGAACACCTTACAGTGACATCCAGTGCTCTCTCTCCACCGCACAGAATGTTTTCCCAAAAGTTTTGGGGATTATTAAGACTATATATATATATATATATATATATATATATATATATATATATATATATATATATATATATATATATATATATATATATATATATATATATATATATATATATATATATATATATATATATATATATATATATATATATAGTGTTTTTGGTAAGCAGTGATTATTGCCTTAGATCTCTGCTGAGGCCTGAAGTGCTTTATGGGGGGATTTTTGCTTTTTAAATTTATTTTAGCCTACTCCATGTTGTCAGACAGATTGGATTTCAGTGATTTGACAATTGAGGGCTGGGCATAGGACAAATAGATTATCACATTGGGCCTGGCTGGTTTGGATAATATTTTTCACCTGAATTAATGAAATCATTAAACATCTGCTTTTTGTATTTACTTGGTTATCTTTGTATTCAAAGCTGTGAAAAAGACAGCACTGGATATATTTAACCTTTCCCTTTTTGGCAAATTTCTCTCATGGATATTTATCAGACAAAATAATATTTTAAAAGAAATTACTTTAAAAAAAACAGTTTGGGCCAGATATTTTAATCAGAACAGAGAATAAGACTTAAGAAAAAAAAATAAATAGTTTATATGAAGTACCCAGGACTGTATATAAAATATAGATTTTATCTAAAAATATATTTGAAAACTCCCAAAAGCACCTTTTAAATCTACAAACAAGGCCTTTTCATCATTGCATTGTTGTGTTGCACAAGTTGCAGATTTCATACTCTAAATATTAAATAGACCTTGCTTTTCGCCTGCTGTCTATTATATTAATGTCTTAATTCTGTCAGCATTCTAAGCACTTTTTAAGACCAATGTGTTTCTTTAGTAGTAGTTTCAGATTCTCAGTAGAGGCTTCAAGGCTTTCTATGCAAATGTGACCTTTAGTCCAAGGCTCACACGTCCCCGTGGAGATTTCTGCGGAGAATCCGGAGACGAGACATCACCTCGTCCCAGTCCAGGTAGGCACCCTCCAAGTGTCGCAGCCTGTCTGGTCTGCTGATGTAGCTCTTCCTCCCATGCAGCAGACGCCAGTTGTCAAAGGTCACAATGTCACCTAGAATAAAACAAACATCTGAGACGGTATTGCACACCGACGTATAACACACACCAAAAAAAAAGCTCAAAGTCAAGAAGCTTTAGGTTAGGCATCATTTAAAGTTCAGAAACAAATCAGGTTTTATCCAGCTGATATTGGCTGTCTGGCTGATTAATAATTTTTTCTTTATAGAAGGGAAGTCCTTCAGTGACTGCGTACAGAGGACATAGAGGTTAGCAGTGGGTTGGACATTTACGGCTTGAAATAATGCTGCGGGAGCTAACAGATCCATCCTGCTACACATTAACGTCCTGAATCTCAGCCGCTAGATGCAGCAGAGACGTATTTCATGGCTTTCGCTTGACATTGGTAACTTGATTTGGCCTGCTGTGACTGAGATGGCAGTGACGTTTTAATGTCACCGTGACCTTAATGATGACAAACATGTTGTTCATCTCTGTGTTTACGACGAGCAGAAGCATCCTGCTAAGCAACAGTCTCTCTGAAACCACACTATCCTTTCCTTTTGTAAATCTTCACAGTACATTGCAAAAGTATTCACACCTCTTTTCGTCACATTGCAACCACAAAGTTAAATTATCTTCTACCAATTTCTTGACAAACACAAATGTGCATATCTAAAGTGGAAAGATGTGTGTAGATGCATATTTAAGCAAATAATCTGAAAAGTGTGGTGTGCCTCTTATATGCCGTAGTAAAATCCAGGGGAAAGCGACGGTTTTGAGAAGACACTTCAAAATAGTCCATGTAATAATTCAATGTCAAATCTGTTCTGTGAAGGCCTCAGAAGTTCATTAGAGAACATAAGTGAATAATCATCATGAAAACCAAGGAACACAATTGGCAAACTGGATTGGAGGTTCATTTTTTGGGGGATAAAAACCCCTAACAAAGAACTACAATGAAAGGGATTAGAATAAAGCATACAGAGGGGCAAAAAAGTATTTGGCAGCCACCGATTGTGCAAGTTCTCCCACTTAAAAAAATATGAGGTCTGCTATTTCCATCATCATCAACCCTTTTTTTAAATTTAGGAAATTGCATTGCATTATTTTAAAGTATTTTTTGTATAATGGTGCAGAAAATAAGTATTTAGCACCTACGAACAAGCACGAATTCTGGCCCTCAAACACCTGTTACTTCTTTAAGAGGCTCTTCTATCCTCCACTCGTTACCTGTATTAATGGCACCAGTTTGAACTCGTCTGTATAAAAGACACCTGTCCACACTTTCAAATATTCAGACTCCTACCGGCACCATGGCCAAGACCAGAGAGCTGTCCAGGGACAAGATTGTACACCTGCACAAGACTGGGATGAGCAAATCGAAAGAGATCAACTTTTGGTGCAATTATTAGAAAAGGGATAAAAATACAAGATCAGTGGCAATCTCCCTCAACCTGGGGCTCCATGCAAGATCTCACCTCGTGGGGTACACATGATCTTGAGAACGGTATGTCAAAATGACTGACAAACAAAGGATTGTAGCGCGATCTCTGCTACAGTTACAGATCTTAACAGAAATGTTTAAGCATCAAGACCGTTCGATGCAACATTAAGTATACCATTGGATGCAGATAAATTTTGTATAATTAACATAACATTAAATATGAATCAACTGTATTGATGTCACAGTGGGGACATTCACATGTTAAGGCAGCTGCAGTACACGCAAAAAAAAAAAACTTTTCATAATGCACCACAAACACGGGTGACCGCTGAGACTAAAAAGGTAGTTATTTTTTGTTTACTGGGTGGGATAAAGTTCGGTCACTTACACACCTGATTTGCTCCGAGACGACCTCTTCAGCTGGATCTTAGTTCACGTGTTTGGTGCACACCTGAGTTCACTGGGTTGTATTCACACCGGCCCAAAAGGTCCGGACCAAGGGAGGAAACGAATTTGAGTTTATTTTAAGCGAACTAAACGAGGATGGTGTGAATACGCCCTGACAGTGTCTCTCACAGCTGAAGTGTACCTATGATGAAAATTACAGACCTCTCATCTTTTTATATGGGACAACTTGCATAATTGGTGGCTGCCTAATACTTTTTTGCCCCACCACGTCTGTTGTGGAATGGCCCAGTGCTAAATCAAAATTGGGAAGTGGGGGCAAGACTTTAAAACCGCTGTTCAGATGCTCGTCATCCAGGTTTACTGAGCTTCATCTATTTTGCATAAAAGAATGGGCAAAACTTTCAGTCTCTTGATGAGTAAAGCTGGTGAAGACACTGCTTACCCCAACAGATTATGTTATGTATGGACAGTGGAACAAATATGAAGACCACAAACCTTCAGATTTTTTTTTATTGAGTTCAGGCTAGCTACAATGTTGTCAGTAAAGGACAAAAATACTCTAAATAGTATTGTGATTGTTTACTCCAAGATTATTGGACTTCACCAGAAAGACTTGAGTACTGTACTCTATGGGAGAAAGAGATTGCTGGAAAAGCAAAGAAAAATGATCAGCAAGTCTAAACGTCTTTTTAGAGAAATGTCTACCGTTGCCTTACGGCCGACATTATATTATGCCCAAGTCCAAAACTAATCATTACTCTAAGTCTTTTATTCCCTATGCTAGTAGAGTGTTGAATATGGACAATGCCAACACTTTTTCTTGTTATTTGTTGTGTGTTTTTGTCTTTTGCTGTGTTTTTGTTCATTGAATTAATGATTTTGGTTAGTAGATACACGTTAGAGGTGAATGTATAGACTGGTAGGCTACAGATGAATTGCCCATGGGATCAATAAAGTCGTCTGATTCTGAAACTGAATCTTTCACTGATCTACTTTGTGTTGGTCTATCAAATAAAGTACCAAACTAAATTTAAATTTGTGGTCGCGATGTGACAAAGTAGAAGAGGTATAAAGATATTTGCAAGGTACGGCTCCTCCACTAAATCACCAGAGCTAACTTCAGACAGCACAGATACATTTTCAAATGTTATGGTTTTCAAAGTGACCCACTGACCTGGCTCCATGGTGTAGGTGACCACGTTCTCTGGTCTGTTCATAATGTCCACATAGGCCTTCAGGGCTCTATAGAAGGGTTGAATCTGATGTAAGGGGAGGTCCAGCACAGAGTCTCTGGTGGCGTTGTTGTAGTTAATTTTTGTGACTTTGCCCTCGGAGTCAACACTGATCACAGAAGGACATTATTAGTCTTTAATGATGTTAAGAGCTGAAACAATGTTCAGAAGGACGTTATTTAACTTTAAAAAGCAGGCTGTAATGTTTTTAAACACTTGGTTGGATATCTATAAAATACCAGTGTTTTTTAATTCTTTATTTTTGCAAAGACGGGCTGATCCTCCTTTGTCTATAGGAGGCCGAACAACTGAACAGATTTTGATTCTGAGAACCAAAAAGAACTCCAAGCCACTCTCCAATTAAAAAGTTTAAAAGGCCTTTATTGTAATGGCTTGGTCAAGTTAACCTTCTAAAAAACTCCAACGCGTTTCGGCTAAATGCCTTCTTCTGGGAGAGAAGAGCAATAAAGGCTTTTTAACCTTTTTCATTGAAGAGTGCCTTGGAGTTCTTTTTGGTTCTTGGCATTTTGTTTCCCATCCAAAGAGCACCTCTTTTGAACCAACCTTTGGAGTCCAGGAAGCGCTCCTCTACTCCCCAGATTTTTATCCTGATTTGTTTACCGTCTAAGTCATTTAAAAATTAATCACTTCAGTGTTGAAATAACTGAACATGAAAATAGCTGAGGTTTGTGTTGTGACCTGATGTAAACTTATGTACAAAGGTCCCTGAACATACCTTTTTTTAGTGTCACAATAAAACTGTAGACACACAAAATATTTAAATATCTGTATCAGATTTTTTAATCGTTCTGAACAGCAGATGGCAGTGTCTCCATTCCAAATAAAATAACTATACATACACTTCCTTACAGTGATAGGATATACCACTGGCTGTTTTTTCTGTCTGAAATCAGATGTGTGTGTTTGTGTGTGTTGTTTAACAGCCACCTGATGTCTCATTAATACTTACTCGATGATACGGTTCTTGGACTGCAACATGAAGTCGCAGTAGTCCGTGCCGGTGTCGGTGAAGTCCACACGGAGCGAGGTGAGCGTCCGGAAGGCCTCTGGATCTTCTTCCTGCAGCTGCTCGGCCATGTGGAAGCCGTCCACCACCTCGCTCTCCCCTCCTTCCTCCGCTTGGTTAATGCAGTGCAGGAACTGTACCTACAGCACGCCGAAGCACACATGCCGAGCAAATGCTCCCTGTAAAGCTCTGAAGTCATGAAGGCCAAATGCCAAGACATGATTCATCGCTGATCCTGTTCCCGTTTAATCCTCTAAACGGCATTTAAGAAAGATTTTACTCACCCCAGGTGCAAAGTGTAAAGCTGGATAGTCTGTATGCAGGCTCAGCTTCCCTGAAGTGTATGCCACATTGTTTGCCATGGATTTGTCCTGGACCTGCCATGTATGCCTGAGGACAAAGATAACATTCATTAATAAACCCCACTGTAATTATTCCACTTTGGCAACAGAAGATCAGTAACGACAATTAGGCAGCGAGGAGAAAAGGATGAGATGAGATGAACTTCGGAGGGATCCCTGAGGGGAAACTGGGCAGCTTCACAGGAATGCTCAGACTGTAGACTCTTAAGTAGATCCTTCATTGAGATGCAGCATGAGTCGAGCACTAATGAGGTAAAGTTATCTTCACTGTTCTGTTTGTATGCCACGTTTTGGACGAAGCTTGAGTCATTAACAGTTTCTCTGATGGCAGACTCACAATCACAATCATTTTTGTCTGCAGACTTTTCACTTCCTGCAGTATGAGCTAATCTACTGCCGGTGGAAGAGCTTTATGATTCAAACCTCTGTTGCACCTGAGTCCGCCAGGTTATTCCTCTGGCTTAAAAAAAGATGGAATACTTTGTTTATTTTCCCCTTCTCTGTCCTCAAACAATCAACCCTGCAATAAGTCAAAGTGATGAACTGGCGTGATGGAAAAAGGGCCAAGAGATACTCACTAAGCTCAACTATGGAACCAATATGAACCAAAGCTACAGATGAATGACTGTAGCATACGCTTGAAATGCTTCTTTGCTTAAAAAGCTTGACTTCCCTTTTGAATACAGTAAGAAGTTTGCATGCACTCATCATAAGCATGAACATAATTCATTTGGCACATTTGAACCACTTTTTTCAGGGTGCAGTGATTTTAAACAACTTCAACAATGAAAAGAAAAAAATTTTTCTAGACAACTTTGTGTCAGATAAAAATGCTCAAATATATACAGTTAACGCAACGATTATTTAGTTAAATGCTGGTCTTTTCCCCCATGGGCAAGATGCTAGCATAATTCTGGCTACATATTTGACATCCCTTCTTATAATAATTAGGAAAAGTAATTAAAACGGGTTGTTTTCCTGGAACAGACCCAGCTTTTAAAGATAGCCCAAAAGTTTTCAATAAGGTCAGGGCCATTCCAGAAGCCTAACCCCTTACTGCCTGAATTTATTTAGTTTTATATATACACGTTGTTGTTGGGGTTTTTGTTTGCTGTAAAACAGATTGAAATTTAATAGAGCTAGTTAATAAAAAACATAGCACATACAAAAAATATAAATGTAGGTATTGCGCATGCAAATGAGCAAAACTGGGCATAACTGACCACTAGATGGCAGCAAAGTCCCTCTAATACAACCCTTGGCATGTGTGGAATGTGCATCAATAAGCGGCACACATGAATTTGTGCCATGTTCTCGAAGGCCTTAATGTTGGTTCTGGTTGCTTTATTAGTGTTTAGCATCACTGACCTGCTGAAACACAAACTTGTGTCCATGTTTCAACCTTTGATTTGAGGTGAAGTTGAATAATATGGAGCACACCCACTTTGTGCAATGCACCAGTACCACTGCCAACAGAACAAACCCTCAGCATGAGGCTACCACTACCATGCTTGACAGTTGGTATTGTGTTCGTTTGGTTTAAAAGCCTCACCTTGACTGATTTTAAACTCTACCTTCATTGTGGACAGTGCCACTGGTGTTCCAGCTTCCTCCACTATGGTTCCTGAACCTACTAACTAAATCCTTCCATCTAAGGGTGACAGTCTGGGTCAGATAATAAAATATTAGACACAGGCTGTGTTCTAACAGGACAATGCTCCCTAACACATAAATATTTACTCTGCAATGGAAGAGGCAGGTTAAATGGCTGCCTGAGTGGCTCCGACCGCAACCCTGTGATAATTTCTGAGCTAAGCTTAACAGCAGAGCTCAGGCATGGAAACAAACTAATGTAAACCAAAACTAAAAAAAGAGGAATGGTTAAATAACCTGCCTAAATTATGCCAGCAGGTTGTTGATACCAACAGAAAGCATGTGGTTTCACTGAAGCTCTGGTTAAGGGACATGTATCCCAATATTATTGGGGTTGTATGAATACTGAGAGCCTGTGCTACTACTGATGCCGCAGTAAATTTAAACGTGTGCTTTCTAGTTAAAAAAAAATAATCGAAGACGTTTTTTGTGTAATCAGTCTACCCTGGCAAAAGAATAGTTTGAATGTATCATTAATATTCCTGCATTTTTGTGAAAATAACACCTATTCATGATGAATGCAAGTAAACCTAAAAGGAACCATAACTGATTTAATTAGCCATTCGCAGTTTCACTGTACCGGCTCTGTGTACTTAGCATCTTTTATACATAGCACCAGCTGCTTCAAATGACTTAATGCTTATTTACTGTATTGAGCATGACTGGAGTAAACCTCACAGAGTCTTACCCATAAAACGTTAACCTGAGATATCCAATCCTCTCAGCCAGCCTGGCCACTTGGCCTTGCTCTGCAGGCGCCCCCTTTAGGTGGACGATGCCAACTCGACGTAGGGCCAGGAGCCAGGCGAGCGCAGCCCCATCATCGTGGAGAACTTCCTGGAAGTCAGCTGTGGGAATATGCAGCGTTGCATCCCAATAATAACGCTCTGAAATGCAAAAACAGAATGATTTTATCCCAAAACGGCTCTATAGAAACTACAGCTGGTTTTTGAAATCATTTGCCGTTTCATTATTCCATTATTTGTGTCCGTTAAAAAGCAGTGTTGGGGACTTGTTAAATAAAAAAAAAACATATTGTAATGCACATTTAATCCAGGACACAAATCTAAGTCTGAACACAAATGGACACCATTCAGAAATCCTCCATCTAAGCTGGACTGTGTTGATAAAATGGACCACAGCCATCCAGATGTGCAGCACATGTTGAGTCGGAGCATTACAAAACATCTGACCTTTAGTTATTTTGTTTACTGTGAGTAAAAGACTTCAAGACACACATTTTTAGTTCGACACTTTCTTTACTCTGGTTTTCTCATCCTAAAAACTTTTTGACAAGGCATTTTGGCAAAAACTATTTGACAAGATCAAGTTCGACAGTTTGTTTTATTCTAGAAAGGAAATAATTTATCTCTAAGTCCATTACTGCATCCTTTGCTTATTGGAGCTGAATAATTTTCTAAACTTTGCAGCACAGTTGAAGATGAATAGTTCTCTGAAAAGTAAAAAAAAAAAAGTCAGCATGTCTCCATCAGACAGACAGAAATGGAAAGAATCCTCCCGTTGCTCTCCACCCAGCTGGCTCCACTCCTTTTTCCATCCAGCCTCCCTCCAGTGACTTCCAAAGAAGCAGCTGCTAAGTACATTTGCGGGTAGAGGGGGGTGGATTTAACACAAAGTATGTACCTGTCTGATGTTTATGGCACCTCCTTGTGTCTCTTGTAACCGCTATGTTCAAAACAAAACCTAATAAAGCTGCATCACAAACAGCCTATAGAAATAAAAGATGGATTTGACAGAGTCAGAATGATCCTGCTGAACTTCGAGCATGATTTATTCTCATCTGAAGAGTCCAAAACCACCGAAGAAAATACGCCCGATCGCTGAGGACAGTGAAGATTTAAAGACACAACAAAACAACTTCAACTGGTGATTTCACTGCCTTATTTCATTAAAAGCAGTGAGGCACAAAGACCGAGTCAGGAACCCGGTGATCATCATGACTCGCAGACCTCCCTCCAGGCTGTTGTCACAAATGATCAGTTTCTGGCTCCACAACTCAAACAGGTCAAGGACCCACTGTCTGTTAAAACATGTCATGAGGGCAGAGGCAAACAGAGAGAGCATGAGAAACTGGGGCAAAGGTCAAACCTGGATGCTACAATTAATTGGGGAAACGTGCACAGCACTTTTTTATTTCTTTTTTTTCAGTTCAGGATGTCGATCGTTACAGGAAGGTTCTGGCTCGGGTTGTAGTGTAGCTGTACGTGTGCAGGCACAGCTGCAGTTCAGCACAAATCTCATTCTGAAACTTGTCACGCTCACCATTATCAGGACAGTTCACAGTGTGCCTGCTGGGCTGAACAAAAGATGAGAACCTTGCTTGAATATCTGCCGTCTAATCATGTAATCAGAGACGCACAGCAGCTTGTTTTCAACTGGGAGAGTTCATCACAAATCGTAGATATGCAGGGTAAAAAGAAAATAATGAGGGCCTTTTAACCTAAACAGTGAAAAGTTCAGGATCTGGTCAAAGTTGTAAGCAGATAAAACTAAAAGTACAATAATTTATGTGCTGTATGACAGCAGTTTTGTGATGCGTGCGGTTTTAAGAAGAACTTCTGGGACAAACTGCGTCACAAAAACCAAGCTCAGATGGGATAATCTGCCTATAAGAAAACTATTAGTTGTATATTCCACAAATCTGTTTTTTTAGGAAGAGGGACAGGAACAAAACCATTAGACCCCTTCCATGACCACTAGCCATGAAAGGGACGTAGCGTGTGGAAAGAGATGCTCCGGTAAATTACAAAGAAAACACTACTTGGGTCAGAAAACTAACTCTTCACATCCTCCTGAGCAAACTATTGTCATCATGAAACACAGCGGTGGCAGGATTATATTGTGGGGATTCAGCTGGGACAAGGAAGTGACTCATAGCTGATGGCAAGATGGATGGAGGTAAAATGAAACGGTGATACTGGAAGAAAACTGTCAGTGCCTGAGGCAGAAGTATCCACAAAGCATTGCTCTCTGGAATACTTTTCAAGTCTATCTGAAAAACAACTTCTAGGTCTAATTAGGAACCACTTTGTGATGGTCTATAACAAAATCTAAATAAAGAACAAAAATAGGAACATCAAATATTTTTTAAAAAGTTCAAGGGGTATGAATACTTTTGCAAAATACATTCTGTTCTCAACTGAATTAAAATATTCTCACTTCTCACCTCAAAAGCCAAACAGTCCATGGTATTTTCTCTATGAACTAAAAATATTTGACCACTGTATCTCCTTACAAAGTTGATTCTACAATCAGTAAGGTTGCTTCAGAGTGCATTATTTCCTAGACACACACATTTATAAAAATTTATATAGCTGTGACACCACAGAATTACCAGACACTCCATGAAAAATTCAATAGTTACCCAGGCTTAATATTAGTTCAGTTGAGATGGTTTTACTGAAAGAGACTTTTCACTAGCAGTTATTAGCATTTCAACGTACAGTACGACTCTGTTCTGGCACGCTGCAGTCCTTCCATGCACACACAAGCAAAGCCAGAGGGAGTTGGAGGAGCTGCACAGGGCCCTTGATGGCAGGGAACACAGCGGGCATCACTGACAACAGACATGGCATTGAAGTCATACGCAGTATGAAAATAAGGAGCTGTGGGAGCAAAGAGAAGAAGGGAAGGCTGCTGGAGTGAAAAGTCTCGAGCAGCTTCAGTAGTACACACTATGAGATGTGCTTTATTAGACTGGAAGAAACATCAACTGAACCATCAGCTCATGTGAGGTAATTTAAAGATCAACTGTTATACTGGAAGAGTTGGTGGAGTTTCACATGAACAGGAACCCATCATTTTATCATTTTGATTCATAGTCATTTATATCATGTAAAAGGTTTTGTTGGGAGACATGCTGTCCTACCTGAAGTTTGTGTTAAATTACATGTGCGTAACTTTAGTATTTAAAATATATTCTCCTGATGAAACTCAGTTAATTCACATAAATAAAAAATAAAAGGAAAAGGAAAAAAGCAAAATCAGGAGAGAGAAAAAAACCCTTCAGAGTGGGACTACATTTCCTAGAGATCTTTGTGACTCCAGACTGACTACAAACGGTTTGAGCACTGCATATTGCTGAAGCCAGGGATTGTTGATGCAGTCAATTTGCCACTGATCCTTATCGTAATTAGAGATTGACATGCCGAACAGAAGAGTAAGCAGAAGCCCAAACAGCAACAACCCATTACTTATAGGGAGCTTAAAAGTAACACAAATCAATTAATCAAACTTTATTTATAAAGCATATTTCATACAAACGTTGCAACTCAAAGTGGTTTAGAGATTAAAATGACCCCGCATAAACCACATTCCCATCCCTCCCCCACAGTTTTAAAAGCATTGTCATAATTACACCCCCATTCACCCAACCCAACCCCCATGCACACACACTAAAGAGCAACAATAAAAAGGACATTGGGCCGAGTACAGATGAGCCAGGTAAGGTAAGAGGACAGCATCAAAGGAGCCATCTGCACCGGCAGCAGCAAGGAAGTGACACAGGGCGCGCAGAGGAGGCAAGGCCGAGACCCCCACCTCCACCCAAGTGCTACCTGGAGAGCACCCAGGCAGCCACCACTCCAGGAGCAGAGGGCTCCCACAGAGGAAACAGGTTAACATATAAAAACAAACAGTGGATAAATATGATAAGACTAAGTAGTAAAACTCTGATAAAAATAAGCAAGTAAAACATGCAGAGCAATAAAACAGACTATAATAAATAATGATCAGTTCAAAGCTAGGCTAAAAAGGTGAGTCTTGAGCCTGCTCTTAAAACATGAACGTTCTCTGCAGCCCTGGGGTCCTCTGGCAGCCTGTTCCAGACGTGAGGGCCATAATAATAGAAAGATGCCTCGCTGTGAGTGTGTGTCTTGACTTTAAGGATAACAAGGAGATGGCTACCAGAGGAGAGCAAAGGTTCATACGTAAAAAAGCAGTTGTCAAAGATGAGAAGGTCCAAGACCATTACGACACTTAAAACCCATTGAAAGAACCTTAAAATCGATCCAAAAACGCACGGGGAGCCAATGCAATGACTTTAAGATGGGTGTAATGTGCTCCCGCCTCCTGGTCTTCATCAGGACACGTGCTGATGAATTTTGTAGAAGTTGTAAACCTGAGATAGTCTTTTTGGGAAGACCAGAAAGCAGGGCATTACAGTAATCAATTCTACTGGAGATAAAAGCATGCATCAGTGTCTCCGTATTGGCCAGAGAAAGAATGGGCAGACTCTGACAATGTTCTTTAGATGATAAAAACCTATTTTAGTACTGTTCCTAATGTGAGGGATAAAAGTCAGCTCAGAATGGATAATCATGCCCAGGTTCTTCACTTGTAAAGAAGGATTAAAAGACAGTGATTGTAGTTTTCGTAAAAGTTTCTCTCTCTGAGTCCCATGACCGATGACTAAAACTTCCGTTTTGTCCTGGTTGAGCTGGAGAAAGTTTTCTACCATCCATTATTTAATATCTAAAATGCTGTTAAAAACTGCATCCATCGGCCGTGTGTCATCGGGAGACACGGAGATGTACAACTGTGTATCATCACCATAACTGTGAAAGTTAACTCCATCTCTTCTGATGCCAAGAGGGAGCATATACAGGTTAAAAAGGTTAAAAAGGACTGGGCCTAAAATTGAACCCTGGGGCACACCACATGTAATCTTGTGGACCTTCGAGGAGCAGGTATCTAAGCTTACCATAAAAGTCATGTGAGATAGGATGTGAAGCATTTGTGAACAGCACCAGAGAGGCCAATCTGTTTTAAATTGGTTAAAAGAATAGTGGGGTCTACTGTATCAATGGCAGCGCTTAGATCCAGTAGAACCAACACTGTCACCTTCTGGGCATCGTAGTTTAATCTGAAATCATTTAAAATCTTCAAAAGGGCTGTGTCGGTGCTGTAGTTCACCCTAAAACCAGATTGAAATTTCTCCAGGACATTGTGTTCATTAATAAAATCATTAAGTGGAATTACAACAAGCTTTTCTAAAATTTTGCTTAAAAACTGTAAGTTAGATACTGGTCGAAAGTTGTTAAAAGTCATTAAAATCCAAGTTGTCTTTCTTTAGCAGGGGCCTCAGCACCGCCCCTTTAAAGGCAGCAGGAAAGACCCCAACCCCCCCGTCTGAAGGGAGCAATTCATCAAGGTTAAAATCTCATCTCTAAAAGATTCATAAAATGGCTTAAAGAATGAAGTGGGAATGGGTCCAAAAGATGTGGTGGGCCTCACGTGGGAGAAGACTTGATCAAAAATCTCAGCTTCTATCAGGACAAAACTGTCCAGCATTTCCTCTGGTAAAGACACACACTCAGATTTGTCTAAAACCACGTTACTTTGAGAAGATAAAATCTTACATCTGATGGGGTCTACCTTCCCTCTGGTCTGCAAACTCCTCACAGAAAGCGAGTGAGGGGGTTTTGTGAAATGCATTAGTAGCACGGTTCAAATTTTTCTCAATGGTGGAAAAAATAATTTTAGGATTACTATCCAGTATCCAGCGGGAGAACTCTGTGAGAACTGTCAGGAAACGTAATCTAACCCGTGAAAAGGCTGCAGGTTTTCATGAAGTTTTAGAAAAAAAAAACCTCCTATTGCTTTACCTGCCCCCTGTGATATTATTGTCACCCCGTGGGTTTGAGGTAAAGTGGAGGACTCCTTGGCGTGTTCTAGCTGCGGTCCGGGCTTTGACGTGGAGGGCTGCAGGAGTCGAACAGCTGCACCGTCCGCTGGGAGGGATAGAGCGGTGAGCCTGCAGAGCGAAGGGGGCCAGGGGCTGTCAGAGGAGGAAAGTTCGGATTCAGGGGACTCTATTTGGTCGTTAATGGCAGACAGGTGAGAGCAGAGCGGTGGCGACTGCCCCATCATGGTGCCCCCATGCACCCCCACCTTGGCCGGACTCAACCGTGGACCAAGTACCGAGCAGGACCGGAGTGGAACTGATCAGGGCTTTTGGCTTTGGACGGCAAACCTCTGTTTCAGTCTTAAATCTGCAGTCCGGAGAATATATTTATGTATCAAAGTTTTATTAATCTTTAAAATTATAGTGGGGTTCAATACTATGATAAAAGGCTAGTGCTCCACAACACTTGTTATTTTTCTTAATCCCACCTTACTCCCATAGACCCCTATGCATTTCACACCGAGCGCTGAATTTTTTTAGCCAATAGAATTTGAGGTTCCGCATTGTCGGCTGTCAATCAACTTGCATGCGGATCGTGCAAACATGTGAACATGGGGCCGCGCACACAGACCACTCCATGACTTCCCGATTACAGTCGCCATATTGTGAGAGAGCATCAGTCATGCAGAAGTTGCTCACCTCCCAAATGTCAAAAATACAATCGGGTGATGCTTGGTATGTTGGATTCAAAATATCTCTCTCCCTCAAATACTCCGGACTGCAGCTTTAAGTCTTTTGCAACCTCTGACAGGGTTTTCTTTCAGAATTTCCCTGTATCTATCTTCATAAATCATCCCATCACTTCTAACCATCTTCCTTTAACCTGCTTGAAGAGAAGCATCCCCACAGCATGATGCTGCCACCATCATATTTCACTCATATTGTACTCTGCATTTTTATAGCTTACATACTAAATATTAGGATAGTCTATTTTTTGTCACCAGCTCACATCTGAGGTGATCTTAATGTAGTCGGACTGATCAAAGCTTCTACAGTAAGTACAATTATAACAACAAAAAAATACATATTTAATTTTACAATTTCATATCACAATGAACAGCATAAAACAATCCTTTGGGTTTTTCTAAGAACATGATGCAGAATGATCATCTACGACTGTTAATTTATCCTTGATATGTTTTATTTGTTAGGAATGTTATTCTGTATAAAGTCTTAGGCATTATATTAAGAAAAATCACTTATCTTTTCATAAATTGGATCTTCACTCTGAACAACCCTGTTTTTCCTGCATAACCTCCAGATGTGGCTATCAGTGGTAAAGTATCAGAATTTGCCAGAGTTTCTTTAATAACTTCCTAGCAATAAAAACACACAGACTATACGACTGCCTCGAGCTTTTTCCTGTGTGGTCATTTGTGTAAAGTTACTGTGCCGTTCACAGGAAGAAAAAGTGTTGGCATGTGCTTGAAGGGACAGCTTTTGACAGCCAGACAAGACAGTATATGCAGACAATTCCCTCCCCTGTTTCGCCCACAGTTGTAGTGTGCTACAGTGGCTTTTCCAGATGAGGAAACCTGAAGCCCGGGCTCCTGTGGTTGTTACGCAGTTCATGGCACTTTGGCTCCGCTCTCACTGTGCTCTGTTGAAGCTTGGAGGCCAGCGCCGCTCTCCTCTGGTGGGACTCCTTTAAAGCTCTGCTTCAATCACTGCCGTTATCCACAGAGCTTTTGTTTTGACATGGATAAGTTTTATCTCTGAGCTTGGATCACCTCACTTCAGTGGTCTGTCTGGAATGTACTGAAGACGGTTCAAAGCCAAATGGTATAAATAACCTTTTTTTAAACGCCAAGCATAGAAAATCAGTTTGAACCCGTTTGTGCGATTTTTTTTAAATGATTGCAAACATATTCGTATGATTTCACAGTGAAATGTTCTTATTGTTGAATCTATTTTTTTTCTATTTTTTTACCAATGCCTAAGTAAAAATATTCTATGTTCTCAGTTGCTAACATATGTGCTTGTGGCTATTTCATTCTTTTAACCCATTATACTACAGTGTGTATTTTAATGTTTTTAGAATTCATTCATATCATCTCTATTGATTTATTTGAGCTGGGTTTTTTAAAAACTTTATTAGGAGTTTTACTTTAAAAATTATAGTCAGTTTGCATTCCATTTACTTTTCTCACACATTTTTACAATGAAATAAATTTTCTTTCATGATCTTAGAGATATTTAAATCAGATTTAAAGCATTAAATGAAGGAGCTGAACAGGAGCTGAACTAGTGATATGTCAATAATTTGTGCTGTAAAATGTGAGAATTTATTGTTTTAAAGAGAATACAGTGCTTTTAGTAACACTTTCTATAAAACTGCACTGATAAATGCCTAATGTGCTTTGGAGTTATTTATAACTGGTTTTAATAATTTTGCCTTATGTTTTCTGTGAGGTCCAACTGCCACAACACTGCAAAGGGAATGCAATGATCTGAAAGTTTTGTATCATGATTATCGTGAACAAATTTCCCAATTAACCTTATCAGGGTTTTTCTTTATAAATGTATGAAAAATATCAAAATGTTTACAAAATACTGAACTTAAAGTATCAAGAGTGTACATTAAAACTCTCTCACAAACACCACACATAATGTTTTGGCATTTTTTTGTTTTTACATTTTATCTGATTTATAGCTGAAACAGCTCTGTCCAGGGGAATGAAACCTCATGTCTCAATGAAGTTACCGGAACAAAAAAGACTGAAATAAATTAATTAATTAATTAATGAAATAGTTTTTATTTACATAGAAAAAAAAATATGATACAATCTGAATAACAAAATTCCCATTTTTAAGAGAGGTGATAAAACACCACCAAAAATGCATGCATGCATGCACAAAGTGAAAAACAAACTTAAATGAGTTCAGCAACTACATTATATTGCTGCTTTCTTATCAGCATTTAATTACCCATGAAGCTCCTGTTATTTTTACAAGCATTAATTAAAGTTAACAGATTTAGCTACTTCTTGTTTTTACTAGCAGAGAAGATCATGCAACTCATTGCTCTCAAACTCCAAATAGCCTTTCACTGGTATGTAGGGTTTAGTGTTCTAAAATGTTATTTTAAATTTGGATATTAATTATTTACAAGGTAAATAAAAAGCTAAAAAGCTGAGGGGAGCTAAGGATATTCATAGAACGTCTAGGATAAACAGTAGCGGGCAGAAATAAACCAAAAACTAGTGTTAGAAAATTATTGTTATATGGAAATATGCCAAATGTTTGCATTTGATCTATTTAGAAACTAAAACAGTGTGTTCACTAAAAGTAGATGTAGGGAACTATGTGTGAAACAGATTTAAAGAAGTACAAAGCATAAGGTATCACTGTATTTCAAACATGCAACCATACGGGGTTTTAATATTTAACTTCAAAATTCTGGCTTCTGAGTAGGAATTGAACAGCCAACTGAATTGCAAACTTTAGCCAAAAATACAGCGCCAACGGATATGATAGAGGATAAAACAAATGGAGAAAAATCCAAGCTGTGCTGACTTACCGTTTGAAACTTTCTGTCAAAAAGGTGGCACAATGAATAACTGCAATTACTGCAGCAGTACTATTTATAAAACATTTAAAAGCCACTGCTGTACGCTATTTTAATAACATTGAATATATGACATTATTATTATTGTGAAGGATTGACAGGACTAGTGTCTCAGTTCATTTGCTTATGACAAAATGTAAACACAGGCCCTTAAACTAGTTCATGAGATCTAACAAGCTGGCAATAAGTTAAACAGAAATACTGAACCACTTTGAATATTGAATAAATAGTAACTGATTGCAGACAGAGGAAGTGGAGGAAGGTGAAGGCTGAAGGCTTAACTTTTAATATTTTCTTTTTTTCTGAATGTTGTAAAGACAGAAAAACATGCTGGAGTCGTGGCATGAAAGCATTTGCTCTAAAGAGATAAAAAAATCACCTGCATTTGAAGACCGTTTATTATTTTAGGCTTTATGTTGCCCTACCATTACTAATCATTGCTTTGCTTGGAAAGAAGGGAATGATGTGACATCACAGAGTTTTTAAGCTATGAAACTCTTTGAGCCATGGGAAAATCGACAAACACCTGTGCCTAGATTTAATTCCTAAAGGCATGTTTTATGTAGTGTTATTTTTTATTTTTTACGTAACATATCATCAAACTGCAAAATGAACTAAATAAAAAAAAACTCACTCCACCCTTTTTTAATCCAACAAAAACACCTATTTATAAAACAGAGCAGCAGTATGACAGTGCAGCTGACTCCTGGATTCCCAGCTTGAGGAGACAAAGTGAGCAGTGTTTTCTGTTTTCTCACTGGAGAGCTGCAAGCCTCAACACACTAATCCAAACCTAACACTTTCTCCCTCTGCAATTTGGGTTCATAAAACTAAGCCGAGCCCTGCAGAAGTTTCTCATATTGGACTCCATTTTTTGGCAACTTGTTCTCGATGCTGTCAGTGTTTTTTCAACTGCCAAGCAGGACGCCTGCCTTTCCAAAGAAATGAAAAATCCAATCATTATGATCATTAAGCTTCCCCTGCAGTCTGACAAAGATGTTGAAATTTCAAAAGAGATGACAAAGAGGTGGGAAATGACCTAAATATAGCTGATCCGTGAACCATTACAGAAAGATAAATGCTGCGAGCGAGAGAGAAAAAAAAAACTTGTTGAAAAGGGCCGAATCTAAATTCCTGGACTGAGTCCTTTATTTGAAAAGTGTTAGTTGCTGAAACCATCAGACGTCCATTACAGCACACTAAACAGTGAAAGAAGCTAATTATAACAAATGAAAAACACTCAAGATGTGGTTTACAGTATAAATTCCTCAAATACTTTCAGGCTGATAACATAGCTCTTAGTTATAGATGAGAGCGAGTGCTTAGAAAGTTGGTTGTGATTAAAAACTAAATGTGTGAAATTATGTTCATGTTAGGAAGAACACAGAAAATTCCCACTGAAAGGAAGACATGCTTCCAAGAGCCTGTCAGTCTGTCAGCTGACAAAAAAAAATGATGGGGAACTGACAAATCTGCTGCTGTTTAAAAGAATCAGTCTGCAGCCTTAATGAAGAAAAGTCCAAACTCAAACAGGTATGTGCAGGAGAGTAATGACCCGGTCAGTCAGCAAGTTTATGATAAATGTCAAACTGAAATGGATTACTGACTTATTAAAACTGTACATGTTTAAAGCTAGAAAACAGATGAGTTAAAATCAAACCACACAGAAAAACTGAGACTTAAAAAAATATGCAGAGAAAATCCCTTTTACAACAAAAAATAAATACATTCTGTTTGAAATATTGGCAATGCTAAAACAACTCAGATGTCTTGCACAGGAAGAAATGTCTGCAAATGCGCACCGCACATGGTAATTGATTCAGAAATCTTTTTTTTTTTTTTTATATAGCACCAGATTACAAAATATGTCATCTCAATTGTAATCGTAGAGAAGCATCTAAATTCAAAACATGCAGTCTAGCTGATTTCATTGAGTAATAAATTAAGATTATTCAAATGCATAACTTTCACTTAAAGAAATAAAAATGTCTAAAAGGGAATGGGGATGGTGGGTGTCGGCCTGGTGGGTCGGCCGCCCGGTTCATCGGTTTGCTCCTGGTCTGGGCAGGTACGTCGCCGGGGTTTGTGCTGCGGGGGCCTCCGATGCGCAGGTGGCGCTGGGGGCCTCCTTTGCTGGCGGGGAGGCTATTGCTAACTAGCGACAGGTGCTCTCCCCCTACAAGGGCACTTGGGAGAGGGTTGTGCTGGAGGGGGGGGCGAACTCAACCTGGGTGTCTAGTGTCTTTTGTGTTCTGATAGTAGAGCGAATGTCAGGGTGGGTTTAGTTCTCCTTCTGGGATGGGGCTGAGGGGACTGCCTTGGGGTCCGTGGGGCTTGGTGGTGCTGTGGCCGTGGGCCCCGGGTTGAACGTGCCATGGCCTCCCTCCCCTGGTGGATCCCGGTGAACAGCGGTGCCTATTGGGGTCAGTGGGGGAGCTGGCTCCCTGGGAAGACATTTTTTCTCCCAGTCATTCCCTCCCCATCCCCGAACACCTCTGTCCACCCGCTCCATCACTTTACCACTCATATAGGGTCTTGGGGCATGGGCACATCACTGGGGTGCGAGGAGGGGTTTTCCTCCTGGGTCCCAATTTTAATATACAACTTAGACACTCCCACTTTTTCATGCGACACACATGTAAGGACTTTGGGGTGGGCACACTTTTCGGCATCCAGAGGGGGAGCGGTTCAATCAGCTTCACCTCTGGTGCTGGTGCCCACTGTTAAACCACATACAGACACTGAGGGCTCGGGGTGGGGGTTGGGGGATGTCTGGCTGCCTTCCCCACATCCCACCCCTCTGTTTTAAATGCACATTATTACAACACGCATTAACACCATACCCGAGCGGGAGGATAGAGGCTAGGGGTCTTCTTACACCCCTGTTCGCTACCGGCCATCAGGGGTTGGGGTCCGGAGGAGGAACAGGTGCTCTGGTCTGGGTCCTGGGCTGTCGGGCTGCCTCGCCACTGTGGGGCCCTTGGCGGTCTGCTTGTCTCCGTCCTAGCAGGTAGGGGGTCCATCTCCTGGGTCCGGGGGCTGGTGGCTCTACTGGGGCATCGGTACCTGGACCTGGGAGCATGAAGTGTGTATGGGGTGTGTGAGTGAGGGTACAGCGTCATTTCTTGGGTGTCTTGGTGAGTTAGTGAGAATGTATGTGTTTAAGAGGGAGGGAACATATGACTGTCAGTATGTCTTTGTCTGCCTGTCAGGTTGGGTCTTGGGCTGCCCTCTCGCCGGGCGCACCTCAGGCCTTACATTTAATGGGGGGCCTATTTCCCCTCCGTCACTCCCCGCCGGTGACGGATGCCCCTGCCTACTGGTGCGTGGGTGGTCAACCCGGTTCAGACCTGGTGCGTGCCTGGCCGGGCCTGGGGGGGCCGGTGTGTCGGTCGGCTGATGCGCTGGGGCGATATCTTCCTTTGGTTGGTTGGGGCACCTCTTTTAGGGGTGCCAGGTTTGGGATTGTTGGGTGGTGCCTGCTCGGTGGCTCGGCGGGACATGGATCCAGCGTCTCTGCTCGTTCGATCACCTGTTCTGTGCGCACCGTGCGTGGTCAGTTCATTGGCGGGTTGGACCGGCCCTGGCCTTTGTTGGATGCCTGATCTTGGCGCTCTGCGTTGCGCGGGATCAGGACTCGGGAGCTGGTACAACTTGGTGTCCAGGTGCTGGCTGAGCTTGGCCCGGGGATGCTATCCATCCGCTGCGGCTACCGGTGGGGCGCCCTGACATGGGGCAGGGGTGGGGCGCTGGGATGTTGGCGGTGGGGATTGGCCCGGGGTGGTGGTGGCGTGTGGCGGCCGGCCGTGGCCCCTGCGGTGCCGGGGGCCCCTCGGCTGGTTGCCGGCGGGGCCTGTGGGCTCGTCACTGCTGCCCCCGGGCCCCTGCATAGTAGCCATGGGGTTCTCCTTTGCTCCTCTCTTGGGGGATGCGGTTGGCCCCGCCCGGGTCCGCCTGGGGCTCTGGGGGTCCTTTGGACGTCTTGGCTCCGATCTTCTTCATGTCTGCATCGATTCCTGGGAGACGGATTGATGCCTGCTCACACCAGCTATCGAATACTCTTATGGAGAAACCTTATATGCAACAGCATGCTAACACACACACATAGATGTGGGGTCTCTGGTGTTTACAGATATATTCTTGGGCTGAGGTTATCATTACTAGAGCTTGATTAATCGGTACCATGAGTTTTTCTGTGACATTGTTGTTGTATTTTTATATCCATTGTTGTGTGATGTGGTTGTGTAGTTCTTAGTTCACGATGTTAGGTTTGTTTTGTCAATGTTCCTTTTTCGTGTTTTGTTTTTTCCCCTCTCTCTGCCGTCCTGTGGGCATGGAGGCAGACTTCAATGTTTTCCTGTGTTTTCTTTGTTCCCTTTCCTCTCTTGTATTTTCAACTCACCCTCTCTCATGACATTTTGTTTCCTACCGCTCTTCTTCATCTTCTTTCTTTCTTCCCCTTAATCTTCCGTCTCCGTGTCCATAACATCAGGAAATAAAACCCCCAGCAATTCATAGAAAAGAGAAGAGAAAAAAAAAAAAAAGAAATGCCAGAATAATTAGACATTTTTGTCTAATTATTCTGGCATTTAGCTTATGGAAATAACTGGAATAATGGAAATAAATGGAAAAGGGTCCAAAATGACTGCTGTCAGTGTGAAAAGAGATGTGTGTTTAAATATCTTTTTCAGTTGGATGCAACAAATATTCTTCTTTGTGCTTTTGTCTTTTTATCTTTGCTTTTGTAACAATGCCTGAAACTAATACCCAGAAATAATTCTAAAAAGACCAACATGAATAAAATTTACTTTTTTTTAATGGCAAGAATTGCTATAAGCACACAAAAATACATTGACAAATACTTAGAGAGGAAAATAAACAAATAAATGAATACTGATGTATTGATGCTCCACTGCAAATGTGGGCATGTCAACTTCTTTTGCATTCAACAGCACCAAGTGCAGCACTTCTCAAAAGATAAATGTAAATGGAGCAGAAAGTCATTAAGACTTTTTTGTTTCCTGCCTCTACGCGATCAAATTACCAGTCAAGCGTTGTTCACTTGATGTGTGAAACCACACTAAAACGTGAAGGGGAGGTGGGTTGAAGAACACAAAGCACTGGTACTTGCTTGTATTACTAAAACATAATTAGCTAAGTCTAACCAATAAATGACTCAAGCTGTTAAGAAAAACTTGTCTTTATGCCTTGTTGAGGGTGAGGATTGTCATGGGATCTTTAGCAGGAAGACAGAATAGATTTACTAAATATCAATCTCGGGGCATAATTTTACCTCATTGCATATGCAGTGACATGAAATTTGTCATAATTCCAATCTCTACTAAACAAACATGACAAGCACAAAATGGGAGGCTTAAGATGATGACATGGTTTAAATATTGAAAGCATCTGGCAGGCGTGGAGTATATCACTGACAGATTTATTGGTGAAAGCAGGAGTCATTGCAAATTGACAGACTGCATTGTGAACGACACAAGCTTTCCCAGGAACAATTTAAAATCCTCTGTCTCCTAAGTGACGTGAAACGTTTAAAGTTCACCTTGTCAGAACAGAAAAATTACAGTGTGCAACCTAAAGGTTAGGAAGTGGGTAAACCCAATTTGACTGATATGCAAGTTAAAATTTCAACTGATGGGTGGCTTATAGAAGCACTAGATATCAATACAGAATTAAAGCAAATTCAATCATGAAATATTTGGAATGCTTGTTTTTTCCTCTCAAACAGTAGATTGAATATCTGCAAACACCAACCCTGATACATAAACCTTAGAATTACACCAAGGTATTTCTTATGACAGGAACTAAGTCAAGAAATCACCATTGTCCTCAGATAATCATTACAGTGCCTTGCAAATGTATTCACACACCTGAACCTTTTCATCTTACATCATGCATTTTTGGGGGATTTTATGTGAAAGGCCAATACAAAAAAAGTGTATGATTATGAAGAGGCGGCAAAAGGATATATGTTTTTCCAGTAAATTTTAAAAATAACCATCTATAAAGTGTTGTGTGCATTTGAATTCAAGCCTTCTAAGTGAATACTTTGAAGAATCACATTTACAGCTGCAAGTCTTTATTTAAGGCTATGTCTACCAGCTTTGCACGTAGAGATCTAAAATTTTGCCTTTTCAAACTGATTGAATGGAGAACTTCTGTGAACATTGCTTTTCAAGTCTGACCACAGATTTTCAATTTAATGTAGATTTGGATTTCAGCTGCTGCCTCCAAAGCCTAGTTCACACTGTGCATTTTTCGGCTGTGGCAAAGGACTGCTGACAGGTGGCACACTGTAGGGCCCAAGATTTCAGTGAGTCAAAATGCACAATGTCTCGGTCTAGTCTGACTCGCCAACGTCACGGGCATATGAAGTAAAGTAAAAGCCCACAGATACCGAAGATGACAATGATAAAATGTCATCTCTTTGCTGCCAAAAAAAAAAAAAAAAAAAAGATCAGCTCGCTTGTTGCTCCGCATGTTCTTAGGTGTAGTCTCCATTGTTGCTAATGTTGATTAGCTACTGTCACGTTGTACTCTTGTCACTAGTTTTTCGCGTCACTCCCCTGTATTTTCATTGGTCGATTGCAGATCAAAGTCGTAGATTTTCTGATGCTGTTTGAAGACTATCAAGAGACTGGATTTGGTAGGGAGAGTTATCAATAATCTGTCACAGGGCCAGTCACACTGGATGGCCACAGACTCTATGTATGACTCTAGAAGAGATATTTGTCTACAACACACAGTGTGCACTGGGCTAAACAGCTTTCCCTGTATTCAGCTCCATTTATCTTCCCATCATCTCCCTGCTAAGAAACAACCCCCACAGCATAATGCTGCTACTACCATGTTTCACAGTGGGGATGGTGTATTCAGGGTGATGTGCATTGTTACTTGTCCTCCACAAATAGGAGTTTGCTTTGTGGTCTCATCTAACTAGAGCAGCTTATTCATAAATTTGCTGTGTCCCCTACATGGCTTGTGACAGTTTAACTTCTTTTGATATTTTTTTCAACAATTACTTTCATCTTGCAACTCCTCAACAAAGGCCAGGATTGAGGCAAGGTCCGTCAGGTCAGGGAGGTAACTTTGTGTTGGTAGGTTTGCAGTTGTGTCAAATCATGCACTGCTCAAACAAGTAAAGGGAACACTTAAACAACACAATGTAACTCCAAGTCAATCACACTTCTGTGAAATCAAACTATCCTCTTAGGAAGCAACACTGATTAATAATGAATTTCACATGCTGTTGTGCAAATGGAATAAAGATTATAGGCAATTTTCAAGACACCCCCAATAAAGGAGTGGTTCTGCATGTGGTGACCACAGACCACTACTCAGTTCCTATGCTTTCTGGCTGATGTTTTGGTCACTTTTGAATGCTGGCAGTGCTTTCACTATAGTGGTAGCATGAGACGGAGTCTACAACCAAAACAAGTGGCTCAGGTAGAGCAGTTCATCCACGATGGCACATCAATGCAAGCTGTGGCAAGAAGGTTTGCTGTGTCTGTCAGCGTAGTGTCCAGAGCATGGAGGCGCTACCAGGAGACAGGCCAGTACATCAGGAGATGTGGAGGAGGCCGTAGGAGGGCAACAACACAGCAGTAGGACCGCTACCTCCACCTTTGTGCAAGGAGGAACAGGAGCAACACTGCCAGAGCCCTGCAAAATGACCTCCAACATGCCACAAATGTGCATGTGTCTGCTCAAACGGTCAGAAACAGAATCCATGAGGGTGGTGTGAGGGCCTGATGTCCACAGGTGGGGGTTGTGCTTACAGCCCAACACCGTGCAGGATATTTGGCATTTGCCAGAGAACACCAAGATTGGCAAATTCGCCACTGGTGCCCTGTGCTGTTCACAGATGAAGCAGGTCAACTCTGAGCACATGTGACAGACGTGACAGAATCTGGAGATAATTCAATTAATGGAAACGGAATGGATTTAAGAGTAGAAAGTAGCCATGGAAGGAATTAAGAAAAAACCCTAAATGGAGAAAAAATATGCAACAAAAATAATAGTTTTATAATCCAATTGTAGCACCTGAATCGTAATCGAATTGCAACCGTGAGACAGAGGGAACACCCCTACTAGTTTCTCAGCTGTACTTGAATGCAGCATGAAATACAATCATGTGTTCTTTTGCTTCCCCTTCAGTGCTGCGTCACCTTTTGTTGATGTATTGTAAAAAAGCTCACTAAAATACATTAAAGTTGTGGTTATAATAAAATGCAAAAGAATTCAAGAGGATAAATACTCTTGTATGGACCTGTGAAGTGGCCACTATAAATGCTAATATGTTCAAGCATTTCCATAAAAAGTAAAAAGATATACATGATATGATATATGAACGATCGTTATCAGAAAAAAAGTGACCTGGCTGATCATCTGTAGACCAGCTGCCACAGCCACCCACAGGTGTTAAAGGATGGAAACACAAGAGAATAGGTCAAAAGGAAGTCTGCAAGAACTCCCCAGTTTAGGGAGACCAGAAAGTTCTTTGTTTGAACTCCTGCAACATGAAGGAGACTCAGCGATCTGTTCATTCCCATGAAAGGAAACACGGAAAGGACTAAGACTGTATTTTTAAGAACATGCAGCTCGTTTCCTGACCCTCACTTTAAATCAGTCTTCCATATGGTAGAGACAGATGGAGGGGTCTGAATAAGTTCCTCAGTTATACAGACATCAGCTTTTTTAATGCTTCACTGACTCATACCGTTTCTCAAAGCATGACTAGTTCAGGTTTTTCTGGAGCAGCTGTAAAAGGACATTAAGCTAAAGATACTGACAGTTGCATGTGCATCCATTATACTTATGGTGACAAAATGGAGATAAAATTGCAGACTTAACTGAGAAGCAAATCAAAACTTACATTTAACATCTGAGAATGATTGAGAATAGGAATTATCCTGTTTGTCAAGTGGATCCTACACCTGACATGAAGAGTCTCCATCAGATAAAACACTGTTTTTAATGTGGAAGAAACAAAATTATAATTTAGTTCAGTTAACATGAAACAGTTAATGTTTTTACATGATGCATCTAAATGGACCCTGGAAAATTCATTTTTTATTTCCCACTGATTAACTGCGCGCTGCGGTTTAAGATCTGAAACTCCATAGAAACGTACAAGCCAAAGAAAAAAACATTACCTCAAATTTGAAACAGACGATACAGTATGGGGTGAATAATAACCTCAAAGCTCCAATTATCATATTGACCTCAGTGTCCCCTGCGTGCCACACATTCAGAGCTGAAACACTTAAACAGGCACACTTGGGCCTGTAAAATCTAGCTGCGCTGCATGAAAAAGACAACAGAAATTGTAACTGTGGACTTTGATTCAGGAAGTTAAGAAAACATAGAAGAAAAGAGTGGGGAGCTGGGTAAAATTAAGCATAGTTTATCTTATAAGAATGTAGGCCTTTCTAGTCTGGTGTAAGGAATGTAAGACTGGTGCTCAGGAGGAAATAATTAAACGCAAAGAGCGTGTGCACACACACGTCATGTTTTATTGTCTTTGCGCCCAGGAGATTAGCAGCGTCTTCCCAGAGTCCTCTTAGCTCAGGGGTGAAGGTTTTTAAAGAAAAAAATAATAATCATAGAATAACTATCCATCTCTAAATTGCTATAAGGGGGATCTGTTTACACTTCCACATGAATGGAGGACTTCTGAAATCTAAACACACACTCAACACAAACTCTTAATCAGTGTGGAACAAGAGCCACTCAGCCCTGTGGGTCCTTCAGGACCACGTGTGTGTACACAAACTGACTACAGTCCATGCCCCGCTCCACTGAAGTGCTGTTACCTTGTTCCACAGCTGAACTTTCTCCTCTGCTGTCTGGCAGACTGTAAAGTGTAGTGAGCCATTGTAAATATACTGTAAAACGAGTTCCCATGCAGTCTTTAAGAACGCCAAAGCTTTTAAAGACTAAGTAATGTTTCTTAGAAATGTAAAAATGTAAAAACAAAAGTTCAAAAATCGATGAAAACAAATCTTGAATTACTGTACCAAAACAAATAGCAACAGAAAAGGTGTTTCCTTTATAAAGCCTGCTTACACACAAAGGGGTCTGAAAACTGCGTAAGTCAGTTTCTACGTTTAGGATTTATAGAAAAAGCGTAGTGGGAAAATGTGCGCAACTTTAAGCACACCAAGGACCTTGCTTACGCACATTTTGGACACAGAGGAAACTGGCAGCGCAGCCGGTGAGGTGGCAAAATTGTGAATTTAAGCCACATTTTCAGACTTGTAGAGCTTCGCACACACATACACTGACACACAAGCAACAGTCAGCCCCAACCCGCCGTCTCTGAGCTGAGAATTAAAATGAGAATCTGAATAAAAATATGTTGCATTTAAGAATTATATCACAGTATATTCATATGTATGCTTTCATGTTTTACAGCAACTGCACTTATTGGTGCATTAATTGTGTGAAGTATAAATATAAATACTACAGTGACACTCCTGCATAATGCTGTGCAATGGATGCGCTTAAAGTGCAACTCACCCCCATATAAACATTTTTTTGCTGATAAACTGTATAAATGAGTGTCTAATAATGCTGTCTACATGTCTGGTCATTATTTTGGGTATTTTAGTAAAACAAAATAATTTTCTAGCAAAAACTGTCAGTGGAGTGCCCTCTTCGGGTAAAAAGTTTACACTGCACTTGAATTTGAATCTGGAATTGCTACTGGCGCAGCCTCTATGGCTGATGTCAGCCTTTATGGCAGGAAATGTGGGCGGAGTATTACTCTGTTGGGGGGGGTGATGTGCCTTTATCCTAGAGCACAGCTTGAATAGTTCTGAAATGTTTCATTTTCCCTGCTATCTGCACTACCTGTCTGCTTCACCTGGGGTTACAGTTCTTCTCAGAACATGGTCAAAGAAACATGGAGCTGTTACCGATGCTATTTTAGCCTTTACCTTTAACATGGATATCTATAATCTAATCTTGTCAGAGAGCTCTGACCTTTGCTTCCTCTGCTCCATGTTCAGTGTGGTGCACATACCAAACTGCCCTGCAGCATGTTTGTGCCCTTTAAATAAGATGATGAAAAGCTTGAAGGCATCTATGATACTAAATACTGATAAACACATAGTTTAAAACATCACTATAATGCAAAGATACATAGTCTCTTAAGGACTACCAAGAAATCTGTCCTTTTATCATAAACAGTTTTATTTATGCAGGTATACATTGAGCGATTGCTTTGAATTTATTCACCTTTCAGCAGAAATAAAACAGCTTTACTGACTTACAAAGACAGGATACAAACATATTTGTCCATGTCTATACTTGAAGTGAAAAATCTTTCTAATTACAGAGATATTTAGAGCTACTACTATCATACATACTGCAGAAATCTGAACTAAATATGAATTCTTATGCTGATATAATGAGATACTCCCCCCCCCCCAAAAAAAAAAAAAACTATGATGACTGAAGTGCCTCATTTATGCAAATAGAAAAATATCAAGTGCACACTACGGCTCTTTTTGTCACTGTTTGAATGAAACAGTGAGGAACATTAACAAGACAGTGGCCTACGTCTGAATGACTGAATACAATGGCTTTACCAGATTGATGAAGCCATTAATGTTCATGTCTGAGCAGGCTCTAATAGTCTTTTTCATAGCCACACGCATACACACTGGGTGCTTAATGACGACTAAATAAAAATGCATGTTCTATTTGTCTAATTAATAGCTGTGACCACTGCTAAGTATCAACCATTATATTTCAATAAAAAAAGAACATTTCTGTTCCAGGTTCCCCCACGACAGTCAGCAAACTTCATATTTAGCTGATCATTTTAGAAAATTATACTTTAAAGGACTAAATTTCAAAGTATGTGGGGAGAAGAGGAGGACAGAGCTCAAGATTAACATTCAAACAATAGACTGAGACAGATGAGCTCCAGGAACAGCAGTCTTTAAACATTGTAATACTTACAAAAACAAAAATCAAAAAGATGATGGAGACAGCACAAAAGGAGACCAAACAAAGATGTTTTTCATTTAACAACAAATCCCTGGGATAGACTTAGTTAACTTGAGCTACTTTGCCCCTCAGTTACCCATAAGCTGAACTATATTGAGGTAAAAAAATAAAGTGGCCATTTCTTATGTCCTCAAGAATATAATCAGGGGTTGCTTTAAATGTTTGGGTTATCATTGTGCAGTATATTGCAAATGCATTTCCATTGACACTCATTGTCACAAAAGATGAATTGTTGTGAGTGATGAGCTTTACTTCACATGCTGGTTTGTTATTTATGAACAACCAGAAAACACCTGCTGTTTGGCAAGCTGAAAAATTACCCTCAGTTACAGCTCTGAAACAAAGTAATTCAACAAAGTGTTTGTTATTCAATTTGATTGGGAGACAGCTGTGTTGGGATTCATGGCCTCCTTAAAAATTAATTTCTTTGCCCGTTAGATCAACAATAATTGGAAACTGATCACCAGTTTCAGACCACAGAGTCAGAGAGCATTGTTCTAAATCTTCGTTGTTACTAGTAGTACTAGTAAGAAAAAAACCACCCCACTAGTACTACTAGTGTCCAATCTTTCTCTTACTAGTAGCACTAGTGATGTCAAAAATGCCTTACTAGTGCTACTAGTGGGCATTTTTGCGCCACTAGTAGGGTCCAGAAGGCTACTAGTGCGTGACACATGCCTACTAGTTGGGTCTTGTAGTGTCACTAGTGCTGCATAATAGTTTCCTAGTAAGGTTTGATTGCATACTAGTAGTCCAAAAGTGGCACTAGTAGTGGAATAAACGTGACAAGACACAGTTGTTATACTAGTGCACCCTAGTCGTTATACTAGTGTTCCAAATTGTTTTACTAGTGGAGGATGAAGTGTGTACTAGTACATTGACTTAAAGTTGGATATCAAATATATCTAATAAATGTTCAAACGGCTTTCCATACAAAAAAAAAAAAAAGGACCTTCCGATCTCTTTTCACCTGACGTGTTGTCCGATCCTGTCTAAACGGCAAAAATTAAAGATACACATCGCGGCATTTAAAAAAACTCTCTTAGTGGAACCTATATGAGTGCATGTTTTTTTTTAATGTTTAATAGGCCCAAAACCAGGGCATATTAACCAGTTATCTAGTGTTAACAAAGTCTTAAATAAAGGGTATGTAGAGGCACAGAGGTTTGAATGCAGCACTGTGTTAATACATACTTTATAAGTATTTAGCATCTTGATGACAATTTTACTCTCCAGTATAAATTGTGAAAAAAAAATATTCCCCAGTTTTCCTTACTGCTTACACATGTGCATAACTTTTTTAAATGGTCTCATAATGTTATCAAAACATGCAATATTAATGATGCATCAATCAATAGGCCAATAATCAAAGATGTTGGCCTATTCAAAGTTATGGGAGCATCGTCAAGAAATCCCATTAATTTCTGCTGGAATCAAAACTACTATCGCTGTTAAAAATCAGCAGCACATTTTCACGGTCAATATTTCTTGTAATTAATTGCTGAATTAAAACAAAGTTTAAATGAGTTTGTCTGGGTTATTTGCTACAGTTAGACCCCAAAGATAAAAATGGAAACCCACATCTGCCAGTGAATGCCTTATTGATGACTCTTAATGCAATATCATAGTTGAATATTGGAATAACTATGTGGCTTATGACAACTACCACATTTTCCTGGTTTCTCTAAGTTTTTTTAAAATCCCAACTGCCTTCAGTGACACATGGTGTGGGTCCCAGTAGTGGCCGAATGTTCCAATGACATGCAACACAGGAATGCATGTCACTTCTGGTCATTTTCAATGCACTATACAGCCATAACTAGCCATTTTTTCATATGTGAATGTGTAAATTAAGCTGTTACAATTACCATAACCAATATCTCATGCCTCTGCTTTTACACAAAGTCTTCACTATTTCATGGTCTATGAAATAAAAGGACTTTACTGTTGACTTTATGGGATAGTCTGAACCTTTATGTAACAGCTCTGTAACAAATTCTACCTTTGGTACTTTTATTTAGCAAAGTTTTTGTTGGAAAAACTTGGTTGCAAGTGCTTCCTTATCCAGGTAAAAAAGGATTTTAGAAAGGGGACCCACAACAGGTTAAATTCTAGAATATGGAATAACATATTTTTAATAGAAACATAAAACTAAACTCACCATTGAGGAAAAGCTCTTCTTGCATTGCTTGCCTGGCAGCAGCAGAAAAACAGCGTTTCTTCAGCCACTCTGCATCAAACACACTCAAGTGCTGGTCGGGCCACACAATGGAAACCTGAGGAAATATAACTACATATAGATTCTCCTCAAAGCTTTTTACATGTTTTCAACTCTAAATTTTTTTTGTAGCTAAAACAGAAAAGAAAGCACTGCTTTTCTAACAAATTAACAGTTTTTGACATTTTATTTACTGTAAGTTAATTTTTCTTTAATATAATACTAATTATTTAATTTAATACTTTTCGAAATTAACAAAAAAATGTTTGATCCACAAATGGAGACAGATATTTTAAGAGATAAATCTTTTAATATAGGGGTTTACTTTGACCATTTTCAATCAAAATGCATTTGAAGGCACCTTATGAAATTTCATGATTTATAAATAACTGAAGCAAGAATTATCTTTTCAAAGAATTCAAGGAAGGTGAACAGTTTTTTTAACCATTAAACTCATACAAGGTTTATCTTAGGAAATGTACATAAAAAATAGGCAACAACATCTGAGAAGGACTCCCCTGGATGGTTGATCATCAATCAAAAATGAATCTGCTTCGAGCCGTGTCCCACTTTAGGAGCTGAATCCTCAGGGAGAAGCAGCTCAGATGTGATTCTGCTGGAGGACTTAAGGTTCAGGGTGAGTGTGCCAAAATTAGATCATCTTCCTTCCTGACCTCAGCGCCTCATCATAAAGCAGCTGCATTCAGAGGTCAGCCATGCTAAGCCTGGCAAAGGACCCCCCCTAATACCTGAGCACAATGTGTGCATATGATTTAACACACATCACAGATGGAAATAGAAAAAGTAAACAGACAGCAAAATCTAGTTTATCTGTATATTTAGGTACATTTCATAGAAACAGCTGGTTTAATATGAAACTAAAGGCATTTCTCAAAGAAAGTAGAGCATTTACGCATACACCAGGTGAATAAAGTACTATACACATGGTGATATCATGGTAATAAGATAAATAATATCTACACAAGCAATAAACGCTGTTTTTATTGTCTCTTGTGACTTGTCTTGTCTTATTTTTTTAGAAAACATATTGCTGGCTCTACATAATTTCAAAGCATTAACCTAATTTGTCATGATCTAAATTTAGAGGCAGAATGTTGGCCACGGAGAAACATCTACCAGCATCTCAGTTCAACTCAATATCCCGCATATCGGTTTTATTGCGAGACAGTGAGTCAGTAGCAGTTCCAGTTTTATTGCTACATTGCAACCAACACTTCCTGGCCCAAAAAAAAACAAAAGGTCAGCAGCAAAGAAAGGTCACACTAATATTTCGTTGGACCCGCTTTAGCCTTAATTACAGCACGCATTTGTTGGTGCATTGTTTCAAAAAGCTGCTGTAATGTCACAAGATTGACTTCCATCCAGTGTTGATTTAATTTTTTACAAAGATCTTGATGATGGGAGAGTCTGACCACTGACCAAAGCACATCCCAAAAGGCCCATCACTCTGGAAAAGGGTAAATCTTGATTTAGACCACATGACCTTCTTCTTTTGCTCCAGAGTCCAAACTTTATGCTTGCCTTTTTCTATAGATAGCCTCATTGATCAGTGGTTCTCTTATGGCTACACAGTTGCCCACTCCCAGTCCCTTGAGTTCCCTTCGCATTGTGCATGTAGAAATACTCTTACTTTTACATTTAAACATAGCCCTGAGCTCTGCTGTTGTTTCCTTCGATTTGATTTCACCAAATGTTTAAGTGATTGCTGATCAGGATGATTGAATTTTTTTTCCCAACTACATTTCTTCCTGGAAGATAATGTTTTCGCCACTTTCCTTCCAGTTTTCCTTCCAGTTCTCAACCCAAGTTTAGTAGTTTCTGCCATTTCCTAAGATGTTTTCTCAGCTTGATGCATGTTAATGACTTGACCCTTCTTAATTAAACACACCAACATCCATTCCAAGACAACAAGATGCGTCTTTCAACATGGTTAAGAAATGAGAAGCTACTCATGGTATTAGTTGGGGTTAAATAACTTGTTGCCAACTGAAAAATTATCATCCAATAGGAGGCTTGTATGTATTTCTTTTAGTTAAGTCCAAGTTGCCTTTTTTTTGTCAGCCAAGCAGTGTATGCTACATGGGCATGTCACTTTCTCATTTGTCACAAATAAATGTATAACATACAATTACTGTAATAACATGCCTTAATTTTATTGATTGCCTAAAAACTAAGCAAATTCATTCAGAAAATCGTATTTTTGAAGAAAGTGCGTTTGACTCTGCGATGACATGTGGCGACATGCGCCCTTTCAACTTTGGCATTCTTCCGGTTGGCCTAGAGCGTCAAACAGATAGTAAACAAATGCTGGTGGCAGTGAAACAGAGAGTAAAAGCAGGATATGCACAATGAGTGAAGAAATGGACAACAACAACGCTCCATCACAGTACATTTTGCAATATACATTTTTATAATAGAGCTGGATGTTGATTCAAATTTATTTATTTGGGTCAGTGCTATTAAAAAGGTTTTTTTAGCTGTTACCTTAATTCCATGACTGTCATTGAATGACACAACACTGGGTGGGGTTACAATTCACCAGGGGAAACTGCATTAACTCTTTCAGACCTAAGCCTTAAAACGTGTCACTCCTATTTTAGCTGTAAAAAGGGCAAACGATGTTAAACGATTGAATCGATTTTTGGACTTATCAAATCTATTTTTAGGAATTTTTATAAGAATCGATTCAGAATCAGAGAATCGATTTTTTCCACACAGCACTATTTCGTAAGTATTGTACTGTTTGATTGTGTTACAGTCATTGTTGTCCTGCCGGTATTGTTATTCCCGCTTCTGCGGTCTCATCACTTCCCGAAGGAGCAGTGCCCAGGCTAATGACAGCTGGATTTAGCTGGGATAAATTCGACTTTCTAAATGCATTATCTAGGTGTGTTAGCTCGATTAACTGTAGGCCAGTTCGGTTTGACTTCAGCCAGACTAAGGTGTACACATGCATTTCAAAATTCCGAATTCGGTCGGACTAATGGCTGCGTCTTTCGGCCGTCTCAGAGGACTGCTTCATGCCACAATGTGCAAGCTCCATTGAGCTCTAGTAGTGTGTCACACTGAACGGCCCAACATTTTAGTGGGTGAAACTGCATGGTGTCTCGCTCTCACTCTCAGGGTGCATTTTATTTGGTCAATGGCAGACCGGGGTGGTAGAATTTCCTACACTGCCTGAAGACTGCCGAGGGCTGGTTTTGGTCGTGCGAGCGCTAAATAAGCTGTTGGGGAGAACGACACACTGCACGGCCACAGAGCTGAGAATCACAAGCACGACCACCATTTTTCATCACAATTATTTTCACAATGAAAGAAAAAGTCTAGGATGGCCGAAATCGCACAGAGTGATCCCAGCTTAAGGCAATAATTCACAAGACGGAAGAGTGACCCAAGATCAAAACAATACGATAAAGATCTCACTGACTCACTATGAAATGCACTTTCTGGGTTGATGCCACACAATGTAAAGAGCTTAAGAGTAAGTATGGAAAGTTTTTGCAACATAACTGTTTTCATTTACAGATGAGGTTATGGTAACAACCTACCTTGCCGTCTTTGGCAACCTCCACAGAATCCACTCCTGTGTGGATATCAAGATCAGCCAGCAACAGCAACCGAGCCTCTGCTGACTGTAGGGTGCAGAGTGGACACTGGCAGTTGTCTCTCAGCCATGTGAATGGGTACAAGCTTTGGCCTCCATCTTCCCATTCTACCCCAATCAGCCTCTCCTCATTCAGAGCGCGGACGTGTCTCACTGAGTGTCCGGCCACAGGGAGGGGGACAGAACCAAGGGTTTGATGTCCACGAATATGGGCTGGAGTCATGCAGAAACTTGGTGCAGCTGCAGGCAACTCCATCCTATGACAAGCTCTAAGTGCCTTGCAGACCATCGGAGAGGTGCTCCTTTGCAGGACGGGATGGGCAAAACGTGCAAAGGTACTCATCCACATCTCCGAATGTTCTCCCCACCAAGCTTTATGTCCAGAACTGAAAACATTGCAGAAGGAGATAGAAATTTTGAGAATTATCCATGTTTACCTTTACGTTAAAAAACAAGGCAGACAAAACTTAACTTAACTTATAGAAATTGTTTTCCATTATGGCCAGTAATTAAGCATGTTACAGTGCCGAATTATGAAAATGGCATGTGACTGTGTGGATTCATTTATACACCCTCCCCCTCTTACTGTGATGCCTCTTACCGTTCAGTCAATCATCTGAAAAGGGAAAGAGTACGACACTACTTTAAACTGAAAAGGATATGGCGGTCTATCTAAACTGACAGGCCGGGTAAGGAGAAAGATCCAAAAGGCTTAGGGGTAGCTTTGGAGGAGCTGCTGAGATCCACAACTCAAGTGGCAGAATCTGTTAACAGGATAACTATAGCCATAGACTCCACACATCTTGCCTTTCTGTAAAGCGGACAATGAAAAATGCCCTTATTGAAAGAAACCTTTAAGTTCAGTTTAAAATGTCTCAAAAGCCATGTAGGGGAAAAGCAAATGTGTGGAGTAGCGAGCTCTGGTCAGATGAAACTTTTTTGCAAAAAGATACATATCCTGGTAAAACGAGCACTGCACTCGTCATCACCCTGAACACACAACTCCAACTGTAAAATGTGGTGGTGGCAGTGTCATCCTGTGGGAAAGCTTATCTTCTGCTGTGATATGGAAGCTGGTCAGAGCTGATGAGAAGATAGATGGAGATGGAGCTAAATACGGGCAAATCATGGAAGAAAACCTGTTTGAGGGTGCAAAGATTTGACGTGGAGGTTCTCCTAAATATTCAGATAGAGCAACAATGGAATAGCTCAAAACATATTCCTATGTTAGAATGTCCTAGTCAAAGACCACACCAAAATCCAGCCAATCTGTGGCAAGACTTTAAAACAAATTTCCACAGATACTCTCCATCCAATGTGACTGAGCTTGAGCTATTTTGGACAAGGGAATTAACAAAAACTTCAGTCTTTATGTATAAAGCTCGTAGATCTAGCTAACCCGGAAGACTTGGAGCTGCAAAGGCAGCAAGAGGGGCTTCTATAAAGTATCGATTCAGGGGGCACGATTTAAAATGCATGCCACATTTTCCTGATTTTATATTTAAATATTTTAATACCTTCAATTATCTTCTTATTCTTCATAATTATCTGCAAGTTTTTGTTTGTCTACTATCCAAATAAAATACATTAAAGGTTATGGTTGTAACTTGTCAAAAAAAAGACATTCTAAAACATTTGCAGCAAAAACAATTGTCTTGCATGTTTTAGGTGTTTCCCTACTGTGACACATCTGACTTAAATGAATGGGTGATTAACAGGCTCATTGATAGCATGCTGTAGAGGTAATGCAATCATTTAACTCAGCTGTGCTGGAGGAGACGTTCAAAACATGAAAGTCTGTGGAGCCTGGGAGGAGGTGTTGAGAAACCCTGCTCAATAGCAATCAACACTATCTTAAACAGGGGTGTCCAAATTCAGTCCTAAAGGGCAATCGTCCTGCATGTTTTAGATGTGCCCCTGCTCCTGCATAGCTAATTTAAATGACTGAAGAAATCCTGAAAACCCTTTTGACTTTGTGGTGGCATCTGCCATATTCTATGATGTGGTATGTTGGAGCAGCAGCTTATCTACAGCTGAGAGGAAGTGGTTAGATAAGCTCATGTGAAAGGCCAGCTCTGTCCTAGGAGGACGCCTCGACCCAGTGCAGGTAGTGGGACACAGATCAACTCTGGCTAAAAGAACATCACTATTGCAAATGTCTCCCAGCCCATGGGTGAACCTGCTGTCGAACTGGAGAGCACCTTGAATTACCTTGTTGAAAGTGTGCTATACAAATAAAATTGCTTTACCTTTCAGTAACAGACTGCTGCATCCTAGAAGTATGTGTATGTCCTTCCTCAAAGCAGCTAAGCCTCTACAGCCATCACTGCTCCCAACAGACCCAAACTCAATAAGTGCTTACATCCCTGCTGTTATTTGTACAGGTTTTTCTCATTTTGAACAATATTCCTGCGTTTATCTGCACCGTTTTTCCCCCCATTTCTTGTAAATAATTGGTTTTTATGCACAACATGCATGTTTTCATGAATTTTGTTTAATGATCCTACTCAATTGCACATTTCTTTGCATCAGAGTATGCTATTTTTAACAACTGCACAGTATTTTCTTATGCTGCAAATGTGCCATTACTGTTATTCCTCTGTTTTTACATTTTCATTTAAATGTACATTTTTTGACTTGTCCATCACTCTGTCATAACAATTTATACTACACTAAGTTTGGGCTATAAGAGGTTTGATAGAAGAAAACCATTTTCCAAAAATGAAAATTACAAATAAGTTTAAAAACACAGGGCTTTCAATAGCAGCCTATTTATGCTGCTCTGATTGCTTGCAATGTTATAGCATTTTATTAGATAATGCTTATTGTAGCCCTCAAAACCTTCGTTTTTATCTGCAAGTATTATGTGGGTGCCTTATTAAGCAGCAGGTGACTCTGAGTTTGACAACACGCGCGCGCACACACACACACCGCTTCTATCATAGAGTTCACCCACATTTATGTTGAAAGCAGCCTCTCTAGAAATCCCATGTCTAGCCTCCAGCTGAAGGCTTTAAAGAAGGAGCTAACAACACGGCTGTGTTAGCTTCAAACCGCCGTGGGCTTTTAAAGCTACATCCGGAATGCAATTTCACAAGCTACAAGCGACACAAACAGTACACCTCTTCTCACAGCTGGCTAAGCCGCCGGCTTCTGCTAAAGTTTATGAATTCAAGTGGCAAAGCGAGAAAAACAGGGAACGCGCGAAAAGCGTCGCCAATAATAGAAATTACCTGTAGTTTGTAAATGCCGGCCGGTTGTTTAGTCGTTAGCAGCGCAGCAGCTGTTAGCCTGAGAAGGAAAGTAGGTGAAAGGTCGGCAGCGCCGGTCTGGACAGGGACAACACAATCACTGCATGATGTGTGTCAACTTTGCTCTACTTTCTATTCTCAGACACACACATCCAGCTGATAACCAACCCCGGGCCTGCCTCCACACTGAAATCATACGTTTAGTTTAATAATGTTCATTTGACCACAATCAAAGTAAGATTTGAACTATTTGTTCTGAGTCATATACAGCATCCTATAATGAGCAAATGCCTGCCATCTGCTCTTTAATTAATTAATTGGCCTTAACTTTAGGCTATAGTGTGCTTCTGTCTCTGGATCCTGATTCAAATTTAAAAGAAAAATTAAACAAAAGCTACATTATTTTATGTATCCAGTGGAAACGGTTGGAGCTCCACCCATCTGCTGATTGTTGAAACAGATAAAAAGAAATGGGTGTGGCATGTTCAGAAATCCATCCATCCATTGTCTGTAGCCATTTATCCTTGCAGGGTAGTTTGGCGAGCTGGTGCTTGTCTCCAACAGTCACTGGCTATGAGTCACTAACTACATGCAGAAAGACACCAGGCTGGGATTCGAACCAAGAACCTTCTTGCTATAGCCCATAACCATAAATGTTTTCCAGAAATCCGTTTGAAAACAGGTGACACAATTAGTTTCAGCATACACAGGAGAAATGTTGGGAATCGTCTTGGCTGCTGGGTGGATTGAGGAAGTCCATGCATTAACAAGTTAGTTTGCTCTGATTCTAGTTAATCATTATCTTTCATTGACGCACTATCCTTCAGACAGCGGGCTGGACCTTTTATTGGAAATCCAACTGTGAAGAATTCAAGCAATGGGATTAATAGTTGCTTCTATATGGATACCTTCACATGAAGTAATTAAAGGAAATGAGCTGGCAGACAAATATGCAAAATAAACTACAAAAAGCAGTCAAATTGATATAATGATACCATTCAGCAAAGAAGAAATGAAACCAGTAATTACAGAAATTACAGAAAAGGTTAAGGGAAGATGAGATATAAAGTGGGAAGAAGAAAGTACTTGCAGGTGGCTTTACAACATTCAAAGAAAAGTCAGTATTTTGAGGAAAAGAGGATGAAATAACCATATCCAGATTACAAGATATGTTAATAATTTTATTTTTTTTAAACCGTGGAAAATGTTTCATTGTTCTGCACCACTGCGATGGACTGGCGACCTATCCAGGGTGTACCCCGCCTCTCGCCCCTTGACTGCTGGAGATAGGCACCACCCCCCCTGCAACCCTGCATTAGGATGGACGGGTACAGAAAATGGATGGATGGATGTTCTGCACCAAATATGATTTTGAGAGAAGGGAACTGGTTCAAGACAACAAACTCCAACTGGGCTGCACAGTTGGTAGCACTGTTGCCTTGCAGCAAGAAGGTCCTGGGTTCAAATCCCGGCCTGGGGTCTTTCTGCATGGAGTTTGCATGTTCTCCCTCTGCATGCATGGGTTCTCTCTGGGTCCTCCGATTGTTAGGTGAATTGGTTCCTCTAAATTGCGCTTAGGTATGAGTGTGTGTGTGTGTATGGTTGTTTGTCCTGTCCTGCGATGGACTGGCGACCTGTCCAGAGTGTACCCCGCCTCTCGCCTTGACCTTGACTGCTGGAGATAGGCACCAGCCCCCCCACAACCCTGCATTAGGATGGACGGGTACAGAAAATGGATGGATGGATGGAACTGGCACAAGACAACAAACTCCAACTTGGCTGCACAGTGGTAGTTGGTAGGCCTATTCGTAGCCCTGTTACATCACAGCAAGAAGTTCCTGGGTTCAAATCCCGGCCTGGGGTCTTTCTGCATGGAGTTTGCATGTTCTACCTGTGCATATGGGGGTTCCTTTAGGATACTCCAGCTTCCTCCCACAGTCCAAAAATTGGACTATTGAACTAAAATAGGTTAATTGGTATCTAAAAATTGCCCCTAGGTAAGCATGGTTGTTTGTCCTGTGTGTCTCTGTGATGGACTGGTGACCTGTTGCCCAAATGAATGCTGGAGATAGGCACCAGCCCCCTGCAACCCTGCAGAGGATAGACGGTATAGATAATGGATGGATGGAGGTTACTGTTCCGATCTAGACATTCCAGTTGGTGGCAGTAATGCACCAAGACATTGCTTGCTTACCGCCAGAAAACAAGCAGAAGAAGATCAAAAATGTTTGTCTGTGATGATTGCTATTAGAGTGTTTGCGGTCAGAGATCAGAGATTTTATCATGGTTGTGTGGTTTCTTAATTTGAATGCAGTGTCATACTGAAGTTTGCAGTGTCAGCTTAGATTTATTGTAAGTAAAGCTTGCTGTGATTATTCAACTGCTGTTAATCACTCAAATTTATGTTAGGGTCTCCTTTGACTTTGAGGGTATAGTGGACTATATGAGTAGTGCTGGCTGGAATAACTAGGGCTTTAAGTGCCACATTTACCCATTTAAAAATTTAGTGCAATTATTTCCCTTTCTGAAGATGCCAAGTTGACTGGCTCTCAAATGGGGGTGCATTGTTTTTCTTTGCAATGTTAAGAAGTAGCATCCATGCAAAAACATTGTGGGTTGTTTAGTTGTATTATTCTAAAATGAAAATGTAAAAAACAAATTCTTCCCCATATCAAGATGGTTTGACACATCCCCTTAATGCTACAGGATAGTGGATTTTTTTGGGTGTGTGGAAAGAAACACCCTGACCAGGAAGAGAAAGTCCTGGAGTAATTTCTTCTATTTGTCTTCAGATATTTATGTTAGACCTCCGTCTTTGCATGGCTGTGGTCAAAACAAAGCAAAGACACAGACTGAACCTGGAAAAGCTTCACTACAGCAGCTGCTTCACTGCCACCAAGGAAGACAAAACTCTTCAGTAAAGCACAAACACAAGTCTCTTACTAAAATAAAAGGACAAAAAGGCTGTTATATGTAGCATTGTATTTTAAATGCAGTTTAGTCCAGTTTAGACAGTTTGTCAGCTTACTTTCTTTTCGCAAGAAGTATATTTCAAGATTATTCCAAGCAAAACTTTTATTGAAAAATAAATGTTATATTTATGTAAAAAAATGTATGAAAATGTTAATGGTTTCAGTTTAGTAATAACTAAAAATTGACATTTTGTTGATTATTATTTATTGTTACAAAGTTTAATAAATCAGTAACTGATGGAACAGCACTGGATTTCGCATATTTCCCACCAATCAAATGCTTTGTCCTAAAGGTAGCAGGAACTCAACTGAAAAAATATTGCAGAGAAAAAAAAGTCTGTTTGTTAAAGAATATCAGTGAACAAGCGGCATCATGAAGACCAAGCAACACAGCTGACAGGCCGGGGATAAGATCGTGGCTCAGGTTAAAGAATATGTTGAAAAACTATTAGTTTTGCACTTCAACAGACTGCCTTTAAAGGAAGAGAGGCAAGAAGACGCAAAACTTTTTGGCCTGCATGTAAAACACTTTAGGCGACAGAGAACTCAATTTCCCACAGGACAATAACCCTAAACATGAAGCCAGAGGTACAATGGCATGCTTAATTATAGATCAAAGCATACCTACGTACAAGAAAGGGTGAGTCAAAGTCCAGAACAAAATCCTAATAAGAATCTGTGGCAAGATTTGAAAATTAATGTTTACTGGAGGACTCCATTCAGTGAGTTTGAGCCATTTTAAAAATAATATTGGATTAACATTTCAGTCTCTATATTTGCAAAACTAGTAGACAGGCTGCAATAGAAATGCAGCTGTAATTGCAGCGGAAGGTGGTTAAACATAGTATTGAGTTGGGTAGGGAGGTACGAAGCACACAGCAGTATTCAGACTTTGATTATATAAAGTCAGGGATTAAATGTACGAAACTGGCTTTATGTAACAGAATGTGAATATTGTGACCAATCCATAATGCTTCCTTAAATCCAATCAAATTATTTTGACCCTAACCCTAACTGATCCAATTAGTTTTGGTGCAAAGAATTTGTGAAAATACAGGTTTTGAAGGTGTCATCAAACTGAAGTTGTTGCTTTAGCGACTACTTTAAAGGCACACATTAATACACTTGTGTGTAATGTTTTAGATATATATTTGTTGTCCAGGCCACCCATCCTCATTTCATTTAGTTGTTATGGTCATGATTAAGATTTTCTGGGTAAACAGAAAGCCTGAGAGTGTGTCTTTCATTCTGGCTCACACATTGAACCTTGTTAGATTTCAATATGATCTCTTCACCAGTCATGCTGTTTATCTGATATGATGTAAATTTGACAGGATGAGACTTTATGCAGCTCCTAAGACACTTCTTTGACCTCTGGTTTGCTGCTCCAATTTGTTATACACCAAATAAATTAGACCCAAATAGATTTTGCCATTAACACACTTGTAATACATCTAATTGACATTTGTATGATGGTAGTGTCAATAAGTTGTTCATTTTGAAGCTCCAATTTTTTTTACATAGTTTTAGAGGAGCCATTAAACTTTGAACAAAGTTTAGTGGAAATTCTTTTCAATTTATTCTCATCTGCATTTTTGGAATATACAGGAATTTCCTGCAATAATGCAACAGAAGAATGCTAACAATGCTAAGCATGGAGATCAAATATGGGCTTTTAAGTGTTCAGACTTACCTATTTTCACTTGCAAGGAGGATATGTTCCACTGAACACAGCACAATTGTTTATCTAAATGGCACATGCTTACATCTGAGTTACCATGCTTAAAAGCATTATTTTTTGCAATAATTAACCCAGGATAGCAGACAGCTGCCAGACTCATAATGTAACAGAGATAAGTTTCAAAGGGTGAGAAGTGGTTACAACTCACTCACCTTTGCAGCAGTTAGGTTTGTTGTATAACAAGCATGGGGTCATTGGGTTAAAGTTTAATTTCCACTGGATGCACTGACATAAAACCAGAGGTGGGTAGCAACTAGCCACATTTACTCAGTTACATTTACTTAAGTAAAACTTTTTGGGCAAAAACCCCCCAAAACTTTTAGGAGTAGTTTTATTCTTACTTTTTACTTCTTGAGCAATATTATTAAGAAATATCGCCAGTCTTACTTAATTAAAAGTGGATATTGAAACCACCGTGACCACCACTGAATAAAGAACAAACATATTTTAACTAAAAATGCATGAGAAACAGAGTTATAATTTAGAGACTTATATTTTGTACACAGGCCTCATTGTTTTAAAGTTATTTTCTATCTGCTGAGCCTGCTCTTCTAATTGGAGGTCAAAAAGATACAGTAAACAGTAAATATTGTCACTGGAAGTACTTCACCCTGTTCTAACATATTTATACATATTACCTACTCTAAGTGTTAGTTTCATAATTTTTAGATTGAAAGAAAATTTATCAGGTAAAGTGTTCATTCTCTTTGAATCTGTTATTATGTAAATATGTTATTTAATCGTTAACAGTTTTTATTTTAGTCTTTAAAATACCAGTATTTTCAGATAACTATATTATGTGTTGACATCGTTTTGAAATATTAAGTCAGATGTTACAATCAGTTATTCAGTACCTGAGTAGCCTTTTTACAAAATACTTTTTCACTCTTACTTGAGTACAATATTTTTCTTGGATGACTACTTTTTACTTGAGTAACAGTATGTTGAAGTAGTGCTACTGTTACTTGCATACAACTTTTGGCTACTCTACCCATCTCTGCATAAAACACACCATTGCAAGCTTCTGCAAAAATTAGGAAATTAATGAAGTTTTAATAGGGAAATAGCTTGCTAGATTTTTGTATTTGGAAGAAATTTAGTGACACAGTTATAAACCAGGTACACATCAACATGGGAGAATGCCCCTACATTAGGGATTTTTAGTGACTTCCTGTAAAGTTTATTGAAATAACATGAAACCTTCACTGAAGTAATTGGTCTGAGTAAAACAAATACTAGCCTCTCATGATAAATTATAAAATTATGTAGCATTCGAATTAATACTGAATACAAATTTAGGCAAGATCTCCACTTTGAAATAAAACTAATTGTTTCATGATATTACCTATACTGTCAAAGATGCCTGTTAGATATGACTTTTCCACTACATGGCACCTACTCTGGGAAACTAGTGTCTTGCCCCTTCCACAGACACATACAAAGTGGGTTAAAGGTTCCTCAGTTGTACGTTACATGTTCTGTATAATCGGTCGGCACAAAGTCTTTGTGAGCGAAACTACACTGTTATATAATTTTCAACCCCTGGCATTTAACATTATGTTGTTATGACATTATTATTCCTATGACTCAACGTGTCACAGTGTTTATGCAACATTATGTTTGACCTTCAAAGACTGAACCATGGTTTAAATAAACAAACAGTAGATTGCAGCTCTGTGGATGAGAACAAACGACCTGCTTGTAAGGCCGACTGCAGCACCTAAAATGCGCATCCTTACATCTTCGTTCCCAATAAATAACAGTAAGCAGCTTCTTCCTTCAAAGCACGTGTAATTAGGAGGCCAGCAGTGCCTGAGTATATAATTCTTAGCAGACCTAAAACTCTTGTTCAGCAAACATGCTGGGAACTTTGTAATTTTCAACCACGTGGCAAGATTTTTGTATATTATGAATTATGTGTGTGCCACTGCTGCATCGTGGGGTCCCCCCATGCACCACAGGACCTCACAGATGCATCATAATGACATTACAAACTGCAGGATAAAAACAAGAGTGCTGGGACAAATGCTTTGATTCATGTTGTAACCCACCGGTCCTTCATAACAAAAGCGTCCGTTGTACTTAATTACTTTATTTTATAAGTCACAATACTGATGATTAAGTATGTTGTCATACAAATTATTCTTTAAACTCAAAATTACATGAATGCTGCCTGCAGTCTTGTCTGTCAATGTATTACACCTAAAACATAAACACAGATATGTGTGTTCCTTGAGTAAAAAAAATTGTACATTAACACAAATACAGATTAAGGTATTCTGTCATAAAGGTACTCACAGTATTTACTTTTAATAATAACCTGTATATTTTACAAGACTACACTCCTTGTACAAAACAGCACAGCGAGGGGCTTCCTTTTTAAAGCACGAGTCACAACCTTTAGCACTTACACAGTAAAAATTGTGCAACATTTGCAAGCCAATAACACAGAACCAGAGAAAATTACAACTGATGCTTTGATGTGCATGTAAACATTTTTTGATTTTCTTAGAAAAACATTCTTTGTGAGGGTCAAAGAGACGCAACTATTGTTCCTTATTGCAGGACCTTTCCCCCAGATCATAAACAGCTGTTTCACTGCTAAATATAGGGTATTCAAAGGCAAAACCAAAGCAAGCAGATGGCATTCAGGACAGTACAGACACTAATATATCAACTGGCCAATGTTATCAGATTTTAATTTTATGCCCAAATAAATCAGCAAATCATATCAAAAACTTACGTTACTCTCATGTTTGTTCTAATCCTATTGACACATCCATCCACACTCAAACAAATTGATTTCTAGTATGACAATGGTTGGGAAATACAGCTACCCGTGTCTCATTTTGTGTTTGATTTTTTTTTTTGTGTGCAAATCCTTGTCAGTCAAATATGTGGCCATATTTGGTTTGCTTTGTCAGAGTATTACTGTTTTTGATTTGTCAGCTATTTGGAATGTCTGGCCAGCATTCCTGATAGTTTGATTCATTAAGATTTCTCCATGTGGCAGTCCCCCCCAAGAAATTGTATCGGCGATATGTCATTCACATACACTGTGAAAAAAACATAATGGTAACTGACAACTCAAACTCTATTAATTGTTGATGGTGGATCCGGTCCAGTAGTAAATTTAAAGAAAAGTTTTCTATTACCTTACATAGAAATTGAGACCGTTTACAAATCACATCCCCAGATTGTTTTTTCTTCTCTAAGACTCTACGTCATTACTGTTTGAAAAGTCACTACATCTAGTGACTTTTCTTAAAGATACAAAATTGCACATATTAATTTATGCAATTTTATCAATTTGAAAACAAGTCAATTCATTCAATTGGCTGTAAAATAAATTCTGACATGTAGCTCCTCTATAACACACAACCCTTGGACCAGGTGTCTAAACTGCACCCCTTTTACATTGATTTTATACACATTTTACGCATATTTAAAACTAGTTTTCTAATTTGGGGAATTTGAAGACTAGATTTATGTACAAAATTATTTTTACTCAGAAAAAAGCTAAAAAAAGGTAAAGTAAATCCATCCTTTAATTCTCCACAGTGAAAAATGACCCCAGTTTCAGTTTATCCGTAACAGCCTGGGGCCAAATTCAGTAAGGGTTTAACAAGGCAAAAGTCTCAAAGCTGTTCAAGCTTGAATGTGTAAATTTCAAAGTTTTATGTGTACCAACAGTTAAACTAAATTAACACAATGTGTTAATTTGTCCCCTGAATTATTCAATTCAAGGTATTTATAAAATTAAAAGTACATAAATTGTGATTTCTTTTATTTACTCATTTAACTGCACTCTGGGGTGAACTCAAAAAGTTGACTCAGAGCGCAGTTCTTAAAAAGCGATACGAGTTGGAAAGAAAGGGTCAATCTAACTGGTTATCCTTGCAAGCAAAAGAGAATTTTATTTATTTATTAAGTGATTTGTAGTTAAAGTTTTCCTCAATTGCAACAAAAATGATCAACAAATAATGAATTAATGAAACTATAGCTGTCAGTCAAACTTGAATATCCTCTTTACAATTAGAAGTAGCATTTGTCAGTTATTTTCTATTGTAAATATATATTTTATTTTTTAGAGAATTTCAAATTATTTTAAACGTGCTATGCCTAAATCATTGCAACGAATTCAAATATAGGCTTGCTTTTACAGATGCTCTACAAATTTGAAGAGTTGATATAGATACAGAATGTTCTTTAGTGCCCCCTGGTGGTCTTTCAGCCCAGCGCAGAAGCTTGGTTCGTTTATACCTTGGGTCAGCTCTGCTGTTTATTATACCTTTTTAACACTTTTTTAAAATAGTATAATGACATTTCTATAAATTATTCCCTGCTTATGGGAAACCTTTTAGAAATTAGAAATGCAAGGATTTAATCCAAAAAAAACCGCCAATTTTATTTGGATGATGCTTAAACCCTTTGATAATCAATCTATCAAAATTTGCATACAAAAAAAACAAAACATTAATTATGTGTGGGTAGGGCACAAAATATGGATTTAGCCCAGGGCTCCACACTCTCCTAAATCAAGCTCCACTATGAAAAACGGTAATCTTTAAAAGTGATGTAATGAGAAGTTTGAATGGATGGTCTTCCTATTAGAATTTGAGGTAGTCGTTCTTCAGTCTGCTCAGTCTCGTTCCGTGGCTGCGGATGATCAGAGACAGCAGCTCGTGTTTGTCCTTCAGGCCCAGGGAGATGTCCAGGGTCTCCTTCAGGGCGTCCCGTGTGTGCACGATCATGGTGAGAAAGTCGTCACTGAGCCGGTGCTCCTCCTTCAGCTCGCTCTCCTGGCTCTGCTTGAACTTCACCTCCAGCTCCAGCAGAGATTTCTCCGAGTTTGTGAACGCCTCGCCGATCTGAGCCGTCTCCCTGCGCAGATACTTCCCGTAGTTGTCCTCTCCGTCCAGGTCGAAGGAGATGCTCTTCCCGATCCCCTCCAGGACCCGCGCCGAGTCCTCGATCTGCCGCTTTATGAGGGTGAAGTCGTCCCTTATGACGGAGTCCTGGTCCTCGTCCAGGCTGCACTTTCGCTCGTCGGTCATCTTAAAAAGCATTTGGCACTTCTCCGGGTCGTCGTTGTCCTCATATTCGCCGTCCGGCACAAAATAATGATGAAAGGTGCCATTAGACATCTCCGGATGTAATGGTCCCCGGTAAAAAGCGCCGCACGCCGGCTGTGACAACATCCAGGCGCTTAAGAGCAAGTGAACAAAAGCCATTGTGCAAACTTGTTCCAGAGTTTAAAAAGCTGGGTTTTAAATAGTTGCTAAAATGCACTTTTAAAGGGCTATTTCATTTCAGCGCACACAAACGCTGCAAACAGGTTCCAAACTGCGCAGTTAGTTGAAGCTTGGCTTTAGCCTCTCCAAACAAACCAAAAAAGTGGCGTGAAATTGTTTCACGGCTTCTCTTTCTCGTCCTTTAACTAAGCCTGACAGCTTGCATCACCGTTGGCGAGCAGGAGAGCGGCGAATAAAAAAGTTTGCCTCGGCGTGGCTGAAGTCCCGACTCTGCCTGGTGCCTCAAACGCAACATCTGGACGTCTCAAGTGCCGCACTTCAGTTTTTGACTAATAATACCTCTGTGCTACTCTCAAATTACAACCCCTCCGTCATTTTCAAAAGGCTGCATTCATTCTGGTCCAGACTGCCACCGGGGCCGGGCTGTAAAAAGCCTCAGTCAAACCAGAACCAAGACCAAGTTTGTGTTAATTCGCACAACCGTGGCAAGTTGGCGTATATGGTTCAAGTTTATTACGCTCCTGAGAAATATACAGGTTACCACATATAAACCTGAAAATGCCCTTTTATAAACCACACCTGTAATTACAGTCGAGGGACACACTTTTAAAAATGTTACATTTTTAATAGCAAATGACATTTGACTGGAATATTGTACATTTGCTGTATGGTAAATCTTAAATTAAATTAAAATCAAGAAACAACTCCCAATAGCCACAGTACTGTCAGTGTAAATTATGCCAGTAGTTTATAATACTAAATAACAGCACATTGGATTGCATTATAAAGACGATATTAGCACAAAAAAATGCAGTGCCCTGCAAAAGTATTCATACCCCTTGATCTTTATTTCTCATTTTATCCATGTTTAACTACTATTGTAACAAAAAGTCTTGTTTGCAGTTGATCTAAAGTCATGTAAAAATTGAACAAGGTGCTCTGGTCAGATCAGAGCAAAATGTAATTTTTCTGACCACATGAACAATATGTTTAGTGAAAAGCGTTACCCTGAACATGTCTTTCTCTTTGTGTCACATGTTGGTGGCAGCATCATGCTGTGGAGATGGTTTCCTCCAGCAGGGACAGGGAAACTGGAAGCAGAGTAGGTGAAAAGATGGATGAATCTAAGCTCAAGGCAATCCTGAAAGGAAACCTGTTTAATCCCGCTAAAGACTTGAGACTGGGGTGGAGGTTCACCTTTCTTTCCAAACAATGGCACCCATCATGCAGCCAGAGCTACAATAGAACCACTTCAACTGATTTCTTTCAATGCAGCGGAACAGTGGCCCTACTTCCCCTGGATGAGGGAGCTCCTCTCCCTTCTTTTAAAACGGAGTCCAGCCATCCTAAGGACAAAGCTCATTTCACATGCTTATATCCAAAAGCTTGTTCTTGCTGTCATTCCCACAATCTCATGACCAAAGCGTTAGATCGATCACGGACTGGTTATACCTTTATTTTTCAATTTGGTTTTATGGTAAAACCATGAAATAATCAAGAAACAATAAGTCGTGTTTGTGCACATAAACAGGATGAGTCGAGCTGATTACAAGCCCAGAGTATTTTTTGTTGTTTTGTTTTTTGTAGAACTCATCAGTTGGCAATCTAGAAAAAATGATATTTAATTGTGGGATGACATTACAGTGTATACTTTAATGAAATACCTAATGATCCATTTTTGTTTAAGTTTATCAAGTATTCTAATGCCAATGTGTAAAATGGCTCAGCACCCAGAAGGAATGGTCTAATGTGAGTGTTATTTGGTGCACAGGCACATCAAGAATTGGTATGTAAAAGATGAGGCTTACAAGAAACTCACATGTTAGAACAAGCAACATACATGCATAAGCGGTGGCATCACAAGTGAAGCAATACAGCACTATCAGGCCAGTGCAAAGCATCTGATAGTACGTCAAAATGATGGAGGTAATCAGAGGCAAAAGATGCATCAAGAATGAATCAGAGACTTGTAAATGTGATGAAACAGCCTTTCACCTAGAAAGAGCAAAAATCATTGTCACTATACTTCTCTTTCCAGATGTTCCATGTTTATTAGCTTTAAAATAGTAAAACTATTGGGATGGAAGAAGCAGAAGGGTTAAATACCCTTTATTTTAATTGAAGATTATACATCAGTGGAATAAGAAGTGCAACAATATAAAAGTATTTTTTAGAAATTGTACTTAATTTAAGAAAAAGAAGATATTTTTGTTTACCCTTAGAATTCGGACAATATTGGTGTAAAAGTTCAAATATGATTCTGTTGTATCAAAATTATAATGTATTTAGTGTCTTTTAAAGTACAGAAATGTTAGTTGCTCCTCTTCGTTCGGATCACATCTAAAAAGGTTCATGAGCTTTAAAAAGCAGTCCTGTTGTCTTCTCAGTGATGATGCATTTTCTAGTAAATCCAAGGGGGATTACTCAGACATGTATTTAGCTCAATAAAGAACAGTTTCCTCTGTCCTAAAAGGGAATACATAATGCTCCGGTTTATCACAAACATTAAAACTCATATGGATAACTGGAAGGGTATTAAATTTTGACATCTGAAGATAAACTAGTAACAAAAGCTCTCTCACAAATGTGGTGTGCCCAGAGTAAAACATTTGTCTCTGTGAAAATGTGGGACAGCTGTGGCTCAGAAGAGCTGTCCAGACATTTCAAGGTTTAATGCCCAATTCTTGATTGCAAGATTTGGTGACTTGATCTCAGGAACAGCTGTTGAAATTAGATTTTTGTTGTTTATTATTTAGTAAAATGTAATCAGATACTACTGTAATGTCTTCTGTATGAGGTCTGTGTAGTTTAGTTTAGTTTAGTTCAAAAGAAGTAAAAATACACAACTCGATGAGTAATGCAAACTACAAATGTATACAGGCTAGATCTGTAATATACAGTATTTAAATATTTACTTCTCTATGCCCAAAGCTACTAATTTGGGTGCAACAGAAAGCCAACGAGAAATGTTTTTGTATTTCGAGATTCTGCCAGTAAAGTTAAAGTTTGAAATAAAAACCAATCTAATGACAGGGTTAAGCTTCTCCAGTTAGCTACTGTAGAAGGATGCAACAAGAAAATAACTATTTAGTTGTTTTTTTCACATGAGCCAACATGCTAAGGCTGATCTAATGTGCTAGACCCACAGTGTCACGGAGTGTGTACATATCTTTCCTGAGGAAACAGCAGACGTCATTAGATCGCCTACCCCTGCTGAGGAGAAGTGCTCTCATTCTTTCCACAGCAGGGGTGATTATTCAGAGTTTTTGACATGCAGGAATTAGGCTCGAGAAGAACAGCTTCCACATGGTAACCACACGGTTATAATGTTTCGAAATACCTAATTCTATCCCTTTCCCATAAATGGTATTTCTGTTTGAAGTTTAAACAAGAAGCAATGATTTCAAAACAATTTAAATCACAGTTTGATCAATTCATCACTTTTTGGAAAGTGACTGATGTAAAGTTGTTAATGGAGCATCAACAGAATGGAGAAATTGTAGAGAAGTTTAAAAAAGCTTATGGTGGAGAACCTCATAGCCCATCAGATTGTCAAGCAGAAGTCCAGTAATGCTGTTGCCATTTAATTTTTTTTCTGGAAAATTTGTAGCAGCCTGGCTTTGCTAGAATTACAAGTTCTGCAATATCAGATGCGGTAAAAGCGTGCATTTCCTTCTCAGAAACTGTACCGTTATTGAAAAAGAAAGGTCTGATATAAAAATGATGATTTTCAAATACAGAATTTCAACAATATATGAAATGTTCAAAAAGCACACCAAAAGATCTAATCTTTTCACTGTGTAGTGAAAATACCATGTCAGCAGGGACTCCAACGGTAAGGCAGTGGATTGGCAGAATAGTTGTAAACATGGAGGGCTGACACAAAGATCCTGGTGTCAGAGTAATTTGTTGGCCTTTGTGAACGCTACCCTGGATAACAGGCTCTTAACAAATTCTTTGATGGATTCTGAAGCATTTTCATCCAGTCAGACAAACTTTTTACTAGAGGAATAAGGCAGTTTCGGCATGCTACTGCAAGGTATAGACCTTATATGTGTTGTGTGTTTGAGCCAGAATATGACCCTAATGATAAATGAGCCATAATGGATGCTACTGAGAGGCTTAAACAACCAGTGACGATGACTGTGATTGTCTTCACAATTTAAACTGGTATGAAACTTAAAAAAAAAAAATTCTATTTAATTAACTTCCACACCTGTCTGCCAGTCATTAACATAAAGTATGCTGCTTTAGCTTCTATTGCTAGTGAGCTGGCAAACCAGCCACCACTGACTTCTATATACATTAAAAAGCTACAATGTCCATAAGTGTATTTTGTGACATGCAGATCTGAATTGTTCACTACAGTGCACGTTGCTCCCATGTTGTTAAAAATAACATAGTTTGGATCATGTTTCATGTGCAGTCATGTTGGAGCTAGTTGGTTGGACTGGACCCATCATTCATATTTCTGCATTATTTTTGGCAGTCATAACAGATGATGCAGTTCTTAGCAGCTTTCTGCAGGATATATAGTTGGTACTTCAAAATAAAATCTGTCGATTACAGCTTGCCTTTTCTTCCTGAATTGCCACTGTGCATTTGTTTTTCTTGCTGCTTAACTATCTAATATGGTTCTGGATATTTCTGCAGCTTTACAGAATACAGTTAAAACCAAAAATATGAATTAAAGTTGCACAAAAACTCCAAATAGCTGTACTTTGTGTGCATTTTTCTTGTTTGGCTCTACTCTATTTTATAGACTCACAGCTACTATGACATATGATCATTGGCATGGAAACCCAAAATAGTTTTGTTGTGAGAGTGAATTTCATCCACTTAAAATTACATTTTGAACAAAACAACCTAAGAAAATAAGAAATGTTTGTGCCATTTTGTTTTTTCAAGGAGTGAACTGTATGAGTTGATTGATTTTTAGCACCAGTCTGGCCATCTTACTTAAAACTTTATATCTTTATAAGCCATTAAAACAAAAGGCAGAAGTGCAATTATGGAGTTATAAGTAAATGCTTCCCTGAAACCATTAAAACTACCTAAGAATAATCAGAGAATCATATTCGTTTTAGTCAAACAAAAATCTCTGCACATTTAACAGCCCACTTTAATCCTAACAGGTTTATATAAAAAACTAGCAAGGTATTATATTTATGTAAAATAAATACTGATCGCTTTACACCGATAAAAATCCACAAAATGTTTACTTACGTTTTCACCTGTATTTTAAAAAAAACACGAACATTTTTGTAACATGTGAGCCAAATCATTCTGTATCCATCCATAACCCTTATCCAACAGACAAAAACTAAATTATTCTTCGTTTAGAATTCATTTTGCTGAATGGTCAATTTCTTTAACAAAAAGTATACAATTTTACAACAGTGAGATTGATCAATCATGAACTGCAAAACATTTCTTTTTGCCACAACTAGTCTGCTCATTTTCTGTTAAAACAGAAGATAATGAAACCGCCAGCACATCCACACTCTTTTGAGACAAATTAAATCTAAAATATGATTTATCTAAAATTCAATTTCACATTTTCACCACTTTTTTTATACTTTTATTGTACCATTTCCAGTAATAGAGCATTTAAACCAAATTATAACAAATATTCTCTTTTCTTTTATACTGCCTCTCAGATTATAAAAGCAGGGTTAAAATTGGCAAATGGAACCTGAAGAACTATGTTACATAAGCCTTACATAAACCAATGTCTGCAATGTGTATCAGTGTGATTGACGATGTGCAGAAATTCCACATTTCTCATTGCTCTTTCTGTCAGTGTCTGACCTCAATAACATGAAATACTAAAACAACATCGTCTGACATGATTCGATCACTTGGGTTTTGTCTCAGTATCACGGCAGCTCAGAGGTTTCTGTAGATTTCTAATTATGGGTTTAATCTAAAGTACTGAGATGTGTTAGAAAGTTCTGACAGCTTCTGGCAGGGCTTCTCCGGATGTGCATTGCCTTTTCAGGTTGCCTGCAGGCAAAGACAGCCACAGTGTGCTGTACTTTAGCAATTTAAACTAACTTGAAGCATCCTTTCTGGATTTGACTTGTTTTCATGAGATTGCATTAACAGCATTTTCATATCCCACCACTTTTTATGCACATAGTAGCTCAGTGAAAATAAGCCCTCTTGGGGAGAAATAATGGCTTGGTCATTAATTCTCTACTCTTCTTAAAAATCTGCATGCCTTTTGCCAAGAAATTAGAATAATGTTAAGCTCAAACGAGCTTGATGAGGCCTAACAAGCCCCTGTCTCTGACATTCTGCTGCAGAAGAAATTTAAAATGGTGTCAGACTAAAAAGAGGAATATGGAAAATGAAGTCGATGCATGGCTTTAGGGTGGGATCCTATTTTGATTGGAAGTATTTGGCTGTGCACCTAAAATTATAAGTATACATATTTACATATAAATCCTTTTTATGGGAGGAAACACTCCTCCTACTCACAAAGGACAGACAGAGACACAAAAAAGCTCAAAATTGGAGTTGTGGGATAACCTCCTCTTGTGCCAGAAATAACTTTTTGCAAGATCTCTTTTTCCCCATGTACTGATTTCAGAATATGGAATGAAATGTGTATTTAGCATTACGCATGGCAGCTTTTAATTTCCTAATTTGGGAATAAAGTGTCTTTGACTTTAAGTTAAATTGACCATACTTAGATTTAATCCGCATTTGGAAAATCTTTCTCAACCTGAACTTGACTCAAAGTGATTCAGCAGCCTGGCTAAGTGTTTCAGTTGATTGTTGGAATGGGGCAATTTTCGGATTTTGGCACCAACTGGCACTAGGTCACTCAATTGTATTATGTTAATGGAAACTCTGTAAATTGAAATATGCTGTTTGTGCATTAGTGTCCAGATACAGACTGGGACTCATGAAGAAGGTAAATAAGGTAAACAAATTGTGTTGGTGAGACTGGGAATCCAGAAAACCTAAGTCCTGGAGTGCATTGCATACAAGAAAGAAAGAAACAATTTGCACTTCTAATAAAACTTAATTCACATAATAAACATAAAAAGAGGGATATGAGAAGGGAACCATTCAGAGGGAGATAATGATCAAAATATTGCACATCTGCCAGTTAGAATTAGAACTAGATTTATGGCAAGAAGAGACAGTAGAACATCTAAAATTACAAAATATATAAAGCAAACCAAAGTACAGGACAAAATAAATAAATAAATAAAGATCAGCCTTAATAAACTAAAACAAACCCCATCATACAAAACATTTGTATGCTGGGTTTACACAGGAAAACAGGTTCTTCAGAAAATTAAATGATTCAAGTTAAAAGTTTCAAAGGGAGCAAAATGGATTTTGAAACACACATACATGAAATCTTGTGAATTTCTGAGAAGCTTAAAGACCTGTTGGGTTTAAAGAACCATATATCAAACTTTTAACATCTTACAGAGTGCCGTTCATCCAAAAATGGAAAGATTGTAGTGTAACTGCAACCTACAGGAAATGGGCTTCCACCTAAAAAGGCAGGGCAAAGTGAGCATTAATTAGAGAAGCAGCCAAAATAGGTTTTTGTCCTGTTCCTTTCCCTTCACAATTATGCACTTTGGTCTATCAAATAAAATCAAAGGTGTCAAAAGCATTCACATTCAATACTCAAGTAGAAGTGTAGATAGTAGGGGTTAAAAAGACTTCTGTAGAAGTTGAAGTATCAATTTCAGCTTTTTACTCAAGTAAAAGTAAAAAAGTAATGGTTTCAAATACCTAAAGTATAAAAGTAAAAGTAATGTAAGTAAAAAAATAACAATAAGGACTAAAGCTCAAGCTACACACCAGCACTACCACACCTCCCCAAAAAAACACTTTTACCTAAGCTCATAATGACTATGATGTTATATAAAAATGTGAATATTGAAAAATTTCAGATACACCGGGGACCTGTTTCAGCTGTAGAGTATATATATGTACAATGCAAATACAGTGAGTGATCATATGTGCACAACTGAACATTAATACGTATTTCATTTAGTGAAAGATATGCTGACTAGTTGCCTACTGTGTAAGTATTGTAATGAAGCAATTGCATAAGTCTCTGCCTCTGTAACATACATCTGCTTTTTCCTGGCTGGACTGTAAATTCATTTGTGTCATGGGGCTAGACTTGTTTTTTGTCCTTCAATTAGATTGAGTCAAAAAAGTTTGATTATAATCTATATTTATCAACTTTAATCACTTTTTATACAGATACTGTAAGAGTTGGGCTTGAGGGGCCTGGCTTGTCTTGGACACAGGGAAGGGGTCTCCAAGGAAAAAACGTTGGGCAACACTGTAGAACAACATCTAATGATGAGTCATTAGATGTCATGAAAAGTCATCTGTTCATGGCAAAAATCCAAAGCCTCATGACAAAAACCTCTCATAATCCAACTTGAGACATTTGATTACACACAAGTGGGTGCACATTTCAGTTCCATGTGGACCAGGAGGAAATTGTGAGACCGTAATTCAGGCCACAGCAGGTAAACTGTTTATATATTGAGTGCAATCGTTTAATTTCATTGTTCAAATATAATTCTCTGTTCAGCTTGTTCGGATTGAATAATAATTCAAATGAGTTAAAAAAATAAGTATTATTGAATATCTTTTTAATTCCAAATGTTTGTTGCAAAAAAACAAAAAAAAAACAGCTGAAGGTTTTTGTTTTTTTCTCTTTGTTTTACACTGTAAAACACTCTTTGTTTAACACAGTTTAATTATTTAATATTTTATTTTTAATTGGTTTACCTCTACAAAAGAAAGATAGTGACTCAAGATAGATCAGTATTTAAACAATTTTCTTTCCTTCTGTGGGTATAAAATGTGTAGTATTTATGTGTAGTATTTTATTATTACAATTATTTAATATAGTTTCATCAAGTTTTACAATGTCACAACCTCAGCACAGACAAAATTGTGCGGCCCCCATACCTAGTGGCCCTCTTGGGGGCTCACCCTCAGGTTGGGAACCACTGTTGTGGAGGCTGAATCCGTACTCTGCTGCCACACTTGTGACTGAATAGCAAGGGCCACTTCAGGCAAAGTTTTGAAATCAGAGCACATTTCTCAAAGGTAAGTAATCAGAAGTTGGAAGGACAATCTGAATGAGCAGTCTTCTGACTTTCGCTTCAGCGGGAGGAAAACCCGCAGCAAATGTGCCATTTCTGCTCTGGTGGTTGGGCTCTTTGGAGTGCGTCTGTGACCAGCCGCACTGATCACAGTCCAGCTCCAAAGCTTCTGTAACTCTTCAACGAGCTGTCAGCTGCCGGTTAGTAAGATCGGTCCGTGTCTGAGATTTTGCTTAGATGCTCTCATGGGAGTCTTTTTATTATTATTTTATTGATTTAGTTACCTGTATTTCGTTACTTGACACCTTTGAATAAAATCTTCCCAAAAAACACTGACGTTTGTGATTGAAAATTGAACAGATCCTCTTAATTTAACTCACAGTTGTTGGGTCACAAAACAACTACTTATCTAGGCAAATAGAAAAAAATACAATGTCTTTCATTATGCTTGTGAACGCAGAATGAGTTCACCTCATGCAGAGATAATTAGGCTAGGTCTACAACACAAAATGCCACCTTTTTATGACTAGGTACTCGGGGAAACAAGAAAACCACTTGAGTAAATTAGCAGTCCTCAAGTTTGTGAATTGCATTTGAACCAGTACAAGAGAAACATGACCTGGTGTGATGACTAAAAATTGTCTACGCAAGAAGCATGATGGTTAATAATGATTAGATTTATGGATACATTTTAAAACCACTTTTTGCATGCACTTAAGTTATGGCAAAGAAATAAAATATTAAGATCTGCGAAAGCAGAACATGAGACCGAGAATATTTCATCTTCGATAATGCACGAACTGACATGCTATTCTGTAACAGTTAACAATCACCTGAAATGTTATGTTTTTGTCATGTAATAAACAAGACCATGATACATCTGTTCAAAGATGTTTCCACTCTTAATGTGACACATGTTACACACAAATCAAAGGAAACTCAAGATATAAAGGTGGCTGCATAAATATACACACTTACGTCTGCAGTAATGCAGCTGAGATGGCCGTAGATGCATATTTTACACATAGTAAATATTTTACACTAGAATCACCTTGCTGCCAGCTAGCTTTGTGTAAACATCCTGTTTGAGATTTTACAGTTGTAAGCTGTATTTCAAATACTATGGTTATTGATCAGAAGGGACTGACGCAATCTGCTGGGATTCCTTAAATAGGAAACTTTTTAACTGATTGGAATGTTTGTATAAATGTATTGAAATGACTTCTTGGTAAGTGCCTTGAGATGACATCTGTTGTGAATTGGCGCTATATAAATAAACTGAATTGAATTGTACAGAAGTGTACAATATAAGTCTATTTTAAAGCCCTTTTTACAATAGCATCATCAATGATCTACAGACCCGAGACTAGAACATTTGTTGGATTTCTTTTATGCCCAATTATGCCTGTCTTTAATTGTCATCAAACCTAACTTCATATCTTTTTTATGTGCTATAGTCAAATTAATCTTCAGTCAATTTACCATCTGCTTTTTACCAATTGCGAAAAAAATGACTATTAGAAACCAAATCAAATCAAACTTTATTTATAAATCGCTTTTCATACAAAACAGCATCTCAAAGTGCTTTACAGATTAACATGACCCCACCTAAACTAATCAACTAATATAAATAACCCAAATGGTTATTTATATTAGTTGAAATTAGTATTATAGAAAGTAGCACTGTTCTAATAGCACAAAACCATCTAATGGCATGTAACGTTTGAGAAATGAACTCAAAATAAGACAAAAACAAGAACAAAAACTGTAAAACTGTTTAAAATCCAGGGGTGGTAGTAAGGTCAGTCGCTGAACAGCGGGTTGTGGGCTGAACTTGAATGTATCTAATCATAATTTGGAGTTGTACATAGTAGTTGCGTAAGGGGAGCAGGACACATGTGGTAACAGTTTTTCCTTAACCATGATGAAAAATGTAAAGAGGACAAGAAAATGTGATTCATAAAATGTAGTGATTTAAAGAAAACTTGAGTTTGCAGAGGTGAAAATGAAGCTTATGAAAAATGTAATCTTCGAACTGTGTTATCTCGCTTTCCAGTAGGATAATATTTTGCTTTGCCAAAGGTGGTAGCAAATAAAGCATTGGTGCTATAGGGTTCATTACACTTTGATGTTTTCTACATCTCCTGTCCTTGATGCTTTGTAAGGTATTTCCCACATAAACATCAGAGCTGTTGAGAAGAATTTGATAGAAATTTGGTCCAGACCTTTCTTGCAGCTGCTCTCCAATGTGCTCCTCGCAGGAGATTTTTTTAGCTGGAGCTAAGCTCTCCAAAAAAATTTCTTAGGAGAGGGTCTAGTGGAGCCTATGTCAAAAGTATAGCATGCAGGACGATAGGTTTGATGCTGAACGTGGAAATCACTGTGTTTTCACCCCAACTCACCATAAGTGACAGATACAAATCCTCGATGGCTGACTTTGTGGTGACATCCACACAGCATGTATTTAAGAATATCTAGGTTATTCAATGTAACATGCTTTTCAGCAAAATAAAGTACATGGCAGCAACTTTTCCTAGCTTGCACACTAGCACGTGACTTCACAGCAGTAAACGCTGTCATTGTTGCACCTCTTTATCCGGAGAAACTTAAAGGTGGCTCTGTGAAATATGTCCAGAAGAAAATTAGAGTGATGTGCCTGACATTTGTGATTTCAAGTCCCCCCTAACCTGCAGAACAAGTCAGAGCTGCAGTGAATGCATGTCAGTGCCCTCAAACAAAATAAAACTTTACTGGACTCTTTCACTAAATAAAGGATAGTAATGCTTGAGTAATGTGAGAGAGATAATAAGAGAGATAATCATGGTTATTTCCCCTCTTTGCCATTTTGTACCTTTGCAGTTGTTCAATTCATCAAAAATAGTCTTAACAAAGAACAATTAATTGGTTTGGTTTCGTGTACAAAATGGAAGTAGGAAGAGCCAAAATTACAATGTGTAAGAACAAGATGTTCTTTATGTCATTTTCTTAGCTTCATGTTCTCTCTCTGAAAATGACACACTTGGGTCTGTTTTTCTCTTTCCTGGACAAAACGCAACTGATGTAGCTACCGCTAACTATATGTACTCTAATAGAGATGCCTGTTCAAAACAGTGAACGGCAAATTCCCTATTGAGTAAATATGCAAATAAACACAACTCACACTGTTCTTTTGAGCGTTTGTGTCCCTCCTAATAAAGTGCTACCAAGGGGTTGTGACCAATCTCACCCCTACCAAGAACTCAGCACAACTACAGTTTTTTGTCATCACAACATGAGAGGGTTTATGTACTGATAACATCAAATATGCTCTTTAGCTTAATTTGGCAATGTTTCCATGCTGCTGCAATTTCAAGACATTATTGTTACAGGTGTTAGGTCCATTCAAACTCCTTCAGGCGAATATGGAGTAACCATTTGGGGGACATGCAAACCACTTTACAATTACTGCACATATAAAGTAGCAAATGTTTACTGAAATGGTCTGTTTGAAGCCTTTGCTGCCAACATAGTCTGTCCCTCTCATCCTCCACAGACAGAGTTGGAAATCTCCCAACAAATTGTTTTTGGCTGTGCCTCTTGCAACTCTCTTTACTTTGAGTCCTGACGTCACAGCTTGCTTTAAATTGTATCCAGACACTACACTATGAGAGGTTCTCCAAAAAACATGTGGTAGAGTGATACATAGCCATGAGCCAAACAAATTGTAGTATACACTCTAAATACAGGTTGGTGCCAATGACATCATCCATAATGTGAACTTTTAAGACTCTGTGGCAACTCAGGCTTCTAATATTTGTTTTTATCCTTTTTCATTATCACTGACTCGCTTGTACGAGTCAGTGAATCTATTGTATTTCCTGACAGACTTCAGGGACGAGAGAATTTATATAGGACAGCAGAGAAAGAAAGAGAAATACAAAGAGATACAAAGATGAAGATGCATTGACTTGTGTCTAACAGGCCTTAAATGATGCATCTGTGTGAAAAAAAGTCTTCCGTATCGATTGTTTTGTGCATATAACATGATAATTTTGCTTTGGAGATATGACAACTTCATGCAGAAGGCAAAATGTTCTTTGTCCATGCAGCTAAAATGGGCTTAAATGGGTGCAGAATCTCTGTACGCTGTTTAATTTATATACCAGAGTCATGTAACCAGCAGAGCATTTTTATTTCAGGGTAATTTTTCTGACAGAAATGGGTGGACATGTTAGACCGTCTTTGCAGTCTGTTAAGGTCCACATCTGTACATGCAGAGCACGTACAGCACTAATCCACGGACATTCTCAGCTAACTGAAAGAACATTTTGACAGAGTACTTCCTCTGCAGCAAAATCACTCGCTTTAAGGCTCAGTGGCTCCAGCAAAACTGTTGCAGTATAACAAGATATTGCATGCTCTAATATGACATTCAGAAAGTCTCTTGATTTCTTTTCCTGTTTTGTTATCAAAAGGTCAAAACATCTCTCATGTGGTGTACACATTTAGGTTGTCAGACAAAGCTAACAGCATCCAATTACTGTAGAATGACTCAGACTTTTGATTTAAATGATTTTGTGAAGCCCTGAACTGCATGTGCAGGTCAAGAGTTTACCCCCTTCAAAACCTCTGTGTTATCGCGAAATATGTCTTCATCAGAAACTCTGTGTGGTGCTGCATGCACCATAAATAATACATGAATGTTGTGTGTTTGACATTTTCAGTTCTTACACTTTGAATAATTGCTGTTTGTCTTATGTTTACTCTCGCCTAATTTATTCCATTTCAATTTATTTGTTTCTACTCTCCTTTCCTTTCTGTATTAGTTCCTGCTCCAGTAATCCAAGCTTGGAGTGTGCCTGCTCGCTCTAATGAAGTTATTTCTTTTCAGCCTGAGACAATGGCCCAAGAACAAATCAATTTTTTATGCACACTCAATGTCCATGCCATTACAAAATACATCTCAGAATCGTTGTTAATTCTGTTTATTTTGGGCTAAAATTCTCTGGCAAATGTTGATTTTACTGCTCTGTGTATGACCGTCATTAAGGAATAAAGCACGAGTGGCAATTAAGATTCTATTTTTTTCACTTTTTGTCTAATATACATATACTTTTACTTTCCATTTTAGGGTTACAAAGGGCTAAAGTAATTTTAGTTTTTCTTTGGTATTGACTTGTACCCTGTAAATTATTTGATTATAACTGGGATGGTAATAAGATGCTACAGAAAGCTGGGGAAAAGGTGTCCCTTTCATTTTCTTCAGGTTTGTTACAGTTTTGATTGAGATTACCTCACAAAAGTATCCATACCTCTTTAACTTTTTGTCGGATTACTGTAAGTACTTCATAGTATTTTGTTAGGGTTTAATGTGATAGATCAACAAAATGTAATGCAATATTATGAAACAGAAGAAAAAAAATACACATTTCTTTCTGCAAGTAAGAATCTGAATACTATGTATTCACCACTTACAATCGAAAGCCCTGACATAAAAACCAGTGCAACCAATTGATTTCAAAGTTCACCTAATTTGTAATTTGATCTCAGTATGAATGCAGCTGTTCTGTTAAGCTCCCAGAGGTTAGTTAGAAAACATAGGTGAAAAAAACAGCTTCATGAAAAAACACAGCAGACAGGTCAGGAAGAAAGTTGTGAAAATATTTTTGGAAGGGCTCGATTGTAAAAATGACATCCAAAAACCTCTCAGAGCAATCCATTATTTAAAAATGTAAAGAGGATAGTATAACTACACAAATACTGACAAAAGGCATCCATATAAACTGACAGGGTGGTCAAGGAGGGCATTGATCAAAAAAGCTGCCAAAAGCTCTATGGTAACTCTAGAGAGGCTGCAGAGACCCACAGCTCAGATGAGAGAATTAGTCAGCAAAACTGTTATTTGTCGCGCAATCTACAAATCTGGGTTTCATGGAAGAGTGGAAAGAAGAAAGCCATTAACACCTCGCCACAAGGCAAATAGGGGACACAGCGGACATGTGGAAAAAGGTGCTGGGGTAAGGTGATGGCAGCATTTTGACCTCTTTTAACAACACTCTGAGTGAAGGAAGACATTAACTTGAACAGTTATTAAAACGTGTTGATGGCATCATCGTGCTATAGGGATGCTTTCTTCATTTGGGACAGGGAGGCTGTTATAGGAGAGACAAAGGGAACTAATCACAAGGTCATCCTAGAGGGAAAACTGGTTAGAGGCAGGAAAAAAGACAACTGACAACAACCCTGAGCACACCTCCAGAGCTATTTTTGAATGATTTAGATTAAAACATATGCATGCATTAGAATGGAAAACTTCAGACCTAAATCCAATTAGGAACCTGTGAAAATTGATGCTCCTAGATGCTTTCCTTTGTTTCTGACTAAGTTTGAACTAATTTGCAAACAACAACAGGTTAATGTTTTCAGGATGCTCTCCAGCCATGGAGAAGCACCTTTCAGTTTCTATATTCCCTCTATCTGGGACAAACTTCCAGACCACTGCAAAGCTGCTGAAACATTGAACACTGTTCCTTTAAATCAAGGCTTAAAACCCATCTGTTTAGAGCTGCCTTGGACTAAATGATTAATAATAGCTGGAATGGCATATGTCTTAATGTGTCATATGTTTTGTGTCTCTTGTGTTGTGTTTTATGCTTTTACAGTTGTGTTATTTTATCCCCATGTCACCCAAAGCCCCTTGAATTGCCTTGTTGCTGAAAGTGTGCTATACAAATACACTTGCCTTGCCTAAAAATCGGATAAATGCCTTTAACCTTAAAATACTTCAAGCTGTAACAGCACTAAAAGAAGGTTATACGAAGTACTGACTCTGGGGATCGGCTTCATTATTTACACACTTTTGAAAACTGCATATCCTTTATTGTCCTACTTTGTGTTGATCTATTACATAAAAACCCATTTATACATTGGTTATGGTCTAAATTAGATTAAATCCTTATGTGCTGATTTGACATATAAAACTCGACATCTCTCTCTTTCTCACACACGCATCCACGCACGCACGAGCACACACACACACACACACACACACACACACACACACACACACACACACACACACACACACACACACACACACACACACACACACACACACACGCATGTCTTGCTATACTTGTGTTGACATTGTATTGACTTCCATTGATTTTACTATGCCTAACCCAGACACTTTCCCTAAACCTAACCATTACTGATACATGCCTAACCCTAACCTTAACCTTAACCTAATTCACACCATACCTCTAAACCTAACTAGCAGAGTTTATTAGCTAGTTAGACATTGTGGGGACCAGGCAAAATGTCCTCACAACTACAAATGTCCACACAAGGGTGGTGGCCTGTCAAAGGTTGGTCCACACAAGTATAGCTATACATGTACACACACACACACACACACACACACACACACACACACACACACACACACACACACACACACACACACACACACACACACACACACAAACGGACACCTGTTGGCCATTATTAGAAGCCAATTAATATAACAGTCATGTTTATGGACTTTGAGAGGAAACGAAGTACATGGAGAAAAACCACAAACAGGATGAACATACAAACTCCATACAGAAGGACCTAGGACCTTCTTGCTGGAAAACAACAGTGCTACCAACTGTGCCACTGTGCAGCTCTTATATCACTCCTTAAAATAAAGCCAGAAATTGGTATTGGCCTGGAAAAGCCAGATCGGTGTATATCTAGTTAATTCATGTTTGGGTAAAAATGTGGTTGCTAAATTAATGAGCAGAGGAAAAATGAACCAAAACTTTCTAAGAAAAATCTTTTTAAGATCAGTAATATTGTATTATCTTTTAGTAAATTACCTTACAATCTATATTTTGGTACAAAAAGGTGGCTTTTCTCTATTGAACAATCACAGAAAAACTGCCTAACCTTAAGATTCCTTTTAAACGTGCTGTTTCTCTGCTGGAAATGTGAATGCAGTATATTGCCTGAAAACATGATCCACAGAATGTAATATTTACTGCAGAGGCCAGCCTCTAACTCATGTTGCCCCCTTGACCTCATAGCATGGCTGTACATAACCTATTATAGCCCAACAGGGCTCTGTTCATTGAGGTCACTACCTGACAAAAAGAAAGGCAGAGTGTAGTAATCCCTGTCAGACTGAAACATGTTTAAAGACCTGGCTAAACATAGAAAAATAACCTATCTGAGGGCGGGGGGGGACACGGGCACAGTTCAGGAGGTTCCAAAATACTAACTTGACAGTTCACACTGCATCCACTCATCATGAGGGTTTACAGGAAGTACACTGACTCCGAGAATGAGAAATTCAGAAAGATCTGCCAAAGGGGAGCAGTGTTATTGATCTGGTGTTCTGTGTTGGACCTCCAATGATAGACAATGATAGACAATGATAGACAAAATGACTGAGACGAATTTTAAACAGTTATGGCTTTTGTTTGACTTTCAAATATTTTGCCTCCCTGGGGTGGAAAGACTTTGTTTTAGGAGTAGAATCATAATGCATGTGGACAACTACCTGACACAGACTTTTATTTCTACCCTCTTAGCTGGAAAGAAAAGATGTCAATATTGATGTTTTTGTGAGCTTGCACAATCAACTCAAGCCTAAGGATTAAACCATGGCCCCTTATTAATGTGCAGCATACACAGTGAACTGACCCATGAGCAGCATGTGAATGAATGGGTCCTGCAACTATTAAAACAACTTAATAGAAACATTTTGAAGGTCATACACAGGACATATCATGAAAACAAATAAGGTGATAATTCAAGAAGCATGCCATTTGTAAAGACATATGAGAATAAGTAACAAAGTCAGAACAGGAAAAAGATAAATGTCTGGGAAATGTTCTGAGGTTTTAGAATCTCTTAGCTGTTATTTGTTTAAACAAATACTTCTATTAGAGTACAGATGGAGGAGGCAGTGTCTAGGTCTTCATGAGTATGCAGGGTTATATTGACCATTCAGGGCACAAGATGGTGTATAGTATACTCAGCAAAAAAAGAAACGTCCCTTTTTCAGGACTGTGTATTTCAACAATAATGTTGTAAAAATCCTAATAACTTTACAGATCTTCGTGGTAAAGGGTTTAAACAATGTTTTCCATGCATGTTCAATTAACCATAATCAATTAAATAACATGCACCTGTGGAATGGTCGTTAAGACCTTAACAGCTTACAGAAAGTAGGCATTTAAGGTCACAGTTCTAAAACCGCAGGACACTAAAGAGACTTGTCTACCGACTGTGAAAAACACCCAAAGAAAGATGCCCAGGGTCCCTGCTCATCTGCCTGAACGTGCATTAGGCATGCTGCAGGGAGGCATGAGGACTGCTGATTTGGCTAGGACAATAAATTGCACTGTGAGACGCCTAAGACAGCGCTATAGGGAGACAGGAAGGACAGCTGATCATCCTCGCAGTGGAAGACCACGTGTAACAACACCTGCACAGGATCGGTACATCCTCATATCACACCTGCGTGACAGGTACAGGATGGCCACAACAACTGCCCGAGTCACACCAGGAACACACAATCACTCCATCAGTGCTCAGACTGTCCACAATAGGCTGAGAGAGGCTGGACTGAGGGCTTGTAGGCCTGTTGTAAGGCAGGTCCTTACCACACATCACCAGCAACAACGCTGCCTATGGGCACAAACCCACCTTCGCTGGACCAGACAGGAGTGGCAAAAAGTGCTCTTCACTGATGTGTCACGGTTTTGTCTCACCAGGGGTGATGGACGGATTCGTGTTTATCGCCTAAGGAATGAGCGTTACACCGAGGCCTGTACCCTGGAGCGGGATCGATTTGGAGGTGGGAGGTCCGTCATGGTCTGGGGCGGTATATCACATCACCATCGGACTGAGCTTGTTGTCATTGCAGGCAATCTCAATGCCTTGCGGTACAGCGAAGACATCCTCCTCCCTCATGTGGTACCCTTTATGCATGCTCATCCGGACATGTTCCTCCAGCAGGACAATGCCACCAGCCATACTGCTCGTTCTGTGCGTGAGTTTCTGCATGACAGCAATGTCAGTGTTCTGCCATGGCCAGCGAAGAGCCCGGATCTCAATCCCATTGAGCACGTCTGGGACCTGTTGGATTGCAGGCTGAGGGCTAGGGCCATTCCCCCCAGAAATGTCCAGGAACTTCCAAGTGCCTTGGTGGAAGAGTGGGGTAACATCTCACAGCAAGAACTGACAAATCTGGTCCAGTCCATGAGGAGGAGATGCACTGCAGTAGTTCAAGCAGCTGGTGGCCACACTAGATACTGACTGGTACTTTTGATTTTGAGCCTCCCTTCATTCAAGGACACATTATTCTATTTCTGTTAGTCACATGTCTGTGAAACATTTTTAGTTTATGTCTTATGGTGATGATTCTTTTAGTGTTCATACAAATATTTACACACATTAAGTTTACTGAAAGTAAAAACAGTTGAAAGTCAGAGGACGTTTGTTTTTTTGCTGAGTTTATATCACAAAGATTCAGCCTTGTTAACTCTTGTCAGAAACCTTCGAATACAGTTTTCCACTACAAAGTCCCTTCTTTTTGCTATCTATATACAGTTTGAGAAATCTAGTCATAATATAAAATTGAATTTCTGAAATTGACATTTTTTTTTAGCTTGTTGTGGTGTTTTCATATCTTCAGGGGGTTATTTATCCTATTCTGGTTGAAAAGGATCTGTAATGTTACAAAGCTCAAAGTCCTTAAAAAAACTGTTCCTTCAGACAGAAGTCATTGCTCCTAACTTCACTGAAATGCCTCATCTGCAGTTCAATCCCTTCTCTTATTTTCCCTGATGACAAATTTAGAAAGCATATTTGCATATATTGGATAGCATATATAATACTTGCCTTGCAGCTATGATACACACACAAAAAAACAAGAAACAACCAACTGCTGTGCCGTATTTCAGCATTTGATCGATAAGACCAAACTGTAGCCTCTGTGCTAAAATGAAACAAGAATTTTAAATTAAACCCTCGAATACAAAACCTTAAACATAGAGCGATTGTCCCAATCCATTCAAAGCCCCTGAGCAGGATAAAGTATGTATGAAAAATTAATGAAATAATCTTTATTTAGTAAAATGGTTTTATTATCAACATAGATTATGAAAATATGAAAATATTCCTGGTTCAGAGCTAAACAATTTTGCACCTTTCCAGGGTACACATTGCCTCCTGCCCAACTACCTGCAGAAGATAGGCACCAGCCCCATCCCACCTCCAAAATCTACCTTAGCTTTAATGAGAGAAGCACTCAACAGGCTCATGGTAACTCTGGAGGAGCTACAGAGATCCATAGCTCACTTGGAAGTTCTGTTGCCAGGGTTCATGGAATACTGGGAAGAAGACCAGCATTGTGGAAAGTACGTGTAAAACTTTATGTATGGTCAGAGTTGATGGGATCATGGATAAAGGCAAACACCAAGAATTCCTGGAAGAAAACTTCAGGCTTCAAATGACTTATGTGTGAAATGTGTATAGTCATTCCTCCTTGCGCTACAACAAATTTAACGTATTTTACATATCTCTTCTGTTGCAATAGTCTCAATATGTATATATTGTATATATTGAGACTATACTGGTGGGTTGCCGGTTCAAACCCCCCCTCCATCCATCTGTGTCGGTTGTTTTGTACTTGGGCAAGACTTCACCATTCTGTCTTCTAGTGGTGGTCAGAGGGCCCTGTGGCAACTGTGTGTATGACTGCCTTGCTTCTGTCAGTGTGCCCCAGGGTAGTTGTGGCTACAATGTAGCTCACCACCACCAGCATGGGAATGTGTGAATGGGTGAATGATTGAATGTAGTGTAAAGCGCTTTGTGGTCCTCTGACTGAAAAAGCGCTAAACAAATTCAGGCCATTCACCGTTCATAGTGCACATTGCCTGTCCTTGTTGGTGCGGTGTGTTGTGGAAAGTCTTCTTCCCTTCATAGGAATGAGGCTGGAGTCTGCATCTGCGTTTTTCATATTTTATTACGTCCAGTCTTAAACATGAGTTCATGTCTGCCCTCTCTGCCAGCAGCTTCTGCCTTCAGTCCCCTGATGTTTTGTCTTCATTGCAAGGTTAAATAAAACACTCATCACTGCTGAGGAGACAGCAGATCAGAGTGGGTGAAAGGCCTCTTCCCTGACTGGCCATTTTTCTTTGGAGAGCTTATAGTGCTGGGCCCTACTGTTAGGTGGAACCATCAATGCGTCTTCCTAAATTGTGCCACCCTGGGTGGTGAGCCACATGGTTACAAGAGAAAGCTGTATCTGACTGTGCAAGCAAGCAAAATAAAGAAAGCTGAAACAGATGCTAAAAAATTAATGCAGATATTTTCATTGTTCTCATTCTTTAACACATCAGATTGGTTGCAGTCATTCACTCTTCAAGGAAGCTGATATTAAGCCATGTTTCATGGTCCAGTCACATGTCTGATTGTGTGAATTTCACTTAAACATACTGGCTTATGTTTAATATAAATTTTACCTGATGCCTCGCCTTCACTGTCACTAAAGCGCAGTGCTTCGGCTGTGCTTTATTCACCACACAAAAGAAAAAGGGGTTTGGGAAGTTTTCAAAGTAAAGCCTTGATAAGAAAAAGAAAGTCAGTGTTGGATTTTGTCTGCCATTCTGGACATGGCGGAGGTTTAGAGATTTCCACGCCTGTCGTTATCACAGAGCATGATTTACACAATCCTCAGCGCAATATGGTGGTGACTCATTTCTGCATATGTCCAAGCAATTCTGTGGTTCATATCAGCTCGTCCAAGACGCTGCCAAAATGATTCTCAATGGTTCAATGCATCATGTCTCAGTTAAACCAACTCTAACCTCATTCTTTTCTTTGAAATCCGGTGTGTAGCCGACTCTGACTAAACTTCTCATTTTCAGCAAACACATTGACTAAAGTGTCCATCTGCTCCTGTTGTTTTCAGCAATCACTCAGTGTTGCTCTCAAATCGTTGTTCAGTGGATGCTTTGGAGTAATCTCTTAGTCTGTAGCCCACATTCTGAGACAAAACGCTTGAACCGAATTTGAATCACGTCTTGTGTTTTGTATTTTTCCTTCTTCCTCATGTTAGAACACAGAGCTCTATTTGTGTGTTGATAAAATGAAGAAGTGTATCCATAACTCCACATTTGACAAACCTCTTGAAATTAATTTTCCAGGCTCTGTCACTGTTTAATCCACAGCACATCACTGCTCTGTGGTTTTTACCCATATTTTAACCAATCTGAAGCAGGCAGTTCCCAAAGCACTGCAGCATTTGCTGCTGCTGACTCCCACACAGTGCAGCTCAGGGCACAGTAGAAAACATGGAGTCTTTACAGTTAGACAAAGTTAAGAGCTTTTCATTAGTGTCTTTTTTGTAGTTTTCTCTATGCTTTTCTCTGTTCTTTGTTCACTTTGTGAGTAATACTTCAGAAACTTGATGATGATCATTAAGGGGTTCACAACTGATTCCAGAGTTATGCAAAAATAATGTCTGCATAAAATAATGTTTTTACTTTGATACATATTCTTATTTTAATAACAACTAATTATCCAGTTTAGCAATGCTGTAAAATCTGTATTTGCAGACCCACTCATACACCAACCCCTCGCCAAGGCGTGCCCTGGACTGGCTTGTACACAGATAACATCTAACCTAAAAAAAAGAGTTTTCACACATATCCTAATTATGTTTTGGTAATAAATACATTTGCAATTCATGAGATAAACACAAAACAAATGCCCTAGCAAAAATCGCTGAGGTCTATTCAGTTGATCACTTGCAAAATGTTATGAACCGGAAAGAACTGAGAACTATTTTTAACAAACACCATCAATGTTTTTGCGCGGGATGAACACATCTCTGTGGTAAATCTAAATAAATAATTAAAACCTCTTCTCTTGGGAGGTTGGAATAACACTAGCCGCTATTTTAAATTATTCAGATTTAAATAAGTATTCAGGTTTTTATAAGCATGAGTAAATACTGAAACAGAACCACCATTTTTAGATGAAGCAATTAAAATACATTTAAATGGAATGAGTGTATCACAGTCTAACAATAAATATGGAAACGTAATGAAATTTACATTTAGTCTGTTTTACACCATCCATCTTCCTAACAATGCAACCAGCCCTGTCCCTGCTAAGGAAAAGTAGCCCCACAACATGATGTTGCCAGGTTTGATGTGTAAAAGTATAGGTTTCCACCATACATAGCATTTTGCATGAGCCCAAAGACAGTTTCATCTCATCTGACCAGAGCACCTTCTTCCAAATGTTTGCTGCGAACCCTTCATGACTTCGTGACACTCTATAACTGGATTGTTTCTGGTATTACTTTAATCATAGCTTTACTTTTAGCCGCTCATCCATAAAGGCCAGTTTTATGGACCTTGAGACTTATTGAGTTACAGATTCTCCCACCTAAGCAGGTAATCTCTGCAGCTCCTCCAGAGTTACCACAGGCCTTATGGCATGCTTTTCTGACTAATCCTGTTTTTGCCTGTTAGTTGAGATGAACGGACAATTCTTGGTAGGTTTGTAGTTTTACCATTCTTCATTTTCAGATAATGGCTTAAGTAGTGTTCCATGAGATCTCCAAAGCTTTTGATTTTCCTTTTGATTTTCCTAACGTAATTTACTTGATCCCTGACCTGTTTGGTGTTTTTCCCTGTCTTCATGTTTTCATGTTCCTGTTGGTTCTCCAGTGTTCTCTAGCAAACCTATGACATCTTCACAGAACAGCTCTATTTTGATTAAAATTGTATTACACACAGAACAACTCTACTAATGGTGTGACTACTGTAGGTAAACAGGGCTGACAAGAAACTGGTGTGTTCAATCAGCCTCACTGGGAAAAATCACATAGACTGGAGGGAGGTGTGATGATTTGGACTATTTTTGGTGTTTGATTTATTGCTTGAGTTGTTCAAGTTAAAATTGTACATTTATAAATGCTTGTTTTGTACAGATTTAACTTAGTCAATAATGTGTGTGAATAAAGAAAAAGTAAATTTTGTTGCCATCCCTACAATTTAGCAGTGCTATAGGCTGTAATGCTTTAAACGCTGGGTGGCCTGAATCTGTGTCTCTCTGTGTTTGATGAAGAATGGGAATCTATGTCATTGACTGTCAAAAAATATATAAAAGAAATCAGAGGTCTGCAACATTTGATGCTTTGGATTTTGGGTTGTATTTCTGCTTCCATGGCATTGTAAAGACAAAGTTTTGACTTCCCCTCAAACCTTACAGCACATGTTTTAGATTTTAATAATGTAGAATATAATTTTTTTTGTTTTTTTCTGCTACTTTACAACTATTTGCAGCTTTGAGTTGCTGTATCACACAAAATACAAATGAAATACATTGTTTGTGGATGTAACATGACTGTGAAAATAAACATTTTCAAACTCAAATTTATTTCATTTACACTATTTAATCTTTCAAGTGCAGACATGAAGAATTTCAAGTGTATTTCAGCCAAGATTGATACTCCAAAGGGAGGATATGAATTCACCATTACTGAAAATGTTCTGCAGTTTAAAATAAGGTTACGTCAAACAATTCAAAAGTTCAAATTCATCTGTTTAGTGAGCTGCCTATTTAACTTTGAAAGAAACCTGGCAGAAGAATCTTGCTGAGCAATGTGAAACCCAGTAGTCAACCTAAACAACATTTAACACGGAGAACCAGAGGGGCTACACCTCTGAACAGCATGAATTATAGACATGTATCTTTGTGCCAGCTTGCTTAATTTGCCATCATGTCCTCAAGGGTTCCTTTTCTGCTGCCCAACAACAAATAAAAACATCTGCCTCAGGTTCCATGTTCTGTATTTTTCAGTTGATGTACTTCTAGCGTTTGAGAGTTTGAGCCTAACTGCGTTTGTCCTTGTCTGTAACCCAATGAAAAGACATACGTTTCCAAATCTCTACTGGCACTGCAGAGGTTCCTAACAAAAATAACTGGAGACTCCTGTCTGTAAAAGTTACTGTCAATACTTTTTTCTTTTCGTATGCCACCGAATAATAGCAGATTTATGTAATTGGTGTCACTGTAAGTATGTACACTTCATCAGTTAGTGTAAAAAAAAGCTTCCATGTGTAATTTGTACAATTACACCCGTATAATTTTGCCCAAAAACCACAATCAGGAAGCTGGGTTGAGCATGTTTTCATTAGCACTATGTCAGAGACCAGAGATCTGCAGGATTAACTTCCTGTTTTTTGTGGAGTTTTTGTTTTTTTAAATTCCCATTACCATAGAACAAACAAGTGAATTGTTTATGCTTTCCAAGTTCATACTGTACATCTCAAATTCCCTAAAGTCATCAAGTGCTGAATGAGACATGTACTGAATGATGCCAGCTTCGATGCACATGAACGTTATTATGAATTTATGATTATGATTCTTCTGTTGGTGAATATGGGTTTGAAATTTTAAAAAAAGCTGACGTCCCGGGCTCCATAAATGCTCACCTATAATACTTTTAACAATTTGGAGGGATTTATTCTTTGCACTTCTTTGTGTTTGCCTCATTTTCATAATGCTATTACACTACTGCAAATCTGCCTTATGTTTAGATGGCATAGGAAGATGGGCTGCGTTAGGTACATAGCACTCCACCATCGTCTCTCTACACATCTGATAGCATGGCAGATGCAACTTAATCCACATTTAAATGAAACTGTGTTGCGGAAAAAGTTCACATTTCTTTTGTTTGTTTGTACTTTTTTGTACTCTTAAATTGTTCATATGAACAAAAAATAATATTATGAGACAAAAATAACCTAAGCAAATCCAAAATATATATTTCAATTTATTTTATTTATCCAAAAGGTTATCTAATCCACCTGGCCTTATCAAGTAAATTATTTGCCCTCTAAGCTAAAAGCTGTTTTTGTCGACCTCCTTGTCAACTCCTGTGGCACAGGACTTAGGAGTTTGTCTTGTAACCGGAGGGTTGCCGGTTCAAACCCTTCTCTGTGACTCAGTCATTCTATCCCTGGTCAAGACACTTCACCCTTCTGCCTACTGGTGGTGGTCAGAATACTGGCCTGGTGGCATCAGTATTCAGCAGCTTTGCTTCTGTCAATTGGCAGCAATTGCTACAATGTAGCTTGCCATCACCACTGTGTAAATGTAGTGTGTGCTCACAGCAGGGACAAAATAAAGCGCTATACAAGTACAGGGTATTTACCATCAATGTATTTTATGCTACTCCTATTCCAGATTGAATTAAAATTCAGACACACTGAATGTTTTTCGAGACTGAACGGCCTGATTCAGGTTTGGACTCGGCCATTCCAGAATCTTTATTTTGGTTTTTCTGAGATTTTAAGAGGTGGATTTACTGGTGTGGTTCGGATTATCGCCTGCTGCAAACTGATGACCATAGATTATCTTTGAGGGTTTTCTGGTAGAAAGTTGAAATCAGGGCTTCAGCAAGTGATCCAGGTCCTGAAGCAGCAAAGGAGTCCCGGATCATCACACTACCACCATGCTTGAGTGTACAAGGGTTTTTCTGAAGTACTGAGCTAGTTTCATGCCAAATGGATGGATGCACATCAAAAAGTTTCACTTTTGTTTCATCACTGCACAAATATTCTTCAAAAAGTCTTGGGAATCATCAAGTTTTGTTTTAGCAAATGTAAGACCAACCTTTGTTGACCGGTCGATTTTGCTTTTCAACACTCTTTTTTTCCTAGCCTTATGTTATTGTTTAATCATGCACACTGGTATTAATTGGTGCCAGTTCTGCTCAAAGCTTGCTGCAAGGATCTGATAACAGTAGAATTTAATCTAACTTACACGTTGCATACACTCCTTCTGTGCTGTTAAATATTTACCTACCTTGGCAAATACTTTAAGTGCCTCCAGCTGATGGCAGTCTGATCTAATTTCTGATCAAATGGAGTAATATTGATTTCACATATTCAGAGCACTAATAAACGTTGACCATTAACATTTTATCAGGTGAACATTAAATATTGAAAAAAATAAAGAGCCAGAATTTGATGAACCTTGTGCTTATAAACTGAATTGAATCTTAGTTCATTTAAAATGAATGTGTCTAAAATCACTACTACTTATTGCCATGCTGTAAACAATTGAACTTTGGTAGCTCTTTCACTGAAGTATCTGCTAACGTCCCCCTTGGCCATTGTTATGACTTTTATAGGAGGAACTGTGCAGTTAAAGAGCTGAAGTCAGTGCTGGACAGTGTACAAGAATCATGTCTCTGACAGAAAACTGCACTGACTGATGCCAACGTACAAAATCTCTTGATCTAAAGCTTCTGGAATCATATTCCTACTTTAGCTCTGTTACTTGTGTGTTTTTCTTTGTGAAATTAAGTTGTCTGATTTAATTTATAACACAATGTTTTGTGCACCACTGAACCTATAAAGATGTATCTTTCTCCCCCAATCTGTTTGCTCCACAGTTAATTTTGGTATGCCTTTTCCATTAGATACTACACATGATAAGAGAAATGGCTCACCACCAGCTCCAGATAAAACTGCTGCTTTAGGATGTAATTACAAAAGCAAAAAAACGTTAATATTTTGTAATTGATGAAGAAATTATCATCACTTCTAAATGGTTTTTTAAAAATGGACTCAAAAAAATGAGTCTCTGCTGATGGAATTTACATTGGTTAGGGCTGGGGGATCCTACAATAGTGAAGAAAAAGATTTCACAGTTAAAGCACAGAGTTTTATGTAACCAGGATTAAACACTGCTTGTCAGATTTGGCAAAGCAGTTTCTGCCTTAACATGCCCAAATACAAACCAATTGCAAAACAGAAAATAATGGATTTATTTAGGTTTTAGTTTTTGTCTGTGTGGTTGTTTGTCCTTTGTGTTTCTGTATTGACCTGTGATGGACTTATGACCTGTCCAAGGTGTACTCTGCCTCTCATTCAATGCTGGAGATAGGCAGCAGCCCTTCCAAAACATTGCAGGGATAAGTGGGCATACAGGTATGGATGGATGGATGGATGGACGGACGGACGGATGGACAGATGGGTGGATGGATATCCTGCAGAATATTTTAAAAATATGTTTTGGCATCAGAAGATTTGTTTGAGTTTTTATGGCATTTGGAAAGAAACTGACACAAACAGAAAGCCCAATTTTCCTAGAGAATGTTGGAATCTGAAGGTATTTAGTTTTTTTATTAGTCTCCATAGAGAAAATTATACAACACCCGCTGTCATTTGCAGCTGTTTTTGGCATAAAAGTCAAGTTCACAAGAGGTTCACTGACGTGTAGTTTTCCCAGTTACTCAGATATCAGTCAACCTACACGTGTGTGGACATGGTGCTAGTACATGTTGCGGTGTGTTAGTCAGAACCACCATTTTGTAACAAGAGAGATTCAAAGCTGTGAGTGATGCTGGGAAGCAGCAGCTGCCCAAAGTTGTAAGAAAGGAGATCATTATTTGTAACAGATTCAACTTTTATAAATTTTCACAAAAAAGCTGTTCTCATTGGTTTTTGAAAAATCCAATACACATTGAAACAAATGACATCAAGAAAAGTGAAAGTGACTGGTGCTAAAGATAAAATCCTTCATTGTTTTATTCATGAAGTACTGTATTTCAGAGGCTGCAAGTCTGGTTTATGGTAAAAGAAATCCTAGATCTAAACTCAGTGCAGAATATTTAAGATGTAACAATGGAAGTGTGTGTGCGTGTGTGCGAGCGTGTGTGTGTGTGCACTGTTGTTTGTCCTGTGTGTTTCTGTGTCATTCTGATGGACTGGGACCTGTCCAGGGTGTACCCTGCCTCTTATCCAATGAAGTCTGGAGATATGTAGACACCTGCTACCCAGCAACCCTGCAAGGACAAAAGGGTTTTAAAGATAAAAGTGGAAAATGTGAAGCAGGATCCAAGAAAAAGTTGTAGTTTTGAAGACAACTGAAGAAGCAAGAAATTACATTTTATTTCCCATTTATGCATCAAAGTATATGTCCTTGGACTTTATCACAAACATTTAACCCAAAGAAAAATCTATGTCAAAGTACATGCTGTTGGTTGATATATTTGGAGACCAAATATGTTGGGAATTTTTTATTTCTAGACCAGTGAACAGAGCCAATCAAGGGAAATCTAACTAATTTGGATCTCCAATTGGCTAATAGATGTATTCTGGGAAATAAACCATTAAACGATACAAAAAAAATAAAAAAGATGTACCAGATGTAGCCACCTGCTAATTTCCACCTGTGGACACTTGTGTGAAAAAAACAGCTTCCCTCTGGATACAGTCATCTATACAGCTGGTATTAATCAAACAAAGATGGAAGTTGGTGCTAAAAGCCCTAAAATTAACCATAGTTGCCCTTTAATGAAGCTTGAGACTTTCTTGGTGTGGCATGGTGGTTTGCAGTCTGTAATTACACAAGAACACTTAAGGGCCTCAGGAGAAGGTCACAGATGGTGGGAGTCTGTGCAAAGAGCTAAAACTTAACTGTTACATTTATAAGAGGTTAACTCAGGAGGGTACGCTTGCGGGTTACATTGCTGATTGAGAATAATCCATTAATTAAAACTAAAAGGTCACTTAAATAGTTTTATCTTATTCACAGCTCCTGCCTAAGACTGGATCATATGTGTGTTAATCTCTTTTACAGCTCGAGGGTTATACAAACTTTGCCTAAGACCAGAGTTTTTGCAACAAGTGAGAGCAGGTATGACTGAAATAAATGTGGAGCTTCCAATAAAACACAGCAGCCACTGCAACCCTGGGATTTGAGCTGTTTGTCCATGTGCATGTCGTTTTACAACTTCCACTCCAACGCGGCACAATAAAGTTGTTGACTGCATCTTGTAACTTTGCCACATGGTCAGTCTTTTGAGTGTGGGTCGATGCTTTCCACATGCTGTAAGCAGTTTGTGTGGTAGTTGGCAAGGCAGCTGTAACAGTGTGGTAATCTCTGGATCCTGCTGCTACATGAATGGTGGCTGAGGTTCTGTTCAGTATTCTGACTGTGTGTGTGAGTGCCAGACCACAGGAATGAAGCTGTCCCTGCTGCTGTCTGCCTGTGAATGACACTGTCAGTGCCCTCATAGTACCTCTTTTTATACAGGGCTCTTATACCAGGTAGTTGGGCAACTCCTGACTGTTGAAGGTTTTTTCACCACATTTGGTTGAATGCTGTGCACCAGTCCTTTCCTTCTTGGTTAACTTTTTCATATAATGCATCCTTTAAAGGCTTAAATTACCTAAAAAAATAACATTAAAATCACACCAACCAGTAATTAAAATAACTTTGTTTTATTGTTAAAGTTCTCTAAAAAGGCCCCATATGAATGTTCCTGCCTACATTTAGTATGTATTTTACTATGTGGTGATGTGTAAAAACTATTAAAATAGTTAATTTTTTTATTGCAGTAGAATATTCTTAAATATATATATTTTTTAAATGTAATCTTCTAGTTCATTTATTGAGAAAGGAAAAAAACATACAAATGTAATTAATAATTAATGGAATAATATTGGCACCCTTGCTGCCAATACTTACTTAACATACCCCTTTAACCAACAGGACAGTACTTGGTGGAACATTCAATAGGTTTTGAGCAATCATGAAGAGGGATCTTGTACCATTCATTTTTGCACATTATCTCTAGTTAGTCCAGAGTCTCAGGACCTCTCTTGAGTTCTCCTTCCCTTTAGCTAACCTCACAAGTTTTTAAAAATATTTAATTGTATTTATTGAAATGATCATGGATGATGGGTGCTTTTTTTTTGTTGGTCAACTACTGCTGTGTTGATTTGGACATATCTTTTGAGTCTTCATCCTTTGTTTTATAGTAAATAATCAATGCAAGTTTTCTGTCAGAGCCCATCATATTTCTATAAAAAAAAATACAGGTATTTCAAAGATTTTAAGATGCAAAGATATTTAAAAAGGGGTTCTCAGACCCACAGCATCACTGATCCTCCACAATACTTTGCAGTGGGCATGAGGTGCTTTTCCATACATCCTCATCCTCATCATCTTCAAATCATGTGTTGTGGAAAACCCCAAAACAGGAAGCAGGCAGGATCAATTTGAAGAATGTTGATAGAAAGAAGAATAGAGAAACAGAAGACTGATAGATTAAGGCAAATAGGAATGAGGGGAAGTCAAATATATTGCTAGAGAGAGCAAACAGGTGAATCCAACAATGATTGAGAAGCAACCAGGAGTAGAAATGCTTGATTCCTGGAGTGGGAACATATCAGTCATTACCAATAGGGTGTAGCTATGTGGGGAAAGGAACTGAGGTTCCAGTGGAACAAGTACAAGTGAATTGCTGAGTATAAATATACACAAGGAGAACAAAGAGATGAATAAAGCAATGAACAAATACAAAAGAAACTACAGAACATATAGTATCAGGGGAAGATGAAAATATAAAACCAACTCAAAGAGCAAAAGAAACCCAAGACCAAGAAATCAGACCATTTAAAAAAAAAGTTAAACTCGCCCTAGTGTTTATTGCTATAAAACTGAATCTAGATCAGATTTGATCAAAGCATTTAATTTCAGTTAAACTCCCAGTACAGTTTGACAAACTCTACATGGTTACGTTTGTGTTGATAGGACAGAAAAGTCCTTTTTTATCTGGCATCTCTCCCAAACAATCAGTTGGCATGTAGATGACATCTAAAGATTGTTCTGTAGACCTGTTAATCCCAAGATGCCGCTCTTCACAGTAGTTTTTGAAAACTAAGCTTTGGAATTTTCTTTTGAAATCTCTTTTACTATCCTGCTCAGTGTGGGTGGTGGTAAAATAAATGTAGGTCTTCGTCCAACTCAGTGGCTTGTGGTTAAAACAAGTGGGCTTCTGTGTTATGTTGTATTTATACCCCAGGGAAACAGACAAAGTTCTTGGAAACTAAAAAATGTAAAAAGAGGAATTTAAAAAAATGTCTCAGGTACATTTATTTTAATGGGGGATTGGTGGAGGTTAGAGGTAATTTTATTAAAAAAAAGTTTTTTACATAGTATCTGTTCCCCATGGAATAATTGCACTCAAATATGGATCTAGTTTTTATCATCGCAAAGATTAATGTTTTTGATGCGCTTACTAAAATCCCCATGTAATGAATGCAATAAAAAAATGCTTTATTTTTATAGATTTTTTACAAGTCTAGCCAAAATTAGTATTGGCACTTTATATTCTTGAGACAGTATGCCTTTACAGTACAAGCAGCACCACTGTAATTTCAGCTTAATGTAATGCAAAATTATAAGGAAATGTATTTTTGCTACAAAATGTAACTTTTAAACTGATACTTAAAGAGCAACCTTCATTTCTCCATGTTTGTCTGTTTAATAAGAAAATGACTGAAAATATAATCCATGAATTGAGCATAAGCAGATATTCTAACAAGGTCTTAGTTTAGCCACACAGTCTCCCAGGAAAATACTGGGTCTGTTTTTAATAAGCCAAACATTTCCCAATCCCACATCTCAGAATCTGGACCTGGAATGAATTAATGGCGTGTCCCAGAAAAGTTTGCACCTCAGTGGATTTTCCGAATAGCTATCTTTACATTTAATCCTTTTGACCTCTCCAAATTGACCAAATCTGAATGGAAATTGTTAATTTAAATTTATTGATGTACTTTTATTTGCTTTGTCTTTGAAAGGTTGAAACAATTTTGCTTTAGCTTAAGAAAACCCAGCAGAATCATGGATTTCCATTAAAAGGAATGTAAATCTGGAGCTAAAACAACCATAGTCCCTGGGAACTTTAGAGCTCTAAGAATGTTCAAGGAGTGATTTATCATTTTCTCTGCAGTTACATTTCTACTGGATAAGGAAAGTACCACAGGAAAAAAACATATATTTGAATTATTTCCTACTTCTAAGTGTTTGGCCATTGGACATTAAACTTTAACATGTGTGCTGCAGCTCCTCAGGGTTTTCTCAGAATTTAGTCACTGTGCCCAAACTTTATTAAACTCATTTTTATTGAGAGGTGACTACATATTTTTTTTCAAGGTCCTAATTTATTTCTTTATTTTGTTTTATGTCCTTTAATGCTACCTTTTACATCTTTGGGCTCCAACGTATTGAGAGGGTGGTTTTTGGTTTTGCTCCAACAACTTTTTCTTCTGTTAGGAGCTAATTTTCTCAGTAACATGGCTTACAAGAAAGCACCTTTTAAACCTTTGCTGTAAATATCTTTTCATTCTCAGATCCTTTTTGGTGACACACTGCACAGTTAAATGATGTGGTTTGTGATTTCCAAAGCAACCAAAGGAAAAAAACCCACATGATTTAATTACTGTGGTTTGGGAGACTAAAAACAAAGGTTTTCCAATGCTGCGCTCCTACAAAGAGCTAGAAGAGGTGCTGGATATGTATTTTTTTCCATTTGTCACTGAAACACTGAATGAATCCAGATTTTGAAATGAATCCTTGCCTCTCAGACATTTTTATGTGCACGTAAGGCTATAGATGAGCATATCAAAGAAACATGTTATGGAAAATGATCCAATAAATTGGCAAATGTTGATTAAAATGAACACTGAGGTACAAAAAGAAGAATAGAGGATAGTGAGAGGCTAGTTGCCTCGTTGCCCCACATCAAAGTAAATCTCCAAAAAGCCGGCAACAGCTACAATCCTCTTTCGTTTATAGCATAAATGAAATCCAGTCTTAAATCCTGTGGCATCTCTGCATTTGGTTCCAGTTGTTGCTGTGGAGCTCTATGCATGCTTAAATTAATCAGTAGAACGGCATTGTCCTTTATAGAGCAATATTATATAAAGACCGATTCTGTTATCATGAAGATTCTGTTATAAACATTTCTGCATAAATATCTAAGTCTTTGCCCGAATAATGACAACCTCGGTTGGCTAAATCCTCTTGAGGCACCTGAGATTGGGGCCTTCCCATTAACCTTTATTTAAAGTGCATCTCAAGACCAAATCCACTTTTTTCCTGATAAACTGTAAAAATGAGTGTCTAATAGTGCTGTGTATTCATTATTTTGGCATTTTAGTGCATATTATTTAAAATCCAAATTTTCTGCCTAAGACTGTTAATATGGCGTCCTCTTCAGTTAAATGTCTTCACTACACTTGAGTTTGAATAAGCCATCCCCATTGGCTCTGTGGAGAGTTCTGAACTATGATGTCAGCTGCACTGTCTGCTGTCGGGTATAAAAACAGCCGAGTATCAGCCAGTTGGATTCGGAATAGCAAGGAAGTGTCGACCCTGCCCAGCCCTCTCCCCCCACCATCCCTCGGTCCGCCAGGCAACGGCTCCTTTTGGCGCATTTTTCAAACAGGAAATGTGGGCGGGGTTAGACTCTGGTAGGGGGTGAGTTGCTCTTTAAATAGTGAAAATCTGAAATTGCATGTCCAACGTGCGCTCAGTAGACATCCATGGGGCACAAATACCGTGGCCCCAAGCTGAGATCCCGCTATCAAACCACGGGGCTCCGAAGCGGAAGGGACTGATGGACTCCGTTTTGCTAGATGCAAAAGTTGGTTGTGCATAACTCATATTAAATGATCAGAATAGCACACGTCACGTTTACGTTCTGTCAGATGGAAGTGTGCAGCCATCTAATGTTGGTTTTCCTTGTTAGATACAAAGATAATAAAGGAATGGAGTAGATTGTTAGATGAAGTCCAAAGTTAGCACATTGCCTCTTGAACAAAAATTAGAGATTAAACATTTGGGACGTGACCAGCCAGTGGATTTTAACATTGTTCAAGGAGTTTGAAAGATCGTTATAGATTTAAAGGGGATTACATTTCCAATTTCCCCCAGTAGACAAACAGTGTGCAGTTATACTTAAGAGAATGCTCTAGAAATATGATCATACCATTAATAAACAAAACTGAAACAGTTTAGTTTATAGTTTTATTGATAGTTTAACATAGAATATATTTAAACTGTCAACTAAAACAGCACCTCACATGCAAACCCGTTGAGTTTTTTTCCACTCAAAAGACCAACAAAATTCAATATATTATCAGCACACATTCACAGAAAAAAAACATACCTAAATGTTAATGTTATAAATAAAAATCTGAAAATGTGACATGCTTTTGAACTCAATCCCTTTTACTCTAACACCCCTAAATAAATAAAACAGTTCAGTGGTAGTAAGTAGAGTACACTTTTGTGTTTTATAATGTCTGTATAAATGTGTTCTCTAAAGACGATATTTATGAACATTAATTAATAAACATAACGAGTACCAAGAAGTGTTGGTAGGTTTGGGTTATAACACAATTTCCCAAGCTTCGATTATCTCACGTAGCACAGATCAACACATCATCTGAAAATGAAAAGAGTATGGCACCATCAACCAAGAGAGTAATGGTAACACTGGAGGAGCTGCAGAAATGCACAGCTCAGGTGGGAGAATGTGTTTGAAAAAAATAAATGTTTGTCCGTTTAGCCGAAGTCATGTAGGGGACACAGCAAAAAACAAAAGAGGGTGCTCTGGTTAGATTAAATCAATTAGGTCTTTGGCCCATATTCAGATTGCTATATGTGGTGCAAGACTAAAACTGTTTGGTGCACAGTGCAGGGATGCTTTTCTTCAGCTAGGACAGGAAAGTCAGACTGAATATATGGGATGACGACTGGAGCCAAGTAAGGGACAATACTGAAACAAAACCTGTTAAAGTCTTCAAAGTACTTGAGATCACGGATAAAGTTTCAGGATGACAATGACCCTAAACATACACCCAGAGCTGCAATGGAACGATTTAGATTAAATTATACCCATAATGATTTAGTTGTTCACCAAATCCAATTAAGAATCTTGATGATATTTACATATGTTCTCCATCTAATCAGGCTGAGCTTGAGCTGTTTTGCAAAAAAGACGGGGAACAAAATGAAGATGTGCAAAGTTGGTAACCCAAAGGACATTGCACGAAAAAGCAATTCTACAAAGTAATAACTCAGTTTAATACAATGCAGTTCAAACTTCTTAAGTTTTAATTTGTTAAAAAATCTTTAAACCATGTATGTTTTTCCTCCCACTTCTCAGTTCTGCCAAGAACTACCAAGATCCCAACATAACACACTGGCGTTTGTGGCACTCTATGTATTTCATTAGTCTCACAATCTGCGTTATGACTTATTGAATTTGTAATTCTGTTTCACTGTAAAAAAAACAAAAAAAAAAAACTTATGCAGCTGTTGCTGATAATTTGTTTTTCAAGCAGACAGTTTAGCCTGATTAGGCCGACATTTTCAGTCCTCCACCTGCAGAATGTTCTCTAATGAATTTCACTCACTTTGAAGTGAGAAGAGGGTTTTTTACAAAGTGTGACAAGCCTCGTCTTCATCCCAGTCTGAGACTTCACTAAAAACACGAGACAGTGATTGCATTTGGCACATAGCCCTCTGTCTAAATCCACATGTGTTATGCCTTAGGTTGTATTAATTACTGTCAAATGCCAGAATAGATGCAGTGTGATATTGCACAGCATCAGATTTTCCTTTTTGGAAACACATGTGAAGGTATTTAAGGCAGACTGTCTTATCTCATTGGAAGAAACGTCTGTACACTGACAAAAAAAATGATTGTTTGATGTTACACATGTGCGAAGACTAATGAAGATAAACCAAGCTGCAAAAAAGGCTGTAAGCTTAGCTGTCATTTGATGTTTACAGCCATTTACAAAAGTATGGGCAGTAAAAAGGCTCATTCTGCTTGAGTGTTCTTTTTGTTGCACAGTGAGGAACGGACAGCGAAAGTGTGTGAAGACTTGTGTGAATAATTTCCTGTATTACACCAAAAATGTAAAACAATTGAACCATTTCAAGCACAGATTTGAAACACTTCCATCTCCCAGAAAACGTGAGAACAATGAATGAATTCCTCAAGGTTTCTTTCTGTCATGTCTGGCTGCTGCTTTTTTGGGGCTTCTTTTATCTGTCTCACTGTCTTTGAGAGTCTGAATTTCAGGGCAGCAGATGTTTAAGCACATGCCTGGATGCTGATGTCATCTTTGGCCAGTTTGTGTATTTAGTCCATGCACAAGCCTCAAAGGTTTGTATATTCAGGATGTGTATTTATTTTATGTCAATCCTAAAAACCTTAGCTGTGAACCATTACTTTTCACTTATTTTTGGCAGGAAAATGAAATAAATGACAAAGATCCATGCTGCATGAAAAATTGTTAATTGCAATAGCTGTTGATGCTGTAAGGGCTTATCTCTGGATAGCTGGTGTATTTTATTCAAAAAGGCAAAGAGAATCACCTCAAGTGTTAGGGATTTTGATTGAATATAAGAAACAAATCATACAAGGTCATCATGCTTCAAGCCTTCTCCAATCCCATTTTACGTCAGATGTGTTTTATTGGACTGTGATCTGGCGCTTTGCAGGCCACTGGAGAAGGCTTTACAAACTATATTTTTTATGAAGTCATTTAGGGAATTCTGGCTTGCACTCGTGAAAAAAATGAGGTAATTCTGCTGCTGCGCAAAAGAAGTCGATGCTGCTGGCTTTGTAATCTGTTTAAAAGCAAATAAAATATATACAGATCTGACATTTAATGATAGAACTTTGCACTGTATAGTGAAATTATATTACTAAGCTTCCATTATGTAAGAGCAGGAGAACTCCGACTATTATGTCTATAACTGTCCCTTTCTGTTATAGCTTATTCCTTTTCCTTATTTTTTCCTTAAACAAGTGATGTTACATGCTTTATAAATCAAAGCACAACTTTGCAAACTGCAACATCTGTCGCTTGTCAGAAAATAAAATGTATTATCTGTTTGAATTATATGTTTTCAGACATATGCGACTATCATTGTGTGTTGACACATTGCATTTTTTTTTTTTTTTTTTATCCCATGATTTTTTTCCATTATTTATCACCCAATGCTCCTTAGGGGCCCTTCACTGAAACCCAAGCCTCCTTCGTGCTTGGGGAGTTTCAGCATGGGGCACGGTTTCTCCGGCTGGACGTAGCGTGTGGAAGGATCGTGTTATTCCAGCCAGATCCTACCCAACCCTGCGGGTGCCCCGGCCGGCCAGGAGGAGGAAGTATACAGCCCCAGGACTAATGGGGAGTAGCTCACATTAGCTGCTCAAGGGAACACGGGGAGAACATGCAAACTCCACACAGAAAGGCCCTTTCGCCAACCCCACCCAGGGTGTGGGTGCTGATGATGTGGGGGAACAAACACACCCTCAGCACCCACAGCGTCCCCGGCGGTAATTGAACCCGGGACCTTCTAGCTGTGAGGTGAGCCAAGCTACCAGCTGCGCCACTGTGCCCCCACACAACACACTGCATTCTGTATTTTAATCTGTGTAGGGTTGTCATCGGCTGGTCCAAATATCCAGCAGTTTTTTGGATGAGAGGCACAGTACACCTTGGAAACCTGGCCTGTCTATCACAGGCCAACAATAAAAAAATAAATAAATAAATAAAAAAAAACACACAGGACAATTTCCATGCACAGCAACTTCAATTTAGAGTGACCAATTCACCTAACGTGTGTTTTTGAACTGTTAGAGGTAGCGAGAGTACCTGGGGAGAACCCATGCATGCACGTGAACAATAGTGCTAACAAATGCAATGATGTTCAACCATGATATAATAATAAAAATAACAGCACATAATAACATGCATAAAAGTATTTTCTTTACATTCTCTGACTCATTGCTATAGTGTTATACATTCCAAAGGAAACATGGTATTTACTTCAAGTCCATTGCATTACTTAAGTATAAATTATCCATCAATAATCTGTTGTTTGACATCTTGTTTTTCAATTAATCAACAAAAATTTTAAAGCACAGATTTAACACATTTTTCCTCCTTGGCAATGTAGAGCAGAATTTCCCCCTCTGAATTCTGAATGAGAAAATCAATATTTGTGAAACAAAGTTTGTTAATTTCAATCCACTACCCCACTTTGAGTATGTGAGTATAAATCAATTTCTTGTGACTTGCTTTTGAACAGAGATGGACAGCAGCATGCAGAAAAGCCTCCTGGTGTAATCAGAAGATCAGGAGGAGAACTTATGCAGTGTGTTAATATCAGTGAAAGTAAAAACCACACAATTCCAGTGACAAATGTATTTAAATAGCACATTTAAAAACTTACATTGACAAAAGTGCTTCACAATTAAATCCACAATCACAATCATCCACACGTTTTATTGGTGCACATATTAGTGCACAAGAAATATTCTGGACAACACATTCCTGATGTAAGAAATGAGAAATAAATGTTTTATTGATTGCCATCTGAAGGAAAACCAAATATTCAGCTGATGTCTTGATTTCTGATAAACCAGATACTACAGTGACAAATTTAGGATTTCACTGCATTAGTGACGTCCTAAATATTGCAACTGTCTACAATAAATAAGCATGTTTGATTAAATGGACACTCCTTGATCTTAACTAAGCAGATATCGATATAGATTTTTAATCCATCCTAGTTAAAACAGTACGGTGAAATCAGAGGTGGGTAGAGTAGCCACAAATTTTGTTCAAATAAGAGTAGCACTATTTCAACCGATTTTTTATTCAAGTAGAAGTAAAATGTAGTCATTCAAAAACGTACTCAAGTATGACTAAAGAAGTATTTGGTAAAAAGGCTACTTAAGTACTGAGTATTTGAGTAGTAGTTGTGAAAATTATGTAATCATAGAGACAAAATATCACATTATAGTCAGGTTCTGGTACTTAGAATAAAAAAATAAAAAATATATATATATCACATCATTTGAAAAATAACAAATTCAGGCTGAGTAAACACGCTTTCCCAAATCTTAGTATACCAAAACATAAAACATTTGGAGCTAGTATCTACAGTAGTTAATGCATAGATGTTAGAACAGTGCAAAGTACGTACAAAGAATTATCATTTTTGGTCAAAATCTACTTGTTCATCATTTAGTGAAGTAATTCAAGGTGGGCAGAGTGGCCAGAAATTGTATTCAAGTAAGAGTGCTATTTCTTCAAAATAATATTCCTCAATTAAAAATAAAAAGCGCAGGAAGTAACAGGAAAACTACTTAGAAGTAGATTTCTTACAAAAAGTTACTGAAGTAAATGTAACTGAGTAAACGCAACTACTTACTAACCATCCCCTGGCTGAAACTTCTGCAGATTTATATGGTAATTACAAACTACTGGATGATTATTGCCAGTTATTATACTACTAATATGAAACCAGAGAGTAAGAACTGAACTCATAAATAAAAGTTCATGATCAAGTTAATCATTATCATAATCATCATCATTATGTACTCCTATTGTCTGTAATCACAGGTGAGGGTACTGGCTGATGCTGACATCTAGTGGTCAGTGGTGCATCACCTCATCAGATATTTGCTTCAGGGGAAACCAATTATAAGAATAAATGGGTAGAGACTTCATACTCCTATGTAGGTATTATATTCAAGTCAGCTGTGATTTGAGTGAGTTTCCATTATTGAGTGGCCATTTTATTTCAATAACTATTCCTTCTGGTCATCCTGAAGAAAAATCCAAACATGCCTGTTGAGTTAAATTGCTTTTATAATGATGTGTTGGTGTATAAACCAACACTGAAAACAGAATTCAGCAGAAAGATCTTATTGTTTTGTCAACGTTTGGTTTTTGTCACTATGATAGGCTCCCTTTTAATCTAATGAAACAAATCAGGATGCAGTTGTCATAGTTTGCTAAAACTGAATGTAACACCAGAGGAAAGGGGTAGGGATATGTTTTGAACTACAACATGTTGATTCTTGGCTCTATTTTCAGATGGTCACTGATTGAGTATCTAGAGTCATTTTTTCCCAGTGACAGGTTAATGTCTCTCGACATTTGTGACTTTACATTTAGGTGTTTGTCACATCAAACCTATAAAATAAATGAATCCATTCAGAGCATCTGTTCTGAAAGCAAGTAGCTTATTTTGAGACCCTAAATACTAAATCATTTTAACAATTCTATTTCTTTCATTGTGGACTAACTAGAAATACTGCACTTTTTAGTGAATTATTTTAAACATGTGCTTGCAATCAAAACAACAAGAATAGAATTAAAAGAGTATTCTGTTTGAGGAGAATAACATGATTTATTGTCTAGGGCCATAAAAAGTTGTAGCTGGCACATTGGTGATCATAATGATTCCCTGTCATAAATTTTTCTTTCATTGTCCCAAACGAAAATAAAGCATAACCAATTACTACTGGATTCTACAGATGGTTTTCAGGCTGCTGTCACCAAGAGCAACAGATGATTTATGATTCACACAGAAGATGACAATATAAAGGGTCTTCCTCTTTGTGTGTGTAGTTTTCTATCCTGCATAAAGAAGATCCGTCAGTCCCAAGGAACAAGTGTTATGCTGTGAAATATTCATGTCATCAAACTGGATTTGCTTGCTTTGCTAAATACAGGTCAGGGTTACTTCCGCTAGTAAACTCAAACCATGAACAGAAACTACTGAGGTGACCTCACCGTTTTTTTCCTTATATAATTGTTGAATCAAATTATGAACAACGGCACATTTTGACATATAATTAAAGAATTATCTAACTTTGCTGCTCTAAGACATCTTTTAGACTCTGTATCTGCTCTGCTAAACAACAGGTTCTCAGCTTCAGCAGCTGCTTTTAGTTATAAAACTGGAACAACCAGTCCACATTTTGACATGCAACAAAGAGTGCAAACAAGTTTCCAACACTCCCTCTCCCTTTCTACAGGCTGAACCAAAAAGAAAGAAAGAAATCTAACATTAATATCTCTACAGTAATAAACAAATGTTTTTCAGCAGCACAGAATTGAGGGAAAAGAACAGACAAAACACAGTAAATAATGGTGTCATGTCCTGAAAACCCAGAAAAACCCTTAGCCTGAAGTCAAGTAGATCTGGCACGAATGGAAGATGGAACAATGACGTGGCTGGTTTGAAGAAAGCAACCTGAGCTTTGCCCCACTTGCGTTTGCTCTTTACACAGAACGAGATATCAGTCATTGATGAAGCCAGCTCTGTCATCATCCATACTCCGTTTGCATCCAAGCAGACACAGATGGCAGCACCTGCCACCCCTTTTTCCTGTACAGTGCTGATGGGAGAAAGCAATTAATATTGACCACAACAGACCCACCATCAATAATTAATCAGGTGTTTAGACTGAACTGCTTACATGACCTGTACTGTTGTGTTTCCACCGACTTAATGAGTAGGTATAGGTCTTCTGGCTTCATGTGAAGTTGTTTTTAAAAGACCAACAACTTTACATGAACACTGAGCTGAAAGACTAAATGTGGGTTTGGAGCTACTGTATGTTTTTTAGTTATTGGGGCCCCTATGTAAGAAGTCAAAAGAGAGGTAACAATCATGAAAAAGAATAATCAGAAAGTATATTTTTTAACCTGTGTGATGCAGGAAACACTACGACACGGAAAATGAATAACTTATTGAGTGACGCTGGGTAGAGTACCCACACCGGTGCCTCTTAACAATAAATGTGGGCCAGTTGTTTATGGGTAATGTTTTATGGTCTGATTCCCAGCTTATCTAAGTGTTTTTTAAGTTTTTTTTATTGACAGTGGATAGTGTGTAGAGATGGGAGAAGAGACATTTGGCAAATGTCTGTGGGGTGGAATTGAATCCCTGGACAACTGTGTTGAGGACCAGTGTTGGGGTAGTTACTCAAAAAAAGTAATCCATTACATATTACTCATTACTTCTCAAAAAAGTAATCCCTTACATTACTTTGTTATTTTTTTGGAAAGTAACTTAGTTACACTACTCTTGCATCGTTCTAAAACATCATACATGAAATGAATGCCGAGGTGACTAAAAGAATATGACAGAAAAAGTTAGAATATAGATAGATAGATAGATAGATAGATAGATAGATAGATAGATAGATAGATAGACTACAAATACAACCCACAAATATAGACACATCTATGTACACATATCTACACAAATATCCATTATATATATATATATATATATATATATATACACACACACACGCACAAAAAGATGTGAACACATTTTTTTTTTAAATGTATATACACAAACATCTAAGAACACAAATAAGAAAGAAAACATCTATATAAAATGCTGACAGAGCTATTAGCATTAGCTAGTTGGGACATTCCTCTCTTCATCCGGTTAAATTCGATTTTCCTCTTCTGATGAGGAGTCCTCAACACAAACCTCCGATTAACTATCATTCCAAATAATCGCCAGGGCTTCGTCAGTGATGATTCTCTTCTCTTAAAGCCATTTTTCGAACGCAAACATAACAATCGAAGCTGAATCGTCACCTGCTCATCTGCTCACCTGATCACCTGCGCGTAACTGCGTCACAGCGCTCGCCCCCGAGGTAAACAAAATGTCTGTTTTTAGAATTACGCAGACCTGTAATTGCAGTTTCTATTGGCCGATTCGGTTGATTGACATATGGTTAGAATCGTAAGATCCTATAGAATCACGCTGACATCAGAACTTTGAAGCAGATTGGACAAAGCAAATGTTTACGTAGGGAAAGTTCACAGTGCGCATGACAGACAAGGTTGAGCCTCCTAGAATCAAATGTAAAAAATAATGGCAAAGCATAACGTTTTTTTTTACTTTTTCTTTTCTAAATGCACACTGGGTATTTTAGTTATTCTGGAAATACAGTCATATCACGGTGGATAATTTTTTTCAGCAAGGAAAAAACAAAGGTAAGAAAGAATTTATGCTCTAGTTTTTTAAATGCTATACGTATTTTTGGGCTTATTTTGCTGCTCATTTGCTGAAATTTGCACTTAGCATGATGACACTTGCAGCTTTAGAATCTGTGAGATGCTGACTTTCAGAGAAGGCAAAGTTTGCTCGGTTCTGTTCGGCAGGGTGACCGACAGATTCGGTTGAATGTGTTCATGTAAAAATCGCAAAATAGCACAACTGTTCCTTTAATTGCTTTTTATTTTTTCTGGTTTTGGAGGTCACAGAAAAGATTTATGAGTCTTTAGCTGAGATTCTGATGTTTATAATGATAGGACATGTTTAGCAATCAATGACCACAGGTCAACTAAATTCGGACATTTCCCCGCCTTTCCTCCACAGTGACCCAGCGGCGGGGGCTGTGGGGTGGAACATGTTATGTAACGAGTAACGACGTCATATTTTCGAAAGAAATTGTAATGTCATTACAGTGTTTGCCGCACTAACGCGTTACACTACTACGTTACAAAAATAGTAATGTCATTACAGTAACTAGTTACTTTGTAACGCGTTACACCCAACACTGTTGAGAACTGAGCCCTCTGAACATGGGGTGCCTGTCTTAGCCACTCTGCTTTGCGAAGCCCCATCTTATCTAAGTGTTAACTAGAAAACAGTGATCAGCTGGTTGGAAACACAAAAATCCAATCTGCCTCCAGTCAGTGAACTCACCCATATATAATAGCTATTACGTTGGACTGACAACAGCAGCACTCTTCTGTTTTGATGATGTTGATGAGAGAAGAAGAATCAAAGTTAGCAAATTCCAGTAAGCAGTGAGATGTTTAAAAATAAAATCAGATTAAGCAAAGATATAAGAAGCTATTTAAAAGGAAACTGTATGTTCTATAGAGAGATAGCAAAATATGTCTGCGACAGAGCAAGAGAGAGCAAGTCAATTTATAGGAAGACCAGAAAAATGGCGAAGTTGCTTTGTTCTAATCTTTTGAGCTCTCTGTTCCTTATGGAACATGGTGGATCTGGAGCTGTAGGTAGACCTTGCCAAATCTCAATGCCAATAATGCTTGCCAAATTAAATGCTTACAGTTGTGTGCGAAAGTCAGGGCACCCCTTTAAAAACAGCATATTTTATATATTTAAAAATGTATATTCATATTTACTGTCTCTCTGGTATATGGGAAAAAAAGACAATATTGTCAGGAAACATTAATGCATAGTTACATTTTATTTTATAAATTGAACAAAATTACAAAAATTAAAAACATAATTTTGGCATGTGCAAAAGTCGGGGCACCCTACAGCATCAGTACCTTCAGTACTTAGTAACACCCCCTCTGGCAGATATCACAGCTTGTAAACGCTTTTTATAGCCAACAACAAGTTTCTGGATTCTATTATTTGGGATTTTTCCCCATTCTTCCTTGCAAAAGGCTTCCAGTTCTGCAATATTCTTAGGACGTCTTGCATGCACAGCTCTTTTAAGATCTACCCACAGATTTTCGATGATGTTTAAGTCGGGAGACTGTGAAGGCCATTCCAAAACCTTCAGCTTGCGTTTCTTGAGGTAGTCCATGGTGGATTGGAGGTATGTTTAGGATCATTATCCTGTTGTAGAAGCCATCCTCTTTTCAGCTTTAGCTTTTTTACAGATGCTGTGATATTTGCCTCCAGAATTTGCTGGTATTTAATTGAATCCATTCTTCCCTCCACCCGAGCAATGTTTCCTGTCCCACTGGCTGCAACACAACCCCAAAGCATGATGGATCCACCCCCATATTTAACAGTTGGCAAGGTGTTCTTTTCATGAAATGCTGTGCAAAAGTTGGGGCACCCTGAGAGTTTCAAAGTTTCAGATTCTTTTTACAAGCTCAGACCTCTACCAGCTCATTGGTCCTGAAGCATGTGTCAACAATTGTCATTAGGGAGTGCCAGCTGGTGCCAATTTGAGGGTTTCTTAAATACGGCGACTCCACAAACCTTGTACAAACACTCAGCAACCATGGGTTCCTCTAAGAAGCTGTGTAAGACAGAAAAAATGAAAGTAATTGATGCCCACAATGCCGGGGAGGGCTACAAGAAGATAGCAAAGCGTTTTCAGGTTGCAGTTTCCACAGTGCGAGGCATAATTAAGAGATGGCAGGTGAGGGGAACTGTGGAGGTCAAGAAGAGATCTGGAAGACCAAGGACACTCTCGGAGAGAACAGCTCGTAGTCTGATCAGAAAGGTAAACCAAAACCCACATTTGACTTCAAAAGACCTCCAGGAAGATTTAGCAGACTCAGGAGTGGTGGTGCACCCTTCCACTGTGCGCCGATACTTGCACAAACAAGACCTTCATGGAAGAGTCTGCAGAAAAAAACCTTATCTACGACCTCATCATAAAATACAACGTCAAAAATATGCAACAGAACATCTACAGAAGCCTGATGACTTTTGGAAACAAGTGCTGTGGACTGATGAAGTTAAAATAGAACTCTTTGGCCACAATAAGCAAAGGTATGTCTGGAGAAAAAAAGGAGCAGCATTTCATGAAAAGAACACCTTGCCAACTGTTAAATATGGGGGTGGATCCATCATGCTTTGGGGTTGTGTTGCAGCCAGTGGGACAGGAAACATTGCTCGGGTGGAGGGAAGAATGGATTCAATTAAATACCAGCAAATTCTGGAGGCAAATATCACAGCATCTGTAAAAAAGCTAAAGCTGAAAAGAGGATGGCTTCTACAACAGGATAATGATCCTAAACATACCTCCAAATCCACCATGGACTACCTCAAGAAACGCAAGCTGAAGGTTTTGGAATGGCCTTCACAGTCTCCCGACTTAAACATCATCGAAAATCTGTGGGTAGATCTTAAAAGAGCTGTGCATGCAAGACGTCCTAAGAATATTGCAGAACTGGAAGCCTTTTGCAAGGAAGAATGGGGAAAAATCCCAAATAATAGAATCCAGAAACTTGTTGTTGGCTATAAAAAGCGTTTACAAGCTGTGATATCTGCCAGAGGGGGTGTTACTAAGTACTGAAGGTACTGATGCTGTAGGGTGCCCCGACTTTTGCACATGCCAAAATTATGTTTTTAATTTTTGTAATTTTGTTCAATTTATAAAATAAAATGTAACTATGCATTAATGTTTCCTGACAATATTGTCTTTTTTTCCCATATACCAGAGAGACAGTAAATATGAATATACATTTTTAAATATATAAAATATGCTGTTTTTAAAGGGGTGCCCTGACTTTCGCACACAACTGTATATAAGATGCTAAAGACAGATAAAAATGTAAACTACAGAATCGATGTATCATTACTTTAAAATAATAGGAAAACGGACATCTTCTTCTCCTAATATAAATATGTATTTATTTCACAGCAAAAAATTATGTATACTTATATTATATATCTTTTTTAATTTTCCAAAATTAGTATCAGCAGACGAAGGCTTTACAAAAAGTTGAGATTGGAAGTCAAAACAATAATTTCTGTCTTCTAGTGTTGATTTACCTTGGGTAAAACATTGTATCCCCTTCTTGTCCCTGATTTATGCAGTACGGGTGACAATAGAGGTGGAAAGAGCGCTTCCTACACTGAACGTTGAATTTAGCGAAATCATGGATAGTTATGACAAAGGGATTTGAACAACGCAAGTCAAATTATACGTGTAAGCTACAGGAACAATATACATTAAACATGAGCTCAACTACTGAACAATAGCAAAACCTGCTTGTCTTTCTTTTACCTCTTTGGAAAAAGGAGGAAGTATCAGGGTGGCAAACATGATTTATTCTTACATTCCCTAAATTCTAAAGATAGAACCTTTAAGACTTAAAAAAATACTTGAAATGAAAGAAAATGCTTCACTCTTTATGAGAGGGCAGTGGGGAAAAACTGTCCCACAATGCTTTGTAGCCACATCACACAATTTGCTTATTTTCTTGTCACTTATTGTTGGGCTTTTTTGTCCACGTGTATGTTGGTTTCTATCCTGTTATGTGGTTAAGTTTCATGCATTTACAGTTGTAGTCTTTAGCTCCCGAGTTTCTCATGTGTAGATTCCTGGTTTTTTTTGTGGTTTGTCTGGTAGTTTCTGGTCTTTGTTCTCTTTACTTCATAGGTGTCCAATTCTGGGCCTTAAGGGCCGGTATCCAGCCAGTTTGAGATGTGTCTCTGCTCCAACACAGCTGATTCAACTGATTCAACTACCTCCTCCATAGTCCTCAGCGGCCTGCTAATGAGGCATCATTTGATTCAGGTGTGCTGAACCAGGGAAAGAACTAAAACATGCAGAAGACCGGCCCTTGAGGACCGGAATTGGACACCGCTGCTACTTCCTATTTTCTGTCATTCCTGTTGGTGAGTTTCCTTGTTTCCCATGGGCTTTGTATTTTAGTCAATCTCAGGTTGAGATGTGTTCAGCTTTTTGATTGTTTTGTTTTCTAGTTTTTTGGTCTCTGTGTGTTTAGTGTGTCTCCCCTATTCGTTCCATCAGATCTACTCCATCTCGGTTCTCATGTTTCCCAGTCAGACGGCAAGATTTTGTGTAGCTAGTGGCCTTTTTGACACTAACTAGACAGGAAATTGGGAGGGAGAGAAAGAGAAAGACATGCAGCAAAGGTTTCAAGGTCGCGATTCGAACTGCGTTGAGGACTATTAGCTTTCATTTATGGAAAGCTCGCTCTACTGCCACATCGCCTGCCACCCTGCTGTCTCCGTTTTCTCTCTTTTTTTTTAACCTTTTTAGTTTTCACATTTCTTGTTCTCTTTTTAAGCTTTGGCTTTTGAGGTTTAGGATAATTTTCATAGTTTTCTGACTCTAATATTTCACTTGATAAATTTACATTCCAAGCTTAAAAAATACAGTTTACAAAAAAAAGACAGATGAGAGAATAAGCTGTAAGATTTTGTAAGTAAAGTGCAGAATTAAGACAACATAGAATGAACGATGAACCAGAAATATACAGTGAAGGAACTAATGAGGAAAGTAGCAGCTGGTGAGCAAAATGGAACTGAATTTGTGATGGTGGATAAGTCTGATTTCAAAGTGGGAAAGCGGTAAAACACACCGGAATATTATTATTACCCACAAGATACAAGCCATGATACAACACTGTGAAAACCTGTTATTCTCTATTATCCGCTCTATTGCTTTTTTGCCGCACTTACATTTTTTAGGTCATCAAAAAAAAATTTATATCAGAGAAATAAAATCTTAGCAACGACCAAAAACTGTTTTCAAATGATGATTTCTATTAGGGAAAAGAGCTATGCCAACCAAGCAAATCATTTAAAAAAAGTAATCACTCTCTACCCTTTTAAATCATCAATTGACTGCAAATTACCATATTGTTTTCATTTTGCTCGCCACACCCAGGCCATATTACTATATAACAAAGGGGGCTCATAGATCTTAAAAAGAAACACATCATGCCCCAATCTAAAGAAATGTGAGAATCATTAAGAAACTAATTCATTGATATTTATCAGTCTGGATGGGACCTAAAAATCTTTATTAATTTCTAACTTAAACCACAGAGAGTCACTATCTACAGATGGAAAAAATATGGAATAGGGGTAAATCTTTCCAGGTGCGGGCACCCTACAAAAATTTCTCTTAAAGGTGAATTGAGGACCCATCCAGGTGGTTACAAAACAAGTTAGGTCAACATTAAAATCACTGGATGCTTCACTTGCCTCAGTCAAGTTCAGTTTTCATAATTAATAAGAAAGAGACTGGGCAAAAGTGAAATCCAAAGCTAAAAACATTCAAATTTATTAAAAAATGTTTTGATGATTCCCAAGACCTTTGGGTTCAGTTATTCTGTTAACTGACAGCATAGTAGGGAAATTTCTTGGAAAAGGTGCTTCCCATTACATCTTGCATAAAACTCTGACAGCATTTCCACACACTTAATCAAACATGGTAGTGCGAGGATTGGGGGACAGCTTTGCTAAGGGCCTGGACAGCGGGCCAAAGGTGATGGATCCATAAATTCTGCCTTCTGACAAAGTCATGAAGAAAAATGTGTGGCCAAAATGGCACACAAGGGTTAGATGGCATGGCAGTGATGCAAAGCCCACTGCCAGGTCCATCCCTGACTGACAAAAAAAAACAAACCTAAATCAAGGATTAAAAATGGCCATGGCATAGGGATGTAACATACATAGACATCACATACCCTTCATGACAGTTGTAGTGTCAAGGATTTTATCAGGTTATCTTTGACTGATAAAATCTGAACGTGATTTCTTCCAAATACAAATTTCACCTGACCTCCCCAATACCAAAATTTACTCCCAATATGAATATCAAGATGTTGTTAGCCAGCAGATCCATGGCACAATCCAGCCCAGTGGGCACCACAAATTTACCCAGTGCCAGTGTATCCTCCCCTTCTGCTGTAGGCTTTCTCTCCTGTGTTGTTTTCCCTGCTTCTCCCATGCCTGCCACAAAAAGCAACAGACAGTAGCGGTGTTCACTTCCAGAGCCATCAAAGAACTGTGCACACGACTTTAAAAAGTGCAACGCTTCTGTGCGCATCATCACCCAAACAAACTTGCCTCACGCACCATTGCTTTTTACAACAACAATAATTTGGGACTTCCTCCTAAAATTTTAAGCACATGCAGCAGTAAGTGTCTTTGACCTCATTTTGACTGTAAGCCTGGAGATAGTGACACGATTTCTGCCATCTGCTCTAGGCAGTAATGTCTGAAATGGCAGTGATGTTGAGATTTGTCACTGCTGCGTTGGGTTTTGGCCCAGTGCAGAAGGCTCTAGGAGGGAGAACACATCAAAATGTTTTTGCTGAAGTCATAGAGGATGTTGATCATTGTCCCTAATTATTGTGTCATCATTATTCAGTGCTTTTAGCAATGTTATTATACAGGAGTAATGATGCTAATATACTGAAAATGACATATTATTTTTATTTTGCTATGCATGTTGTGGCGATTGTGTGTAGGGGGGTTCTTATTTTAATTTCCATTATTTGAGTTAGGAAGTATTTCTGTATATACATTTTCAAGATACAAACTGCCTGTTTGATCAAATCTAATTGGTATTCAGAGGTTATACTGCATTTTTGATGATCTAAAATATTTAAGTATGACATAAAAGCAAAAACAGAAGATGTGCAATACTGCTGATGTGTCTGCATGTTAAAAGCAGAAGTACACAAATGTATGTGCCAGTCACTACATTTGTACAGACATACTATGTATATAAGATGTGTATTTGAAAAATGTTAATGGTATTCATTTGTCCTCTAGTGTCAAAAACCTTGAATATAAATTAAACTGAGGTGTTCAGATGACAAACAGATTTGTATTTTTGGCTTGGATACAGTGCAGTTCCACATCTGTGCAGGGAATAACCTTGCTATGGGCCAAATTCAAGTTAAACGATTTACTTATACCTTTAACACTCTGAAAACAGAATCTCTCAACGTTAATAAATCAGGTTATTGTGCTGTTCCCTGTGGTGTTCACCTGCCTGCAAGACTGCATTTCACCACTTCCAAAAAAGAACAAAGATCTGCTCCAAAAGGGGAATCACAGCTAGGGCAATTGATTGGGGTTTTAAAGTTTATTTTTTAGATTCCTATTTTAAAAATATTGAGCTGTTCTTCAGACTTTCAGAATATTGCTATGCATTTTTATTGAAGTCTTGAGAATTGAAGAAAGCAGAGCTGCATTTTTTGGTGTTAAAAATAGTGGAAAAATAATAAAAAGATCTAGGAAACCCTCGAATGGCTTCTCAATGCTTTCACTGGCTATTCACAATAAAAAGTTAATAAGCTGCCAGTGCAGCTGAACCTGCGTCTCTTATAAAGGCCACGAAACTGACATGTGTTGGGCTCAGAAGGAGAAGGAATTAAGGCGTTCGAGCCTCTCTACGAGCTTCGAAAGTAAGGGTTAAACTTTAGAGATATCACTGCAAAGCCAGTCAGCGTTCTCTCCTGCCTTCTGGGTCTGTGGTTTCTGTCAGACATAAACCTGAAGAAGATAATTCAACTCTGACAGTGAAGCATCCTCCCCAGAGCAGCAGAAATACATCCACTCTCCTGCATGCACATACACACATGACTCCAATGCTCTTTGTGGGGTTTAAGAGGGTATCATTATTTCCTTTCGTGAGTTCAAAGCAATGTAACAGTTGGATATGGACTCTAATCAGGCCCAGAGAGAAAGCCACAACGCTGGCTCAGTATGAAGAAACAATAGTCCAGCATTGAGATTCTTTCCCAAGCAAACACAAAGTCCATTATTTACAACTATAACGATATTCTTTGATAAATCTGGATTGTCAGACAGATTCTGTTGCATGCTGGGTACCTCTAGAGAGAGAGGACTGAATCAGTATGCAGGGATGCAGAGGCAGCTGTTACTCCAGTGTCATAGGCGTGTGTTGGTAATTAAGCTACATGTTGCTACCTCAGATAAATGTGTCGCCTAGAGGCAATTTAGTGCAAAATTTCATTTTCACTAAGTCAGAGTCAAAATCCATTAAAACCTCACGGGGGAAACCACAAAGGATTAGATTTGCGAGAAATGATGCACTTTTTATGATCAACTGAGGAAATAAGTGGGAGCAAGCACTGTTTTTTTTATTATGCTTCTCCAAAGAATTGCAAAGTGTTTCTGTTCACAACGAACTACACAAACTTAGAAGCATACAGAGAAACACTCGATAAATCTAATATTCAACAGACACATCTGAGAGCTTTATTTTAGAGGATTTAGTAAAAAGAGGGATCATCATTCAAACTGTACTTAAACATGTTTAAATCAAGATAGTAAGCTCATAAAACTTGGTGTTTTTAACACATCTCTGAAATTTAAACTAGAAATACAAGCAGTGAGGTCTGTTTTTTCTGTGTAATCAGAGTTCTGTAATAGCTTAAAGGATGCTTGAGAGATTCAGATAAGTGCAGGCCCATCATGGCGTTCAGGCTATTATGTGTTCTCTTTAGAGCCATTTTTGTTACTGGCTCTCGCTGGAAAAGCCAAAGTGGCTTCTCAATAGGCTCATCAATGTTCATATACTTAGCCCTATTTCCTTCTACATCCAGAAATAGCTGATGATGTTAGACAAGATGGAATCTTCAAACATTCAATTACGAAGTTACTTTTCTGCATTCTAACATGGGTTTGTTGATAAATGAGCAGAACACTTTATTGTAATTTGATTTAAAAGCCTTTAAATCTTTGTGTTCTTGTGTAGCTTGTGCTCCATCACTCTTAAGGGTGGAAAATACATTTATTCCCCTCAGAGTTTGACAATTGTAATTTTTCATGAAATAAGTTTGTCACAATGCTGCACAAACCTTCATATTTTACATGAAACCCTTTTTTCCAAGGCGTCATACAGCATGCATTTCAATGAGGCAATTTTAAATGCTATTTCTGAAAGGAATTTATGCAAAAACACGTATGCACAGAAGCAAGCATGAATGCATGAATAGATTTATTACTATTCAGTGTAACTATAGAGCTTCTGCACATCAGTTGATCCATAAATATGGATGATGGACAGATCAAATTAAAAAACAACTAAAGGAGACATTTTTTACTCCTCTTTAATGTCTTCCTATTTGGTGGTTGCCAATCTGCGAAGGCTCCTTTGTGAATTATTTCACTTACATGGAGACCATCTTGAGGAAACGCCCTGTATTACAGTAATAATGACAATCAGTTATTCATAAAAATGTTCTACACATCATTTGTTTTAGTGAAAAAAGCAAAATGAGCTGAAAATTATCTACATGCTGATGTCTTTAGGAATTATCAAATGAGCTCTGATGGATTATATGCTTTACTCATTCTGGCAGAAGAATTAAGCTGCTCAAAATCAAGCACTTTTTACTAGAAGAAAAAAAGGATGGCAATGAAATGATCAATTATAGAAACTAAACTTTATTTTCTATACTAACCAAAAGTTACTTGTTTAAAGTTTTAATTGATCTGAACCTTAGGTTTCAACAAAAAAGAGGAACTGCTAGTGTCTGTATGGAGATACAGTGGCTTGCAAAAGTAAAAGTAGTCGGCCCCCTTGAACTTTTCCACATTTTGTAACATTACAGCCACAAACATGAATCAATTTTATTGGAATTCCACGTGAAAGACCAATACAAAGTGGTGTACACGTGAGAAGTGGAACGAAAATCATACATGATTCTAAACATTTTTTACAAATAAATAACTGAAAAGTGGGGTGTGCGTAATTATTCAGCCCCCTTTGGTCTGAATGCAGTCAGTTGCCCATAGACATTGTCTGATGAGTACTAATGGCTAAATAGAGTGCACCTGTGTGTAATCTAATGTCAGTACAAATACAGCTGCCCTGTGACGGCCTTAGAGGTTGTCTAAGAGAATGTTGGGAGCAACAACACCATGAAGTCCAAAGAACACACCCGACAGGTCAGGGATAAAGTTATTGAGAAATTTAAAGCAGGCTTAGGCTACAAAACAATTTCCCAAGCCTTGAACATCCCACGGAGCACTGTTCAAGCGATCATTCAGAAATGGAAGGAGTATGGCACAACTGTAAACCTACCAAGACAAGGCCGTCCACCTAAACTCACAGGCCGAACAAGGAGAGCGCTGATCAGAAATGCAGCCAAGAGGCCCATGGTGACTCTGGATGAGCTGCAGAGATCTACAGCTCAGGTGGGGGAATCTGTCCATAGGACAACTATTAGTGGTGCATTGCACAAAGTTGGCCTTTATGGAAAAGTGGCAAGAAGAAAGCGATTGTTAAAAGAAAACCATAAGAAGTCCCGTTTGCAGTTTTCCACAAGCCATGTGGGGGACACAGCAAACATGTGGAAGAAGGTGCTCTGGTCAGATGAGACCAAAATGGAACTTTTTGGCCAAAATGCAAAACGCTATGTGTGGCAGAAAACGAACACTGCAGATCACTCTGAACACACCATCCCCACTGTCAAATATGGTGGTGGCAGCATCATGCTCTGGGGGTGTTTCTCTTCAGCAGGGACAGGGAAGCTGGTCAGAGTTGATGGGAAGATGGATGGAGCCAAATACAGGGCAATCTTGGAAGTAAACCTCTTGGAGTCTGCAAAAGACTTGAGACTGGGGCGGAGGTTCACCTTCCAGCTGGACAACGACCTTAAACATAAAGCCAGGGCAACAATGGAATGGTTTAAAACAAAACATATCCATGTATTAGAATGGCCCAGTCAAAGTCCAGATCTAAATCCAATCGAGAATCTGTGGCAAGATTTGAAAACTGCTGTTCACAAACGCTGTCCATCTAATCTGACTGAGCTGGAGCTGTTTTGCAAAGAAGAATGGGGAAGAATTTCAGTCTCTAGATGTGCAAAGCTGGTAGAGACACACCCTAAAAGACTGGCAGCTGGAATTGCAGCAAAAGGTGGTTCTACAAAGTATTGACTCAGGGGGCTACACTTCTCACGTGTACACCACTTTGTATTGGCCTTTCACGTGAAATTCCAATAAAACTGATTCATGTTTGTGGCTGTAATGTGACAAAATGTGAAAAAGTTCAAGGGGGTCGAATACTTTTGCAAGCCACTGTATAATTAGTCATAATGTGTATTCTGCTGTTTGTTAGTGCTTTGCAACCCAGATTCAGCTGTTATCTCACTATGCCAGTTTCACTATTTTACTTCCAAGAGGCCAAACCGTGTTCTTGATATGTTGGTCCAAAGCAAAGCTTTTGCATAATTTATACAAGTCTTCAGCAGCATTTTCGTAATGCTTTCAGAATTATCTTTTCACGGCTATTTTTGCTGACTTTTTTGCTTCTTCAATCAATTATCATTAAGTATCATTAGGTGGCCTAAGGCACATACTTTCTTTAGTTGCATGTAAAAAAACACTGGAGACAAAAATCTGACAGACATTCCATTCTATTCCTGTAATAACTCTGATTCCCAAAGATCCTTCAGCAAAATACCTGCCATATATCAGTGTGGTGTGAAGCGTTTGATGCAGACAAATGTCTTGAGGCCTAAAATGTATCCATGGCAGACGAACAGTATGTGAAAGTTTTGTCTGAGAGAAACAGAAAAAAAAAAACAACAACAAAAACCTGCCACATGAATTGAGAGCTGCGTCATCCCTCAGTTTATCATCCGCTGTATGAGTCAGGTTTTTAGCCACTGGGTCTTTGGGAATCCCTTAGCTGCTGCTAAAATCATTTTCCCCCTGGAAAACTGTTGTCTTTGATATATTTTTTATTAAATTCATCAAATGGGAAGAAACAGAAGGGGATGTTCGGAAAAAACGTGTCTAAACAGACTTTAAAATTTGTGTGTAATATGTATTTATGTAGCATCTACTTAGTATAAAAAAGTTAAAATATTTTGATTTATATTACATTATATATTATAAAACGTTTATATAATCTGAGAGAATATGAAACCCAAGATAAAACAAGGAAACTAAAACCAATTAGGAAATCACTAAAATATACAGATTAATACACAAAATTCATCCAAGGTGACAAAACACTTCGAACCTTAATGTTATGACAATATCAGTTTTTGGTATTGAAATGTGTTACCCTTCTCCCGGTTTTAGAAAGCTGTCCGACCCACATGCACAAAACTCTCAGGAGAACAAATCAGATAATTTTTTTTATTGAAGATTAGGTGGAGGTGAATGGATCTGGAACAGGGGCTGCAGCAGAACTGCTGGGGACCGGGAGCTGGATCTCTGTAACGGAGGAGAATGTAAGCGATGATCTTGATGAGGAGAATACCTAAAGCACATATTTGCTCACAGTAGATATGGAAATGGAAATGCCAGGGAGAAGTAAGTGAAGCCTGTAGCTGTCCAGGAGCAGTTGTGACGTTGATCCGAGGGCTAGGTGTGAGCTGGAAGGTGAGTACACTGTATTGTCTTGAAAGATTTAAATCAAGAATAACTGAGATTGTCTTACTGGTTGTTGTAGGTGGGTGGACAAGAGGAATGCTGACAATGGAACTTGAAGAAGGGGAAGTTTGGTGGTTGAGTGGAAACAGAGCCGAAGGATTGTTTGACCTCACAAACCAAAACCCCAGACTCCTGACAATGCTAGCCTTTGAGAATTTAGTATTACTTACATAGAATTACCCTAAAACATACCATTCTCATAAGCCTTATGAGATTTATTGTCAAACATTGTGGTAGAGTTTGAAACAAGATTGCCATTGCACGACTTTTTTTAAAATAAAAAATTTAAACCATAACAATTATATATTTGCATTTTGTTCAATTATATAGTAATAATTCAACGTTACCTGTGTATTTAAATTAAATTAAGGAAATTCATCTTGTACTGTCAATTCATATATGCTTCTTTAAAATATTTTGGTGTTTACACCTAGGTATACAATAGACAGAGCATCAGTTTTCAGAAGACATCTGGCCATTTAAATTCAAAATTAAAGGAACATGGGGCAGGATTTGTAAATAAAATAAACATGCATGTCCAGTTTTTTTATGCTGTTGGGTGATGAAGCGTTATAAACCAAAAAGAATGAGCCCACACACGTATCGTTCCATTTTCCTAAACTGGCTGTGTGCTGCAAAATGTGCTGCAGTTCGGGGCCCGAATTTCCCGCGCTGTCCTACGGATGTGACGTCAATTGACACTGCATGTTCGTTCTCGACAGCTTTAAAAGAGGAAGAAAAATGGTCGCAGACCTCCATTGATTCAATTGTGAGAAAGGATTCTTCTGCAACTGGGAAACGACCAAGGACAACTCACAGCCCACTAAAAAGTGGCACTAAGAAAAAGAAGTATGTCACTGTGAAGAGGTATGTTTTTTTGTGAAGCGTTTGTGCGCGCTCCCGTGCGGCTGGCTGCAGTTACTTGCAGCGCCGGCCGCGTCACTCGTGAGTTTTGTTTCTTCATTCCGCCCCATGCTCCTTTAAAAGCTATTTTACATATGTTTTATCATTCAAATGATCCAAAAAAGGCAAGGTAAGGCAAGGCAAGGCAATTTTATTTATATAGCACATTTTTAGCAATAAGGCCATTTAAAGTGCTTGATATGATGAGAAGGAAAATAAAACAACAAACAGGGAAAGGGAAAGTGAGCTGATTAAATGAATCAATCATACAGAAAAACACTGTCAATGAAATGACACTTACAGCTACCATGATTAATCCCACCCTTTCTAGCAAAATGGGAGGCAGGCTTGAACTAAATTTTTAAAAGAAATATATTTAATGTTTCTGGAAAAAAATTACTTGCTTTTAATTATATACCACAGTTTTCCATTAGGCTTGTTTATACAGTTGTGCAAAGAATTATATCCTCAGAACATAACATTTATTTAATGTTTCAAATAATCTGTGGTTGTCTCTGGTAAGTCTTCAAAGTGTCTTCATTTTTCTCTGCCTTATAAAAACATAATCCTCAGTAATATCAGAAGCTCTGTAATCTACTGTGTGAATTTATTAATTAACTGATCTGTAAAAGCCTGCTTCTTGTCGTGACTTTAATTTCTTTGTTTTTTAAATGTATTTCTGCCAAAGACAAAGACGATTGTCATATCTATTACACTGGAACGCGGCGATTCATAAATACACAATGCCTTTGTTATGAAGTTTGTCATAAAGTACCCTCTAGGCTTTTAATGACTTTCAAATCCTAATGTCTTGAGGCATGACGCTTTTTATACTCAGTTAAAAATTTAGATTCTTTTTCTATTATTCATGCCTCCTATGAGACTACATTATCCCATTAGCTTCAAATGCTGGCAGACCACATAAAGTGCCAACAACAAGCTGTTTGTAAAGGAACTTTGCACATTCTAGTATAAGCCTGTTTTAACCTCCTTTAGCAGAGCTCTAAACAATAGTGCTTACCATTTAGATATATGTAGAATATTAAGGCACGTTTGTCAGTATGCACATGTACTTCCTGGTTCTGAAAAATAAACAGGAACTGGGACACAGTGACATTCTTAGTTGCTCCCCCAGGATTTTCATATCTTTACATTTTACTCACTTTATTACATTTTTAGGACTTACACTTCTTTGATTAAAACATCAGGACCTCACTTGCAAACTGGAAAACTGTTAAACACACAAACTACAATAGCAGGGTGGGCACCATCTCTTACTAGACAAAAGATTGGTTCACTGGATGTGTGGAGTTCGCATTTCAAATGGTGCCAGGTATCTTTAAGGTAGTTTTACTGGTTTTAGAAACAATAATTTTATCCTAACCTATTTTCTAATTTGCTTTTAGTATACAAGCCCTCAAGAACACTCAGGTTATCCAATAATGGTCTTCTGTTGGGATCTGAACCTAAAAATAAAGCTCACAGTGAGGCATCATTCTTTAATTACACCCCTCACTTTTATTAATAATTTCATAATAATTTTACTAATAACATTTTAATTTTCTTTAATCTGTTTTTAATAATTTTTTTATTTATAAATATTACAAACTGACAAAAAAGCCAGCTTGTACATAAACAGAACAATTTGAGATTGGTTGTCAGTTGTGTTATTTCTTCTAAAATTACAGTTATCATAGCTAATTAATAAAATTAAACTGTAAAGATACAAGTATCAAGGTATACTGAAGCTTTAAAAAAATATAATTTTACAAATGGCTAAAATTTGCAGCATACTGTTTGGTTTAAAGGATTTGCCAAAGAAAATGATGGAGTTACCAGAATTCTCACAGGCTGTAAAGAACATAGAGTTACACAGTATTGCCCTGCTTTTGATCTGGCTGAAAGGGCATTCCTCATAGTTATGACAAAGATCAATGTCATGTTATAATTATCAAAGAAAAATTCCTGCTTTGAACCTTTTTTTGTCATAGTATTTCTACTTAAGTTATTTCATTCTGGCCCATGCTAATTCGGACCACTTTACATAGTTTTTAATGCTATATTTATGATGGCGGGATCTTAGGAAAACATGCAATTTCAATACTATTGCTAAATATTGCAATGATGCTACCATAAACACCTCGTTTTTCTAAGTACTTTCTATCTGGTATCCTCACTATTTTCTGTGAGCTTTAGGATCTCAGCACTAAAAATACACACATACATATGGTGTAAAATATGGACAGTTAAGAGACCATCCTACTGACCAAATATATAATTGACATGCAGAGGGAACGGATAGCGCTTGAAATATGATGTACATCTGAATATTGCATACACATGGTGTTTTGAATCGATATTGACATTGTAATGATGACTACAATTCATCATATTATGCAGCTCTATTTAGAATTAAATGATAGAAACATAGTAAACATTTATAATACATTATAGTATGCAAAATAGATTAACTTGCTCTTATAGTAAAGGAACCAGATAGTGTTTGATATTGCACCTCACTGTAAAGCTCAGCCCATTCTCAATGTAACTGTAGAAAAAAAGCGACATACTTGACATATTCCACTGGGAAAGCTTGACACAAGCTGTGGATGAATGCGGATGTGAATATGAACTTATAACCGAAAATAATGGTTCCATTGAGTGGGTTCAGGGTTTTCAGGGTATTGAAATTGTTTTCTAACTTTTAAATTGAAACCTGAACTTCTAGGTTACATTAACAAAAGAGCACAACCACTCCTTGTTCTCAGCTCTGAGCACACCGAGCTTCGAGTGCCACTTCATCCGCCTCACTCTTCTGCTCAAATGAATTCAGCGGCAGCATGACTCACTTGATTGAGGAACGAGACAAAAACAATCCCAGCTCATTTGACGCACGGTACCTGTGAATTCACAAAGTCACACGTCACATGGCGAAGTCTGAAATAGAAAAGAGACAAAAGGCGTCATGAAACCTGAGCTTGCCAGGCTCTTCTTTGTTACCATGACGACCAGCTGTCGTCTACAGTCCCTAGGTGAGCAGGCAGGAGGCTCAGAGGACAAGTGGAAGAAGACTCCGCCCACTGTGGGAATTCAGAGATCCAACTTGGCAACTAATTACTTCTATTAACCTGTACATAAGAACATGAAATAACAGCATAAATTAATCAAACCCTGCAAGCGTCTTTGATGTTTTTGGTTTTTATCCCTACCCTGTGTGTCTTTTCCAAAGTACACAGGTGGATGCAGTACTGGGTGTGTTTCTGAGCCGGCAGGTGTAGGAGCAGGTTGAACAGGTTGTGAATGTCACTCTGTTAGGCCCTCCTCCTGCTTTCTATACCCGTTTCTCTCTCTCTAGGCAACTGCTGTTTCAGTCTTACATATTGGCAGGTCAGTGAAGACATTTCTGTGCACCTGTTCTCATCTGACACAGCTTAAAAATAAGGTAAGGATTTACTAAGGATGAATTTTTATTTTAGCAACATGACACATGGCGTTACATAATCCTCAGAGGCGAAGTGGTGGTTTTGCAATGATGTATATTCAGGAAGTTTGAGTCCTTAAACCATAAAACAAAAGTTAACCTGTAGGAAGCTTTACAGTTTAGATTATGTACCTAATTGTAAAACCTTAAATAGCTGAATTAAACTATAAAATAAAAACAAACTAAAAAAGTAAACACAGGACACAGTAGCATCAAAAGATCATTGATAGAGTTAGTTGTTTCAAATGTTAGACGGACAAATCTTTAATGAGACATCATCAGTTGTTTATCTGATCATATTTTTGAGTAACTATGCTCTATTTACTGTGACAAAGATCATAGGGCTGTACAAATCTTAATGTTACAAATATTAGCATGAATAAGGGATGACAATAATGAAGGAAAATCCTGAACAGCTCAAATGTCACATAATTAGTCGTATTGGTGGCTGAATGGTGTTTCCAGGGTGTAGTGTTTCCTTTAGCCACTGTGTGTTGCTTTGTTTATGTGGGACTGGATCTCTGGAAAGTTGTGGCTGACAGGGCTGTTGAGGCAATAGCTGCTACACACTCTGACAATCCAGCAGAGTGGGAACTCTTTTCAACAGAAGGCTCCTCTGAGCGTGACGGGTCAGAGGTAAACACGTCTCCTGCTGTCTCCCTGACCCTCTCAAAGGCTCGTTGGTGTGGCGCCCACGGTCAAATATACTCTCGGAGCAGTGCCGAGGGAGGATGTGAGAATAACATGATGGAGAGGGAGTGACAGTGGTTTGTATTAAAACAACCCACATATGTGGGTAGCACAAGCTCAAATTATTGGTAATGTTTGACTCTGACAAGTCTGAATCCTAGCAGGTGACCCGTGGCCTTTCTGAAACAAGTTTTAGAGCTCACAGTAAGGTGTGTGCATAATTAGAATTGTTTCCTGACTGGCTTCAGATATATTTACACAGCCTAAATCAGAAGAAGTCAATACCTTTGATGAGCCTCCTGTTAAACTGGTTTTTACATTAACTGGTTTGATTTAGAATCCAGGTCCCTGCAGCATAATTAGACAACCTAACAGCCTACAGAATGAGGGAATTTAATAACATGTTTTTTTTTTATCAGTAACATTCAAAAATTAGAAATATGTTATGGGAGTAATTTATTGAACCAAACTGATTCATATCCTTAAGCCTTTCAGAGTCTAGTATTATTTTAACTCTTTTTTTTATTGATATGACAGTTTCAATAAACCCTGCATAGGATAGACAATATAGATTATAGATGGATGGATATATTATACTGTATCAGATTATATGTTAAGTGTAGAAATGTCTAGTTAAGATTAGGGTGATCTTTACCAATGCAATCTTTCAGTTTCTGGGGATTTTTGTACATTTTCGTGTAAACTTGTTTAATTCTACACTTTTTGGTCTAAAACCGTCTTAGTGCTGCCCTCTTGGGTTGAACTGTGGCTACTGCATTTGAATTTTGTGATTGGTGGAGAGCAGTACATCTTTACGTCACAGGCATGGTCTCACAGACACGCACCGTGGGTTCGGGTATAAAACTATCTCTCAGACACACTCAGCCCGTGGCGAGTTTGGAGTTGGATTGCATTTTTCAGGTTACCATTATTCTCACAATAGCACTTAGCTGGCATAGCTAAAATACTGTTTTGAACGTTAGCCTATGTTAGCATCTACTCAGAGACTGGACCCATCCTGTCTCCCTCTGCCTCAGCAGCAGCGCCGGCCTCAGGCAGGGCTCGAATTGATGCGGCTCTGGGCCGCTGGGCTCCATAAAGCCTCCCTCTACCTCCGGTGACGGCGGAGGAGATCCGCTGGCTCAGGGCGCTGAGTCAGCGCTGCCTGAGGCCGATACTGCTGAGGCAGAGAGACACAGGATGGGTCCAGTGTCTGAGTGGCAATGCTAAAATAGGCTAACGTTCAAAACAGATGAACGCTGATCAGATCGATCAGTCGCAAAACTCCCAACGTTGCTGTGGTCACTGTCCATGTTTCAGTGTCAGATTAAGCAAGGTGTCACTGTCCTCCTGAACACACCCCCACGTTCCCCCCTCCGCTCATCCTCCACACTTGGCCATACCCCTCCGTTCTTCCTGGCACTGCCCACTTTTTAGAATTTTTCAAATGTTGTCTGGGGGCAGGGTTATGATTTTTCATGGGGTTCAGTTACACTTTAAGTAATCAGAGTGTGAAGTATTTCAGGACTGGTCCAAGTATCGTCTTATTTTGGAAATCAAAATATGGTCACCCTAGTTTACATTACGATATCACCAGGTGACTTTGAACCCATCCAAACCCAAAGTAAGTGCATCGAGCAAGTCAATGGATGGATATGCCATAACTTTCTCCAGCTTAAAAGAAACAAAACAGAAGCAATTACTTTCGGACCTAAAGAGGAACGATCAATAGTCAGCACACAGCTTCAGTTAATACAGCTAGAAACTACTGATCAGACCCAAAGTCTAGGTGTAGTAATGGACTCAGACCTGAACCTCCAGGGTCACATAACGGCAATAACAAGGTCAGCATTCTATCACCTGAAGAACATTTCTAGGATTAAAGGACTGATGTCGCAAGCAAAAGGACCTCAAAAAGATATCCATGCATTTATCTAGTCGGATTGATTACTGCAAAAGCGTCCTCACAGGTCTGCCTAAAAAGTCAATTAGACAGCTAAAGCTGATCAAGAACACTGCTACTCGTGTCCTCACTAGAACCACGAAAGTAGAGCACATCCCCCCAGTTCTAAAGTCCTTATACTGGGTACCTGTAGCTCAGAGTATTTTCTTCAAAATACTTTTACTAGTTTATAAATCATTGAATGGCTTAGCACCGAAGTATGTTGAAGATCTGCTGTTACTATACCAACCCTCCAGACCACATCCCTGGAATTAGAACCAAACATGGAGAAGCAGCTTTCAGTTTCTATGCTCCTCTAATCTGGAACAAACTAAAAGACAACTGCAAAGCTGCTAAAACACTGAGTTCTTTTAAATCACAACTAAAAACATATCTGTTTAGAGCTGCCTTTGAGTAATGCTTTGATGTATCATATGTTCTGTGTATGCTTCTTGCTTTATTGCTGTTTTTACTTTATATGCTTTGTCTGTGCTTTACTGCTATTTTTATTTGACCCCTTAATCATGTGAAGCACCTTGAATTACCTTGTTGTTGAAAATGTGCTATACAAATAAAATTTCCTTGCCTCGCCTACTTTAGATTTGTTCAGTATTTTAGATTCTAAACTACAGAAGATTAAATAGTCCAGATTCAATAAAAGAAATTGTAAAATAGGCTTATTTTTTGCACCAACTGGATACTTTGAAGCCTTAGTGTTACTAGTGGCAAATAGTTAATTAGCTGCTGTGCTTGGATACCGTTTACAGATCATCCATATTTTGCTTGCAGTTTTCTTCTACCAAGTACCAAGATGCTGCCCCACAAATGATTTAAAAGCATCCTCAGTTCTTTTTAATTAGCTGACTATATCAGTAGAATGGGGCAAGTCAAGAAATACTTCCTTTTGTCGTTCAAACTGAGTCTGAAACATATTTTTAAGGTGTCAAGCTTAGCACTTACCTGAGGGGCTCAAAATAATACCTTACATTTGTTACACCTGACAAAATCCATCAGTAATATCAACTGGATTGAACATCCTGAGATGGACTTCACTGTTTTAACAATGCTATGAAGTGAATGTTTGCAGAATAACAGCTACTATTTTGGGTATGCACAAAACCTTGTTTCTCCGCCAAGGCTCAGAGTGCCCACAAGTTCGAACCAGAAACAACGGAGGTGGACGTGGAACAATTCATATGCCACGTTTCTTGGAGTCCAGATTTTTACTCCCTTCTGAGACCACTTTTTTTTTTTCACTCAAAAGCTGCACTACAGGTTTATTATAATTTCCAGGTAAAACATTTGCTATGTTTTATATATTTTTTGTTTAGACTTACTATGTAATTTACCACATTGTGTGACAGAAAGCAATGATACCAAATTTACATTATTTCGAAACACAAACTTGTATCCTTAAAAAAAAGCAACATTTCATCCTTGTTGCTTAAATTCCATCCCTTCTCTCCACCCTGGTGGACTGAAACACTTTTTCTAAATGACAAGCAAATGTGAACAGTTTTATTGATCCAGCATTCACACAACAGGCAGGCACCATCATACCACCCACAGCGTTTCCTTTTATTTTTCAAAGAGTGGAAAAAAACTGGCACATGCTGTGAGGATGACAAACAAGCTGTTGAGAAACTGACCATAGATTACTGTTTCTAGCTCACTGTTGTTTGTCAATCTATGGCGTGACAACAGAGAAAAACAATCATTAATTAAGAGAAAATTATTTTATATAATTTCCAGTTGGTTGTGTCCAGATTTTCTGAAACAAACCTATGGCATTGCTACAATAGGATGAATGAGAGAAAAAATCACCAGATTTGCATGTCCTTATTTCCAGGAGGCACCAATTTTGCACTGGGTAAATGGATCCTTTCACTGTGGTAGTGAGAAGAAACAAACCAGCAGATCAACAAAGAGATTTAGAGCAACCATGCCCTGTAGGGAGTTGCTGTCATTTGTATGTAGGAGTCATGCCGAAGGGAGAAAACATAGCTCACTGAGTATTTGTGCTAATTCACCCTTCAGTAAGTCACATTTTTCTCTGAAGATTGTATTGCGACTCTGGTGAACTCCATAAATGGCAGCGTATACTGCATATAAATTCTCAGATGAGTCCCCCATGTTGCGGCTCAGGGTGTCATGATCCTGAAGCTGTTAACTATCATCTGAGAGGGTCTCAGGTAGTTGGACAGGGTCGGCTCTTCAAGGATTTCTATTGACTTGTGTCAGTGGAGCTGACCTGCACTATCAGAGAGTCAATTTTGTTTTTGAACTTTTGGAAAATTGGTAAAAGCAGAGATGTTTTCCAGCACTCAGTGTGTTTAAGGTTGAGTTTAAATGGAAGGAAAACAGACGTTTAACACATGAAGATTTCTCCTGAAGGCATCTACTCTTGGCATGTGTGCAAAGTGAGGTCTTAGTAACTGAAAGCTAAAACAGGATATAATACAACATGTATTGCAGATTTTTTTTAGCTTTTGTTTTTATTCTTTTTTTAAATTGCTTTGTTAAATGTATTTTTTATTTATAAAACATGAAATAAAAATGGCAGTGCTCAGCAGAAAAATGTAATGTATAGTCGTTAAAACAATATTGGGGTTTGCAGTTTCCCATAGTTCTAAAATGACTCACTAAATTACAGCAGTTTGGCTTGTAATTATTAAAATATTAAACTAGACTCATTGGATGTGGGTTTTACAAAATGCCACATAAACATTCTGCCACTCCCTCTCATTGCTGAACTGTCATCATAAATAATGACTTCTGCAGCAACAGACTGACAGAAAAATTATAATGGTAAAACGGAATCATGATTGCAATATGTAATATTTGTTTATAACCCAGGGTATTAACGGTAGCAAAGTGATTTTTTGGGGGATCTTTATAAAAACACATTTACAGTAACAATGACATATTAGCAATGTTGACACAAAGAAAAAAACCTGCATCCTCGTCTTCCTACCCATTAGCAACTGCAGCATGCAAAAATTGGCAGCCAACTACAGCAGGCTGCCATGGATAGTTCTGGCAGCATGGCAACTCTGCGATTCCATTTATACTACATATAAATGCAGAATTTTCACAACTTTCTCTCTAATAATATTAATTAACACTATGATACTGTAAGTGGACTCTCAACCTAACAATGAAAATTCACTGATCTCAGTTTAATACTTGATGCATCTCTTACTCTTACTTTGAGGGCACTGAACATAAAACCCCACACAAGACAAAAATCATGTTGTATTAAAACACCATGAATTCTAAACCTTTAATCCTAGTACACACAAACTATACAAAATGGGGGTGTGACGGTACATATATCTGTATTCTGATTTTTTGGTACGGGACCTTTGGTACAGCACAGAGGCGTACCTAATTTCCACAGGGAAGCATAACTGCATTGCAATTTAGCCCGCAACAGATGCGACTATGTAAACAAACAGCAGCCCAGCTTTCTGCTAGCAGAAGTTATGACCAGCGACTCTTAATTGGGAGCAGGAGCTTGAATGCCCGCTTCCGTTGCCAAAGCCCCCTGTTTTGGAACATATTGGCTTCCTGGTGTTACAGACCAACCCGTTTTCATGTTAACTCGTTAACCATTTCCGGTAACATCAGTGGTTGCTGTTAGCTATCACAGATGTTACTTAGTTAAAGGACACTGCTTAGCTGCCCTAGTTTGTGCTGGTATCTTAACTTAGTAATAAAGTATAAGCCGACTAGACATCTGACTGTGATAATGTGTGTTAAAAATGTTTCTTCCAGGAATTAGTCAGCGACGTGTGGTTGTATTTCAGCAGCTGGAAGCTGAACGAAAGGAGCACCGCCCAATGTGTCCCACACAAATACTAAAGTTATTTATCTAATATCTTTTGTTTTCGTGCATACAAAAGGGTATAACTCATGGAGCATCCTGTCAGCTGGCTCAACTAACAGCTTAACTTCTGATTAACTTGTCATTGTTGACACAAACAGTAGGGCAGTCTAAAATTCATTTCACATCCCAGATTGTCTTGACTTTTGCTGAAAGCCAAAGTATTGATGTTGAAATAATAAAACTGTGGTGTTATTTATTTTATATTTATTATATAAATTTTTATGTTATTCAAAAACCATTTGTTGGAAAATATACTGCCAGTACAAATTGATTTGAATTGTCATTACACAAATACTTTAAGTTTTTTTCTCACTTTGTTCCCTGATTGTACCGAATATGAAACGAACCATGACATTGAAACCAAAGCACATACCCAATCAAAATCTTTGGCATATTGTCACACCCCTAATACAAAAGGGGCCATGACACACGTGCTTCAAAGACATGAGAGCTTCTAATTTCTTCATGTTTAGGGCCACGTTTGTTAACATGCCTGGAAAACAGAAAGGGATGTGAAAGCAACTCAGAGTCTGTAAGGATATTTATCCCAAAAGGGAAACAATTTCAGGACATTTTTAAAATGTTCTGTTCACTAAATGAATGTTGTAATTTTGTCTTCATTTTCTGTCAGTGTGAATAAATAGCAATATTTGCTGATATGGTCTGTTGCTGTTTGAAAGGTTCCCTTTGATGCTTCAGCGAAGTATCTTGATACTGCTTGACACCTCTTTGAAAACTCATGTGCTAGTTCTTGTGACAGTGTCAAGGTCTCTGCTATCCCCTGAGAAACATGGAGACATTCTCCTCAACAGTTTTGCACTTTGAAGATCTCCTTGATGTGAACCTTGCTGGTGGAACCAGTCTATCCACTTCTAAACTGACACTCATAGTCATGCATAAGAAATAGCAACAGTTTATATTATATTATATTATATTATATTATATTATATTATATTATATTATATTATATTATATTATATTATATTATATTATATTATATTATATTATATTATATTATAAAAAATATTTGGAGTCTTAAAGGGTTAATATTTTTAAAACTTGGCTAGATACCCAGCCTGCATGTTAGCCATTGGCTAGAAGGGCCAGAGGGATTCTATTAGTTTTGGGCTGAGATTCTGGATCATGTGGCTGGAGGCACTCTTCTATCATTCATTGATTGTCACATATTTAAACACTGAAGTTAATATGGGTAAATTAAATTATAAAGACTGTTCATGCTAAATAATGTTTGTGTTTATGCTTTTCAAATAAATCAGTGACAAATATGTTAAGTTACTGGGGTTGCTGTTAATGAATACCCATATAACACGCCTTTTAACATAAACAAAGCTATCAAAGGAAGATGTGCAAAGTAGTGTGTTTATTCCTACTTTTTACATGTCTATTTTTTTGTGTTTAAAATCAACAGGAAAATGAAGCCTTTAAAAATCACAGCAAGCCTCCTCCTGCTTCTTCAAGCGTTTCACCTGGTATCCCTGCAAAATTCAACTGACTCTCCTGGACGTACAATTGATAAGAACTGGCTCCGTAAGCTGCCCAAAAATGAAGTGCAAGATGAAGATACTGCATTTAGTGAAGGGAGCGAATTCGATCAAGGAACTGATCAGACGACAGAATTCAGCAACGATGTGAGCAGTTGGACAACATCTGGCTTCATGGCTGAAGAGGAGGCGAATATGATAACTCCAGATAAGAGTGCAGATCAAACATTTGGTGATTCAAGAGATTTCAGTACAATCATGCCATCTGCATTTGAAAATGAGACAACTGAAGAACCAGAATTGCGAGATGCAGTCATCTCTCAGAGAAACGTGTCTACAGAGTCCACAAACTCAAGCAGAACCTCCATGATGGACACTGAAGAGGAATTTAACACAACAATGACAGCAGACAACACAACCAGTGTTGGAGATGTCGCTAATAACACTAACTTACAGTCCACAGCCACCGCGGAAAATCCTACAACAACCACAACACCAGAGGAAGATGAAGGGCTTAGGAACCTTACAGAAAATACCAACACATCTACTACAACCCCAGCAGCACCTGAGACATACAGGTCAACCCCTGCAACCACAACAGAACCTGAGATATACAGGTCAACCACTGCAACCACAGCAGAACCTGAGATATACAGGTCAACCACTGCAACCACAACAGAACCTGAGATATACAGGTCAACCACTGCAACCACAACAGAACCTGAGATATACAGGTCAACCACCAAATCTTTAACTACAACAGCGCCGCCTTCTGAAACCACACAAACTAGCCCTTTAACCACCACCACTGCAGTTTCAAACACACCAGATTCAGCAAACAAGACTGGAAAAATTGCAAGCGGCTCGGATAGGGGATCCATGGCAGACCCAGGTATGGTGGACTCTGAATATTGATTGATTACTGTAAATGCGCCTTTGTACTTACTATTTTAAAACCTGAATAGGAACAGATACATGGGAATACGGCAAAATAATTCTAAAAAGGTACATGAAAGATAAAGATTTAGCTTATCAATGTACTTTTGATATAGTTAGAATATACATTTAAAGGTTTACATCTGAGTCCTTAAAGTTAGAACTAAAAACAAACAAAACTCAGACCAGAAAAAAGAAAAAAGAAGTTTCAGAAACAGAAGCATTACAGATGTTTTATAAACAGTGCTGTGAAAAAGCATTTGGCCCTTACAGATTTCTTGTGTTTTTGCTATTCAGCCTTTTCAGATCATCAAATAAATGTTATTTCAGACAAAGATAACCTGAGTAAATACAAAAAGCAGTTTTCAAATGATGATTTTATTCATTACCAAAAATATATCCCAACAGACCTGGCTCTGAGTGAAAAGGTAATCACCCACAAATAACTGGTTTTGCCAGTTATTTATTGGCGCTAACAGCTATTGTAATCACTGGCTATGAGTGAACTGAGCCGTGCAGTGCCTTGGATGTTGTTCTGGGTTCTTTTGTGAGCTCCTGGATGTATCATTGATGCTCTCTTGGATTAAATTTGGCAGACTGGGCTCTCCTGGGAAGGTTCGTCTCTGTTTCAGATTAAGTAGATAAAGCGTTAGAACTGGCTTTGTTAGCCTTTCTAGACTGATAGATGTAAAATCCTTTGCTTCTCTTCAGTTTCACATTTCTTATCATAAAGTATTACTTTTTTAGATCTTATAGCCAACTTAATGATTGATTCCATGTAAATTTAATCTTAAAGCTACTTAATTAACAGTGGCCTTTAAGTCTTCTCAGGGGGGTGGGTTTGGATAGTTCTTTTCAAAAACAAATGAAAACATAGTTTGAAATCTGCTTTTCGGTTTTACTCAAGTTAAATTTTTCTGACATTAGAAATGTGTTTGATGATCTGAAATGTGATAAAAAAGCAAACAGAAGAAATCTGTAGTGCACCAAATACCTTTTTAACAACACTACAGTGGTTCAGACTAGACCAGCATTTTGAAGTTTTGAACCAAGGAATGTTTATGAGACGGTTGAGCAAACTGGGTTAAGTTACATGGACTGAAAAACATTCTTTGTTGCGAACAACCACCTGATACTGTTACTATTTTGTAATAATTCACAGAGGAACTTTTAGTTTTATGTCGGCGGATTAGTTCACTAGTTTTCCTAACAGAAATCATGTTTTTTCTCAAAAGAGAGTATTCATAAGTATTTCATACATCCCCATTAAAAGACAGAACTCTTCACCACTTTTAATAAGGCAGATACTAATTTGTAACAGAAAACAGCATGAAATCCTTCAGGTATTCCCTCAGTTTTGCTTCTTATAAGCACGTTTATCACGGTTGCATGTTTAACACACTGGGTATTTCCGCCCTTTGCCTGACCCACATTTAGCTCCATCTCTTTTCCCACTGGCAGAGGACAAATGCTCGTTCTCTCAAAGGCAAAGGTTGGATTGAGTTTCAGGTTTTATCGATGGAGCCTCTAAGGGAGAAAGGGTCTGTTACAGCTCCCCTCTCAGCGGGACAATGAGACCCTGTTTTAGCTGCAAAAACAGCTTGAAAAAAGGCAGCAGAGACCTGAGTTTAACGATGCCATTGGCTGCATGGAGGAGCGTGAGACTGACTTTGTGGTGTCAACCTCCAGATTTTAAAGATTTGAGAGTGGGAAAGCCAGCATGTCATACATATTTGTGCAATTCAATCTTCAATTCAGTTTTGTTTTTAGTTAAACCACCCGGAAAACTACATGTGGGCAAGCTCAGTGAGAATAAAAGGGCTAATAAAGATCTGGCACAGGGTTGGGTTTAAAATAAAACTCGCATCCCATGGACAGATGTGACAGCAAGACATAACACTAACAAATGATGGCAATAAATGGTAGGAAAACAGTTGTGAAACTGTGGGCGAGCCAGAAGCAGAAGAAAAAAGAAAAGATTCTCCACAGTTACCATGACAGGCGCAGCGTGCTCACAGACAACATACAATGACACCCACTGCTGTGTGCAAATAAACAAAACATCTATAAATATGCAGATGGTATAATACTTTGCTTTCTCTGACCTCAAAAAATGAAAACACCCACTGAACCCAAGGTGCTTGATTTCTTGGCTGGAGTTAATATTACACTATTACATATAGCTTCAGTATAAATGCTAATATCAGTTATAGCTTACATTCACATGTTTCAAACACCTTTGGTGGTCTTAGTTAATCATTCCCTCAGCTTAATCTTTTATTGTGCTTCTCAATTATTTTTAAAATACATTAATGCAAGGATATACGATTCATATTCAGGGTAGAAATGCAACATTAAATTGACAAATACAAAGTTGCTGTGTTCAACTTTTTCTACTTAAAACGTTTTAATGTAACAAACATTGGAAATTGGAATTGAAATGAAAAAATCTATGCATAATTCTTGATAGGTGCCCAAAAGTGTACATATGGCCATGTAAATAACCTTTGCACACCATAAGGGAAACATCCAATTGTAATTTTTTATTGCTTAATAACATGGTGCCATTTAAATTATAGTGGCCTAACATGTATTGGATCAAGGCAGTCCTTCACTGATATTGCAATGAGAAATAGCCAGTAACTAATGAAGTATTTGCAACATGGCTTCCTAAAACTCAACATGCCAATATGTTGTTTCTGCTTAATGTTCCGTGTAACCTATAATTGCCTTTGTCCTATAGTGAAATGAAATGTAATATCTATATGATCAATAGAGATATAAATTGAGCTATGTCTTCCAAGTGCTATTCAGTCTCCATAACCTCTATTTAGAGGATGAACACAGCATGCCACCTTAAAATATTCAAATGTATTCAGAAAATTATCGTGATTTTTGGCATGTTAATTGCATTAATTATCACAGTGTAAATTCTGCAATTCTGCCTAATTAGGATGTGTATCTATGCAGCGTGCCAACACATCTTTCAAAAACACATTTTCAGCCCTAATTATGTGACAATTAGTCCTCAAAGATTGGAGTTGATATAAATCATTTAATTGTTGACAAATTATTTATAACTCTTTCCCACCCACACACCCATACCCCTCCTTTCTCTAATGAAGATTCAGTGGTGGATCCTTACAGGAGTAAACGGAACGTGGCTTGGTTGGCTGTGCTGGGAACAGCGGCAGCAACAGCCATCGTGGGATTGGTGGCCTACATCATTCTGAAAAAGAAACATCAGAAAGCTTTCACACACAGGAAGCTAGTGGAGGAGTACCCTTCAGATCCAGGTAGGTTAACCCTAAAACACCTGCTAAAAAAGCTTTTTGGTATACAATGAATAAAGCTTTTATTCCACAGTGACCGCTGGAGAGGCAGGGCCCACGTAAGATTAAGTTAGTATAGCAAATACAGCACCCCCCCAAAGTATTCATATCATTTAAAAAATATTTTCACATTTTGTCACATTACAACGACATGCATATTTTACTGGCATATTATGTGATAGAACAACATAATATATTATGTAATTTTGAAGTAGGAGGAAAATAATGCATTAAAACTTTTTTTGCAAGTAAAAATCTGAAGTGTGGAAAGCCCACACTTTAAAAAATATTTTTGTTTATTTCTTTAATTAATTACTTTGGAATAATTTTGATGGCTTGCAGCACCCCTAGCTGTCCACCTGTAAGCCTATACTAAGAGCTGGATCTACTTGTCATGAATTCCAGTTTAGGTTTAGCTCTGGACTAGGCCATTCTAACTATGCTTCAGTTTGAACAATTTCATACCAGCTCTGACTGGAAAACCCAGTTTCAGTTCTGCCTCTAACAGGCCCATTCAGCATGCTAATCCTACCACCATGTTACATAGTGAGGATGTTGTGTTCATGGTGATATGCAGTGTTAGCTTCACTGAGACTGCTCTGACCAAAGTCATCAATGACATACGTTTGAATATTGACAGTGGAAAAATGTCAGTGTTAGTTTTACTGGATCTCAGTGCTGCATTTTATACTGTTGACCACATTATTTTGCTCAAATGACTGGAGAACTGGGTGGGTCTCTCTGGCACTGTACTAAACTGGTTCAAAACGTACTTAGAGAACAGGAAGTACTTTGTGTCAATAGGTAACTTTACATCTGAGCAGACGGGAATTACATGTGGGGTTCCCCAGGGTTCCATCCTGGGACCTCTTCTGTTTAACATCTATATGCTCCCACTGGCACAGGTAATAAATAACAACAATATAAGTTACTATAGCTACGCAGATGACACACAGATATATATTAGAATGTCACCAAAAGACCAAGGGCCTGTACAGGCTCTTGGCAAATGCATTGAGGAAATTAATGACTGGATGTGCCACAATTTTCTGCAGTTGAACAAAAACAAAACGGAGGTAATTGTCTTTGAAGCTGAAGTGAAAAGATTGAAGGTCACCACAGGGCTTCAGTCCATACACCTAAAAACCACTAACCACGTCAGAAATCTGGGTATAGTGATGGACTCAGACCTAAACTTTGAAAAACACATTAAGGCAATCACAAAATCATCCTACTATCACCTTAAGAATATCTCAAGGATAAAAGATCTGATGTCTCAGCAGGACCTGGAAAAACTAGTCCATGCATTCATCTTTAGTTGGCTTGATTATTGTAACAGCGTCTTTACAGGTCTACCTAAAAAATCAATTAGGAAACTGCAGCTCATCCAGAACTCTGCTGCTCGAGTTCTCACTTAGACCAAAAAAGTGGACCACATCAGTCCAGCTCTGAGGTCTTTACACTGGCTGCCTGTCTGTCAGAGGATAGACTTCAAAGTTCTGCTGCTGGTCTATAAAGCTCCGAATGGTTTAGGACCAAAATACATCAGTGATCTCCTGACCCAGTAGGAACCTACTCGACCCCTCAGGTCATCTGGATCCGCTCTTTTATCAGTTCCCAGAGTCAGAACCAGACATGGAGAAGCTGCGTTCAGCTTCTATGCTCCACATGCCTGGAACAAACTCCCAGAAAGCCTCAGATCAGCTGAAACACTCAGGTTGAAGACCCACCTGTTTTCAGCTGCTTTTGATCAGGTATTTATTCTAAGTTTTAAATCTTCAAGGCTTCTTTTTAAGATAGATTTATTTATTTTTGTTCCTTTTAAATCATGGTTTTTATTCCTGTACTTTTGCTTTTTCTGCACCCAGCTGTAATGCTTTTGAAGTTTTATGTAAAGCACTTTGAATAGTCTTGTAACATGAATTGTGCTATACAAATAAACTTGCCTTGCCTTGCCTTACCACAAAGCAATACTTTTCTTCTTGCAACTCTTTCATAACTTTTAGATGGTAGTAATCCTGCTGTCTACAGATTGTCCCACTTGGGTTGTGAATCTCTGCAGCTCCTTCAGTGCTAACTCATTTACAATGGATTGTTTACGGACATCACATAACAGAAGTTGAATACAAATTCTTGCATTGCTTTTCAAATTTCTTTTTGATTGAGAAATTAAAGATCATGTATCATTTCCCTACATTTTGGAATTAAGCTTTATGTTGTTTATCCCCTTCACATAGAATTCTAATATCAGGCAGATGTAATGTGATGGTATGGGAAAACTTTCTATGGATATAAATAGTTTCGCCAGACACTGTAGATAGATAGATGGATGCCCATCTGGCTTATAGGTGATTGACTTTAAACTCCAAATAAATGCTGAAATAAAATCTTTTCTAGACCAGATGCCCAAGTTATTGCTCCTCAATAGTGCACATTTATTTTCCCGGAGAGTTTTTATGCCTATTCATTAACTAGTTTCCACAAGTTTGAAATTGTTGGGAGATATGATACATATTCAGTTAACACCTGTTAATAAAATAGCTTTGAATTTGCTGGCTGGCAGATTTCACTGCCTCCAGACTGTACTGTAACTGGCTGCTGTTTGGAGCTGCATAACTCATCCTTCTTCAATAAGGTAACCCCTTCATAATGAGGAAACCTACCATGCAAAATAGAATCACATAATAGGATAGCTAACGATCTGTCTCATGCTTGTCATAAGCATAGAGAAACTAGATACTTTGTCAGTTACAGTTTCCCCTGAGCGGCCTCATATTTAACCTCTATGTAAAGCTCAGAGCAAAATGAAATGGCACAAGACTGCAGAGAGCATTTTTTCTCCAACACGCCCACAAGCATATACTCATACTGTAGATGTAGACATGTTGGGTTGTGGTGACATATCATTTTCTCCATGTGACTGCAAATATCAACTGGACTTTGAACTATTGCAAGTATAGAACTGTACTGATTCTCACAAGAAGCATTATTATAAAAATGTAAGGCAAAAGCTAAATTAAATACCCATATTAAGAAACTACAAAAGAAGAAATGCCTGCTTTATTATATTTAAGGATGATATGCTTCCTTATTCCCTTATAATGTATTTATGATAACAACAATCAGTAAACATGGTACTGCATAAATGTCAATAATTGGTTACTTGTATATCAAACTTATAAAAGATTGTCGTTCATATTTCTATGCTAATCTCTTGTGGGTTTGAGTAATTAGTTTTTCATATGTGTTCATTTGTATTCTTTCCGTCACAATATCGAAGCGTAATGACTTGTTTTATTCCACAAAGTGAATTAAAGCAAACTCCACATAATTACTGTGCCATGACAAAGCATTTGCCCCCCCTACAGATTTATCCTGTTCCTCTCGGTGTGGGGTTTTTAACAGCTAAATATTTCAGATCATGAAGTAATTTAAGATAACCTAAATGAATACAAAATGCAATTCTCAAATGATTATTTAACTACTTAGGGAATATATATATATATATATATGTATATATATATGTATATATATGTATATATGTATATATTTTTTTATATATATATTTGAAAATGGCATTTTGTGTAGAGGGGCAAATACTTTTTCACTGCAATGTCAGCACCTTTTGAGTGCATAGTACTAAAGTGGATCTATATCTTTCAACTTTGGTTGACGTCTTACAATGAAAGCCTCAAATAAATCAATAAGATGTTGTAATATCTCTGCAGAACTATAAAGTAAGTAATTTTTGCAAATACAAAGTTTGAATGAAATTCTAAAAAAACTTACTGATTTCCTAATTCTCAGTGCTCAGATTGGACAACTCCGAACCTTTGGACCTGAACTATGGTGGTTCAGCTTATTACAACCCAGCACTCCAAGGTGACAGCATCCAAATGACCAACATTCCAGGACGACGCTGATACCGAACGGACTCCTGGGACAAAAATCTGAATGTGTCCCAGAAAGAAATTCCAAACATGGTCATTTGTGGAGAATGTAGAATGTAAAATGTTGAAAAAAGGACTGTCGTAGAGTTGCACTTGCTAATGGGTAAAGGGATCCATTTACAACAAATTAGATTTTAGATACAAATCATTCATTGTATTTGCGAAGACAGTCTAAATTACACTGCGACAGCCAAAATGAACTTTCTGCCATTTAAGTATGTTGCCAAAGGGAATCAAATGAAGCTTTGTAATTTTGAAAATTTCTTTTAAATTTGCTTTCGATGAAGGATGTAAAAAAAGATTTGATAGAACTTTTGTGAAAATATTGTAGAAGCAACCCCGCCCTGCATCTAAAGCTGAACTGAAGAGAAAACAATGAGAATTTGTCTGCTGCCAGTTAAAAAAAGAACTCCTGTTTTCCCACTGTTTAAATAGCAGATAACACTGCTGACCAACTGAGACATTTGAAACAAAACTCAGAAGCCCTGATGAACAATCAGTTTATATTTATAAGCAATCACCTGCTGTTACAGCACGATGCAGGACATTACAAGCTCTATTTAAACTTCAATTTGAGCTATTCCACAACAGGCAGTCACAGCCTGAGTTTGAGAATTGAACTGACTAAACAAAATGCTTTAGTTTGTCTTCTTCACTATGGAGGGAGGTGGAGGAAAGCTGGATGCTGTTTTGTTATTCATGGAATGATTTTCTTTTATATGGGAGTTGTGTACCTAATTCTATCACTTTTTAGTGACAAAAAATGGATCATAATACACTTTTCAAGTCTTCAAACCTCTAGGTGTTTGAGCAGAGATCTGCTTCTAGCATTAACATACACTTTGGAGAATTATGTAGCATTTACGTGCTGCATAAAGGAACTGTTGTTAATCCTTGTTCTCTTTATCCTTCAACATGGACCTGAGGGCCTTCTGAAAGAAAAACATCTCTAACAATAACCTTTTTTGCCTTTTTATATATCACACCTTGGTAATTTTACACATACATACAGTGTACAAACAAACATACATACATATTTAAACAAAATATATTTTAAGATGTTCCGATTGTCTCTTTTCTACTTCCTTACTTTGCTGTTTTACATAGAAATGAATGTTAAAAAACAAATGTCAAGAAAACTTTCACTTAAAATAAATGTTTTGGCTCTCTCCATCTTTTCACTCATTACCTGAATGAAACCTGCACTCATGCCCATCAATATGTACTGTGAATATGATTGATGTGTGCTTGACCTAAACAGCCAACACACTGAGTGTTCTGGTAGATGCAGCAGGCATGGCTGATTTCCTTATTCCTCACAGTAATTTCTGACATCAATCAGTGCTGTGGCTTGCTGCCCCTGAAGAATCACCACAATTACTGCTCAAATATTAGGGCAGATAAATAGTAGGGAAATTCAACACCTCTACTTATTAAAATGCCACAGATCTTGACAATAGGTGCACAAAATGTTTTTGTGTTAATTAATCAGGTGAATTTAAATACCTAAAAACAGAAAGTATTCTACTTCTCACCAGAGCCTAAAGAAATGTAAGTATAATATTAGCTTTAAGACATTGGGGAATTCAGTGAGTTCTTTCATTTGCAGTGCTTTGTGAAAGTATTCCTACCGCTACAACTTTTTCACATGTTTTACACAAAGATCATTGTAATTTATTTGGATTTTATGAGATAGGCCAAAAGAAAGTAATGTCTAATTATGAAGTGTAAGTAAAATATTGCATAGTCCAGATTGAAAGCTCAACATAGATCTTAAATTGGATTTAGGCCAGGACTTTGACTGGGCCATTTTAAAACAGGAATATGCTTTGATCTAAACCACTCTATAGTAGCTCTGGCTGTATCTTTTGGGTCTTGATGGAACGTGAACCCCCATCCCAATTTAAATTTTTTTGCAATCTCAAACCATTTCCTTACAGGATTTTCATCCTTCTTCATATCACATCTCATCACCTATGTTCCTGCTGAAGAAAGGCACCCTCAAAGCATAATGCAGCCACCATCTTATCTGTTTAGGGCGATATGTTTTCTGCCAAAATCTGGTCTCATCTGATCAGAGCACATTCTTTCACATGGTTCCTGTGACCCCTAGATACCTTTTGTTAAACATTAAGTTGGACTTCTAATGGGAGTCCTTGATGACTTTCTTCTTGTCACTCTTTCATAAAGCTCAGATTTGACAAGATGTCCTCTCAGCAGATTTCCACACCAAAGCTGTGAATCTCTGCATCTCCAACATTTGGTTCTTGGTTACTTGTCTGTTTAATGGTCTTCTTGACTGGTTTGTCAGTTTTGATGGGCAGCCATATTTTGGTGTGTTTGCAGCCATGCCATGCCATTTCCATGTTCAGATAATTGATTTGAATAATTTCTCTCTGATATGTTTAATCCTTATAATATTAAATAAGACAATAAACAAAACAGACAGACTCTATTCGCTTATAAGGTGTGTCTCAGATGCACTGGATGTTATTTGATGGTATCAGAGTAAAGGGGGCTGAATATAAATGCAAAAGACATCTTTAAGATTTTATTTGTATTTTGAAAATCCCGTGTTCTTTTTCTCTCCCAGTTCACCGTTATACTTTGTGTTGGTCTATCTAATTAAATCCTTATAAAGCATGCTGAAGTTTTGTGTTTTGTTATCTGTGGAAATGTAGAATGGTACAATAGGCTTCAACTGTTTTGCAAAGTAATGCAGATCAAAAAATTAAAAAAACTTTGGAATGAACCATTCCAATTTTAAATGTGAATATGTTGCAGGTTATGCGAATCAATTAACTGATTCCAATTCTGTGATAAAGCATATACACATTACTTTGGGAGGTATATGCAGGTTGATTTACACTTCCAGCTGAGTGAAATTTATTGAAACAAAATTAAATGATTCCTATCTTAATTGAAGCCATGTCTCCCAATTATTGACTAAATTTGAATTCATTATTCTCAAGATAACTTGCAGAAAATTAGTTTAACCTACAAGCCAAACCTTTTGTACTACTCACATCAGAGTCTGTCTATCTAATGAGTCTGTGAAAACAGTTAAATGGTCAACAGTGCATCATGCTGGGAGTGTTATTTTTAATTAACATAAGGTCCCGTCATTGACTTCAAGGGTCGAAAGATGGAATCAAAAACAAGTTTCTCTAAATTGGTTTTTAGATACTCATTCCTGCATTTTTGTTTCAGGTGAATAGGTCTGCTCTTAAATTTCTATATAGTTCATAAAGTCACCTACAAACTGTAGTACTTACTTCCCTGCTAAAGTTTAGTAAACACTTTGTAAGTTAAGAAGTACTTAATTTTACGATATGACATCAGTATTCATGCAGTTTGTTTTCACCTTCTGTAACAAAAGAAGAAATGTTGGGGGTTTTTCCAGGACGTACAGCATGCTCACCAGGCAGGTCTCATATCCAAACCCTAACAAGGTTCAGTCGATTAAGCCAATTAGTACAAAGAAGCCTTTGCACCATCTACCTCCGTCACTGAGAGGCCATTGGGGATGTGGTGGTACGTAAGGGATCGTGACTTACATTCAATTGGGAGAATATGTCTGTTGTGCACACTACTGTTCTCCTGACACTGCTTTCCAGACGAGTCGAACATAAAAAACTTCAGACCTCCTGCTCAGTATGTCAGCAACGCCTTTGAAGCCATAGGCTTCAAGCAAGAAGCTTTTGGTGATTTCAGTTTCTCACGGATTCTGATGTCACTCAGTGTGCCAGCTTTCACAGAAAGCAGCATTAATCTTCCAGACTGAATTGGATATGATTCCTCTATTGTTTCATAGAAATATGACAAAGCCAATGAAAAATCTGATCAGATTCTTCTATCAGTAATTTTATATCCCGTTTCCTTAACCTCTCTAATTAGCATGAGCAAACAGAGTTTTTATGCTGTGAAAGGAAAAGTGTATTTTAGTCTCCAGGGGGGAATTTATATTATTGGTGATAAATGCTAAAAGTCTCATCTTTCAGTTGCAGCTGTTGTCCTATCTTTTATTTAATAAAACAAAAACACAAAAAAATGAAGAAATCAAAAATTTTGATTAGCTTGGACAAAGGAAAACATGTTGAAAACAGATCATTTAATTAGTATTTTGAGTTAGTTGATGAAATGCTCATCCCTACATCATATGGAAAAATGCTCTGCTAGAAAAAAAAAATTACCCTGCTAGCATAGTGAGATGTAAATATTTTCATTAGCACCCACAAAAATATTGTTTTGTTTGCTTGTTTATTTGTTTTGTTAGAAATATGCCAAGATGTTGTTTTGTCGATCGATCAGTGTCTAATTATAATGGCTTGCATTTATATAGTGCTTTTCGAGACCCTCAAAGCGCTTTACAACTCTCACACACTGGTGGAAGCAAGCTATGATTATAGCCACAGCTGCCCTGGGGCAGACTGACAGAAGCGAGGGTGCCATATTGCGCCATCACCCCCTCTGACCAACACCAGTAGGCGGGTAGGTGAAGTGTCTTGCCCAAGGACACAACGACATGCAGCAGGTGGAAGCTGGAATCGAACACACGATTTCTGGGTTGCAGGCTGACAACTCTACCACTGAACTACAGTCACCCTATAATAACATACAAATCAATCAGTGTCTATAACTTCTCCTGACAACAAAGCAGCATTCTCCGCTTACAGGGTTAGTTTGAGTTATAGCTCACATATGTGCCACAAATCCATGTAATGCAGATAAAGAAGATCGAGGTGTAGACTATTCGCCCAGTTATTCTCAGAACAAACATTAAGATAAAAGGGTTATGTTGAAATATAGCCACATTAGCAAGAAAAACTGCTCATAATACATTTGGTTAAAATCGCTTCATTTAATGTAATGACACATGAAGAAGGACAAGAATAATTTTCAGCCCAATTCAATTAGCTTTGTAGTCAAGAAGAACATACACTACCGTTCAAAAGTTTGGGGTCACATTGAAATGTCCTTATTTGTGAAGGAAAAGCACTGTACTTTTCAATGAAGATAACTTTAAACTAGTCTTAACTTTAAAGAAATACACTCTATACATTGCTAATGTGGTAAATGACTATTCTAGCTGCAAATGTCTGGTTTTTGGTGCAATATCTACATAGGTGTATAGAGGCCCATTTCCAGCAACTATGACTCCAGTGTTCTAATGGTACAATGTGTTTGCTCATTGGCTCAGAAGGCTAATTGATGATTAGAAAACCCTTGTGCAATCATGTTCACACATCTGAAAACAGTTTAGCTCGGTACAGAAGCTACAAAACTGACCTTCCTTTGAGCAGATTGAGTTTCTGGAGCATCACATTTGTGGGGTCAATTAAACGCTCAAAATGGCCAGAAAAAGAGAACTTTCATCTGAAACTCGACAGTCTATTCTTGTTCTTAGAAATGAAGGCTATTCCATGCGAGAAATTGCTAAGAAATTGAAGATTTCCTACAACGGTGTGTACTACTCCCTTCAGAGGACAGCACAAACAGGCTCTAACCAGAGTCGAAAAAGAAGTGGGAGGCCGCGTTGCACAACTGAGCAAGAAGATAAGTACATTAGAGTCTCTAGTTTGAGAAACAGACGCCTCACAGGTCCCCAACTGGCATCTTCATTAAATAGTACCCGCAAAACACCAGTGTCAACATCTACAGTGAAGAGGCGGCTGCGGGATTCTGGGCTTCAGGGCAGAGTGGCAAAGAAAAAGCCATATCTGAGACTGGCCAATAAAAGAAAAAGATTAAGATGGGCAAAAGAACACAGACATTGGACAAAGGAAGACTGGAAAAAAGTGTTGTGGACGGATGAATCCAAGTTTGAGGTGTTTGGATCACAAAGAAGAACGTTTGTGAGACGCAGAACAACTGAAAAGATGCTGGAAGAATGCCTGACGCCATCTGTTAAGCATGGTGGAGGTAATGTGATGGTCTGGGGTTGCTTTGGTGCTGGTAAGGTGGGAGATTTGTACAGGGTAAAAGGGATTCTGAATGAGGAAGGCTATCACTCCATTTTGCAACGCCATGCCGTACCCAGTGGACAGCGCTTGATTGGAGCCAATTTCATCCTACAACAGGACAATGACCCAAAACACACCTCCAAATTGTGCAAGAACTATTTAGAGAAGAAGCAGGCAGCTGGTATTCTATCGGTAATGGAGTGGCCAGCGCAGTCACCAGATTTGAACCCCATTGAGCTGTTGTGGGAGCAGCTTGACCGTATGGTACGCAAGAAGTGCCCATCCAACCAATCCAAATTGTGGGAGCTGCTTCTAGAAGCGTGGGGTGCAATTTCTCCAGATTACCTCAACAAATTAACAGCTAGAATGCCAAAGGTCTGCAATGCTGTAATTGCTGCAAATGGAGGATTCTTTGACGAAAGCAAAGTTTGATGTAAAAAAAATCTTATTTCAAATACAAATCATTATTTCTAACCTTGTCAATGTCTTGACTCTATTTTCTATTCATTTCACAACGTATGGTGGTGAATAAGTGTGACTTTTCATGGAAAACACAAAATTGTTTGGGTGACCCCAAACTTTTGAACAGTAGTGTAGCTTATGGGTATGCTGTAAATACCACTTCTGCTTTGGAAGACCCCATGCTGTTTGTTCACATTGGAATCCTTCAGTAAAAGTGATCAATAAGATTGATACTGAAGTCTCAAAAAAACATATTTTTTTAAGTCAGCTGTTCAGTAAGCTCAATCTTCCCCGATGTTGTGGCTCCTTCATGCACCGTAACACCCCCTCATGTGTCCAGAGAACAGTATAAACATTCTTTGAACTGCTCTGCGATGTTCTGGCTATTCTTCTCCTTCCTGCATCTTTATGGCAGAAACCCAATATAATCCTATGTTTACATCTGGACTGTATTCCTCCCACTACGCTGTTCCTCGTCCTTAAGTGAGAAGTTTTTCTTCTTTTCCATTTGATATATATATATTTTTTTCAAATCCAGTGCACCAACTGTTTCATTAGATTCATGTTTATTCTTAAATTGTTGAACATTGGCATTCTAATCATGTTCCATAGACAAAATTTGATCATAAAACACTGTGCTATTGCCACTGGCTCAGCAGCTGTGAAGGTAGCACACAGTAAAAAACAAATTCAGAATCAGATGTACTACTTAGAAGTGTTCCCGACTCTCTAAGGTTTTAGATATTCCAGGAATAAAGCCCCAATGAAGAGTCCCTTTATACATCTGAATGTTTTTGAGGAACAAATTACCTCTGGGGATACCACTACAACTTTCCAGGACATGAGTCTGAAGACAACAAAGTTGTCCTGCTGTGTGGTTCTTTGTCCTTCACAACACCCGCAGGAATCTTTCACGACTGCAAAGAAAAATTGTATCCTTAAGGGACTTTGTGTCTCATCTTCACACCTGTAAGTCAGAGAAAGTTGATTATAAATGGGGCTGAAGATGAAATACAGTGTGTGCAGCAGATATGATTTATGACACAGCAGTAACTGCGTTTGGGGCTGCAAAACATGGTGGAAAGGTACCATAAACACAAAATCTAAACGTAGATTGGTTTCAATTACGGGGTCTTCACTTCTTACTTGGACACTTGGAAAATCATTTCTCTAAACCTTTTCATTTCTTAAAGAAAAACTGTCATAATCAAAGAACTGAGGAGAATTTATAACACCTAAGATACAATCATAAAAATATATTTTACAAAGTAATTAACTTTTGTTTCTTTCAGTCTTTCTATAATCACACCCAAATGTTTTCCAAACCCTAGCACATTTAGGCTTACAATTATTTTTCATTCAACCAATACGTTTATTTCTGAACGGATATTTGGTATCAGTTTAAAAAACCCTCTGTCTTTATTTACATTTTATTACAAATGACATGTAAAATCTGTTATACCCTTCAAACCAGTTGGTGAGCAGCTTTTTACATGTTTCCAACACGGACAGGCAGAACAAAAATCATACACACTCACACTCAGTCGAAATCACAGTTTAGAGAGGGCAATTTACTTAACATGCATGGTTTTGGACTGTGGGAGGAAGGCCTGAATATCCAGGGAAAGAACCCACACATGCACTAGCACAACATGTGAACTCCATCCAGGAAGACTTCAAGCAACAGTGCATACAGCTGAGCCACCTTGCAGCCCAGAGGTGGTCAGTTTTAAATTAAAATTAAGAAGATTACTTTAAATCTAAGTCTGCTGGGGGTAGGGATGTTTTTTTGTGTGTGACTTAACTGAATCTTAATGATCTCATAGCAATGGATGTTTTCAATGTTGGTGACATGCCTCACTGCCGTGGGCGTTACAGAAATGAGGGTGTCCTGAGCTACCAAACAGTAAAATTCTTTTTAAAAAGTGCCTTTCTGCTTCAACCTAATTTTCTATTACCTATTCTGCATGTCCAGTCAGTGGAGAGTCACTACCCCACACAATGTTATGCAAGTGTAAGCACTACAGAGAATACCACCGTGCACTACAGCTAGCTGAAGCCGATATCTGATTTCCACATTTCAATTCAGTGCCTTGTTTTGTTGTCCATCGATCCATTATCTATACTGTCTATTCTTTGCAGGGTTGTTTTGTTGTGTTTCAATGAATTATGACTGCATTTTTAGTTCAAAATCTAAAATACTCAGACTGGTCAAGCATAAACAAGATTATTCTACACTTCACATATTCTTAAAATGTATTAAGCTTTATTCTACTTGGGGAAAACAAAAACCTTCACCATCCTGTAGTCAGCCATGATTACAAATAATAATAAAGAAGTCTATTTAATGTCTGCAATGTCATTGCTATTGTGTGTAATCACATTTAAGCTAAAAGGTGCTCCAGTTTAGAGGTTCATACTTCTGGTTGTTTTTGCTATTTTTTAACTATACATTTGCAGACACATTTGTTTGGACATGTTAAATATTTGGGAAAGAAAACATAAATTTTGCATGGTAGCACAACCTCACACTAAAAAATTACATTCCATATGCAGGAAGAATAAATGTATTTTGTTTTAATAAATTACAAGTGGGTCAGTAATTGCTATGTCTGAAAATTCCCTCAAAAACAATGTAACCTAAGTATTTTTTCCATTTTTACTTTACTTTTTAATTTAATGAAACATGCTATGAACTCTCTATTTGTAATCTAAAACCTTCTGTTTCCCCGAGGCATAAATATGACATGACAGAGAAAAACATTTTTGCAGCCATTGGCCACTATGCTGGATGAGGGCCCACATTTATCTTGCCATCTCACACAGTGGGGAGGATGGTAAGGGAGGTAAAACATTTTCAGACCTCTGTTTGAGAACTACAGCAGTCATGTTACTTATAGGACGAAAGATTCTCTCATGATTCATTTGTCAAAAATCTGTCTTTGTTTTGTTGAAGTTAGAAAGCATATTGATCTTAAAGAAGACTGCAAGTTGGAAACAGCATGCCAGTATTTGATGTAAAGCACGGACTATCTGATCTCCCATTTCCCAGCCGCATTTGGTAACTTGGATGACTAAGAACGGCCAACATATGGAACCTGGGGATTCAGCCTGCATTGCCAAGTTGCCACGTAAATCCAAAGAGACAAATACTTCTAAAATAAAGAACAAATTGTGCTTCAGTTTGACCAAAAATTGCATCAAATGAAAAGCCATTGCACTCTGTTTACTCACTGATGTCTTCAGATGGTTATAAAGTTAGAAAGAAAAAAAAATCACAATTGGAATTAAAAATCAGACAAAATCTTATTTTGTTATTGTTTTCAAGTTGGTCTGAGAAGAATAACTCTAATAAATGAAAAAACTTCAGACGTCAGTCTTGGTCTGCTGCTACACTTGTGTAGAATTACGTCAAAATTCTAGTATGTTTTCCAAAAAAAACCTTTTCTAGCCTTACAGCTTGTATTACATTTGAATACTACTTTGTAATCTCAAAGATATGCTATTTCTTTATATTGATGGAAATGAATATTAAAACAGTATTAAGTCTTGAATATAGTAACTGAATATTTCACTATAATGCTTGTTGACTTTATGCCTCTGTTGTTCCGTTGGCTATACCCGCTTATCCTTTGGGGGAGTGGGCTTTTGTGAGTGCCCCCTAGTGGTGAAATGCTTATTAGCTGAATTATTCAGATAGTCAGGGGACCATCTGATGGAGTTGCTCCTAGCATTCAGCATGTGGATATGATTGAAACTTCAAATGGTTATAATGTGACTAAATGTGGAACACCTCAATAGTTTGGATACTTTTACAAAGTACTGTAAATCATGTTGTTAATCAGCTCAGTCTACAAAATCCTAAATGCCTTAGTAAGGCAACTGGGTTTCTTCTCTTTATACGTTTCATACCTCACTCAAAAAGCTTTTTTGGTCCTAAACATGGTTGAAAGTAAGGACAAGGGACATAAGTTTGAAAACAGCAATGTACATGTGGTTTGAATGAAAATAACCATCTATGTTAAACATGAAGAATCAACACTAAACAGAAGAGGTAGCTTCAGATTTGATCTATGTAACACCTACTCTGCAGTCTTGACTCGTCTTCCCAGGTGTTTTTCAACAATTCACACCTTGGGACATGTGACCAAAACAACTAAATGACATCATTAGAGACCTGTGTGAATTGTCAAGCAACAACACTGAGCTGAATGGAGGGTAGGGCCATTGAGTCATGTGTTTTAATTGACCCATTAGTGACCTTTTGCCCTATTAGTGTGTGTGTGTGTGTTGACTACAACAATAAACCTGTTACGTTCAACCATGTTCAGAACTGAGGAAGCCTTTTGGATGACAAATGAAGCATCTTCAAGGAAGAAGAGCAGAAGTCAATTTGCCTTCTGCAACACTCCTGCAATTACCGGCCTAAAATTTTTTTTAAACGCATACCCAAAATAAAATTAAAGTTGTTCTTGAACCATTTTGAGTAGAGACATGGCTGGGGTCTCTTTGGAAAGCAAACACTCTAAAATTTATCCCAGAACTGTGTTAATATCTCTGAGTGCTATTGTTACCAAGCAATATGAATTTTAATACACTGAAAAAGATAACATTTTATGTCCGATTATTTATTTTCTATAAATTCATGCTATAAAAGTGGCTTTAAAAAGAGGTGGGGACCTACAACACACTGTGGGTCTAAAGCCTGAAGTATTACCTTTATCCGCACCAAATTTGACAGCAATAAACCATTAAATTAGTATTCTGCACATATTTTTCTAACTACAGGTCAAAGGTGGCCATAAGTGTGCCATACACGCTATCTACTGGGTAAATGCCGTAGTCTTCACTGAATTAAAAACATTGTCAGACTCATGACTGCGTCTTCTCATATGAAGCTCCACGGCTTCCTTCAATGTTGTCTTTTGACTAAAAGGTGTTTGGACACGTTGCTGAGACAGTATCTTACTGGTGTGCACTGTGCATAATCTCTTCATGAATAAGACATTTTACGCACATCATATACTATGGGAGCGACTAAGCCAGCCCGGTCAAGTTATATATCTGCATTTACAGCATTACATTGGCTATTCGATGCGTCAATCATCAGAGTTCTGGACCATGATTGGTTCGAGTTACTTACCATAACGTGACTTTTCATCCATGCGCCATTAGTTGGAGATCTACCGTACGTAAGGAATAAACTGGATTAATTGTTTTCTTTCTTCTGGGCATGCTCAGTGACCTTTGTAGGTGGAAGTGGAAGCGAAGGAAGCGGAAACAAAGCGGTAGGGTCTACAAAAGGTCTACAAAAATGGCCATAGACATTTTGGAAGTGCATTTTCACTGTTTATTTTACATATTTTATCGGTTTCACTGTTGTCCTGGACTAATCACTTTATTGGAGGACTTTAATCCTTATTGATGTGAAAAGACAATTTTTGTTTGAGATGGATTGCGGGCCCTCGGAAAGTTAACAGGTTAAGCTCTAAGGATTGCTATCCCCTAAATGGCTGATAATGTTTGGAGTCTGGGGTGTTTGTCTGTGTTTTCTCTGTCTGTCTGTTTCCTGCTGTTTTCTCCACTATTCTAGAAGTTTCCACTATAAGTACTGGCTGAGGCAGAACACCCTTAAGGAAGAAGGAATGAAGAGTGATAAAATCAAATCCTTATTTATCTTTTTGAGAGAGACAGGTCTAATTAAAAGAATCTTCGGTGTCTGAGTGTTGTATACCGTTTGGTAATGAACCACGGGTCCTCTGTGTTTTCACCTGTGCTCCTGCTAAGTTCTGAAAGGCAAAGCTGCTCATCTCGCTGTGTTCATTGTCATCATCTCCTTGTGAATCTGCTCTCCAGCCTCTTTAGAAGCACCTGTCAAAATTCCTTGTCTGCCAGCCTGTCACTTTCCTCTGTGATTCATGCTCCATCTTTGTGCTCTGCCTATCTGCTCTCTGAGCTTCGTCCTCACTCCCGGAATACACCATCTCCATGTCTCCAAAATTCTCAGAAGAATCCTGGACTCCTAGGTTCTCCTTCCCGGCATACCATCTACCACCTACCAAGTAAGCCTCACTTGAGTACCTTCAAACCATATCCACTACCAAGAGCTATTCTCACCAGTTGCTCTTCTTTCTCCGCAGTTTACCTCACCTACAATTTCTCCTGCAGTGTTCCCGGCTCCCATATCCCATTATCAATATAATTGTTTAATAAACTTTTTAAATGTATTACTGGTCTCCCTGTGGTGTTCTGCATGTGGGTCAAAGTTAAACACTAATATGACAGATAATCAATCTACATCAGAATTCTGTCTAGAGAGTTTGTGTGTGTGTGTGCGTGTGTGTGTGTGTGTTGTTCCAGTAGATACCCGAGAATCACTTTTGCTGATTTAGAACTTAACATGACAATAGTTTGTAATTTTCAAGCTTTTGGCTAGTCTTTATTTGTAGTCTGTACTCAGATGATTAGCCCAGCAAAATCATATTTCACAGCTGATCTAACAAAGGAAATACTGTGCAACCATTTTACATGAAATGACTTGAAGCAACATGGAAATGCATGAATAAGCTTTTAAATGCCAAAACGTGATATTCAAGACCATAAGCTTAGCTCCTTGTCATGTTCTTTAAAAATTCTCCAAACAGAGCTTAAAGGAAAAAGTACAGCCTACATCCTTTTACATTCTTCCCTTGTCTGTGTCTTGCTCCACAGGTCGGGTGTTCTCAGCTGCTTATATATTACCCATGTGTCTGACAGAGTATTGTCTGTCAGTGATCTTTCCACGCTCGTCACTGTTGCTGTTGGGTCACTGGGGTGGATCTGAAAGGTCAGCCTCCTCCTTTTTCAGAGCCTGCTCTGGGATAGATAAACAAGTATGAAAGGTTTCCAAATAGACGTCAGGCGGGTAGCAAGATTTGCATGGACGAGTAATGAATACTGAGAAACAGCATGTAAATTAGGCTTGGTTTTATTTTAGCTATGCAAAATAAAACACCTGTAAACCTGTAGAGCATTGCAGTAATATTCAAAGCATGATGTATTGTAGAATAACATACAGTATGCCCTCAAGGCAGAGTTACCAGGTGCAGAAGAAAGTGTTTGACTTTCAGTTACCCTTTACCAAGCCTCACTGCCAATAAACGCGTATTATGTGCAAATACAGGAACAGCTACAGTGTTTACAGAATATCTTCTGATAAATTCTGTCTGACAGAAATACTAAAGAGTTGAGCTTTTAATACACCTGGTAAATATTTTCACGGCGCAAACTACAGATAAGTAGTTAGCATTAAGTGTAATTAACTTCTGCAAGATAATTTTAGAAATAATAGTTTAATACATACAATAGTTCTGAGAAGTAAGGAAAAACAAATCCACATAAGAATGCTCAAAATACAAATAATTGCTTAAATTGAAGAAGGAATCATAGCAAGCCTCTCACATGAATAGAAACAAACAGAACAATTATTTGTTAAGACAAGGTGATGCATTCAGGGCTGATAGTTTTCAAACGGGCTTATAGTCAGCCATGTATCACCAATGTATGTGAACTTTCAGTGAACTCAAAAGCGAAGGATGACTCAGGAGAATGAGGCATGCCCCCATGGTCAGCAGTCACTGCCAGGTGCAGAAGGCAGACTGGGTAATTTAGTGCTCAGAAGCCATCTATTATACCATCTCTCTGTGGTTGTGAAGAATGTACCTGTGTAATGAAGTGTACTGTTTTGTAGGGTGACCGGTTTGCAAGCCAAGCTTTTCCTTCAGGAGATTTTGCTGTGTGCCAACAAATGAGATAGAACCTGTCTTTATTCCTTTTAGGAAGGAGGGAAGTTTACACAAATTTGTATGCATTAAATGTACAAAACCAGTAGTTTCACGTCAAAGTCATCAGCGAGGAAGAGGAGAGTTCAGTGTCCGGGTAAGTTGCGAAAAACTATGTTAACTTTTAATGAAAGTCTCCTGTTTGGGAACACTTTGGCTTCCTAATGAAATATGAAAATGGGGAAAAATAAGATAAGACAGAAAACAACAGTGTGTCGGTGCTACGTCGATATGATTCCCCCACCCAGAGCTGTTTCGGCTCCAGCCGCACTCGCTTAAAGGGAACTGTGAACACTGTAAATTAGAGGGGAAACACCATTGACTGTATAAATAAAAATAAAAATAGTAAAATAAAATGTTGATTTGTTGAAACTGCACAGAATTACTTTTTTATGTTTAACAAGTTATGAAAATAATTTCCAAAAGAAAAATCTTAGTTTGTTTTTTTACATTTTTTTTTGAGAATATGTTTTTTGAGATTTTAATACAAGTAAAGTTTATTTTTCAAATGTAATTAAAGGTTTAACTGTTTACACAACAGAAAAACTTTTTTTTTTCCCCACAATTTTACTGTACCAAAAATTATTTTTTAAAATGATGAATATAAGTTCATGTTGTGTACATTGTAGTCTTATGTAGTAATGCAAAGAATTTAAAAGAAAATACCTAAAGATGAGGGCTTTTCTCAGCAGTTATTAGGTGAGATTAGAAAAAATTTATTAGATTAACTAATTACAGATCATAATGAATTCATCTCAAAGTATTTTTAAATCTCATGACAGCACTATCTAACATATAACAAAGATTTAAGATTATGAGAGGTCAACAATGGAACAAATTTCCCTAGACTGAAACAAAACCATTTGTTTTCTTAGAGGAGTAAGAATGAGGACAAAATATGGTACAACATGCAAATGATGGTAAGGTATGATTTGATTATTACCTGTGAAATAATGTCAAATATTTCCTTATGACAGTTTTTTTTTTTTTTTGAATGTCAAGTGTCAACCTAGATTTGAGACAACTCAAACAGCACATAACAGTGGAAATTAAAACTCCTGTTTAACAGGAAGAAACCTCCGGGAGAACCTGTGTCAGTGTGAATTGCCATCTGCCACAACCCACTGGGAGTTTGAAACGTCAAATCATGCACACAAATGCAATGATTCAAATGTACTTTCTATGTTAAAGAAAAGTAAAAAGGCAGTTGTAATCCTTTTAGTGGCTTCATCTATAGGAGAGAAACACAGCTAAGCAGATAAGCTCTGAGCCAGTTTTCAAGTCAATAGGATGAAAGAGAGCACATAGTTAGTTGCAGTAAGAACTCAGCCATTGACTATATCTAGGAGAGAGACAGTGTTAAACACTGAACGACAGGGCCAAGCATATCAATAGAAGAACATTAAATTGTTGGCAACTGTAGCTCTATTATCGGGGGGTTATCTGGTGGTAGTTGATACCACCTCCTTCCAGGAAGGTGTCACAGCTAAACAGAATGCCAAACCAGATGTTGCTGCTATGAGGAAAAAACAAAAATAAAACCCATCTGAAGTAACTCAAATAATTGAGAGAAGCAGGAGAATATAGTAGAGTGAGGAAAAGTTGTCAGTATGAAACCTATAGCAGCATTACCACACAGAAAGCTCATGATGACTGAAGCCACCCTAACTATAAGCTTTATCAAAAAGGAAAGTTTAAAGTCTAGTCTTAGAAGTAGACAGGGTGTCTGTCAGACAGACTAAAACTGGGAGCTGGTTCCACAGGAGAGGATTCTGATAACTAGAATATCTGCCCCCCATTTCACGTGGAAAAAGACCAGCTATGAAAGCAAACATGGTGACAAACAACTCTAGGTTAAAATGTTTTATTTTTTTATTTTGATTTTTTTTTTTTTTAATTTATTACTTTTTTTTACGTGTCCTGTTTGGCAGTGTGGAGCTCAGAATTGGTGTCTGAGTACCAAGTAGAAGCCCAACAGATTTACTTTCACAAGCGGAGCAGTACAGCTTTTGCTATAGTACTGCACTTGATTTATATGTGAAAAATCTTTATTATGAATTGTTGGGGTTTTTATTTCCTGATGTTATGGACACGGAGACGGAAAATTAAGGAGAAGAAAGAAGGAAGATGAAGAAGAGAGGTAGGAAACAAAATGTCATGAGAGAGGGTGAGTTGAAAATACAAAAGAGGAAGGGGAACAAAGAAAACACAGGAAAACATTCAAGTCTGCCTCCATACCCACAGGACGGCAGAGAGAGGGGGAAAAACAAAACACGAAAAAGGAACATCGACAAAACCAACCAAACATTGTGAACTAAGAATTACACAACCACATCACACAAAAATAGATATAAAAATACAACAACAATGTCACAGAAAAACTCATGGTACCGATTAATCAAGCTCTAGTAATGATAACCTCAGCCCAAGAATATATCCTTAAACACCAGAGACCCCACATCTATGTGTGTGTGTTAGCATGCTGGTGCATATAAGGTTTCTCCATAAGAGTGTTCGATAGTTGGTGTGAGAAGACATCAATCCGTCTCCCAGGAATCGATGCAGACATGAAGGAGATCGGAGCAAAGACGTCCAAAGGAACGCCAGAGCCCCAGGCGGACCCGGGCGGGGCCGACCGCATCCCCCAAGAGAGGAGAAAAGGAGAACCCCAGGGGAACATCCAGCGGCCACTATGCAGGGGCCCGGGGGGCAGCAGTGACGAGCCCACAGGCTCCGCCGGCAACCGGCCGCGCCGGGGCGGGCCGGTCAACGGACCGGGGGAGCCGGGGCCCAGGGGCACCCCACCGCCCAGCAGGGACCCGACAAGGGACCGGCCGACGAGGGGCCCCCGGCACTGCAGGGGCCGAGGCCGGCCGCCACGCGACACCTCCACCCTAGGCCAATCCCCACCGCCAACATCCCAGCGCCCCACCAATAGCCGCAGGGGACGGACAGCATCCCCAGGCCGGGCTCAGTCAGCATCTGGACGCCAAGTTGTACCAGCTCCCGGGTCCTGATCCCGCGCAACGCAGGGCGCCGAGACCAGGCATCCAACGAGGGCCAGGGCCGGTCCAACCTGCCAATGAACCGGCCACGCACGGTGCGCACAGAACAGGTGATCAAACGAGCAGAGACGCCGGATCCGCATCCCGCCGAGCCACCGAGCAGGCACCACCCAACAATCCCAAACCTGGCACCTCTAAAAGAGGTGTTCCAACCAACCAAAGGAAGATATCGGCCCAGCGCATCGGCCGGCCGACACACCGGCCCCCCCAGGCCCGGCCAGGCACGCACCAGGTCCGAACCGGATTGACCACCGGCGCACCGGCAGGCAGGGGCCCCCGTCACCGGCGGGGAGTGACAGAGGGGAAATAGGCCCCCCATTAAGTGTAAGGCCTGAGGTGCGCCACGCGAGGGGGCAGACCAATATCCAACCTGACAGGTAGACAAAGACATACAGACACAGTCATACGTTCCCTCCCTCTTAAACACATACATTCTCACTGACTCACCAAGACAACCATAAAAATGACGCTGTACCCTCACTCACACACCCCATGCACACTTTATGCTCCCAGGTCCAGGTACTGATGCCCCCGTAGAGCCACCAGCCCCCGGACCCGGGAGGTGGACCCCCTACCTTCTAGGATGGAGACAAGCAGACCGCCAAGGGCCTCACAGTGGCAAAGCAGCCCGACAGCCCAGGACCCCGACCAGACCGCCTGTCCTCCTCCGGACCCCATCCCCTGATGGCCCGTAGCGAACAGGGGTGGGAAAAGACCCCTAGCCTCCATCCTCCCGCTCGAGTATGGTGTTGATGCGTGTTGTTATAATGTGCATTTAAAACAGAGGGGTGGGATGTGGGGGAGGCAGCCACACATCCCCCAACCCCCACCCCGGGCCCTCAGTGTCTATATGTGGTTTAACAGTGGGCACCGGCACCAGAGGTGAAGCTTATTGTACCGCTCCCCCTCTGGATGCCGAAAAGTGTGCCAACCCCAAAGTCCCTACATATGTGTCGTGTGAAAATGTTATAAGTGGGAGTGTCTAAGTTGTATATTAAAAATGGGACCCAGGACACCACGGGACAGCGAGGAGGGAAGCCCCTCCTCGCACCCCAGTGATGTGCCCATGCCCCAAGACCCTATATGAGTGGTAAAGTGATGGAGCGGGTGGACAGAGGTGTCCAGGGATGGGGAGGGAAGGACTGGGAGACAAAATGTCTTCCCAGGGAGCCTGCTCCCCCACTGACCCCAATAGGCACCGCTGTTCACCGGGATCCACCAGGGGAGGGAGGCCATGGCACGTCCGACCCGGGGCCCACGGCCACAGCACCACAAAGCCCCACGGACCCCAAGGCAGTCCCCCCAGCCCCATCCCAGAAGGGGAACTAAACCCACCCTGACATTCGCTCTATTCTCAAAACACAAAAGACACTAGACACCCAGGTTGAGTTCGCCCCCCCCTCCCGCACACCCCCCTCCCGCACACCCCTCCCCCCGTCCAATGTTTTAGTGAAAAGTATGTTTTCACCTTATAAAATAATATTGGATTTCATAGCACTACATTAGCTCCTAAAGAAAAGAGCCATACTTGTCATGATGTTAGGTGTTTGCATTTTAGTTGGTCCTTTTCCTTATTTAGTTTTCTTATCATGTTAGTATATTCCTTGTTTTTGTTGTTTATTTCTGGCAGTTCCTTATTTCCACATTTCTTTCTGCTCTTAGATATTTTCACCTTTTTGTTTCTGTGTCCACCTTTTCATTTGTGTTTCCCTAGTTAAGTAATCTTTATTAATTTATTCCTCTAGTGTTGGTTTCCTTGTTCTCCAGAGTTCCCTTGAGTTTTCACTTAGATTCTTAGATATATTATTTTAGTTACTTTCTAGTTTGTTCTTCTTAGAATTTAGGATTATTTACTGTTTCTTCTGTCTACTCATTTCTCTGTTTCCCTTGCCATTCAGCATTCCTTCCCAGCTATTGATTGTCTTCACCTGCTTTCTCCCTCACACCTGCAACTGCTTCTCTTAATTAGTCCTCAGCCTTTTCTCTGTCACTTCCTCACTCCCTTGTCAGTATATATACAACTCTTATTCTGTCTATATTCACTGGTCCGTCGTCAAACTTTCCTCTCCGGTTTCTGTTTTCTCCGTCGCTGCATTTTTTTTGTCCTAAGTTTTATACGTTTTTTTCCTTGGTTTTTGTTGCAATTAAATCATTCTAATCATTCTAATCTTGCTGCACTTGGGTCCTTTTAAATCCACAAAACATGACAATACTGCTTTTATCAAACCTGTATAATTACTCAATCATGAAAGGAGATTAGGACTAACTATTTCTTCCTTTGTGTGTGATGAAACACCATTAAATGAGTTACCTGCTATTAGGAAAAGCTGGGTCACATTTCATGGAGTGGAATTTAGTGAAAGGTATTTCCCAGGCCAGTGAAAAATTAAAAGGGTTTAACAAACAGTACCAACAACAAGCACATTTGTTCTTGTTGCACACTAATTTATTTAGCTCCCTACTGGTTTCTTTGGGGTTACAACACTATTCCTGTCAAGGGGATGAGCTTATGTCGACTGAATCACAGCAGGAACAAGATTTAACCAATGGAAGCATTAAGGGAAATCTTTCATAAGCCAGCTGGGAGCCTTTTAGGTTTGTGCTCATTAATGACAGCATAAATGCTTTCAGAGTTTAAGACTATCAAGAGGACTCTGATTAAAATAAGATGTTTGGTGACCACCTCACAGTGGCAGGCCAGTAAGAGTAACTAGTAACACATGGTTGATACTTACAAAAACAAGGTGAATTTATCAATGAGGCTTATTTAGGGCGGCTGTAGCTCAGGGGTAGAGTTGTCGGCCTGCAACCCAGAAATTGTGGGTTCGATTCCAGCTTCCACCTGCTACATGTCGTTGTGTCCTTGGGCAAGACACCTTGCCTACTGGTGTTGGCCAGAAGGGCTGATGGCACAATATGGCAATATGTCAGTCTGCCCCAGGGCAGCTGTGGCTATAATCATAGCTTGCTTCCACCAGTGAGAGTCTTGAAAAACACTATATAAATGCAAGCCATTATTATTATTTAACACACAATGATATTTAGTTCATTTTAAAATCCACCCATGATGCCATGTAACACAAATAATTGGCCAAAACATACAAAATTTGTTGCATTTATCATATTTTATGTAAAAGAATGAAAAGTAGGCTCTTCTTACCTAATCTTTACTAGCTTTTATATGAATAACGTATATTTTAGCCAATGCTACCTGCATCTTCCTGCTAAAAGTCAATCAAGCAATTCGGATACCATCTCCAGATTTAAATTCTTAGAGCAAAGCTGCCTTGGCACATGCAGGCAACCAGCTTCTCCACATGGTACACCTGAGAGGCCAGGTGATATGCAAAGAAAAAAAAAGAAATCTCACCATAGATGCACTGTCAAAACGAGATGTTATGCAATAATCTTGAGCAAGGGTATCTTGAATTCTTGAATAAATTGCTTAAATGTAACATCAAACCTGGGATAATTGCTGAAGCGGGCCTCTGCCCATTATAATGCTTTGCTGTACCGAAGACTAAGAATATGAAACACCTTGGCTTCATCCTGTGAAGTTTCTCCGGGAGAATGGTTAAAGCACCTTGACTAACAGGAAGCAGCATGTGAGACAGGGGAAGAATGTCTTGGACTCGCGGACCATCAGCAGCAGCTTCCCTCAGGGCAGTGTTCCTTTTCCTCTGGTTTTCTCCCTGTACACCAGCTGCTGCACCTTCGACCACCACTCTGTCAAGCTAAATAAGTTTGCAGATGACACTACTGTTATTGGAGTCATCTCGGATGGGGATGAGTCTGCCTACAGCAGTTATTAAACCACTACTAAAGAAGAAGAATCTGGACAACAAGTTAATGCAGAACTACAGGCCGATCTCTAATCTTCCATTCATCAGTAAGATTATTGAAAAAGCGGGGTTTCAGCAGTTAAATAGCTTCATAAAAATGACAAAGCGTTTTGATGTTTTTCAGTCTGGTTTCCGTGCTCACCACAGCACAGAGACTGCCCTCGTCAAAGTATCAATGACATCCGCATAAATAGACTGTGGTAGAACCACAGGGCTGGTTCTGTTGGACCTCAGTGCAGCATTTTACACTGTTGATCATGATATATTATTGGAACGACTGGAGAGCTGGGTCGGACTTTCTGGTACACTACTTGGCTGGTTTGAGTCTTACCTAAAGAACAGGGACCTCTATGTTTCAATAGGAAACTTTTCATCAGAACAAACAGAAATCACATGTGGGGTGCCCCGGGGCTCCATCCAAGGGCCCCTCTTATTTAATAACTACATGCTCCCACTAGGCAAGATTATAGCAACCAACAACGTTAGCTACCATAACTACGTGGATGACACTCAGCTTTACATTACAATATCACCAGGTGACTCTGAACCCATTCAAACCCTAAATCCATGCATTGACCAAATAAATGGTTGGATGTGCCATAACTTTCTCCAGCTGAATAGAAACAAAACTGAAGTAATTATTTTTGGACCCAAAGAGGAACGATCAAGAGTCAGCACACAGCTTCAGTTAATACAGCTAGAAACTACCGATCAGGCACGAAACCTAGGTGTAGTAATGGACTCAGACCTGAACCTCCAGGGTCACATAAAGGCAATAACAAGGTCAGCGTTCTATCATCTGAAGAACATTTCTAGAATTAAAGGACTGATGTTGCAACAGGACCTGGAAAAACTCATCCATGCGTTTATCTTTAGTCGGATTGATTACTGCAACAGCATCTTCACAGGTCTGCCTAAAAAGTCAATCAGACAGCTGCAGCTGATCCAGAACGCTGCCGCTCGCGTCCACACTAGAACCAGGAAAGTAGAGCACATCATCCCAGTTCTAAAGTCCTTACACTGGCTCCCTGTAGCTCAGAGAATAGACTTCAAAATACTCCTACTGGTTTATAAATCATTACATGGCTTAGCACCAACATATGTTGAAGACCTGTTGTCATGGTACCAACCCCCAAGACCACTCAGGTCCTCCAAGTCTAGCCTACTAAACATCCCTAGACTCAGAACTAAACATGGAGAAGCAGCTTTCAGTTTCAATGCTCCCCTTATCTGGAACAGACTTCCTGACGAGTCTAGAGCTGCTGAAACTCTGAACTGCTTTAAATCGAGACTAAAAGCCCATTTGTTTAGAATTGCCTTCGATTAAATGATTGATGTCATATGTATGAATTGTGTTCATGCTCTCTTGCTTTATGATCTTTCTCTTACTCTATTGTGTATCATGTGTAATGTGTGTTTCTTTTACTTTTAATTTCCTTTTTTTTAAATCACCAAATCATGTAAAGCACCTTGAATTACCCTGCTGTTGAAAGTGTGCTATACAAATAAAATTGCCTTGCCTTGCCTCACAGGATGGAGGCTGAGCGTCTGGTGTCCTGGTGCAGCCACAACAGCCTGGTGCTGAACACCCAGAAGACAGTGTAGATTATTGTGGACTTTATGAAGCACACAGCCCCACTTTCCTCCATCACCCTGACTGAAACCCCCATCACCATTGTGGACTCTGTCATAAAGAAGGCTCAGCAGAGGATGTAGTTCCTGAGGAAGATTAAGAAATACAACCTGCGGGATGATGCAGTTCTACACTGCAATCACCGAGTCCATCCTCACCCCCTCCATCATAGTGTGGTATGCTGGAGCTACGATCAGGGACAGAGACTGCAGCGTGTTGTAAGCTCTGCTGAGTAGGTGATTGGCTGCAGACTCCCATCTCTACAGGACCTGTACACCTCCAGGACACTTGGGCGTGCAGGTCGGATCACAGCCGACCCTTCTCACCCTGGACACAAACTTTTTGACCTGCTCCCCTCAGGCGAATGGACCAGAACCTCTCAACATAACAGTTTCTTCTCTTCTTCTGTTGGACTCATGAACAATAACCCTAGCTCTTTTCCCACCACCCACTCTGTTTCAGTTACATGACCCTGTGTTGTGTTTTTGCACCTGTGGGATTTTGCACTGATCATAACCTGCACTCATGTATATATTAATCTGTTTACCTCATTTTAGTTTTATTATTTCTTGCATGCTTAGAAGTGTTTATTTTATGTTTGCACAAAGTACAGCAGCAAATTCCTAATGTTGTGAACCTGTTCACACATATTGCAATAAAACCCGTCTGATTGTGAAATGCAATGGCGCACTGAAGGAAGAGACCCTTGTGATGCCCAGCTTCACCTGAGAATATATTCAGAGGAGGTGAAGTGTTCGGAGGAAGTTGAGGGTGAAGCAGCAGGCAGAGCAGCTTGCTGCTGTTGAAAAAGAGCTGTATTTTCCAGGCATTGAATAGTGGCATTTTGTTGATCTGTTGGAGTTCCGAGGATATTTTCATGGGTCCGGATCTGAGTTCGCTGCTCTGCAACCGATCTCACCAGGGTGTCAACTGGCTCTGATTGGCCTGAGTGTTTTGTCATGCTTTCGCTAAGCTTCCTTACCCACATGCAAAACACGACAGGGCTTACTTGCAGGTGGTGGAGTTGACACCAGGGAGAGAGAAAGGAGACCGGGATGTCTACGAGAGTTTCCAGTGGAGGTCCAGAAGGTACAGCAATGGCCGAAGCAAAGAGGGTGATCGGAGGGAGTACAGGCAGAGCTTGGAGTTGGAGCATGGACATGGAGGAGAAAGGAGCTTGAAGACTGCAAGACATGGAACTGAGACCAGGAGCTTACTCAAAAGCTAGAAAGCAGATCATGAGGAGTTTTCTTCAAAGGGTACCTTGAAAAGAGTACAGGTATGTTTATCAGGGAAAATATCAGCAAGGTTTACTCAGGAGAATTTCACGGACGGCTAGAGGTTACCACATGAGCAAAAGACTCAGGTGTTGAAGGTCTGACAGCCAGCTCTTTTTATCCAGCCAGTGATGAGGCTCAACGAGCTGCAGGTATGTGGGAGGTCCACAGCATTGCTCCGCCATTAACTGTGATGGACAGGTCCTGTCTCAGGCAGGCCCCTTGGAGGAGATCACTGGAAAGGTTGAGAAAAAGGAAACAGAAAAAACGAACACCCCAGACTCCTAGCACCACCAAAACCAGGCAGAAGGGGTTGAGTGGGGGTGTTCTTATTTTATTATGGAGTGAGGTGCTTTCACTATCCAGTAAAACAATAAACAGGGCCACCGACACTAAGCAGGTTGCAGTAACTTTCCAGAGAAAACTGCTGTCACTTAACTTAAAATGTACATTTTCTTAGTCATTGACTAAAAAAGTTTTGAGATTTTGATCTTTGTGTTGTTTAAGAAAACTAATTTAATTGTTCTATCAAGCCAAACTTTTTGTAGCTGGTTCTGATGTTTTTCACACAGTGTGATCCAAAGCCTGTATCTTTCCCTTGTCAGCTGGAAAGAAAATAAATAACACTGTTCAAAAAAATGCTGAACCCCATTAGAAGTTCGTAGAGCTACAGTTTCGTTGCAGTTTAAAGATTTCTCATTAACTGCATAAGAAAAGAGGCTATCAGATCTTTATGAACTTATTAAATGAAATGGGAGACTGGGCCAGAGGATGGAATCTAAGGGATGGTTTATTGGTAATTTCTGGCTGCCCCCAGAGAAGACTGAATGAATAAAAAAAATAATAATAATAATTGGATAAAGTTCATCTTCTTGTGAAAATGTGAGATTTAAAGAACAGCCCAAGTAGAAAAGTCCAAATCTTTAGCGAGTCTTAATCCATTCTAAACATGAAAAAGGGAACTTTTTTCCACAAATGTTCTATCCTTCAGAAACAGGCATCCACTCGTACTGAAAATATCCTCAACCAAATTTTTTACACTTCCCAATGAATCAATGTGAGTTCAATTGTGAGATTGCAGCTGTCAACTGTATAGACATGTTGCTGGCTCAGAGCTTGCTCACTTTTCTTCTTCTATGTCTAATCCTTCTGACATCGTTTGCCGTTTTGGCAGACAAACAACCAATGGCATACAGAATTAAACAACAGATGTTTTGTGCCACTCAAAGTACCTCTTCAACAGTAAAATGTTATTTCTCAGCTCTCACGCTCTGTTCCTCTCCCTTTGCAGCATGGATGCAAATGTGCATAAACACCCTCGTACAATCAAGCGCACACACAGAAAAACAGGCTGACACGAAGAGATCTGAGGAATGAGAACTGCAAGGCAGGCAAAAAAATTGCCTCCGGTCTTCTTCATCTTCTGTCCTCTCCAGAGCAGCACGGCTGAATTTGGAGTCTCTCATCTGAGCCAATGAAAAATTGATACTTCTAAATATTTTAAAAAAGGTTTTTTTCCCTCTTAAAACTTATCTTCAAAATTGTTCATATTAGCAATATTTTTGATCTTGTAAATCATTTTTTATTCCATTGATGTACCATCTAAAACACTCTAAAACCTTCTGTGGCAAGTATTATTCCATTAATATAATTACATTTAGAAAACAAAAAATGTACTTGTATTTACTGTCGTGTACTAAAGTCATTCGAGAGCTGCTAAGCCAAAAAGATTTGCCTCTGCGAATTTGTACTAATCAAATGTGACGCATAGAAGGTGCACACCTCAGCATCCTGGTCAATTGCTCAATGAAAAATGTGCTGTAGTATCGTACAGTGTGCTCACTTGGGAAAATATAAAGCAAAAGTAATCAATTATCACACCTCCCACCACAATCCTATTGCAGAGGGCCCTTGATTATTTAAGGGAATTAGCTATCGATCAGCTAAGTGAGTCAGTGGGACAGCCAGAAGCAGGCCAAGCAGCAACAATGCAATTGACTGCATTCCCTCACTGCTCTTCACCCTGCTGAAACACTTGGCACCTCAGTTAAGATGGCTGACGTGATGTGCTGAAATTAACTGACACTAATTATGTAAGGAAGGCAGGATTGCTTAAATCAAGGTCAACAAATGTCGTGGAGACATTGTAATCTCTAACCATATGCCAGACTGCTGCAATGAAGTACACCATGAGCTGAGTGTCTGCAAGCTCACAGTTCATTATTACCATTATCATCTGAGATGTCTGCATTTTCGCCAGGGCATTTAGCCACAGGGTGTAGTCATTAAAAAATACGAGCTTTTTGCACAAGTGCAGATTTCCTGAACAAATCTACAAAGCAACCCTTCATGCACAGAACCTGTTGCTCTTTAAATGGTAAATGGACTGAACTTATATAGCACTTTTCTAGTCATACTGACCGCTTAAAGACAGGTTTCTGGTTTCCACTGGAGTCACATTCACCTATTTGCACTCTCAAATGCACACACATTTTTATACCAATATGCAGATCAGTTGGCAACTCGAGGTTAAGTGCCCTGTCAAGGGGCACATTGACATATGACAGGAGGAAGCTGGAATTGAACCTACAACCCTCAGATTAAAAGTCAACTACTCTACCCACTACATTTCAGTCCAAAAAAGGCTGTTTCTGCTCACAAGAAACTGCAGTGTATTTCTGGGGACCAGTAGGTCCAGAAACCTGTCTCCCAGTGTGTCAGTAGAATCACAACAGCTGTCTGATTACACACTTTTTAAAGCTATAAATGATCCCATCTTTGAATCATGATGGAACCAGTCACTTCAATGAAAGGTATCCCACTTAAAACACATGACTTGATGAAGTTGAGCCTGTTTCCAGAGAGTGGAGAACATAAAGTCTTACACAAACATTGCACAAATCTTACACAAATGATGCTCAATGCTAATAGACATTTAACACAGCTGAACTTGGGGAGAAAGGCTGTCAGCTCCTCTTCTTCCTGTTGGATGTGCTGTGCTGAATCTCCATGTCTCAGGTCTGCAGAAGACTTAACCCCTGGAAATGACCATTCACATGGGAGTTGGCTGATCAATCAGACACAGGTAAATATGGTTGAGATGGTCACACCAAGCATGAATATAGCATACACCATCTGTTTTATGTTCAAGATGTTTCCTTTGGTCATCAAACTCTTCTATCCACAAAAATCAAAATAAAAACTATTTATCACTATAGTGTTGACAAATATCTCAATAACTGATCTTTTCATTTACATCATCCTCTAATCTCAAACATGTAATCAGTTCATTGAACAAAGAATTCATATTTAAAGTTTGACACAATCAATTATATCTAAATTAAGATATATTTAGATAAATATAAAAAATAAAAACCAAGCAAAGTCATAGACTCCACATGTTTTGATATCCCAAGCAGCTACTGTTATAAATAAAAATGTACATTGACAAAACCCGGTTTAGTAAGTTTATTTGGAGAGACCTGCGAAACCCCCCCCAGAAAAACAACAAACAAAAAACAAACAAATCTCAAATCACACCTGAGGTGTGTGCTTTATGCAGATGATATCAAGCTACAATGTAAAAAAGTCAACTACAAATAACCACAAGGGAAGCCAAGGCAATTTTATTTGATAGCACACTTTCAACAATAAGGTAATTCAAGGTGCTTTACATGATCATGGGATAAAGTAAAAACAGCAACAAAGCATAGCACACACACAGTGCATACGACAAATAAAAACATTACTCAAAAACATTACATGAATTTAGGATAAAGTAAAAACAGCAATAAAGCATGAAACTCACACAAAACATATGATACATGAAAATATTACTCAAAGGCAGCTTTAAACAGATGAGTTTTTAGCTGTGATCTGAAAGAACTCTGTGTTTCAGCAGCTTTGCAGTTGTCTGGAAGTTTGTTCCGGATTAGAGGAGCATATAAACTGAAAGCTGCTTCTCCATGTTTGGTAAACTAGTAAAAAGTATTGTGAAGTCTATTCTCTGAGCTACAGGGAGCCAGTATAAGGACTTTAGAACTGGGGTGATGTGCTCTACCTTCCTGGTTCTAGTGAGGACACTAGCAGCAGCATTCTGGATGAGCTACAGCTGTCTAATTGACTTTTTAGCAGATCTGTGAGGATGCTGTTGCAGTAATCATTCTGACAAAAAATAAACGCATGGGTGAATTTTTCGAGGTCCTGTTGTGACATCAGTATATCAAGATCTTGTTAACTGTCTGGTGATTTGATGAAAAATTATTTTAAATGCTGCATTAATTCATATTTGTTCACATTTAAATAAATGAATCAAAACACATGTAATACTTATTCCTTTGCTAATTTAAAGAATAAAAAAGAACTAATAGCTTAATAAAACTATTTACCCTTACTTAAGTTTCTTTTGTTTGATATAAAGATTTGAATCAGAATGTAGGAAGGAAATTAATCACCAAAACATTGAGTTTGTTGTCCTTGTTGTAACCATTTTGGCTATTTGCTTAGGCTTATTGTCCTATTTGAGCTTTATCTTCCTGGTTGATGTCTTTTAATGTTGCTTCAATATTATAACATAGTTTTCTTTCCTCATGATGCCATGCATTGTTTAAAGTGCACCAGTTCTTCCTGTAGCAAAACAGTCTTAGTAGAGGACACATTTTACTGCGGATATTGACACCAGCTTCAATCAGCATCTTCACAAGGGTTTTTGCTTTTGTTTCAGGGACGGTTTGCACATTTTGGACCAAAACAGGTTTTTTCAACATGGCACCTTCAAGCATCTGGAAATTGTCCCCAAAGATGAACCAGACTTGTGCAGAACCACAATTCCCTCCCTGATTTCCTTTGTGTCAAACAAGAAAGCAGTGTGTGAGAGGTGTGGCCTTAAAATACATCCACAAGTGTGCCTCCAATTAAATCATTAAATCCAATTAAATCAGTTAACCTATTGATAATTCTAACTGTCCTAAAACAAGAGAAATCTGGTCTTTTTTAGCTTCATACAGAGGAAAAAAAAGTGTATGTGTTTGGTTATTCGGTGTATGTAATCTTCCGTTTTCAACTGTATATATCCACAACAATGGGTGGGCTTTCCCCTAATCTTCCCCTCATCTGAACACTACGAACTTCAAATGTGTGTGAATTGCTTCAGGGCAGAGATGTACTATTTCCTAGGTAGAATTACTCCAGGATCAAATCTGCCAAAGTGTCTAATTTCAGAGTTAGAAAGATGCTGAAACAGCTTTTTTAAATTTGTTCATCAGATTTGAAAATAGATATAAAATTCTCAGGAGTTTTGCATTCTGGGTTTAGACCTTGTCTCTCTCTTAAAGGTCTATATTGTCAGGATAATTTGCAGGCTCTTGACAACATGAATGTATTTGGACATACAGTTAAAATGTCTGTACCAGTATACATGCAGACTCATGACATTTCTTTGAGCAAATCTACTGAAGTGGAAAGTTTGTTGAAATGAACAGAAATAAAACATAAATTTTGCTAGGTAGATTGGAGATTTACCCTCCAGAGCCACATTTTGAAGAGAAGGAAAGGCTATTGTAAGAGAAAGGCATACAAAATAGACCAAAAATATATAATATTTGTCTGAGATGTTTCGTGATCCTTCCCCTACTCTCTTGCAAAAGTGTTTGAGATTGGCTGCAGATGACCATCATTCATCATTTTAAAGCTGCAAGCTGGTGTTTTGTAGAGGAAATCCCTGTTGTACGGACGGCACTCTGAGCTGACTGCAAAGCAGCCACTGCAGCAGAACCTGACTCAATGAGACAAGCTTCATGACTCTTAGTGCAGCCAAGTTTCATGAGAGCATGGACAGGTGTATTAGATTCTTGTTTGTTTAATATTTTGAAAGTCTCACTGCTGTGTCAAGTCCATGGAGCTTTAATGTGTAACAAAGCAAATCGAGGATGCAGTTTGACGTCTGCTGCAGGTGGTGATCAACCACTAAAACACTTTCCTTTTTAATCATCTGCCCTGCTAGAGTGAAAGTAAACACTCACTTTCAGATGCTTGTGTAGTTTCAGATAACACATAGTTAACAATGTTCACACTGTGCCTCTTATTGATAATTTATGTCCCAAATTATTGGCCACTTTCAGTGCCATTAAGAGATCCTGCATGCCACTTCTAAGTCATTGGGTTGCACTTTTCCTGTGGTTCATATCAAGCTGTAGCTGAGGTGAAGAGCTGATTAAAATCGGACACAGACCACTGCACTGATGACACTTATTTGGGACATGCAATAAAGAGGATGATATTACTTTCTGAGTTTCTCTTGACTGACTTTCTTTGCTGCTCTGCTACATTTCCCCCAACTAAAGTGTATTCATGTGTCTGTGAAAAAAAGCAATGTCTTTCATGGACTTCAAAGTGGAAAATAAAGAGGCTGAATGCTTCTTTAGAGTGAAATAGTCTTAGGACAGGAATATCTAGAGAAACAGACAACCCCCAGAGGCTTATTTCTTGAGACAGTGTGTGATTACATGCTACATTACAATGCAAGTCATTACTGCTTATGGCAAATTAATTGCATGCCTCTCAGCAGAACTAAATTAAAACGTGGCTACTTGTGACAATCAGAGAGTGATGAACAAGGTAAGGTTTCATAGTACAATGTGCAAAAATCTGAAGGCTTGCAAAACATCTACAACATTTATTAGTTGTTGCCAAAAAGTTTCAATATAGTCATATTTATGGGCTTTCTGTCAACCACACCATCCACTCTCAAGCTCTTTTCACTGATATGGCAATTTAATTTTTTTTCTTGTTTTATGTGCTTTTCAAAACCTTTAGAGCAATAAATTGGCAGGGATGCAATAGATTATTCATAACTGCTGTACACTTTCATTAGTGTTGGGTGCCGGTGACCCAGAAGATAGAGTATTCATCTATAAATCATGAGATTACTTGTTCAATAGACTGCTCCAAAAGTCCGCATGAATTAACAGACATAGATCATTAAATTGAGTCATATTTGTAAATAAATTATACATTTGAAAAAAAAATATTTTAAAGAAAAAAATAGAAATGGAAAATAGGTGACTTCTGACACAATTGTTTGGGCATGATTTTAATTTAGGATGCTGAAAACAATTGTATGACACACTTTTAACACATTTATAAAAATTTATTCTTTCCTTTCCACTTTACAATTATGCACCTCTTTGTGTTTGTCCATCACATAGCATCCAGATGAAACAGATATGTATGTGGTTGTAACATGACAAAATATGAAAAAGTTCAAAGGGGGTGAAAGCTGTGTGCCAAAATTCTTAACAGCGTTAGCCAGCATCTTGACATGGTCTTTGGCTTTTGTTCTGGGGTTGATTTTTAAATTTTAAACCAAAACATCATCTCTGAGATGCAGAACCTTCCTGCCCGGTATGGTCACTGGACTCCATTATGTTCAGACTTGCATATAACTGCTTGAATTAATAAATGTCGCACTGTCAGGTATCTCTGGAAATTGTACCGGGAAATGAACCAGACTTGTGGAGGTCCATAATTCTTGTTTCCATACATTTGCTGACTTCTTCAGACATTTCCATGATGCCTGACAAGGAAGCACTGTGTTATGTGTTGCCTTAAATAACTCAAATGCTAATAAGAAGCTTACAAACCTTACAAATCAATTGCATCATCATCTTGACTCTTGCAAATCGTTCAGCGGTATAGGGATCTAAAGGAAAAGTATATAAATGACATCAAATGCGTATGAAAAACAGGTCATATTATCTTTTATTACATAAACTGGTCACCGGCTGAAAAGCCAAGGCACTGCACACACCTATTTTTTTGCTTATTCATTTCAGAACTGTCATTTTTTCTGTTAAAACTGTTAAAGCTTAAATCCTGTAATCTATGTTGTCCTATTAACATCCCAAATTTGTAATCAAGCGGATTCTCAGTATTTGCTGAGGTTAGGAACCACAGCTGCCCGCGAATAACTACAACCTGCTAGTACTTATATGTGCTCTTCTAATCTGGAACAAACGTCCAGACAACTGCAAAGCCACTTAAACCCAGAGCACATCACCCCCATTTCTAAAGTACTCTAAAGACCACTCAGGTCCTCTAATTCCAGTCTAATCAACATCCCTAGAATTAGAACCAAACAGGAGGAAGCACCTTTCAGTTTCTATGTTTCTCTAATCTGGAACAAACCTCCAGACAACCACAAAGCTGCTGAAACACTGAATTGTTTTAAACCAAAAACGTATCTGTTTAGAGCTGCCTTTGAGTAATGTTTTCGTGTATCATATTTTTTGTGTGTGCTTCTTGCTTTATTGCTTTTTTTACTTTATATGCTTTGTCTGTGTTTTACTACTATTTTTATTTTATCCCCTTAATCATGTAAAGCACCTTGAATTACTTTGTTGTTGAAAGTGTGCTATACAAATAAAGTTGCCTTGCCTTCCTTGAGACCCAATATAAAAAAAGCCTAACTGCCTGTTTTATCAGTTCAAACACCAAATTATATGCATTAATATGCACAGTGGAAAGTGTCTTAGCAATGCTGCGGAAGCAAGCATCTGCAGTCTTCCTCATCTCCAACTCTTGGGGGTAAATCCAATCAGAGCCAAGGCAAATAAATGTTGCTCCTGAATCCCCTGACTTGCAAAATGCCAGCCAATAGCATGTCAAGAAGCATTGTACCTAGGTATTTCAGCTTCCCAATCTGCATTTTCTGTAAAATATTTTAGAAAGAAATGTGGAAGTGGTCCTCAGACAATTTGATAAATATAATTTTTACTCTAACCAACAAATATAATAAATCATATGTTGATCTTGTAAATACAGAATGAAATACTGTCTTCTTTTGCAAACGTTACTTATTTGAAATTTGTATCTTGCCTGTGTTGTCAACTTGCCTGTGTTGTCAACCATAAGCAAATTTCATGAGGGATGTCTATCTTATGCTATATCAGGGGTCTGCAACCTTTTAAATCCGAAGAGCTATATTTGCCCAAAGTCCAGCTAAGAACAACAAAATAACTTACAATATTATGAATAGCCATACTGGAAGATCCAAAGAGCCACTTGTATCTCCTGAGGTGCACTATATGTAAACATTTTCAACTACACATATTCTCTGGAAGTACTGTGAGATGATTTGTCTAGAAATGAAACAAAAAATAGCAAATATCATTAGCCTAACCTACCTTTTCAAGAAGAATTGAAAATGATTTCCTATGGTTTATTTAGGGAATTACTAGAAAGCTCATTTCAGACAGTTCAATACATGCTGAAAATTAAAGGTTGTCATATACAGTACCAAACTGACTTAGAAGCTTGTTAGAATTCCAAAACACTGAATGTTTGCTCAATGCTTCCATTGTTTCCATGTTTCAGTAAATCACTACACCTATTTTCTGTCTTCATGGCTCTACACAAAAAATGTGGGGTCACTCAAGAATTTGCACAGTAATGGAAATCAGTTTCCAGGTCACTGTGTGCACCTAGTGGTACTCTGTCAAAGCACAGCCTACTCTTGCTAAATTTTCCGTACTGAATAGCAGGCCTATGATCCCCCCCTCTTGTTTTAAACAGGTCATCGGAATATCAGCACAGTGAATGTGCTGCAAGTCAGCTGGACTCAGAAAAGATTAAGGCAATACAAGAGTGTGTTCTAATTGGATATAGGGCTTGTAAAAGAACTGCCTGCTTCGAATGTGAAAGAAACTCAAGATGGAATTTACAAAGCAATGTAACTTCTTCCATTTGTTGCAACTGTTTTGCATGTGTAATCTGGTTTATTCATGTACAAAACAAATACAGATACATAGAGATACCAATACTCCCATCAAGTCTAGGAGATGTGAGCATTTCCCCCCCTTTTTTGCATTAGTTTAAAGCTGTACCCCCCTCGGCCATAAACTCTGTGTATGCAGAAGTGATCAAAGAAAGTATTTTACTTTTAAATATTTTTTGTTTAACAGAGGAAGCCACGTTATAAGATGACAAGGTGCTCAGAAAATGACATAAACAAGGAATAATCACATTCCAAATGGCATTTCTAAATTAATAAGAGAGATGGGTGATTTTAAACCAGCAGAATATAAAACATAGAGAAATAATGGAGTCACAGAATGAATATAATAAATAAATATAAAATCTAAAAGGGGTCTCAGTATGGTCTAAAAGTTAATTTGGGTGTATTGTAAAGCCAGGAGAGGATTTTGGTGGGTTGTTGTTTAGTTGTTCTTTTACGCTACAACTAACATCAGCTTTAAACAGATAATATACAGTATTTTATTGCAATCTGTGTGATACAAGCATTTCCGATCTATGGAAATGTGAAACTGTTTGCTTTGACTGTAGTTTATGTAGAAATAAAAAACTAAAAGTGAACCTTCCCTTAAATACATGAATATTATGTTATTTGAATGTGTGTGAACTGTTTGAATGCAGAGAAACACTGATTGGTTGATATAACTACTTTAAAAACAAATCTGCTGTTTGCATAAGGTTTTGGAATGATAAGGAAAGACAAACTTGGATATGCATTTGGATTTGTGCCTTACAGTCTTTAATCTGGAAAAATAATTTATTCAAACATGCAAATAATTGAAAATATGGTCTCATTTTAAAGTAGAGGGCTGGTACATTGGCAACCAAACCCATTAGTCCAGTGTTTGTTTATCCATTTAAAGCAACTTGAAGTGTTTACAATTTATTAAATCTAAATTTAAATTCAGGATAAAGGACAGGCAGCTCCCTTGAACCCACATGAAGCCAGCTTAGCAAGGCAAAAAGAAAAAGGGCACATGCAGCAGGCAAACCCAGCATGTGGGGAATCAGAGCACCTGTACCAGAGAAAAAAGAGAGCCAGCAGGAATGGGGGGAGCAGATGGTCATGGCTGTCACATTATCATGGAAATATACACCAATGTGTATTTTATAAATCAAAAGCCACTCTCTCTTTACTGCTGATGTTCAAAAACTTTAAATGGCTCTTTTGAAAAGACACCTCAAACAGGGAATGATTGACAACCCCCCCCCCCAACAACACAGGATTTTCTCTATTTATAATTTGAATGATGGTACTGCCTATATGTGTCAGAATCTGATTGTGATTTTGTTATGTGCTTTGTATTTTATTTAAGCTATTTTTCTTTTAACATGGAATTTAAAGTCTAAGAAACACATTTTCTTTAAGATACATCTGGCAACATAAATTTATATTTAATAGAGTCCTGCAGAGAAGTCAGCTCATTGTTCAGTTCAGGCAATCAACAGCTATGCCCTGCCAGGAATCCGAAACCCAGCTTGGGTAATAAGTTGGCCAAACCAGACCACAGATGTTAAAACACGAAAGCTACTCACCATGCATGGTGGATTCCATCCCAAATCCAGTATCTACAGGCTATACACTAAGCACATAGAAGGAGGCAGAGGTCTAGTGAGCATCAGAGCCACTATTCAAGATGAAACATCCAAGCTCAAAGAATATATCAGGAAGATGGCCTCAAGGGATGAAGTGCGCAGTGAATGTTTAAGACAATGGAAACTGGAAGACAAGGAGCTGTAGGAACCATTGTGGGAGTAGAAAACATTGCATGGGATGTACCAATGACAGATAGCTGAAGTGGCTGATGTGACTGATATTAATTCCTTGAAGAGCTACAGCGACACTTAATTTCCCTCTGGGATCAACGAAGTATTTTTGAATTAAATTTAATTGAACTGAATGGCCAAATCATTCCAATGGCTAGAGAGGGCCAGGCTGAAGAACAGCACATAAGTACTGACCATGGCTGTACAAGAGCAGGTCTTGAGCACTAAGGCAATAGAAGCCCAGATCTACCATACCAGGCAAGATCCCAGGAACAGGCAAAGCAAAGAGGCCCCAGAAACAATCCAGCATCTCACAGCAGGGTGTAAGATACTAGCAGGAAAGGAAAACATGGAACGACACAACCAAGTGGCTGGTATAGTGTACCGAAAATACTGAAGACTGAAGACCTCCGGGGTCAATGTGGGATTCACCTGCCAAGGTGGTGGAGAATGACCGAGCTAAGACCTTGTGGGGCTCCCATATTCAAACAGAACATGGTAATGACCAACCAACCGGACATTGTGAACATGGATAAGCAGAAGAGGACAGCTGTTATGATCGATCTGTCCATCCCAGTCGATGGAAACATCAGGAAAAAGGAACACGAGAAACTGGAGGAATACCAAGGGAGAAGAGCTAGAAAGAACCTGGCAGGTAAAGGCAACTGTAGTGCCCGTGGTCATTGCAGCACTCGGGGCAGTGACCCCCACACTGGAGAAGTGGCTCCAACAAAAACCTGGAGAAACATCTGACATCTCAGTCAGAGTGCAGTGGTAGTAACAGCTGTGATACTGTCAAGAACACTCAAGCTCCCAGGTACCAAGCTGTAGTAGAAGAGCCACCCGCTCCATGCAGCGGAGGAATGATATATATATATATGCAGAAAGAGAGACAAAGGGAGAGAAAAAAAAACAAGAACCCACAGCAACAGACAACATATACATTAATGACAACAGCATAACTTAAAGCACATGGTACCAGTTAGTACAAGATGTATTAGTGGAAACCGAAGCCCAAGATAGTGTGTTGGTGTGGATTCTCAGTTATCCACTACATAGTAGTCTTTAGAGTGGACTGGACTTCTCTTGTTATCTTGAAGACGTTTCACCTCAAGCTTATAAGGGCTAGTCAGGAACAATCATTCTAATAGTACAATAGAAACCACTAATAAGGCCATTTTTTACTTCTAACGAGGCCGTCAGAGCCACATGCCCCCTGGACCTACCCCTCTTATCCTTTCCCTGAGACGGTCTTTGCAAATAACGATCCTGGCGATCCCCCTAACGATTCTGAGCTGCTTTGGTCACATGTCCTAAGGTGTGGGTTTCTGTGGAACTGCCTGAGGAGCGGAGCCAAAGCTGCACTAAAGACAATAGGAAGCAGCAATGTTCTGGGTCACTTGCAGCTGTCTGATTGACTTTTTAGGCAGACCTGGAGGACACTGTTGCAGTAATCATTCCAACTAAAGATACACGCATGGATGAGTTTTTTGAGTTCCAGTCCTTTTAATGTTCTTCAGCTGATTGAAGGCTGATCCTGCTGTTACCTTCATAGCTTCGTTTCCACTGAGCGGAACAGTGCGGCTCAGTCCGGTCCGGTCCGGTCCAGTCCGCTATTGGGTTATTCTGACTTTTCATGGGAGCATTTCCACTGCCTATGAACTCTCCTTGAGCAGGCGGGGTTTACCTTGAAAGCTGGCATGGCATCATACTGGAGGGACGAGGAAGTAGGTGATGCGTGGAAAAATACAGAAGAAGACGAGGAAGAAACAACAACAATTGAGTTCATCCAGCAGCTTATGGTTGTCTTTCTTGCTTTTTTTTTTCTTTTTACACAAATACGACTGCTGTGTTTAATAAAAGGCTCCGTGTGGAACAGAGGACCAGTGTGTAAGGTTGTCGCCGGGGTGACGTTTAAATTTACCGCTGTTTTTAATGAGTTCACCCAATCAAAAGACTGTGTTATGTGACGCCAGTAGCTCCACCTTAACCATATCGGCATTGTCCTGTGAACCGTGAACCTACACCTAAAGGGGGACCATGAATGGACCGGTACGGTCCTGCTGTATGGACTGCTTTTACAATGGAAACAGACAAAAAGGCTGATCAGATCGGACTGAGCCGGACACATTTTGTTTCTGTTCAGCTGGAGAAAGTTGTGGCACATCCATCCATTGATTTGCTGATGCATTTACTTAGGGTTTGGATGGGTTATAAATCGCCTGTGTTGGAGGTGATTTTTTGTCAATCTAAGCTAAGGCCTCCTTTAAAGGAACAAACACCAATTACATTTTCTGACTCTCTCAGGATAGGAACTCTCAGGCTCTTGTTTCACCTTCCAGCATGTTCGTTCATTTCTGTAAAAAGGCGCAACAAGAAGGAACAGACAACAGTTATGAATTTTGCCATGGAAGAACGTCTGCAGATGGGCTCAGCAATCAACTGAGCAATCTTTTTGCATCTCCGCATAGCTTTTATTTGAAACAGAAGTTCAACCCCCGCCCCAAAAATTTTTTCACAGAATAATGGTCCATGGTTCTTCACAAAAGGCAACGGGTGATGTACTACACTCCTCTTGATTGCTTAGTGTTGCTAAGTGTTTTCACATGCCCTGCAGAATCAGACCCCCCTAAAACAACTTTGTGCACTCTGTATGAACTCTAAACAAGTCATATATTAAGCAGGAACATAATTTTTAAAGGTCACATGCAAGTCATCTATCAGCCGGAACATAACCCTAAAGACCACATGCCTCCTCACGCAGATGTCTTTTCCCTGTCCCCCTGTTAGACAAAAGACTTAATTTTACACACAAAATAAGTGTACGCTCAACATTTACAGAATTTTTATCTCTTCACCTGGTGACATTATAATGTAGAGCTCAGTATCATCTGCAAGGGAAAGCTCCAGGGGGTTGCAGCGACGAGCCCACTGTCTCCGTCGGCATGTCCAGGAACCAATATCCCAGAAGGCCAACCAGCCCCCGACCCAGGAGGTAGTCTCTTTCATTCCAGGGTGAAGGCAAGCAGACCACCAAAGCCCTTGCAGTAGCAGAGCAGCCCAGTGTAATCCACCTTAAAGAGTAACTAAACCCCAAAACAACTTTTCTTTTTGCTCCTAAACCGTATCAAGGGGTCTTTACCAATGCAATCTTTCAGTTTCTGTGATTTTTTTTAATTTATTTTTTTCATGTAAACCTTTTTAAATCTACACTTTTTGGTCTCAAAACGTCTTAGTGCTGCCTTCTTAGGGTTGAAGTGTGGCTACTGCATTTAAAATTTGTGATTGGCAGAGAGCGGTACATGTTTTCCACTCTTCACGTCACAGGCATGGTCTGAAAGACACGTCCCATGGGTTTGGGTATAAAACCATCTCTCAGACACACTCGCCCCGTGGCGAGTTTGGAGTTGGAATTGCAAGTTTTGATCGATTGCGTTTTTCAGGTTACCATTATTATCACATTAGCACCTAATTAGCATAGCTAACATACTGTTTTGAACATTAGCCTATGTTAGCATTACCACTCAGAGACTGGACCCATCCTGTCTCCCTCTGCCTCAGCAGTATCGGCAGCGCTTGCCTCGAGCAGCGCTGACTCAGCACCCTGAGCCAGAGGCTCAAATTGATACGGCTTGGGGTGGCTGGACTCCATAAAGCCTCCCTCTACCTCCGGTGATGGCGGAGGAGATCGGCTGGCTCAGGGCGCTGAGTCAGCGCTGCCCGAGGCCGGTGCTGCTGAGGCAGAGGGAGACAGGATGGGTCCAGTCTCTAAGGGGTAATGCTAATGTTCAAAACAGATGAACATCGATCAGATTGTTTAGGCGCAAAACTGTTAACGTCGCTTCGGTTACTATCCATGTTTCAGTGTCAAATTAAGCGAGGTGTCACTTTCCCCTTGCCAAACCCCTATGTTCCCCCCTCCGCTCATCTTCCACACTTGGCCATGGCCCTTCGTGGCTCCTGGCACTGCCCACTTTGATAGAATTTTTCTAATGTTGTCTGGGGGCGGGGTTATGATTTTTCATGGGGTTCAGTTCCACTTTATTTATTTGATTTTTTAATTTTCTTTTTTTCAGTTCAGTTCCACTTTAAACATCATCATACTGCTAAGCACATCATTCTGGTGACTGCAAACCTTTATATGGAGCTTTATCATTTTTAAACAACTGATTTAACTGATTAAAGTAACTTCAGCATTGATAAGATAAATATTATGGTAAAAACATGCTACAGGTCAATAGTATACCCATTCTACCTCCATTACACTTGTTTTTTGGGGTTTCTAGGTCAAAAACTTACATGCAGCTTTGCCTTAGTATATTTGTGGTCCACCTAAATGAACACGTTGCCTGAATTCGCATCTCATTAGTTTATCTTTAAAAGCAGAACATCAAAACAGCAAGGCGTGCCAGCTGGCTAAGGAAGCCATTTTATTGTGACTAAACCATCTTTGCCCCCTTGGCCTGCATGTGCTGTGGCATTCTCAAGACAGAATCATTCAATAATTGCTCTAAGACAAGTTGTAGCCATGGGTGTTCCAGAAAGCATTCACTGCTTATAATTATTGCAATGTTTTTTCTGTCTTGGATGAGTAGTAAGGAGGTCCTGAAGGGAAGTAAGGTTATGTTTTCAACAAAAAAATCTAACTGAGTAGTCTCAAACAACCGCAGCATGGGCAAATCCCCCCTCAGGCATTTACATAAATATATTAATTTTTAACACACTAGAGACACAGTGCATCAATGCAACAAATTAACAATTTCCTATAAGACCACAAAGTACAGTACGTGCTTTTAGATATTCCACTAGCAGAAACTACATAAAGAGAAAATATTTCTTGCCCACTGTTCTGATGCAAAGATTCCAATCCTTTTGGGGTAAGCTTATTTTTTTGCTTGTTTAAACGATTTTACAGCTAGTCAGATACACTTTACATTATTGCTGACCTCTTTCCACAACAATGTATGGTCTATACTATAGATTTGTAAGTTTTACACCTCAGCTTCAAGGGTTGCGGTTTGAATTGCATTTGCATTTTGTTTCTAAATTAGAAAAAGTCAGCCTCCTGACCAACAGAAGTTACTGCAACAACTGAATAATTTATTCTAATTTAAAATACCTCTTGTTTTTAGATGGACAGTGTCAGTCAGAACTCTAATACTTACCGGTTTCATCCATAAAATATATATATTTTTTGTATTTGGTGTCGTCATTCTGGAACACCCAATGGTATCCACCTTTCAAGAATCTTTTTGTGTATTTGTAGTGAAGTTGAAGAGTATGGAGATGGTCCATCATTTTAATTGCTCCATCCATTATTTGCATTTCACTAGTTCCACTGGCACCAAAACTACTCATGTCTACCCCACACTATTACCAAGCTTGATTGTCGGCTCAATCAAATAATGTAAAGGTAGTTTGCTTTTTTCTGTGGGTAGTGTCAAATTATAGTCTTGGTTCAATGTGTCAGATATGTAGTCGGTGCTACTTAATGTTGACGTAAAAGTGGCTTTACTTTAGACAGATTTGGGTTTCCAGCATCTTCGAGTTCATTGTAGACCTAAGCCATGACATTTTGTAGGTTCTACACCATAATTAATTTCTTTTTATCTAAAGATAAGAGCTTAGTCCAAATTGTTTAAAACGTTGGTGTTTTGTCAACATTGAGCTCCTGGAATGGCTTTGACCTACACTCTAGTTTAAGGCCACGTCCACACGAAGCCGGTACGTTCCCTATCCAATATTTTTTTTTCCTCATTCTAAAAAGAAATTCCGTAAACACGGCGTCGTCTCAAGAAATATCTGCGTCCACACGAAACCACTGAAACCGATTGAAAACGGTGTAGTATATATGCCAGACCAGTATGGGGCGCTGTAATTCTGCCACAGAGATACACTATACATGGAGAAGAAGACTTTGAGCATGCGCATAACCTTGCGCACTGTATTTGAACCAAGAACAATAAATTTATAACAAAGCAATAGATTTTGCTGTAATAAAGCTAGTAGGCTTAGTAGCTTCTACAGCTCGAACAAAATCATGTAGTCCGCCATTATTGTTGTTGCAGTTATGTGTGACGCAGCCGAAACGTGATGTGATGACATCATCTCTTCACAAAATATACGGATTGGCTGTACACACGAAACCACAAGGGCGTCGTTTTCAGATTTATCCACTTTGGGACCCGGTTTCAAAAAATTGTGGTTTCAGCCTCCGAAAACGCCAGATCCGTGTGGACGAAACGCTAATACGGAAAAAAATTTATACGTATACAGTGAACCGCGTCTCTGTTTGGACGGGCCCTAAGATTGAGGATTGTACTTACGAGTTAGGTTTGGTTCCAGGGAACCAATCAATTTAAATCCTTGGTTCACCCTGAAAAAGAATAAAAGACAAAGACATTTCACTAATAAGACAATTATGCCAATTATAAGTGTATGCAATCTTCTGACTGGCACTGTATGTATAACCAAACACATGAGTAGTCTAATCCCCAATTTCCACTGCATGTGCTCCGCTCCGCCACACACTCCGCAGCAAAAACGCTCCCTTTGTAGTCAATGAGAGCATATCCACTGCTGCTGCCGAGCGGCGTCAGCCGCCGTTTCACCAGAAAGTCCGCAGTCAATCTACACAAATCACTAAGCACCAACAGTATATAGAACAACCCAATTTCCGGTTGTTTTTCTAAATAAATCAATAAAGACTGACTAGAATTTTTTACTAGAATTTTTTTGTATGCATAGCTATATTAATATAAACCTATGTATATTTATACATATGTTGTCCAAAATATCTTGACACAGAATAACAGAGATTAAGCGTTCTTCTCTGTTTGTCTTCCACAGAATGAAGAATTTTCTTCTGACTTCCGCATTTATTACTGGCTTTAATCGCGAGATCTCGCAATTCCCACGCATGCTTCTTTGAGCACCTCTGGGCTGCGGAGCGGACCGGAGCGGATCTAGAGCCCATTCAGTGGAAAATGCGAATGGCTGCGGAGTGCGTGGCGGAGCAGAGCGGAGCAAAGCGCATGCAGTGGAAGTTGGGAATAAGTCTTCTCCCCTTCCAGTCGGTCCATGAATCCCCTGAAAAAAAAGAATGAAAATCAGTGGAGCAATAAAAGTTATTTTCTGGTCCGTTTTGCTTTACGCCCTGAATCACACATATGCTGTAACTCAATTTAATGGGGGGGTATTATGCTTCTTCCAGGCACACATTACCCTTCTATAGCACACTCCAAAAAAATTGTCACCTTAAGTCTTTTAAAAGTCCGTCATATATCCAAATCCATCTTAAAGAAATTTACTTCCGTATTGGACGCCTTGATTTTCGCCTGTGCCTCTCTAAGACCCTCCTACTCTTTCTGACACTCCCCCTTCAGTTCGTCACATACCGTGCATCATGGCAGCATGCACGGAGTCGGAAAAAAAATCCCACAAAAGACGCGCAGCTGCAGCTGGTGTGTTATAATCAATGGCCGCTGGCTGCTCTGCTTTTTGACTACGACACTGGGGGCCGCCATTGCTCCGCCATTGCTGTAGTACCGCCATATAGCCGCTAGTCCCCCATTGGAATACATTGAACTTTAGACACATTAAAAACAACTTTAATGCCTGGTGCCTAATGTTTTTAAACTGCCTACAGCTACATATTGCTCCTGTGATTAAGCTGGGCTAGAAAAAACAGAGGCACCAGGCTGGTTAACATAGGATACATTTTCTAAATCTTGCATAATTAATGAGGGCCGGACTTGACAGGCCGTTTACGTCGCTGCCAGGCCCATCGGCTAGGCTAATAGCTCGCTGCGCAGCTGCATGGTGCTAGCAGAGGCTATCTGGCTGTGGTGCCGAGCTCAACCTAATGCATTCTGTGAGTTCTCTGAGTGTTTTCAGTTTGATATATTAGACTATTGAATAATTTGTGAGCCTAAGTAAAACAGGTTTGTAATGACAAAATGTAAGTTTTTTTTTTCCTTGTCTGTTTGACCACTATAACATTTTACTGCTGATATGCAGTGTGCGATTTGTGAAAAAGCAGACAGGGATATATATATATATATATATATATATATATATATATATATATATATATATATATATATATATGTTTTTACTTTTTATTCATGAAAATAACGACAGGTTTGTGCATGCAGGCTGCAGGGCATATTGCTCATTCGTTTACCCTTTAAAAACTGACAGAAAATGTGAAAAACAAAATTATCGTTGACATAAAAAAATTAAGATAAGATCAAATATATTAAGATGATTAAAATTAAAGATAAGAATTCACTTGACTTATCCAGTCATTGCAGGTGAGATTATTATTTCCCTGTCCCAGAAGCATATTTCATCTGACCAATAAAAGAAAAGTGTTTTTAATACAAAAAAAGTCAACCTTCAAATAATTATGTTCAGTTATGCACTCAATACTTGGTCGGGAATCCTTTTGCAGAAAGGACTGCTTAAATGCGGCGTGGCATGGAGGCAATCAGCCTGTGGCACTGCTGAGGTGTTATGGAGGCTCAGGATGCTTCGATAGCGGCCTTAAGCTCATCCAGAGTGTTGGGTCTTGCGTCTCTCAACTTCCTATTCACAATATCCCACAGATTCTCTATGGGGTTCAGGTCAGGAGAGTTGGCAGGCCAATTGAGCACAGTAATACCATGGTCAGTAAACCATTTACCAGTGGTTTTGGCACTGTGAGCAGGTGCGAGGTCGTGCTGAAAAATGAAATCTTCATCTCCATAAAGCTTTTCAGCAGATGGAAGCATGAAGTGCTCCAAAATCTCCTGATAGCTAGCTGCATTGACCCTGCCCTTGATAAAACACAGTGGACCAACACCACCAGCTGACATGGCACCCCAGACCATCACTGTCTGTAGGTACTTGACACTGGACTTCAGGCATTTTGGCATTTCCTTCTACCCAGTCTTCCTCCAGACTCTGGCACCTTGATTTCCAAATGACATGCAAAATTTGCTTTCATCCGAAAAAAGTACTTTGGACCACTGAGCAACAGTCCAGTGCTGCTTCTCTGTAGCCCAGGTCAGGCGCTTCTGCCGCCTTTTCTGGTTCAAAAGTGACTTGACCTAGGGAATGTGGCACCTGTAGCCCATTTCCTGAACACGCCTGTGCACGGTGGCTCTGGATGTTTCTACTCCAGACTCAGTCCACTGCTTCCGCAGATCCCCCAAGGTCTGGAATCGGTCCTTCCCCACAATCTTCCTCAGGGTCCGGTCACCTCTTCTCATTGTGCAGCGTTTTCTGCCACACTTTTTCCTTCCAACAGACATCCCACTGAGGTGCCTTGATACAGCACTCTGGGAACAGCCTATTCGTTCAGAAATGTCTTTCTGTGTCTTACCCTCTTGCTTGAGGGTGTCAATGATGGCCTTCTGGGCAGCAGTCAGGTTGGCAGTCTTACCCATGATTGCGGTTTTGAGTAATGAACCAGGCTGGGAGTTTTTAAAAGCCTCAGGAATCTTTTGCAGGTGTTTAGAGTTAATTAGTTGATTCATATGATTAGGTTAATAGCTCGTTTAGAGAACCTTTTCATGATATGCTAATTTTTTGAGATAGGAATTTTGGGTTTTCATGAGCTGTATGCCAAAATCATCAGTTTTAAAACAATAAAAGACCTGAAATATTTCAGTTGGTGTGCAATGAATCTAAAATATATGAAAGTTAAATTTTTATCATTACATTATGGAAAAGAATTAACTTTATCACAATATGCTAATTTTTTGAGAAGGACCTGTAGGAAGCATATTCCAACTGTTTAGAAAATCCTTGCAATAGTTGATCCTGAAAACGTCTCCAACTTCAATTGCCCCACAGAATAATCTTATGCCAATCAATTTGAATAGAATTAGGGATACTTAGTTAGGTTCAGTAACTGTCTCCTTTAAATTGCAGCTAACCCTGCCAACATGAAAAACATCCAGGAGAGGATTCCAAGCGGTAAACAACATAAAAAGGCATTGCAGTTAATGATCCATTGATCGCATTCATCTAGCTGGTAAAGATTTTGGCCTGTTTAATAATCCTGCAGTGGTTGCACCCATCACAGTGCTGAACCTGCAGCATGGAAGCATTCTGTTTAAACCATTATCTTAAATCTATTTGCCGCCGACTTGTGATGGACTTCCAAGTTAGCAGGGACAGTAGAATGCCTTTAAATTTGTCAAATGACAGAACTGATTATAGAATTTGCATTAAAATTGTAGTACAATTGTAGCTATTAAATCCAAGCAAGAATATAAAATAAATTTGCTCTCTTACATTGTAAGACCACATGCACCTCTGCATTTTTAGTTTTAAGGTGTTGTCAGTTAAAAATATAGTAAATAAACAAAGGTTTCATATTTATAGCTTGTTTGAATGAAATGTTAGAATTTCTTTTCCCTACAAATAGAACACTCTTTCATCTTAGTATGATTCTATTTTCATGGTTTGATTTAAATACAGAGGGACCCACATTTTTTATATTGTTTAACACCACAAAGACGTCAACAATTTATCTTGAAGAAGCTCAGAAACAACCGAAGATAAAGTGAAAATAGTTTAACTTCTCAACTTTGAACTTTAGACATTTTAGACTTTAGACAATATTTATTTAATGATGCTGGAAAAACAATTTTCTGATCATATATATATTTGTTTACATATTCAATTGGAAACTTATTGTGTTCTTCAAACTGCAAATAAGTATATTGGTGGTTTCCTGAGACTGTTTAAGTAGCTATAGATTCAGTTTCATAGTGAAACAGTTTTATGTTGATCATTTATAACAATATCCATGGACCAAACAAGCCTTCACACTACAATATAGATCAGCAGGTCAAATTTGTTTGCTGAAACAATCAACACTGGCCAGTTAATGTGTCAAATTCGAATAGTCATTGTTGGAAGGCTGAGGTTTGATGGGAAAGAAAAGAGGATATAATTTGTGCCTACAAATATTTCTCTTTTATTTGCAGCCAAGGAATCGAGGCATATGTTTAGAATTTGATTGTAGAACAGAATCACAATCCTTTTTAAAGCCATGCATTCTGTGATTGGCCCCCTGCCTAGCCATCTAGTTGATTTCACCCCAGTAAGATGTTATTTTTTCAAAAAAATTGTGAAGATTGCACATATATAAAAGATAGTTCAAGGAGGGTGAATTCTGCTAATCCCTTTCCGTTATGCTCTTAAGGAAAATCATGCTATCAGCCTGTTTATCACATATAGGTTCTATATAAACAGGGTTTCCTGAAGAGACTTAGCGAACAATTAAGATTTGGTCAATAAAGTAAAACTTGGTATCAACATTGTAAGTCAACTCAGGCCTACTGACTCTGAAAATATGCACATTTATATGAAAGAGGTAAAAAAATTAAATTCACATTAAATAATCCCTACTGTTTGAAATGCTCTCTGCAGAAGGCAAGGTAATTTTATAGCTTACTTTGAACAAAAAGATAATTCAAGGTGCTTTACATGATTAAGGGGTAAAATAAAAATAGCTGTAAAACACAAACAAAGCATATAAAGTAAAAACAGCAATAAAGCAAGAAGCCACACAAAACATATGATACATAAAAGGTTGAATATGGAACAATTTAATAAAAAGCTGTGTTTTTTTTAAATACTTCCAGGGGGCATTTAGAGGGGTGCAGAATGAAAGTACACCATTTCATTACAAAATTATATTGGAATTAAAATAAAATATAAATTTTGACGGGCACGATGTTGGCATTATATTTACATCTACCAGCCAATAGCGGGCGTCATTACGGGTTGCTTGATAGAATAAATAGTCTGTTCGGCACAGCGAGGCGCTGGGGGGGGGGGTTGGTAACCATATCTCCTACCGCTGCTACTTAGCGTAACCGTAGCTCCGACCGGCGGGGTCTGGGGTTAGGGGGTGCTTGTGTGATCGTAAAATCCAGAGAAAGCATGGGTCGCACAGATTAATAAAACCCAGCGCACCCGACAAACAGCGCTTGTAGTATGTATTTATTTATTTATTAAATAACTAATATGAAGACTTCCAGTTGAAGACATGCAAACCAAAGATAATCTAGCGTCAGTAAGCTAAGTAAAAAGAATGAATGATAGCAGGCTAACAATAGCAAGCCAAAGTAGGACTGTCAGAAATTATGCATCTAATGCATCTAATGGATAGAAAGTCTAACATTAAATACTGTTGTAAAATAAACTTATCAGTTGAAATTAGTCCTTACCCTGTACGATTCGTAACTGGACATGGTGCAGACTGGTCACGTCACGTATTGGCAGCGAACCTGGCATCCCGACAGCTGGAAACCTCGTTCTGTTATTGCAACTACCACCTGTGCTCACTAGATGTCGCTATGGTGATCGGGTTCCATATTCAACCTTTAAGTCGTTATTGAAAGGCAGCTCTAAACAGATACTTTTAAAAGTACTAAGTGTTTCAGGAGCTTTGCAGTTTTCTGGAAGTTTGTTCCAGATTAGAGGAGCATAGAAACTGAAAGCTCCTTCTCCATGTTTGGTTCTAATTCTAGGGATGTTGAATAGACTGGAATTAGAGGACCTGAGTGGTCTGGGTGGTTGGTACGGTGACAACAGGTCTTCAACATATTTTGGTGCCAGGCCATTAAATGATTTATAAACTAGTAGGAATATTTTGAAATCTATTCTCTGAGCTACCGAAAGCCAGTATAAGGACTTAGAACTGGTGTAATGTGCTCTACTTTCCTGGTTCTAGTGAGGACACGAGCAGCAGCATTCTCGATCAGCTGCAGCTGTCTGACTGACTTTTTAGGCAGACCCCTGAAGACGCTGTTGCAGTAATCAATCAGACTAGAGATAAAGCACATGGATGAGTTGTTTTCAGTCCTTTAATCCTAGAAATGTTCTTCAGGTGGTAGAAGGCTGGCCTTGTTATTGCCTTTATGTGACCCTGGAGGTTCAGGTCTGAGTGCATTACTACACCTAGGTTTTGAGCCTGATCGGTAGTTTCTAGCTGTATTAACCGAAGCTGTGTGCTGACTATTGATCGTTCCTCTTTAGGTCCAACAGTAATTACTTCTGTTTTGTTTCTGTTCAGCTGGAGAAAGTTATGGCACATCCAACCATTGATTTGCTCGATGCATTTACTTAGGGTTTGTATAAGTTCAAAGTCACCTGGTGACATCGTAATGTAGAGCTGAGTATCATCTGCATAGTTATGGTAGCTAATATCAGATATTATATCAGAGGGGCCCTAAGATGGAGCCCTGGGGCACCCCACATGTGATTTGTGTTCATTCAGATGAACAGTTTCCTGTTAAAACAAATAAGTCTCTGTTCTTTAGGTAGGACTCGAACCAGCCAAGTACTTTACCAGAGAGTCCGACCCAGCTCTCCAGTCGTTCTAATAGTCATGATCAACAGTGTCAAAAGCTGCACTGATGTCCAACAGAACCGGCACTGTGGTTCTACTATAGTCTGTATTTATGCGGATGTAATTGAAAACTTTGACGAGGGCTGTCTCGGTTCTGTGGTTTGCACGGAAACCAGACATCAAAAACGGTTTGTCAATGTTAGTAAGCTATTTAATTGGTGAAACACAGCTTTTTCAATTATCTTACTGATGAATGGAAGATTTGAGATCGGTCTGTAGTTCTGCATTAACCTGTTGTCCAGGTTTTTCTTCTTTAGTAATGGTTTAATAACTGCTGTCTTCAAAGCCTGGGTGAAGATACCTGCTAACAGGGATGAGTTAACAATTTGAACCAGATCAGACCCAATGACAGGAAGAACTTTCTTTAGAAAAGCTGTGGGTAGGATATCAAGGATGAGGAGCTTAATTGGATAATGATTGGATAATTGGATTGGATAATGATTGGAATTGGATAATGATAATGATACAGATGCGTAAGCGGCACGTTACGTAATAGATACAAATCCAAATAGCAATTCCCTTGATTTCTGTTCCTTTAAAAACAGCATGATTCAAATGCAGTTATTGAGAAATAAAATTACCGCATGTCTACATTGGGATTGGTCTATTAAAGACCTCCAACAGATCAATCAACTTCAGAGGTGTCTGAAGAAAATCACATGAAAGTGGAGTTCATCTATAAAAGATCAGATAAAAAGTTTCTTTTTCGTTTTAAGACAGTACCCTATGGGGGTTAACAAACCATCTTAATTTAGGTGAAGTCATGCTTAGAGTTTATGTTGTAATAATAAACATATAATAATAAACTACATCTAGCAAACAAGCCAACAACAACAAAAAATCGATAAAGAAATGAATGCAATAATTAACCCAGCAGGGTGGCAATCATGGTGACAGCATGTCCATTCTATCAAATGAGACAAGACAAAAAATTTTATATTCATAGCAGCATAGTGTTAATGTGCAGAGCTTCTCTGGCGACAATAACAAGAGCAGCATGCTCTCTGTTCTGAAGGTAAAATAATGCTGCTGGGTGTAACTAGGAGTTTATCACATGTGAATGCACATTTTTTTGGCCTGTAGGCGCTTCTCTCCAGTGAGTAAGCATTCTTGTCTTGGAGGTTCTCTCTCTGAAACAACACAGGATAAAGATCCCACATTGTGTGGAGATGATAATGAACAGATATTGATGGAGCGGTGTCAGTAAAGAAATAATTTTCTGCCTTTTTTGAGATGATTTGGGAGTATGCATGACTAAATGGGAAGAAATAACCTTTAAGCAGTCAACCTCTTGTAAATGTTTGCTTTTATTTCTTTAAGTTTCACTACTCAGTATTTTTCCATAAGTAAAAAGTACATTCAGTCCTTCCAACAATAGTTTCCACCTTTATTAATTTTTCATTCTGCTCCTTTGAAATCCAATCATTTGAACAACAAATAGTGGTTTGATTTCCCACTTGCTGAAGCATATTTCATTCTCTATGCACGTGACAAAGCACAGCCCCAGAGAGTGTCTTTTAGAGAGAGAAACGTTCTTGTTATTTCTAGCTATGTGTAGCTCAATATTCTAATCATTAAACATTATGCTTCTCTGCTGTGCAGAGTCAGAATTGCACACAAAGCATGAAGAGCCTAAACCTGCTATGGGATTAAAAGCAAGCTTTGAATGGCTAAACAGTGAGAACTCTCGAAGCTGACAGTCTTTTCAGTGTGCCTGCTTCATGAATCAATTCCAACATCAAATGTGACAGCCATAGATTTAACAACTTCGTCTGGATCTTAGAGAACAAAGTTGATTTCTGTGTCGCTGCCAAACTTTCCTCTTTAATGCCTCATTCTAGGGAGGCACTATTGACTGTGTTGACTCATGTTGAACTGGAATTGATATTCTTACCCAGTACCACACTTTCTGTCTATCTTGCAAACTATCAGTTTTTCTCACACCTGCAGCTCCTTCTCTTCAGCACTTTAGTAAAATTATGAGCATGATATCAGTTGGAAATCTCTTTCACATGTTCTCTTTCCTGAAACTACAGTTATCCTGTAATGAATTTGCTGTGAGGAAACTGAGTCCAGCGGGAGAAATGGAAGGAGGGTGGAAAGAGATTGTGAGAGCTGCTTGTAGAATTTTAAAGATCCATTATCTCAAATGGTGCTGATTTAATAACCACGAGGGGACACTGGAGTATTACATCCCTTTCTGGTTTAATGAAAAATTCACCTAAATTATGTCATGTTCAACTGAAAGTATTCCTCTAATTCCATGCAATGCACCTTGAATGATAGGAAGTAAATGCATGCTGCAGAAGGTAAAGAGATTCTCTGAGAGCGAAATAAAATGACTGATTTCCTTTGCTGATTCAGCAGAGTGGGAGTTGAGCTGATTTCTTAAGGATTTGTTATTCCATGTGTCAGTGGCAGCAAGCGTAGGAAATGTAAAATAATTGCTCCAATCTTTCCAATCTTCTGCAATGTTTTCACATCACTGACTAACTGAGTATCTTGTGAACTGTGAAACATGTGAATCATACACATTGACAAGCACTTCCTGCCACACTGAATTTTCTTTTTTTCTCTTTGTGGTAATTTTGTCTCTTCCTACTTCCATTTATACCTGTGCACTTAAACTAATGCAGATCAGTACTTTTTTAATGTAAAAATATGTACACAATTGTGAAAATGTTATGTCACACTCCATTCTTTGGACTCCTATGAAATAACCAATGACAAAGATTGACCTCTGATCAAACTAATCTGAGCAACTCTGAGCAATTTATTTCTTGTAACCATATTTTTTAAAGTTACATAACCACTTTTTAGTCCAGTAGATGGACTCTTGATCGTTCCTCTTTAGGTCCAAAAGTAATTACTTCTGTTTTGTTTCTGTTCAGCTGGAGAAACTTATGGCACATCCATCCATTGATTTGCTAGATGCATTTACTTAGGGTTTGGATGGGTTCAAAGTCACCTGGTGACATTGTAATGTAGAGCTGAGTATTATCTGCATAGCTATTGTAGCTAATTCTATTGGTTGTTGTAATCTGAGCGAGTGGGAGCATGTAGATATTATATAGGAGGGGCCCTAAGATGGAGCCCTGGGGCACCCCACATGTGATTTGTCTTCATTCAGATGAACAGTTTCCTATTGAAACAAATAAGTCTCTGTTCTTTAGGTAAGACTCGAACCAGCCAAGTACTGTACCAGAGAGTCCAACCCAGTTCTCCAGTCATTCTAGTAGTATATCATGATCAACCGTGTCAAAAGCTGCACTGAGGTCCAACAGAACCAGCACTGTGGTTCTACCACAGTCTGTACTTATGCGGATGTCATTGAAAACTTTGACGAGGGCAGTCTCATTGTTGTGGTGAGCACGGAAACCAGACTGAAAAACAAGTGGTTGGTCATTGTTAGGAAGCTATTTAACTGCTGAAACAGAGCTTTTTCAATAATCTCACTGATGAATGGAAGATTAGAAATTGGCCTGTAGTTCTGCATTAACATGTTGTCCAGAATATTATTTTTTAGCAGTTATTTAATAACTGCTGTTTTTAAAGCCTGGGGGAAGACACCTGACAGGAGGGATGAGTTCACTATTTTAATCAGATCAGACCCAATGACAGGGAAAACTTTAAGGAAAGCTGTGGTTTGGATATCAAGACAGCAAGAGGAGGAGCTTAATTGGTTAATGATTTCTTCTAGTTTTTTTTTGTGGTTTAATTCATGGAATTCAGAAAGTTTTTCTACATTGGTGTTAGCTGGGTGTAACAATGGTGGTCGGTTTGGTGCTGCAGTACATACCGACCTTCTAACTGTTAAAATCTTTTCAGTGAAAAAGTTGGCAAATTCATTGCCGGCCCTGGTAGAATTTAGTGCAGGTGCTAATGTCACTGGAGGATTAGTTAGTCTTTCCACTATTGCAAACAGAGTCCTTGCATTATTAATGTTTCTGCTAATTATTTCAGAAAAAAAACATTCCCGAGCTTCTTTCAAAGTTAACTGATATATGTTCAGTCTCTCTTTGTAGATCTCACAGTGAACCTGTAGTCGAGTTTTCCGCCATTTTCTCTCGGCTCGTCGACACTCCCTTTTTTCGCAACGTACCAGTGGATCGCTTGTCTACGGAGACTTCTTTCTACCTGAGACTACTTTCACTTTAGTCGGAGCAATGGAATCAATGATGTCTGAGATTTTCACAAGAAAATTATCTACCGGCTTGTTTACTGACTCCATACTCCGCACAGGTGTTTCTGTATACTACACCAGCCACTTGGTTATGGCGTTCCATGTCTGCTTTGCCTGCCAGCATCTTACACCCTTCTGTTATGTGCTGGATTGTTTCAGATGACTCTTTGCACAGCCTACACCTTGGGTCTTGTCTGGTGTGGTAGATCTCAGCCTCTATCGCTCTGTTGCACAGAGCCTGCTCCTGTGCTGCCAGGATGAGTGCCTCTGTGGTGTCCTGTAGGCCAGCCCTCTCTAGCCATTGGTAGGATTTCTTTAAATCACCCACTTCAGTTATGTTCCGTGGTACATCCCATGTCACGTTGGTTGAGTCAGTATTGGCATATCATTGCCATGTTTGAGCATCGTTTTTTGAGCCACATGGAGAAACCACTCAGAGACTGTTGTATGTTATTGTCATTCATCAAATTAGAAATGGAGATCTGTTCCGGCAAGGTCTGAGGGGAGGAGAGAGAAAGATGTTAGGGAAGTAGCCGGAGGTAATTGTGGTTGTTGGTCCAGGGGAGTAACCTGTTGTCCCAGGGCTTGTTGCCAGATAGTATGTTAGAGAGCGGGCATGCAGAAGAACTCATGGGTAGAAGGAGCTGCGGATGAACCCTAGGGCTGAGGTTCTACTATGGAGTAATGGACAGCTTGGAGTTGGTTTAAAAGAGACTGGAGCACAGAGAGGAGATGTGCTCGTACCAGAAATCCTTCGGAATCCAAGGGTCTGAGGATTCAGGAGAGAGACTGGGTAAGACATACTTTAGGGCTGATCTCAGGAAATGTAGGAGACAGAAGTCAACGGCACACCCAGCATACTCATCACACTTACACTCCAAACACTGTGATTACAAGCAATTGAATAGATGACCCAAATAAAGTGGCCAGTCCATCATCAAGTAAATTAGGCAGTTTATTTCTTCTAAAGAAAAACGTTGTCAGCAGCTTGTAAAACTGACATAATAATATGCTGAAATAACAAACAGGCAAAACCCATTAACCATTGTAAACTTGAACAGTGACATGCCCAAGTTTAGAAATGTGGACCGGTGGAGCCAATTCTTCTGTGTAAATTTGTTATTGTTATATAGGAATTTAGATAAAACCCTTTTCTATCCTCTGTTTCTCAAGTGTATTTTCTGTTATCTTTCTTTCTCAGTTTGCTAAACGCATTGCATTCTAAGAAAATGTTAGTTTGCATTTATTCTCAGCAAACGTCCTTTAAATTATTTCTCCTTTGCCTATCAGTTAATTATCTGACATTTTGGACAGAGTATTATAGTATCTAAAAAGAATAGACAACATCTTACAACTGTGTCCTCATGCTGAAAAATCAATTTAAGCCTTCTTATGGAAAACTAAGCTGTTGTTAACCATATGACCCATTTTCTTGAAGGGAAACAGCTCTGACAAGTGACGATGTGTACAGAAAAAGCAAATATGTGAAATTTTCCTCATCCATTTTAATCTTAAAAATTGTTTACTGTTAAGTTGTTAATCTTTTCTTGTTGACTTTTTCCCTTTAGAGAGTTTAAAGTCTGAAACAACTACTGTTCCACTCTGCAAGATGAATACAGAAGATTAATCATTAAAATTAACTGAATAAAATATGATTGACATTTCATGTTCCATCATACAAATATCTGCATTGTTTTAATCTTCTCTTTACTTCCTTTACAATCTTCTGCTGTTGATTTCTTCATCTTCCTAATAAAGACTTACAATATACATTTTTGTTTAGCTGTCATTTACTCCATCTCACAGAGCTTAACCTCCTCACAAAGATTCAGATCTTGACTATGTAATTTTTAAAAACTTATTGGCAAAACCAAAAAACAATATTTGATAACTTTGTATATTTACCTAAGTCTTGAATAACCCAAAACAGAAGTACAGTACTTGAAAGGAACACAATAACTTAAGTGCCCCGTAGAATCCAAACTTGGTTAAAAAGGCACAATAGAAGTGCAGCCCCTTTACTCTCAATACGATCAGGTCACAGTTGGCAGCTTATAGATGACATGCTCTCCAGGCAGGCAATGTTAGGGGCATGTGGCTGTCCAAGGCTGCGGCAAGCTACTGCATATAAAGGAAGAAGGAGACAAATGTCCCACAGGTGTGCTAATCAGTCGCACCTGGCACAGCTCCACAGGATACTCAGATCCACCTCTTCCACTGAATCTGAGCCAAAACCACACCCCAACACTACATCAGATGGATTGGGGATATTAGAGGAGAGGTATGGATTACAGTAAAATTAATGAGGTAAATAAAATTGATTGGAAAGGATCTCAGCGGCTAAGTTGTGTTATACAGACTTTGTACAAACAGCAGGAACAACATGGGACCGAAAGTCAAGGGGGTCTAAATACTAATCCAACTTATTTTAGACTTTAAGTCTAAATGTTGAAATACTTAAGAGGTAAAAGACAGCCATAATTGAGGTATGGAGTTGTTGCTTTTAATGTTGTTGTTTTTTATTGTGTTCATTGTAACTTAGTGTTTGTGATATAAAACCATCCATATGCTCAACAATCAAACCTAAATGCATAAAACCTTTTAATTAAGACATAAACTGATTATGTGTTTTTTAAATAATTTTGTAGGTGTTCTGGTAATAATTTAAATGACTTTAAAAAAAGCAATAAAGACAATTAGCAGATGTGTGAATTTGAGTCACATGAGATAATTGATTCAGACTCGAGTCAAATTTAATTACTTTTGCCTTGACTTGATGAAATCATACACAACTTTGTCAAGTCACATTTTTTAGTATAACACATTTCAGCAACAAGGCAGTTCAAAATGTGTTGCATAAAAAAAACATAAACACAAGAAAAAAAGAAACATTAAACCACAGTGGCAAAATAAAGAGAATAAAAAGTTGTGAGCCAGACTAGAATTAATCTAAGTTGCAGGTATGATTAATCAAAGGTAACTGAACAAATTGGGTTTTAGCCTTGATTTAAAGGAGGTCTGTGTTATCCAGGTTATTCTTCTTTAGCAATGGTTTGATTACTGCTGTTTTTAATGCCTGGGGGAGACACCTGACAGGAGGGATAGTTAACTATTTGAATCAGATCAGACCCAATGACAGGGAAAGCTTTCTTAAGGAAAGCTGTGGGTAGGATATCAAGACAGCAGGAGGAGGAGCTTAATTGGTTAATGATTTCTTCCAGGTTTTCTCTACCTTGGTATTGATTGGGTTGGATTGGTTTATTTCTGCTGAGTAGAGGTTCAAAGGGTTAGATCACGTCTTTCTGTTGGTTAATATAAGTTTTTGAACTTGTAAACCAGTATTTACTCATCGCCAATTAGCGTCGCCGTTGTCGTCGTCAGTGTTATTTGTTGAATGGATACATTAATAAATTTTTCTAAGATCGTCGGTAGTTTGTAGATGGTATGCATTAGAATAGATGGGGTTGTCGACACAGTGAGCTGGCTGTAAGGTTAATCTATTGGGTAACAGTTTTTCTTGATTGCTAAGACACATTTCTTGAAAGCTGCTCTCCTTTTCTCTAGCCTTTAGATGGGCAGAAGCCTTTGTGGAGGCCAGTTCCATTGAGGACACCCCCTTTGAGGGATTTTAGAGTTATTTAAGATTTCTTTCCCCCCCTACTAGAAGTGAAGAACACTCCAACAGAAAATTATGGAGTCTCAGGCAGGGTAATCGGTCAGTTGCTGATTTTTCTGTTGAGTTTTGCACACTAGCGGCTGAATAAGGGTGGAAAGCTCCAGGCCTTAAGGGCGAGTTTTATCATGCCCTAAATGATAGAGTTAAGGAAGATCTAGTCAGCAGAGACGAACCGGAATCTCTTAATCAGTTTATTTATTTAGCCATAAGACTAGACAATTGATGCAGAGAGAAACAGAGATCGAAGGTCCTCTCCACTACTACTCAGTTCAGGACCCAGCCTTTATCTCCCGTAAAGAATCCACCAAAATCTAGATCAGAATCGCCAGAACCCATCCAACTTGGCTGAACTCGTTTAACCCCAGAAGAGAGACAGAGACGATTATCCTTTGAAGCTGTCTCTATTGTGGTTCACCCCAGCATTTTATCTTTTCCTGCCCAGTTCGGCCAAAAGACCAGCCCGTCAGCGAGTTCAGGGGTCCTGATGGGCCAAATTGACAAAAGCCTCCAATTTATAGTTCCGTCTTCCATTTGCATTAACAACAAAGATCCCTATCCCTGTTCATCTTTAATTGACTCTGGTTAAGAACAGAATCTTATCCATCCAAACCTTGTCCATCACTGTAATATCCCCATCTCCAGACTCTACCCTCCCATCCGTTTCAATCCTCTGGACGGTAAGATCATGACAACCATTACACACCAAACCCAACCTATTTCACTGGTCATTTCAGGAAATCATCACAGATCCATTCAGTTTTATGTTTTCTCTTCAAGAGAGAATCCAATTGTTCTTGGTTACCCCTGGCTATCCCTTCACAATCCACAGATTAACTGGACTGATTACCGTTTCGATTCTTGGAGCCACAAACCACTATCGACCATAGACGTCATTGTTCTGCTTTTTTCTCCAAAAGATTCACACCGGCATAACGCAACTACAATATTGGGGACCGGGAACTCCTAGCCATCAAATTGGCCCTGGAAGAATGGAGACATTGGCTAGAAGGAACTGAGATCCCAGTAACCATCTGTACTGATCACAAGAAACTTGCCTACCTACAGTCAGCTAAATGCCTCAACCCTCGCCAGTACTGCTGGTCCCTTTTCTTCTACCGCTTCAATCTTGCCATCTCTCACTGCCCCGGATCCAAGAATCTAAAACCAGATTCCATCTCCAGACAGTACCACCTTGACGAACCTTCTGATCACACCGCATCTATTCTTCCACCCATTTGCTTCGTCTGAGCCCTCACCTGGGACCTCAAACGTACCATTCAGAAGGCCCAAAGCTCCGAACCTGACCCAGGTGGGGGACCGCAAAACTGGATAATTGTGCACGGACCATTCACGGGGCACACTCCTCTAAATTTTTGTGTCACCTTGGAATCAGCCGTACCATCAGTCTTCTACATCACTACTTTTGGTGACCATGACTCAGTAAAGATGTCATCGAATACGTCTCCGCATGCCCCATCTGCAAACACAAGACTTCTCACAGACCTCCTGCGGGACTTCCCTAACCTCTCTCTATTCCATCTCGACCCTGGTCCCATTTTACTCTTAATTTCGTTACCGGACTCCCCACCGCCACAGGCAAAAATCCCATACTCACCATCTTTGACTGTTTCTCTAAAGCCTGCCACTTAATTGCACTAACCAAACTTTCATCAGCCCAGGTTACAGCCAAACATGGCATTCCCACTGAAATACTCTCCGACCAAGGCCCCCAGTTAATCTCCCAGGTCCGGAAAGATTTCTGTACTGCACTGGGGTCAGAGGCCTGGCATTCCTCAGTTTTCACCCACAAACCAATGGCCAATGTGAGTACCTTAATCAGGAAATTAAAACTACTCTTTGTTGCATCTGTGCCCAAAATGCAACCTCCTGGAGTCAGCACCTCCCCTGGATAGAAAACGCCCACCGGACTCTCCCCGTTTGAAATCTCACTAGGTTACCAACCCACACTCTTGCCTTCTATACACCCCGATTCCATCGTCGCCACAGTCCGTGCTCAATTCAACACCTTCCACAGCATCTGGAATCATACTAAAACCGCTCTTTAACGCACCTCCACCCCAAAAAAAGATCCCAGACCGAAAACGCCTTCCAGCTCCAGTCTACACCCCAGGTCAACAGGTTTGGTTATCTTTAAAGGACTTTTCGCTCAAGTCATACTCCAAGAAAGTGTCACCCAGGTTCCTTGGTCCTATCCCCATCGATTCTGTTATCAGCCCGTCTACAGTTAGACTTAAACTCCCTTCTCATCTCCGAGTCCATCCCATTTTTCATGTCTCTCAGATCAATCCCGTTGTTTCCAGTCCGTTGTGGGTATCTGGAGATCTTGTTCATGAATGAGGGAAAAATGGAGCGGGAGATTGATAGGCGGATTGGTAGGGTTTCTTCAGTGATGTGGGCGCTGTACCGGTCTGTAGTGGTGAATAGAGAGCCGAGTCGAAAGGTGAAGCTCTTGATTTACCAGTTGTCTATGTTCCTATCCTCTATGGTCACGAGCTCTGGGTAGTGACCGAAAGAACTTGAAAACGGATACAAGCGGCTGAAATTAGCTTCCTCTGCAGGGTGTCTGGGCTATCCCTTAGAGATAGGGTGAGAAGCTCGGTCATCTGGGAGGGGCTCAGAATAGAGTTGCTGTTCTTCCACATTGAGAGGAGTCAGTTGAGGTGGCTCGGGCATCTGGTCAGGATGCCTCCTGAACGCTGCCTTGGGAAGGTGTACGGGGCACGTACACCTTCCCAAGGGCAGCGATTGCTGAGCTTGGAAGTCTGCATCAATGGGACGCAACCTTGCAGACAGGCAATAGTTGTTTTGTAAGCACCAAACAGCAGTGAATTGGCATAGTCAAGGTGAGATGTTATAAGACTGAATGACTGATTCCCGATGCAGCCCAGTGAGTATGGGTCTGAGCTTGGAGAGGCTCCTCACCTGGAAAAAAAACATGAGCGAACTAAAACATTAAACTGCTGGGATACTTTTTCATATCTGCCAAAGTATCTCAGCCTATAACAGAATATGTCCTATTTGGATTTAAAAATGAGCAAATGAAGCACATTTTGTCAATCATCAAGTCATGCCATGTCTTTGAAGTATTTATCACTTTTGATGTACTGAAAGTTTTGTATTGTGCTTGTGCATTGAGACAAAGGGTGTTGAATTAATACTGTTCTACTTTATGTTGTGCCACCGATAGGTAGGTTTTGGCTGTGAATAATTATGAATAATTGCTTAGGGCAATTATAAATCAGATTAATAATTTTATGTAAAAATTACCACGTTTAGGGCACCACCTGTATTCCAGGAATATCAATAGCCAAATTGTTCAGTCTCAGTTTATGTTTATGATTACCTGCCTGATAAGGCTGAGGTAATTAAACAATATATGAAGGAATAAGTTCTTGGCGTACCTGAACAGCAAGTTACTTCACATGTAGGTGAAATAACAACAACGGTATTCCAAAATACAAGAGTTTATTACAAAAAGCATTCACTTTCAGTTAACATACTTTAATCAACAAACTCACCAAACTAGTAACACACAACTAAACTGCTAAGAAAAGAATAACGAAAATAAAACTCACACTCAGAAATAAAACAGTAAAAGTGATAAAAATACACAGAAATAGAAACAACAATAAATTGATAATGATGTCACAGTTCAGAATTAATGTGTTTGCTCAAAAACCAAGGCTTGTATTGAACAGTGTTGGGAGTGAAGCTAAGTTAGTTCTAAACTAATTGCGATTAGTTTAAGACTAATCAGCACATTCTGGTTTGTTTTCAAACCACCAATTCACAATGCAAAGCAGAAGTGAACAAAAACATTGTTTGGAAGAAGCAATGTTTCATTAAACCATTTGCTGAATTAGAAATCAATAACCTTTAGATAATTGATTCAATTTCATGGATCGGTCACCGCAGTGATTGATCTAATTTAATATTTAGACTTTATGTTGACGTTAACGGCAGTACCAATTATGTCGATCAAATTTTGTATTTTGACTTACCAAGAATGCGGTCTCAAAAATGACTTAAAAGATTTGTTTTAGTGTTTAAACTATCCGTTTTAAAGTCGATCTCTATTTTGAATAGCATTAACGGCAGTCTTTTTTGTTCATGAATAAAATACCATCAATGGCGGGCCCACGTGGTTCGCTAGAGCATGTAGCTTACAGCTAACTCACGTGGTGCTGCTTAAAGTCGCTCTGGATCATTTACTAAACATCAAACAACGAAAAACTGTCGGATTGAGTAACTCAGATTGCAGGATATAAAACGACTTTCCATCGGAAACCTCGAAAATCACTGTTTAAACCTCCAGGCCGACCAGCCTGTTTGTACCCAAACCATAAATGAAATCTTACACAAAGTAACAAATCACAGTGAAACAAACAACCCTTAAATCTTGTTTAAACTAAACTAATCTCGCATCTGCCCAGACAGACCTTATTGAACGGTTAAAGTTCTCCAAGTCGCTCTGTGGATGATGGGAGAAGCTAACACAACGTTAGCCGGCAGGCTAGCAATAGCTGCGGTCGGTTAGCAGCGGTAAGCCGTATGGCTGTTGTAGCATAGCAGCCATGGAGCTGGAACGTCGTTGTCCTCTCCCGCTTGCTTACACAGCGATCAGCTCTACCCTCTTTCACTGAAAGTACCTTAGTCCGCAGCTTCCAGCACAGCGTTCATTTCACATAAGCTCCGTCGGCAGTGGATGTAACGGCTGTAGTCTGTTCTCGGCTCTGCGGCAACAGTAGCTGGTTAGCAGTTCGCGTCCTCACGGTAGCATCTGAAATTCAGAGAGTTTCTGTAGGGCTCAGGGCAGAACAGTGGGGTTTGTCTCAAGACACTGGGTTTGCGATTCACCTGATTGATCAACAATCTTGTTGTCCTTGAAGTGGGTTCCTCCCAGAGCTCGCGTCTTTTGCCTCGCCAGCGAAGGAAACATGGTTCTCTCCCGGCGCTGTTTGGCTGAAAGCCAGAACTGGAGAGGGCGTGAAAATCTGTGGCTTGTGCCTTATATAACCTCTGGTCTTCTTCTCCTGTCGGAGCTAGAATGTGGGTTTGCGCCACCCAATGGCTGTGTGTCCCCAACATTTATTAGGGCAGATATGTCACTTATGCTGTAAAGCCATGCTCTCATTTTATTAAGTCTTTTTCCATAGGGATTACCTGGGCATTTTGGTCTGATAATTATTAGCAGAATTATTCCGAGACAAGGTTGTGTAACTGAACAGTCTAGACAGATATGAACTGATAGTCTTTGCAGACAGAGCCTCTGCATGGATGGATGGACGGACGTGATGATAACCTTCCCAACAGTGGAGCACATATACGATAAACGTAGCATCTTGAAGTTGCAAAGCTAATGGTAAAAACTTTTTAGTAGCAATTGGTTTCATACTGGCTTATCTGATGATCACATTGTATGCTACTTTGTCAAATATTCCAGAAAACTTTGCTGAAGTATCATTTACTTAACAATGTGGTTTTTTTCTATTTCACTGAACCACAACACAGATATGCAGTTGCATAATAAAGGTTTTTGTCGTTAGGTAGGTAATCAACCTATACTCAAAATAAAGTTGATCTATTGTTGACATGTGAAGTGGAATAATTGTAATGTTCTGTTCTGTGTAATTCACATACTGATTGTTACTATGTGTCTCTTCTTTATGATATGGTGACCAATCTGATTAGGTGACACTGTATGAATTTAGGTCAGGTCAAACCTGCTGATTCAGACTCTTACAGCCTGGGTTGGCATGGCAACTCTCTGCTACATCTAAGAACGTCCTGACATACATTGATTATGCTTCTATATCAAATCTTCTACACCTAATGAGTCAAATGCCTACCTACTGAGAAATATTTGTTTGTAATGTCATAGGTGATAGACTCCTGATTACTGAACCTATATAATCCTGTGTCTTGTTTTGGAAGGCAGGTCGGTATCGCATATTTCTCTGTTAACGCTGTACCTCCTTGTTTGATCAATCAAGTCTGTATTAAAACCTCCGAGAATCTGAAGGAATCTCTCTCATCTCTGTTATTAAAGAACTTCGATAACAATTTGGTGCCTAACGTGGATTCCAGCGAGCGGAAGGACTGGAAGAGAGCCACCAAGAAGTCACAAAAGACCCGGAGAGGAGCAGCCTCTGGCCTTTGAATCCCCGTATAGCCTTTAAGGAGCAGGAAGGGAGTTGGTCCTCTCGTTTCAGACCGACCGCCGCCTGGAATTCGAACCCGGTCTCTCCTTGAGAGAAGGGAAAACGGTTAGAGTGATTCTTTCCATAAAAAATAATTAGTCTGTTGAAAAAGAATATAAATAAGTGCTTTTCTGTGCCTTGATAACAAGAATGAGTGCTGACTGTTCTGGTTCTCTAAACAAACTGGGGCTGTTTAATTAATCTCGAGTAATTAACCAGCGGGTGAGTTTTTAGTTTTTTTTGTCGAAAAAGAAAGTATTTCTACAGTTTAAAAATATAATAAAATAGCAGCGCATAAAAACGGGGTCTGTAAACTCAAGTTATCCTCCTCCAGACAGTAAGATATGTCGTTTGATGGCTGAAAAATACTGTATAGAAATCCTGGACTATGTAAATTTCTGGATATCCGAGTGGAACTTCCCTATCGGGGGGAGTTTAGATGTGTCTGAACTCGAAAAGATTGGGAAAAAATTTGACCTAGAAAGGAAACGACTTAAAAACACTGTGTTTGTGCGGGGTACTGACTATAAAAAGTTTGAAAAGCTTAAACGTTGTTGGGAGACCTGGATAAATGAAGCAAAATGCTGCGAGCGAAAAGCCAGTTTTAGAAATTTAGGTGGAGGAACAAACAATTCTGGCACTGTGACGGGCAGAACTGATAATACGTCTTTAAAACCTGATGGCTCCACACGTAAACACAATAAAAAGCAGACACATTTTCAGAAACAACCATCCGCGCCAGCGGATCTCACATCAACAATTGAACATGTCAGACCTTCATGTCCTGAGACGGTTAGATCTATACAAAATCTGCCTAGACCTCCTCCATATGTTTCAGACAAGGAGATGATTGGATATCTACAAGCGCTCTCCATGACGAAGTTTGATCCGGATCTGGACCGAGCTCCACCGATGCACCAATCAACGACAGTTACGAAAGAAGTGAAAGGAGAAGCAGCCAATCCCAAGCAAGCACAGGTGGGTCAAAAAGATGATGGGCATCGGGGACAACCAGAGGCACGCGCCAGAACGTCCAAAAAGGTGGAGGCCAAACGAGAGCGACAGCCTGATTCACCAATTGCCAATGACCCAGAGCAACAGCCCACAAATCCAGAGTACGGTACATCAAGTCAATTTGTAAACAAGCTGCCATCTTGCTCTCCTCCTTCCTCCAGAACGAGAGGAAAAGAAAGAACAGCAGGGGCACAAAATCTTGCTGAGGTAAGCCTACCACAAACTGCTAACTATATCTTGTCGGCTCCCATGGTGGAAGTTGCAGGGAATAATGGCCCGATGATGGTTTTCCGGACGTGGTCTAACGCGGACATAGAGCAAGCAATTGGTCGCCTCCCTGAAATCGTGGGGAACGGGAAAGTCTTCGCTGCGGAGCTTGAGGAATTTTGTTTGTCATTCCGCCCCACGGGAGCAGAAATCAGGCGTGTACTAAAGATGAAATTGAAAGCTGCAGATGCTAGCAAATTAGCTGATAGCTTACCTGATCCTAATATCCGCATGAAAGAGATGCCATCAGATGAATGGCCATCAGCTAAGGAAAGAAACACAAATGCTGAGTACTATGTAGCTGTCATGAAACTGTGTAAAGCAATTGATAAAGAGTTTCCCACCAAGCCCAATTTGACTGTTTTACATGCTGTAAAGCAAAGGCCGGACGAGGCCGCGGATGACTTTCTCCACAGACTGGAGGAAGCATTTGAGAGACACAGCGGGCTGACGAAACCAAAGGAAGTGGGCGGATCTATCTGGGAATCGATGCTGTGCGATCGAATTCTGGCACAGCTGCTTCCGGAACTTCGGACTGAGGTGATTGATAAATATATTGGATTGGACCAAGGAATGAACTATTCTGAACTGCGCAAATATTTTTTGCATTCTGAGAGACTCATGAAGAGGAGAGAAAATGACTTAAAGACAAAAAGAGAAAGTGATTTGCATAATGCGGCTCTGACAATGTACACAGCCGTAACACAGGGCCACAGGACCAGAGGCTGATGTCATTTCAGAGGTGGACAAAGACACAGAGTGCAACACCACAGTCGCCCGCAGTCAGCTGATAACCGCAGAGTTTCACCAGAGGACAATGACCGTTGCTATCGCTGCGGGAGACATGGACATTTTCAAGACCAATGTGGGCAGGCTCCAGCACCCACACCGAGAGGCCGTCACCAAGCCAGCTGGGCTAGCTGACTAAGAAAATGTTCCAGTAATAAACAGAAAGGAGAATTCTCCATTTTGCCGACCAATGGATCTGGAGGTCTGACATGCACAAAAACACACACAGACACATCCAATCACATTGAAAGAGATAAACAAAATGTTTTTTGTGATAAAAAATGTGTTGTTGACAATGAGATATCTACAATTTCCAATGAAAATTCTGCTCTTTGCAAGGAAGAATCTGCTTTTTGCTCTAATGAAACTAACCCTCACAACTTGATTACAGAAGCCATTGAACATTTAGAGAAACAACAAACAACACCAACTGGTACATATGCTCATCTCACTTCAGAAGCATACAAGGCCTTACCTATTCTGTCTCTAAAAATTTCTGGATCATCTGTGGAATTCATGGTGGAGCCACGCACTCGATTCTGAAAAATACGGAACTACAACCACATCCAAAAATGAGCGGCAACCATGTTTTTTCTATTTCTGCCTCCGGACAGTCAGAAGAGCCACTCTACAGCCTCTGGCAACTACATGTGTTGTTATGACACAACTAGGTGATCAACCAGATGTGACAGATGTGGTTGCTGTGCAAAGTTTTGCCACCTCATCTGAGATTTCAGCCTGGAAGAAGCCAGGTTGTAAGAAAATGAAGGGGTGTGGTTTTCGGTTGAAAACAAACCATGTCTTCCTAGACATTTCTTTCCAGTTTTTGCTAAGTTCAGCCATGGGCTGGATCATTGTTCAAACAGTGGTATGTTTGATGTTTGATTTCTGTGTGCTGGAAATCTGACAAGCTTAGAGATGATACAACTGTTGATTACTGGACCTGTTCTTCTAAGCTTCACTTGCATAGATGGATTTTGAAACAGGAACAGGTGGGACCAGACGTTTACTGGGTTTTGTGGCGACGGCAAGCCGAGATCCATTCTTCCGCCCAATTGGGAAGGTATGTGTGCTCACGTGATGTTAGTTTATGATGTCTCGATTGCAATTGATCCATTCCAGGAAAGTGCAGTTTTCCTCACATCACAGGTCTAGGAGAGAAGCACCTGTTCCTGGCAGCTTTGATGAGCAGGTTTACCTTGACGTGATTGGTGTGCCACACGGGGTCCCAGGTGAATTTAAAGCTAGGATTCAGATTCTAGCAGGGGTTGAGTCAATTTTGATCAATATTGATCGATCTGTGTTACCTATATCCCGGGAAACACAGATACTAATGGTAGTGTTTCAAGAGCTTTAGAAGCCCTGAGAGTCATGAAAGAGGGCCTTGCTAAGAATACTGGTGTAAACACTAATCTAGGAGGTCTGAGCGATTGGTTGGATTCTGTATTGGGTGAGTGGAAATCACTAGCTATTTCTGTGCTTGGAGCTTGTATTACAGCATTTGCCTGTGTGGTTGTTGTGTCATTTCATGCATTAGAGGTCTGGTGGTCAGAGTGGTTGACAATTTGTGCAAATTTATTTTACTCATTCATGGTGGACTTGACTGATCCTGCCTAAAAATAGTTTTTTCTTCTTTATTTTGCAGTTATTTCTTAGACATCCTGGTTTTGATGACGAGCGATGCAGAAATGGCTACCTTGGGGGCAAAGGAGTCGCCACATTCTTTTTCACCCAAGAAGTCGTGAGACGACAAACACGACCATAGGTTGGAGGTTGATCATCTTACGCCCCTGGATTTTTTGAATGTGGTGTTGCATCGGGTCTATAAACTGTCATCAGAAAGGATGTATAGAACTCATTTGTATGTTCAGAAATTGACTTACTGTAACATGTAATGCACAAAAATCATTGATTATTGTTGGAGGGGTTTTCCCACAGCCTGGCTTCTTATTAGTGGGTTCAAGTGAGCCATTTTTGATAGTTTATTTTTGTTATTGTTGCTTTGTTTATCACATATGATAAAGAGGGAGGACTGTAGTGGAAGAATTGTAATGTTCTGTTCTGTGTAATTCACATACTGATAGTTATTATGTGTCTCTTCTTTATGATATGGTGACCAATCTGATTAGGTGACACTGTTTGAATTTAGGGCAGGTCAAACCTGCTGATTCAGACTCTTACAGCCTGGGTTGGCATGGCAACTCTCTGTTACATCTAAGAACGTCCTGACATACATTGATTATGCTTCTATATCAAATCTTCTACGCCTAATGAGTCAAATGCCTACCGACTGAGAAATGTTTGTAATGTCATAGGTGATAGACTCTTGATTACTGAACCTATATAATCCTGTGTCTTGTTTTGGAAGGCAGGTCGGTATCGCATATTTCTCTGTTAACGCTGTACCTCCTTGTTTGATCAATCAAGTCTGTATTAAAACCTCTGAGAATCTGAAGGAATCTCTCTCATCTCTGTTATTAAAGAACTTCGATAACACATGTCTTAGTTGTAGTTTTGTAATATCTTTAACAGCGAAAAGTAATATGACTTGCATGACAATTACATGTGGATTTGTCAGTAAGTTTAATGTGCAGCTTAAATAGAGCCAGAAGATGAAAAGTTGTGACATTTACTGTGCGGTGAGGTTTTCAAGTAAACGTTTCAGAGCACACTGACTCTAAGCACTATGTTGACTATAAATTATCACACTCAAACAGTAAATAGAAACCCTGAGATGATTTCATCTGTAATCTACATAGAATCTTGGGTCAACTCATGCTCAGAGGAAAACAGCTTAGCTGAACTGATTATGTTATCATGCTGTAGGTGTTAAATCAGAAAGAGAGGAACACACACACCATTCAAATGAGTCATGTTGGGGGCATGTAATAACTCAATATCACCCCGAGGCATGAAGTGATGCATTAAGGAATTACACATTTGCTAATGTAAGTTCAGAGTCTTTCTATGAGTTTTCTGTAGATTTTCATATGTAAAGCTCTACTGTGTGGAACATTCCTTTGTAATCATTTGCAGCACAAGTTTATGCATACTGCTTTTTACATTTGCAATTATTATTATGCTGTACCACATCACAATATGGTTTGTTTTACAACACTTCTCATTCTCAACAATGTTTTTAAGCGGACATTGTCTTTTATCAGGATTTAGATGAAGGTTTTGTGCAATATTTCTTAAAGTGAAAGTTTTTAGGTACAATTGAGTCATGGGTGTTGAGAGTTAACACTGAAAGACGATGCTGGTGAACAAGGTTCCAAAAGTGCAAAGGAAGAAGAGGGTTGAAATGTTAGGATCTTAGAGATGTTAGGAGAGCAGGTGTTTTCTCAAGAGCTGAGGCTCAAGAGGTTCTTAGCCATAAAAAAGAATTGCTCCTTCTCAGGAGCAATTCCACTCAAAAAGGAAAACAGTCTGGATTGAAACAGAGGTGGTGAGAGAAACACAGATATTTATTAATCAGTATGCTCAGTTTTTTGTATGTTTTTAATTGAGGCCAAGGACCCCTTTTTAAAGCTACAGATTATGTTATGCTATGTTCTTCTCAGTTGATGTGTTAAGTTTTGCTTCTGTTTCCTTGTGGCTGTTAAGTTTTGTTCAAATGTTTTGAAAATATTCTTTTTTTCTATCATTTTTTAACTTGAATCCTTTGTTTATCGTCTGTTTGTAGTTATTTTTCACACTTGGATGTGTTGCCATCCACCTACTTGTTTTTCTGTCACCATTTTCTCAGTGTACTTTCTTCCCACTTTTTTGCTCTTTTCCTGATGATTTACTGTGTTTTTCTGCCTTATCATCCATTGAATTACATAAAACCTCTCATGACCCACTCTTTAGCACTTTTGTGCTGTTTATGAGTTATTGGACACTTTCCGTTTTCATCATTTATGTTTACTTCATCTCACAATTTCATTTTGTTTATACATTGCTCAATAACAGGAACACTTAAACAACACACTCAATAAAGGAGTGGTTCTGCAGGTGGAAGACCACTTCTCAGTTCCTATGCTTTCTGGTTGATGTTTTGGTCACTTTTGGATGCTGGTAATGCTTTCACTCTAGTGGTAGCATGAGACGGAATCTACAACTCACACAAGTGGCTCAGGTAGAGCAGCTCATCCAGGATGGCACATCAGTACGAGCTGTGTCAAGAAGGTTTGCTGTGTCTGTCAGCGTACTGTCCAGAGCATGGAGGTGCTACCAGGAGACGTGGAGGAGGCCGTAGGAGGGCAACAACCCAACAGCAGCAACCTCCCCCCTTTGTGCAGGTTTCTGCTCATGCAAGACAACCTCATGTGGCTGGAGTGTGTCAGCAGTTCCTGCAAGAGGAAGGCATTGATGCTATGGACTGGCCTGTCCATTCTCCAGACCTAAATCCAATTGAGCACATCTGGTACATCATGTCTAACTCCATCCACCAACGCCACGTGACACCACAGGCTGTCTAGGAGTTGGCGGATGCTTTAGTCCAGGTCTGGGAGGAGATCCCTCAGGAGACCATCCGCCACCTCTTCAGGAGCATGCCCAGGCAACGTAGGGAGGTCATACAGGCACGTGGAGGCCACACACACTACTGAGCCTCATTTTGACCTGTGTTAAAGACATTACATCAAAGTTGGATCAGCCTGTAGTGTGATTTTCCACTTTAATTTTGAGTGTGTCTCCAAATCCACACCTCCATGGGTTAATAAATTTAATTTCCATTAATTATTTTTGTGTGATTCTGTTGTCAGGACATTCAACTAAGTAAAGTGTAAAGAACAAAGTATTTAATAAGAATATTTAATTCGTCCAGATCTAGGATGTGTTATTTTAGTGTTCCCTTTATTTTTCTGAGCAGCGTATTTTGTTAAACTGACTGATTGGGAGACAGAAACGAAAGAAATAAGTTTTAGATAAGATTAGCTAAAGTGGGCATTTCCCCATCCATACAGCTCATCTCTCTCCTCTGCCTACTGATGTCTTCATCTATACCAATGATACATTCAAGTGTGAGGTCTGCTCCAAAGTACTTTATGAAATCTCATCCAGACCTCAATAACTCATTAACTCCAGCACATCCAAAACTCTCCTGACCACCTGACTGCTCACGCCTGCTCTTCTGACCACAGCTGCCCTCGAGAACTTTCTCAAGCGCTCTGTCCCACTACAGATCCAATTTAAGCTCACTCTCATCACTCACAGTGCCCTCAGTAGTCAATCTTCCTCCTACACGTCAACATTTTACGTTTCAGCATCCAAAACTGTTACTGATCCTTGCCTCTTATTTTATCTCCCAGACTCAGAAGCATGACTTGAGATATGCAGGCTATTCAATTCAGGCAACCTCCACCAGTACTCTTGAGTGACAAAAACTCACTCACTGCCCATGCTTTGTTGTTGCAATTTAAATTTATTCTCTGTATAGTATGAGCAAAATCATGCATGTCACTGGCAAGGATAGTAAATTAATTTTGGATCTCTAAAGATGCATGAGATTTTTTTTCCTTCTTATTTTGATTATACATCAAACAACTTCAATTAGTTGAAAAAAATAGAAAATCGATGCACAAGTTTGAATATACTGTTATTTTATTTTATATCACACTGGGTATAAATGATGCATTTGTCTTTACCAATATAGAGCATCTGATTTGTAACCTGGTTTTAACCATGCATTTGGTGATTTTAGGAGTTGAAGAATTTGGGAGTAGTTGTTTGATTAGTACAAAATGCACAAGTTTAAGTTGTAGCTGTCTAAGAGTCATTTAACAGTTATAGATTGAGTGTATTATATTTGATCTTGTACTTATAGTTCTGACCATGTTTTGATCAGAGGGAAACAACATATTTAACCTTGTGCACCCATTTTTTTGTTTTGAATGCATCAGAGATGTTTGGTGTTTGCAAAAATAATGCTACCAATTATTATTCGAAATTAATGTTATCAAAACCAGATTGAAATGTGAAAATAAACTATATGTGCTCCTAAAAAATACAATCAAAACTAAAAAAATAGACATTAACAGGACTTGAGGCTGGCTGATTGAAATGATGACAAATGAAAGAAATAGGACTTTCCTTTGTTGGAAATATGGTGTCAACACCTGACTAGAAAACATTGAGAAGACACTTTGGTATAATAAGTTTTTGGGTTAATTGACTGAATCTTTTCCAGGATTTTCTCTTTCTTACAGGTTCAGTATGAATATAATTATAGTGGTAATGAATATTCAAATGGACTGTAAAAAATGCATCAAAAGAACTTTCAGCCTTCTGTTTCTGTAAAGGATATAAACAAGTGTCAGGCACAAAAGAAAATGTTTTTCTTGTCTCCAGAAATATCTGAAATCTAATCAAACGCAGCTTGTCATAACAGTGATGGTGGCTGTGACCCAGAGTGCGCATAATGTCTTTGAAGAGTTTGGAAGAATTGCTGTCTGGAGGATTATAGTTATCAGCTTTGTGTGTTGAAACACATCCTCGGGGGAATGTGGTGAAAACTGTTGAGGCTCCTGTTCATATATATATATATATATATATATATATATATATATATATATATATATATATGACACTGTGCTGTCAAAGACATGGACATGTATTTATGACCATAATACATTGATACATGAAAGGAGCCCCCTTTTTTAATGAAAACTAAAAAAGCACATTGTTACATGTTACTTACTGAAATTGCTACACATTTAAAGAAGCTCTAATCAGTTAAATGCCAGCATCATTCAAACATTTACACAGTTTGATTCAGTGTTCATACAGTGCCAACTGGCAAAAAAATCTCCAGTCACTTTACATACTCAGCAACTCAACAACTCCCTCTGAGCAAGCACTTGGCAACTGAGACTACATTATCTGCCAGTTCAGATGAGATAACATATGGCAGAGACCTGTAGATAAATAACATACTGTATAGTGCATATAAATATTAACTTATGCTATGGTGCAGAAAAAACCAAACAACAACAACAAAACAAAACAAAAACATATATAACACTAATATCTATAACCACTAATGTCCTGTTAATGTTAGGGTTAGTAAAATGCCCCAAAGATCGGAACATCAATATATCTTTATGTTGAAAAATGTATTGAGCTGTATCTCCATTTCAACTACAGAAATATACAGCCACCTTGAGAGGCTTCTGTTTTTTTAATAAACATAAAAAATGTTTTGTTGTGTGTCAAGATAAACATTAGTTTGATGTATTTAACTATTTATTTTTTTAATCCTCAGAATAAAAAAAAATCTGTAATTTCATCTAACCAAGGCTTTAAACTATGGGAAAGTCCTCTTTTACAAAGTTTTTCTTCAAGTATTTGAATTAGGCATATACCTAAACAAACCTAAGACAATTTTAAACAAAGTTATTTAACCATAAACTGCATTGGCTAATGATCCATCTTAAACACTCATGAATTACAAAATGCTCTTAGAGCACGGGCCACCATCTCTACCTTTACTGTATGTATTACTTACCTAAACATTAAAATGTAAAGTAGATTCAACTATGTTTTTTATTTATTTCTTTTACATTATTGATGTCCAAACAACACAAAACTGCAGCCTACTATCTCTGTTATCTAATTTTTAAGAGTGAAGATGTTTATAAATGTTAGAAAAGTTTCATTTAACCTATGTTGGACTCTTGATTCCACTGAATTTCCAATTTCCAATCAAACAAAAGCATTTATTTATTTATTTGTCAAACTTTTTATTAGGATTTCAAATATTTTAGTCATAATAACAAAAAGGAGCAAAAGGTCTTAACATTATAATGACACAATATCTAACTCTAAGTTTAGAGGGAAAAAATCAGTCCACCGTATATCTCTGTTAATATTTAGATGCATATTAAAGCCATTTCTTAAGTGATCATCAGTAAGCATGGTGACCTCCATAAAATCTCCTAACCTCAGGTCTTTTGATTATTGCTGGTTTGAAGCCTTGAAGTGCATGTTGAAATGATGCCAAAGTGCAAAACTAATAGCTATGACGTAAGAACAAAGTCCTTTATTTCAGCAGTAAACAAGCTTTTTCACAAATGTCTCAGATGGTTCAACAGGAAATTAGACAGAAATGCTTAATATATGCCATTTTTAATCTAAGTTTATTTTAATTTATTTTCAGTACTCATGACGTTAAATATGTTGATGTGAAAACAACCATGGGACTTTGAACAAAACGAGGGAAGAGGAGTGAGACAGAAGCCATGAAAGACAGGAGCCCTGAAAAGAGGAGACAGACTAGAAAGAAAATTTAACAGGTATGAGTAAGTTTTTGTGATTAAGTTATGGAATGATCTTAATTGCAGTCCTGGACTGGTGGAGGTGAGATCCAGCATAATGTATTTACATAAGCAAGCGATTTACACAACACTGTATGGTCTTTATATTGTTGCTCTCAGATGAGAACTGTAGTTTTATTAGAAAGTGAAAAAAAGAAAGTGGTGAAAATCCTGTTTATTACCTTTGTAGGCTGGAAGTGGGGGTTTAAGGGACTCTTGCACACTTTGTTTCCAGGGGCCTCCGCTATCATAATCCGGCCCTGCACGTCTCAGATATTAAGTGACAACAAAACTGATTAAAGTCAATTTTCTATCATATAAATTATCCCTTAATTCCCCAAATTCCCAGAAAAAGACAGACAGATTTCTTATTGCAAACACTCATAATGTTGTTGCTCTAAAGTATTCTTGTCTGTCTGTTTTAACTTAATACTTCACATTCTACTTTTTAGAAACAGTTTCCATTATTTAAAGTTCAAAAATGTAAACCTAAAGCAATCTAACTTTGCACTATGATAGTTAATATTTTACAGTCAGTGGAGCCTAATCAATGCAATTCGACAGTTTAACCTAATTTTATTATGCATTTTCAGCTGTGATTTAAGACTAAATTAACCCCACAATGTACTACATTTTAGCCTTAAACATGCTCTTCTAAGCCATTTTAAATTAGTTTTTGTTTCTTTCCTTGATTGAGATATTGTATGACCTAAACTCCACAATGTAATTCTTTTTGAATACAGAAGTTTAAGAAGTAGCAGTTTTAATGGAGATCTTTGACCTCTTTTTCCTTTACATGTTTACTGGTATTACTATTGTTTTCAAATAATTAACCCAGATTTGGTAATCTACTGTATATGTAGAGGATAATCTCGATAATGGTTTGCAATGGCAGTTTTTCAAACTTAAGTGTTTACAGTTCATTATATGCACACCTCATGTGTTTTTAGTTTTTATTAATGTTAGTAATGTTTCTAAGGCACGCAGTCACTGTTCAAATTATCATCTTTGATCAGTTTTGATAATCACAGTTTTCAGAAAACAATATAATCACACTTCTAAAAATGGGATACTTTTTTGTCATCTCTGATCATCTAAGCAGGATTTTCAGTTTCCCTTGTATCAACAAGAAAATTGGACTTTTCTGAGCAGGAGATCATGAGCTCAGTTTTGTCTCTGATTGCATGGTTTTGTTGTATTTGCCAATCTACTAATTGTGACCTTAGTATATTTTATTCATCAGAACATTTTCTCTAATTCCAAATGATTAGCTGTGGAAATAATTGAAGAATACACCATGCACAAGAAAAGAGCAAGAACGGAGCACAAAAACAAAACAATAAGCGTGCAACAAACCAGAAAGACTGAGACAATGAACGGGTTATAATGTAGATAGGACTTTGAAATGAAATGTCCTAACATTGCTAAAAAAGTTAAACTATTAACATATATCACCTTCCTAGATGCTGTTTTTTTAATGTAATCAGCCAGGCTTCCTGACATGTGCTTATGAAGATTTCATAAAATAGAACACATAATTTAGATAAATAAAAAAGGACATAAACACCTTTACCACAACCCAAGTCAATTGCAATGGTCATAAAAACATTTTATATTCAGGTCCTTACAAATTAGTGTAATAATTATCATTTTATATCATAACCTATTCAAAACATGCGAATTTGCCTTCATTACACTGCAGTAATGTCATCCATAATTGTCCCTGATGACTGCAGTTTAACTAAATTAATATTTTATTAACACATCAGTGTAGACAAATGCAGTACATCTGTGTTCCTGAGGAGGGAAGCAGGCAGGCAGGCGGGCAACCTGTTCATCACTCATTCTGTTTCAAAGTTAGTGTCTCTGCCTCCCTACTCTCTCATCCTCTCTGTCTAACATGCATACACACACGCACGCAAACGCACGCACGCATGCACACACACACACACACACACACACACACACACACACTTACACACACACTTTAATTCTGCATGACTGCCATCAGACAGGCTTTTTCCCAGTCTTCTCATTCCCTGTCAAGATGGCGTGACATTGTCTGACACAGTGGTTTCAGAAGTAGGGTGGTGACCCCACCGGTCATCATAAGGCAAAAGCAGGGTCCCTCGAGATGCTATCCAGAGAAATAAAATAAATACAGCATAATATTTCTTTAACTGTTAAAATCTCAATGCATCTTTTATAAAGCCATAGAAACCACTGTAATCTTGTATTGACACTAGTATTGTGGGCCAGAAGCTGAAAAGGTTGGGATCTCCTATAGGTTAATATGCATGTTAAATACTATTTGTCCTACACTGGTGTTAAATTGGGTTTATGCTGTTTCCTATTCAAGCGCTACAGTGCAGAATATCATACTTCATTTGAAGTGCTGTGATCTGATTAGCCTTCAGCTTAAATGGTTAAAGATGTCCTTCACTTAGAAACCGTGTAATACTTGTTCTTCTTGAAATACAATCTGTCACTCTGAGTTGCATATGCATGCTGCACGTGAACATTTTCTCCAGCCCCCATTGCCTGCATTAGCCACAGAAATCAAGTAGACGGCAAAAACGAGTGAGTTAGAAAAAGCCAGTCCCTTTTACATCACGTAAAATACATCAGAGAGCACGTCTCTGCTAGTAGAAGCTAATCATTAGCAACTCCACAACACAAATAACACAAGCCCGAACACGTTTGGGCTTGTGTTATTTGTGGACATACTACATCAGTGTTACATTTTTTTACCCAACAAAGAGGAGCATAGGAAGAAACTGTTGTAATTTGTCTTGGAACACCACCAGTGAAATTTCACTTAGTTGACCTTACTAACATACTTGTAAGTTAAGTTAGTTATTTGTTTAGAGGCAGCATAAGAGTCACATTGCTGTTAGCCAATCAGAAGAGAGACGTTTGCATATCATGAATAATAATGAGTTAGGCTCGTAGTCCTATTGTTTCCCCCACCCTCTCCTGCGACAGACTTCAGCCTCCTGGAAGGACTCACAAGGCCTTCATTCATACTTGAGACCACAGCAAATTTATTGAAAAAAACAAACAAAAAAAACAAGTGAATGAGACCTTTAACAACTACTTTGCGGCATCAAAGAGAAATGATTTATGAAACACAATTACATTTATTGCAGAAACAATGTACCATTTTTTCTGTACAAACCTTGAATTAATTTGATCCCTTTCTCTTTTTTGCTACAGAGAGATCCAACAGGAAAGTGAAAGAGAAATTACCCAAAGAGCTCCATTTAAGTCAAGTCAGTGTCAGCTGCTGCAGGTACTTCAGCACTGGCACACAATCTGCTCGGTAAGATAGAGAAGTGCTCCAGCTTTGTGTATCTTTTGTTCATGATGTAAGTTCTTATTATCTGCAACACCCCACTTGATAACAATGGAGCAGGTGTCAAACTTGCCTTACAGCAGGTTAACCTGGTTCATTTCTTAAGCCTCTTCAGCTCTTTTGTCTTCGACCTTTTATAAACCAAGACTTAAATTAAAAGGCCATTAATGCCATCTAATCTAGTTTGCTGTGCTCCATTTGCTGCCCCCCCCATCAATATTCATCTATGATGAATTAGACCGAACTGGAAGAGTGTATGTTACCTACAGTTTGGCTCTCACTGCACAGTTCAGTCCATTAAGAAAGTTTCATGTCTGATGGAACAAAGATTAGAAAATGATGTAATGGAGATCCACAAGGGGAAAAGGCACTTTGCTCTTTGGCAGCTTGCTCAATGCATTGGCTAGCTTTTAATTTACCACAGTGGTCTGGGATTGCTGGTAAAACCTTTTCTCCTGTAATGAGCAGAAATATATGTTTATTAATCCTATTTATGTAGGAAAAATATCCTAATGACTAAATAACAAGCTGTGATAGAGATTGCACTCACCAGACTAAATTATCTGCTCTTCCTACAGCAAACCCAAGTGAAGGCAAGATTTATTTCTCATCTCATGAACAATAAAAAGATCTTTAGGGACTTCTAAGATAAGCAGGAAAAAGGTCACATGATATGACTGGCTGAGCCACATCACCACTGGTGAAAGGTTATCCACTGGCAATGAAGAATGAAAGTGTATCTAGGAAATTCTATCAGAAATTATAAAAATGTAACCTTTATTTGCTTTTTTGCTGCAGTCATTTTTAAGTACTGCTGTGTTGTGTCATGCATTCATAAATTACTGTTGCTCAACTATATGTGAATGAAGAACAATAAATGAAATAAAAACAATCACATTTTTGATGAGTTTAGGTGAGTATTTAAAAATATATGTTTTTCACAAGGTCAGCCTTCTATCACCTGAACATTTCTAGGATTAAAGGACTGATGTCTCAGCAGGACCTTGAAAAACTCATCCATGCGTTTATCTTTAGTCGAATTGATTACTGCAACAACGTTCTCACAGGTGTGACTAAAAAGTAGATTAGACAGCTACAGCTGATCCAGAACGCTGCTGCTCGCGTCCTCACTAGAACCAGGAAAGTAGAGCTCATCACCCCAGTTCTAAAGTCCCTGTAGCTCAGAGAATAGACTTCAAAATACTTTTACTAGTTTATAAATCACTGAATGGCTTAGCACCAAAATATGTTGAAGATCTACTGTTAGTATACTGTTGTGGAAGGAATTTTCACTCAAAATAGGAGTCTCAAACCCCTGGAAACCAACTCACTATGGTATCAATACACTAGCTAGAAACCACCACGTCTCCAAATCCTTCCAGTACCTTCGTTGAATTTCTGCAAGAGGTACAATGAAAACACATCCCACGAGATTACTGCAGTTTGCCAGAAGATCACTCATGAGCGGGCCCAGCTGTTGGAAAACCCCCAGCTGAGCGAGGATTGTGAGGTGTGTCTTGGCTTTTATTAAAACAGCATTGAATAATCATGAACATAAAGGAGTGGTTTAAACATCTTCAACAAATCTAAAATAGACAACATTATTTATGCATACACACAGAGTAACCTTATTGGTTCATATTGTTGCTGGGTTGTCTCATAAGTTATGCATGCCTAATTAATTATCTTCCTGTTATTCTACTTAAATCGTGACTTTACAAACCAGCTCTAAATAGATTTTCTGCTGACTATTCTTTCTTGCATCCTTACATTATTCATTGTATGGTGATGCTCCCTGCATCTTAGGCCTGTGGTTTCCTACTCAATTTCCTATCATCGACTATGTTCACAGAAAGACAGTTTTGGATAATACTGATGTAACAAAAGGCCTAAGCTATAAAAACAAAAAATATCATCAGCATCTTCTTAAAACTGTGGTTTGGGAATTTATTTATTAATCAAAGTTTTATATGTCTTTAAAATGATAGTGGGGTTAAGGTTACTTCCGTTGTTATAACTTTCTGGTTCTCAAATTTAGAGTTAATGAAGCCAATATTACAATCTATTCAACAGAAAAAATTAATGTTAAAAGATAAAAAGTTCTCATGAAATCTTAAAGGAATAATAAAATGGCTTATACGATTTAATTATTAAATTTATGCTACTTTTTTAAACAATTTATAATCTTTTGAAGATATCCTCTTCTGGCTATATATCCAGTTTTTCTGTGCTAGTCTGGGTGGAAAAGTTAGACATCCTGTCCTAAAGTTCCTGTGTTTATCTAACTAAGCTGTATGGACATCACAAACAAAAAATATATATATATAATGTTTTTAGTTTTATATTCGGAGGGTGTTGGTCCTTGGCGCAGGTGTCCAAGGTTCAATTCCACACCCTGGGACATTTGCTGCATGTCTTTCTCCCTTTTCGCTGCCTATTTCATGATATATTATAAATAAAGACAACTACAGCCAAAAAAAACTTTTAAAAAGTTAGTCATTAAGCAAAAATTTGTATTTTGAGTAAAATGTTAGGACTCCTACCCAGTCACTAGTTCAGGTCAATTTGGGTGAAATAATGTTTTTGTGAGATTCTTCTTGTAATCTCCAATCTTCTACATCTATCTAAGCAAAGTTTGATTATAGCTGCTTGACAAATTTTTTCAAACTACAGCCTGTTTCACACCTCATATCACCTTACTGAGCTTTATCTCTGCCTAGAACTTTCCAATTGATAATTCTCAGCCACTCATATATGTGAATTTCCTAGTATGTTTTGGGTCATTGTCATGTTGCAGGATCCAGTTCTGCTTTATCTTAATGTTTCTCTACAGATACTCAAACAATTTACTTAAGCCCATCCATGTTGGATTCTTTGATAAAGAGCTAACCAGGTCCTGCTCCAGCAAAGCATTTGCAAACCATTTCACTTCCAGCTCTCGCACTCATTAGATGCAAAAATGTTCTTTCTGGAGGTTTTAGAGATGTTTTTGGATCTTACCATTGTGTTTAGTCGTACTTCAACAATCTGGTGCACACCAACCTAAATATCTGAGGTTTATAGGACAACCCTCCTTCAAATGTTGAGCTACAATCTTCTAATCAAATCCATCTAATGTGATACGCCTATGTGCACCTTTAGTCATTCTAGGTGGGGATAAATGTTAGGCTATCATTTTTTTTTCTTTACCAGAAATTGCATTTTTATTATGTTTTACAACAAACCAAATGTCCTTCAGTTTTTTACATTTATGTATATTACTTGAGTTTCTCATTATTAATAAGGTCCAAAGGAAATTCTAATGTGTCTAAATATTTTAGAAAACCAAACATGCAGTCTTGGTTCTGTAGTTTTTTCCAAATGTCTATTAGCTACATTGAGTTTATATATTTTTAGTGAGGCACTTCTAAGGTATTTTGGATGTAAGTTATGAACTAACCTGTTCAAATTGTTAATAGAGTACTAGATGATGGAATCATAGTTCCACTAAGCTACTGCATACAGTCTGGTCTTTCGTGCAATTTCACCATAACAAAGAAAATACAACAATTGAAAGCCACCTGCGTCAGACAAAAAGAAGAGGACCAAACAGCTGGCCAACATTTTCACTCTTCATCAGCATTTCATAAGTGTCTCTTGTAGTTAATCTCTTGGTTTGGAAAAGGTCATAGTTGATTGCAGTTAATGAAAAGGCCAGCATTAATTAACAGTGAAGGGGCACACCCACGCCGTCAGACATGATTCGAAATGCTTAACATCTAACCGAAAACAATATTTCTACATCACTGTATTTACATGTTCCGGAGAAAGAGCCTTATTTATGATAACATTTACAATTTACTGTCTGACAATGTATGTGGAGAAGACAATGATTTGCTATTTGACGTGTTACTTTATTGCTAACTCAAAAAAACAGAAACATATTGGAGTACATATAGTGTTCATGGAATCTGTGCCTAAGAAACTGCGTATCAATGATTAGTTGGACTACATTACATTGCCTTACACTTACTTTAAGATGTCTTACATCTAATGTTTCAAAAACACATTGATGATTAATTCACAACAAAACAATGGTATTATAAAATATAGAAATGTCTTCTATGTTTTGCTTTCAAGATGGTGAAGAGAAAATGCCTCTGAACCTTTTGCTTTGAAACATTCTAAGAAAATACTGCTTTCTGATCAAACTAATTTATCAAAAAAAAACAACACATTGTTTCTCCTGCTTAGGTGTTAATGCAATTTTTCTAGGTTTTCTTCAAAAGAATCAGTCAACATAGAACAAAGATGTTAGCAATGGCAGTTTGATCCATTTAGCTATCTTTCAGCTCAATAAAAGTTTCAGCATAAAGTAAACCTATCATCATCAGTTCACCAATCATCATGGGTTTTAAAAAGCTCATTTGATTCCTTAAAACCTCAGGAGGAAAACTGTACTTCAAGGTAAAGTTGCTGAAATAAGTTTGTAATTGGAGAATGGACAACAAACGTTTTTTTTAACTTTTTGATTTACATCAGGATCCCTGTAGATAAATGTGGACATAGAACAGTGTTGGTACAGAGACACTATTTTGTTTTAGCTTCTCTTAGGATGGTACTACATAGCATGCAAACATCGTATATAATCTCTATGACTGAAGTTACACTATTTTAACCCCTGTATATTTGAGAGCCCTTCTCAAAAAGCCCACTTTACTGTCACTGATGTTCTGGAAGGCAGTTTTTTTTTTTGTTTCTTTGTAGAAGATAAACCAAATTACTAACATGACAGAAATTTTGTAAATGTAACAGAAGCTCCAAAAAAAAAGCATTTTTTCTGTCATAGAGAATAAATCTCTTAGAGTTTCCACCTTTTAACAGCTCTTTCACATAGAGAGAAAAGAAAGGTGCTTAGTGCACTTTATGGGCAGGTGAATTATCTGAAGATATTTTTTTCTAATTCAGCTGCTAAAGACCTAATAATTTAACAAATAGTTCCAGGTGGCAGGAACTTTTCATCATGAAATTATTCTCAAATTGAGTGAATGGAAAGCCTGCAGCTATTTAGCTCTCATCCTAATTCAAGTAAACTCTAGCATAGGTTACTTCTTCTGTGTAATAATTTTAACCCATGAAGGTTAGAATTTTTAATTTAAAAGCTTGAGGGTGCAAAATTAGAAACTGCCATTATCCGCTGGTGTTTCTGTTTTGGTTTTCTTTTGTCTTTGCTTTCTAAAATTTTTCAATTCATATTTTTTAATTCATTGTTTTTTATATAGCACAGATTCACAATAGATGTCATCTCAAGGCACTTTACAAGAAAAGTCATTTCAATACTATCAAACAAACATTCCAATCAGTGTAAAAGTTTTTATTTATTTAAGGAATCCCAGCAGATTGCATCGAGTCATTGACTTGAGGTTGCGCCCCGTTGTTGCTGACTCCAACGAAAGGAATCCCTCATACTGAGCAAGCATGTAGTTATAGTGGAGAGGAAAAACACCCCCTTTTTTCTTATTTTCTACCTTTCTTCTTACTGTGGGATTGCTTTATTCCCATGCGCCAGGGACACGGAGATGGAAAATAAAGGTGAAAAAAGTAAGAAGATGAAGAGATTTAGGAAAAAATGTTAAGAACGTGGAGAGGGTGAATTGAGGATAGAAAGGAAGATGAATAAAAAAAATACAAGAAAACATTCTAGTCTGCTTCTAAACCTGCAGGACGACAGAGAGAGGGAAAAAAACTATGATAAAACAAACCAAACAGTGCAAACTGAGAACTACACAACCACAACCCACATATAGATATATGAATACAATAACAGCGTCACTTAAAAGTAGATGGTACCGATTATTACAAGATTTTGTAATTTAGTAACCTAAGCCCAAGAATGTATCTGTTAACACCGGAATCCCCACACCTGTGTGTGTGTATGAACATGCTAGTGCATATTAGGTTTCTCCATATGAGTGTTCAATAGCTGGAGTAAGGAGCCATTGAGCCGCCTCCCAGTAATCGACGCAGACACGAAGGAGATCGGAGGAATAGAAACCCAAAGGACCCCCAGAGCACAGGAGCCCCAGGCAGACCAACGCAGAGCTGACCGAACAGGAACAATCATATCTCCGATGCATGATGGAGCTCGATTTTGAAGGGCTCAATATGTAAGAAGGAGGATCTTAAATTTTATTCTGTATTTAACCGAGAGGCAATGAAGGGAGACTAAAACTGGGGAAATGTGATCTATCTTTTCAATATTCATCAGAACTCTTGCTTCAGCATTTTGGATCAACTGAAGGCTTTTAATTGCATTTTGTGGACTTTCTGATACTAAAGAATTACAGCAGTCCAGCCTTGAAGTAACAAATGCACAGAGTTATTTATCAGCATCACTCCTGGACAGGATATTCCTAATTTCTAAATTATGTTCATGCGGGTTCTTTGTCCTGTTCTCTTCGTGCCATGAATGGCAGATCTTTACTTTAACCACAATCCCATAACCTAGATTTACAATCCTGTGAAAAAAATTAAAAAGTTAGGATGTTTACTTTTTTGTACCACTTGAATGTTTCAGGTCATAAACTGAACATTAATATCAGAGAAAGATAGAATGAGTAAATACAAAAAGTTGTTTCAGAAGACTATTTCATACATGAGAGAAAAAAAATTATTGAACCCAACTTAGCTCAATGTGAAAAAGTAATTACCCCTTAATGGGAGCCGCTGTCATCAACCATTTATAATAAATGGTACTGAGCTGTGGGGGAATTTTGGCTGATTTAACTTTTCAGAATTGCTATTTTTCTGTCGAGAAATCTTTGATAAATACTTTTCCTGCACATTAATAATTTCTGTATCAAGTCTTTGAAAAGACGTTATCACCAAGTTATCGGTGAAATAATTTTCAACAGAAGATTTAATATCTGCGGATGCTTCCAACACCAATATATCATGTATGTAATATGTGCGTTTTGATCTTGAGGTGTGGATCATCAAGGGAATCTCCTGAAATACCAGAAACTGCAGGTTTTACTGTCAAAACATGAGGAGAAAAACATATAAAACATCCCCACTGGCACATCTTCTCTTTGAAGCTTAAAGAACACAGAGTTAACATACATGTGAGTTTCAGGGTTACAGTGTATCCTAACATTCCCAGGAGCATCAACAGACACAGCTACCTTCCCAAGGCACTACTGTGCAAGCATACTTCTCTGCACAGAAACAGCTCTATCTGTTTAATTACCCTCCTCTGAGGCATCAACGCATCTCAACTGCCACCCCCAACTCTCATGAATTAATGATGCACATCTCTAGTTCTTATTAGCTAGATGCTCTGGGTAGCAGACTAGATTGACCTTGTTCAGGATTCAGTTGTAAAAAATCTCAGGTTATTATCGTTTTTTAATTTTTTTATTTAGAGACTATTACCCAAATGTAACATGTTGTATGGAAACTACTAAATAAGATGTAACATGAGTGAAAATGGAAAGTATTGCTTATAAAATGTGTTTGTACCTAACCTCTCTTATGGCATGTAAGTTTTTGTGTTAGGGGCACCAGCAAAGTTTTGTCTCCCTGACTTTTCTGCTCATGTATTGGTTTGAGAAGATAAACAGAAAAGCTTCTTTGTAACTTTACAGGCTCTACAATTCATCATATGTCAGTAAAATGGTCTCACCTTTCCTTTTGGCTTTTTTCACATACCTCAGTTCCTTTCTCTGTTCATTCTACTTCCATCAGCCATTTCTACCATCTTCGTGACATAATTACAGTGTCACTTTATGCTGATATTTATCTGACTCCTGACCTTCAGATGAGAATATGTAAGCCTTGTGCCTCAGCTGCCAGAAGATCAACTAATCTTTTTTTATAAAGGTATCATTAGCACTATATTTTATTTATGGGCATCTTTCAAAATACTCAAGTGACTGTACTTAACGTACAGTCAGTACAGTCATATACAACAAGCAAAAAAGAATAAAATCAAGCAGAAAAACACAGTTGGTGGGGAAAAAAAGCTATGTAGAATAAATGCATTTTGAGACATGTTTTAAATGTGGTAAAATACATATTATAGTACTCTTAGATAGACTTCCAGCGATAGAGCTCAGGATGGCTGAGGGCTCTTGGGTCCATGTTGTCAGATGTAAGAGAAACCAGGAAAGAAGAAGAGGTCCTAAGATTTCAAGATGGAGGGTAAGGCCTGAACATTTCAAAGAGATATGGAGGAGTAAGAGAGGAAAGCTTTGAAAGTGAAGAGAATAATTGCTGTTTACCAGGGAGCTAGGGGAGTAGTGTGAGGATCATTTAGATTGTGTTCATTAGATGGGATCCTGATAACAATGAGAGCAGCAAAATTATCTCTGTTTGGTAGGTAGGAGAGGAGAGAATTACAATAAATATTAATGTGAGACAATTTCTATGTTTCTCGAAACAAACTTGCTATGAAGTATGACATCAGTGCTGTAGAAATGTGGAAATGTCAATAAGAAACAAGGACAATTTGTGAAAAATAATTTGTAGCCAAGAATAAGACATTATTTTTTGTACTAATTTTGTACTTGGGTTTAGGGACATTTCTAGCAAACCAGTTTTTTTATCTTTCCTAGATCGACAGACGAGAGGGGAAATGATGTGTGAACCTTTTGGTTCAAAGATGACAATTTCTGTCTTGTCAGAATTTAAAAGCATAAAGTTTAAAATCATCCACAATTTTATGTCATCAAGAGATGCCTGTAATCTACCTAACTGATTGGATTAATCAGAATTTATGGATCAATTTATAGTAGTTGGCATCATTGGCATAACTATGGAAATTTATCCCATGCTGTCTAATGATTTTACCGATTGGAAGCATTTATATAGTAAAAATAATTGGTCCAAGCACAGAACCCTGTGGTACCCCAAAAGTAGCCCTTGGTGTGAGGAAGATTTATCATTTACAAGAACAAACTGGATTCTGTCTGACAAATATGATTTAACCCAGCCTAGTGCTGTTCCTTTGATCCCTGAAACATGTTCAAGCCATTCTAAGAGAATATTGTGATCAACTGTGTCAAAAGCAGCAATGAGATCTAACGAGACCAAAACAGTCACAAATCCATTATCAGTAGCCACTACAATATCATTATTCTGACCAGTACTGTTTCTGTGTTATGATGAGCTCTAAAACCTGACTAAAATTCTTCAAACAGGTCATTACTGATGCTCACACACTTGATTAGCAACTGTTTTCTCATGGATTTTAGATAAGAAAGGAAGATTAGATCTATAATCATCTATCATAATTATAATTATCTATAATATAATCTATAGGATTAGATCTATAATTTATTAAGTCATCTTGTTTAAGAGAGTGTTTCTTATGTAAAGGTTTAAACACAGCGACCCTAAATTTCTGTGGTACGTATTAATTTACTAAGAAAAGATTCATCATATCGAAAATGGGGCCAGTAATCAAAGGGAACACTTCCTTAAACGTGGTTTTAATTTCTGGCCGACTTGACGTCAAGTCGGCGCAGGATATACCATATATAGACATCGCAGACCTACCTATGCTGCAGGAAGCGCGCCCTGCTCCTCTCTCCTCCTCGCTCCTCTCCCCCTCATATTCAGTCGAGCGCCGCCATTACTGAATTCTAGTGATGGGAATTCCAGCTCTTTTTGGAGAGCCAGTTCTTTTGGCTTGACTCAACATAAAGAGCCGGCTCTTTTGGCTCCTCAGATTTTCTGTTGCTTAAAGTGTATTTATCACCAAAATTAATGCAAAACGATGTGTACCAAAACAAGCAGGGGGGAATGAAAAAAAAAAAAAAAACGGCTCCCAATGATGAGCCGGCTCCCATCGTTCACTTCAAAGAGTTAGCTCTTAGAGCCGGTTTGTTCGCGACCGACACATCACCAATTCGAAGTACAAACTCTACCGTGAAAGATGCAGAAAGTTTCTTCACACAATGATGCATGAAGAAGACATATTCGTGTCAACCTTTTATTTTAATCAGCTAAATCAGCTAAAACCATTTCTACCAGAAACATAGTGCACACGTGAGTTGCTCTGTTGTTGACTGCCAGAATCAACATGGAAATATTTTTTCTATTTTTTTTTACGCCGGAATCCTTTACAAATTTGGGACAATATCAGGCAAAGTTGGCATCGAAGCTCCGTTTGGAAAAAGGGGCCATTCCGACAATCAGAGACTTGCCTGCAATTGAAACAGTAAGGCTGTGTTTTTATTGCTCTCCTGTGTGTAACAAAAAGCAGCTAACTGCTAATGTGGCTATTCTATGCTAGCGGGAGTAGTAGATATGGGTTAAGCATTACCTGCGCTGTCAACCCCCCTCCTTCCTGCCACCAATCAACGCGCCCCTCGTTTGCATTATTACAATGCCCGTCCACGACAGCCAAAGTATCGCATCAGATCTTGCGAGACAATAATGCCTTCAGAAATAAGGGTCAGAGGAGCTCTGTGTTTATTTTTTCCAACTTTTTTTTTTAGAAGGGCCTGAAAGACTATAATAGAGCATGGGTATCCAAGATAATACTAGGTTATGACTCCTTTAAGCAATTAGGATTGGGTCCAACATGTAAGTTGAATGTTTAGATGAAACCAATATTTTTCATAATTCCGAAAGCTAGACTGAATCAAAACAGTCCAAACACAAATTAGATTTTACAGTTACCTCCGATGCTGCCTCACTTACTGGGAGAGAAGTAATCATGTTTGGGAAGATGCCAAAATTTTATTTTAATATAATTACATTTTTTTATGAAGAATCCCATAAAGTCATCACTACTAAGAGCAGGGGAATAGTTGGCTCGACAGAGCTATGACTCTGTGTAAGTTTGGCAACTGTACTAAAATGAAAGCTCGGATTGTTCTTATTCGCCTCTATTAATGATGAAAAATGTCCTGTTCTAGCTTGTTGAAGGGTCTTTTTATATAGCAGTAGATTATTTTTCCAAGTTAAATAGGAATCCTCTAGGTGTGTAAAGTGCAATTTTCTCTCCAATGTTCTAGTATTCTGCATTAAAGTACACAGCTCAGCATTAAACCAGGGACCCAACCCCCTATGGCGAATTACCTTCTTTTTTTAAAGGGGCTGCATTGTCTAATGCCAGGCACAATAATGAAGTAAAGCTACATTTTTACCTTTGTTTGTGTGAATACGCATGGTTTATCTGATCTTTAACTTGCTGCTGGTACACCTGCAATTTCCCACAGAAGGACGAAAAATAAAATTTCTATTAGAATATATTTAAAAGCAAAAACAACCAAAACAGGATTTTTTTTTTTTGAATTTACCAAATTAGTCTTAAACATTACTCTCATGTGACCCTGCCGGAAGACAATCCTTTATTTACTCTGCTGCTGGCCTCCCCAGAAACTAAAAGGCTTATTTTATCTCTGGTTCACATCTTTTCTAATATACTTGCCAAACCTGCTGTTCATATTTTAAAACTTTTAGGCCCTGTGATGGATCGGAAGACTCACAGACATCTTATGCTTTGGAATAAAGCGCTCATTTGAAGCTAGATTTGTCGTGTTTGCCACCTTCTTGACTGCGCATGCTCAGTGTTCTTTTCTGTGTTTCTCTTGCATTTTCACAGCGCCATCAGTGGGCCCAGCATGTGTACTGCAGAATTTTAAGCTGGTTTGTGTGAATTTGTGTGGATAATGGATTTAATTTTTGTGGTATTGTTTTTACAGTCTCTGTGTAGAGCACACTTTAGGACTCTGAGTGACCCCGTAGGATAATGCCTCTTGGGAAGGTTAAGGATGAATGAAAATGATGTGCCCCTGCAAGAGTTTTTGTTCTGTCCTAGTTTGTTGGTATGCAGATCCTGTTTTTTTATGTTTCTGTCTCAGTCATGTATGCATGCTTAAAAAACTATGAAATCTATAAATAAAGTTTTTTTTTTTTTTTTTTAAAACCAGTACTCATATGTTCCTGAGTTAACAATCTGATGCATGTTTTGCAGACAAGCAGAGTTTGTTAATATTGTTTGGTTATGTCAAAGTGCTGAATTCTTGAATCTTACAGTTTCAAAACAAAATAATTGTAAACACTTTTTGCTTTTCATAACAAAATTGTAGGTCTGGTGTTGTTATGCTCAAAATCAAATCAAATTCTCATAGTGTCAAATAATCATTAATGAGTGTAAGTGTTCTCATTGTTATAATGCTGGCATATAAAAAAAGTATTGGATATATTTTTTAATGCAAAAGAAATAAATGTGAATACAAAATAGTAATATAATTTCAGCAAAATATCCTTTGTTTGTAAGATGCATTGCAATGCAGAACTGTTTTGTTTTGTTGACGAAAAAGAACATAACCAAGAGGTACTAGCCCATTTGTAACATATCGTTAATGTCTGCCAACACAGAGCAGTTACAGGTCATACATTACCACATGTTTAACTGCATTAAATGCCAAAAAGAATTAATATTACACTGCTAAAACGTTATGCTGATGTTACTGTGATAGGAAACATGATGGAGCAACACAGAGCAGCAGTGAGGGATGAAGGATTAGATAAAAGATGGACAAAGTGCCTAATGTTTTGAAACCAGTTAGCTGGGCACACTTCCAAGCATGCAAACTTACCGGAAAGCACAAACTCAGTAACGTGCATGCGTTGTGTAAATCTTTGAGAAAATTGATTAGTGAGGCATCTAATGTGAAAATCCCTGGAAGTCCTGACGTAACCTCTGTAACCTCAAAGAACATAACCAGCCTGATTAATTAGCTGAGGCTTACAAGCGGCTGTGAAAGTTTCCCCACAACTCAGAAAGACGGAAGAAAATCCCTAAATCTGTGGCAACTTTGGAATCAGAAAATATTTTTAGTCTTGGAGAACAGCAAGTTCTTCAACATCAAACCATTATCTAACCCCCTCTTCTGCACGTGCAAGTATGGTGCAAGACAAAAGTAGATTCATGCATATGATGAAATGTATGACAGTTATTTGGCTGTGCTACAAGCTGCTATGTTAAGCAGGAATATTTAGCATTTCCTTTGCTTTATGATCTAAAGTGCCTTTCAATCAGGCCATGAAAACTGTAATTTTACGGACTTTGTCTGTTTTGCTTTTGAGTTTAAAAGCAATTTTCCGGACTTTGTTCGTATACCCTTTACCGGTAATTTTACTGATGAAAACCTAGTAACAAGAGCGGAATTTTCCCGGTATGGTGTTTGCATTCAGATTATTAGGAAATGTTCCGGAAAAGCTGGAGGTATGTGGGTTCAGCACATACAACCCCCCACCCCGCAGACATTCATCAGGATCCTCCGGTACATTTGTTGCTGTGTAAAAGCAGCTGAAAGGCAATGTTCCCAAAAAATAGTGGTGTAATTGAAAACACAACTCCGGTTAAAGACCAGATGGAATTGTCCGCAAATATTCCAGAACTTCTGTCTGAAAACGGCTTTAGTGATATAGTTACTGCTTTTCATTCATTTAAACAAGGTTTGATGGAAGTTTATGTCTTGTGGCGTAGTGGTTAGTGCGGTAGCCCCATGTGCAGAGGCATCAGCCCTTGACGCAGTCAACCTGAGTTCGATGCCTGTCTTCAACACCCACTTCTGTCCCCTTTCTATCTTCTGTCAAATAAAGGCAACTATGACCACAAAATCTTAAAAAAGTTTACATTAGGAGCAAACATGTCAAATCTCACAGATGATAAATGTCTGTTTATTCTATTTAATTTTTGTTTTCCTCCTATTAAGATTCCTATTTTTCTAATGAGATCAGGTTCAAATTAGGATGAGAGAACCCTTTTAGAAATTATGGTCCTATCATCTTGATTTACATCAGGAACTGTAAGAAAAGCCTTTGACTGGTGAAAAACTGGGGTTTTAAATTTCACAGGAGAACCTGACAAATCCTAAAGCAGGGAGATAATTTTCTGTATAAATCCAATGCAGTCAACTAAGGCCAAAATTATTGAACTGCTGATCCTTTTGAACACCAATGTAAGTGCATTTGTTATTATAATGCCTATAAAAGTATTCATACCCTTGAATGTCTTACACTTTTATTGCTTTTACAGTTCCATCAAGATGTAGTTTTTCTGACCAGAAAATTAACACACAAAAAAATGTTAGTGTCAAAGTGAAAGCTGATTTCTACTAAATAATGACAATTAAATAAATAAAATATTTACCCCTTCAAATCAGTATTTAATAGATGTGACTTCCTCTCTGAAGCTGTCAGGTGACCATTGGGGTTTTCTATATAAGCTGCTCTGACATAATTTCCTCCATGTCCAAAGCTCAGTCATCACTGATCCTACAGGTCTCCCATACCTCTAAGCGTCGAGGGCTCTACCCGTCCTCAGATCCTTTCTTCCTACTCGCTTCTGCGACACACGGTAACACCGGTCTCTCGGTTAGATTCGCTTTGGCGGTCCGTGTGTTACTAGATTCATTCATCTTGCCTTCTACCTTTACAAGCCTCCCAGGGCCTGCTGTCAAGAAGCATCACCACAGCATGCTGCCACCACCATGCTTCACAGTAGCGATGCTGTGTTGGTGGTGATGTGCTGTGTTCGCTTTAGCCCAAACATAGTTTCTTGTCTGATGGCCAAAAAGCATTTTGGTCTCTTCAGACCAAAGCAGACCAAAGAACTTGGTCTAAATAAGTTGTGAGGAAACATGAATTAAGATGCTGCTGCATCTTTTCATAGCATTTGTTTGAATATTCCTATTATTACAGTTTCTACATTGCAGCTGGTTTAGATTAAAGCTATGTTTCTAAAATGAGTTATGTTAAAGAAAAATTGCAAAAGCTGCACAAAATTATATTTCTAAAAGAATAGTAGGTCAAAATGTAGAGAGGAATGGGAGGCTGTAAGACCTCCTTGCTGGCATGTCTGATTAAAACAACATTTCCATCTTCTCAGTGTTCCTATCTTGATATATTTATTTACTATTGATCTTTTCTTTAGACAGTTACAAAACTATTTTTGTAAACGTTGAGTCACACCAGGAGGGGAGTAAAATCCACAGCACTTTTGGGGTTTAGATCCATTATTGGAGTCAATGAAAGTATTATTTTGATGTTTAAAGAAATGACAAGCATGAAAAGGTGACAGAGACAGTGATCTGGATACTGGTGTTCAAACAGCCTCACATCAAAGCATATGATGAAAAAAAACCCGATAGAACCACCATGAGGTCTTCTATGGTAGTTTCAGCAATTCTTTTGTAAATTTTCAAGAATACATATGTGTGTGTTGCCCTGCGATGGACTGGCAACCTGTCCGGGGTGTACCCCACCTCTCACCTAATGATTGCTGGAGATAGGCACCAGCCCCCCGCAAGCCTGCATAGAATAGATGGTATAGACAATAGATGGTTGGATATGTGTGTGTAAAGATGCAACCAAGCATGTTTGGAGTATCTTTAAACAAATAGTTAATAGAAAAGACAGAACTAGAATGCACTGTTACAGTAAAAACTGTTTAGTTTAATGTCAGTGACAGCAGCAGCTCAGTCTACAAACCAGACAAAGTTGTGTTCAGCTGACAGAAAGCAGTGGGGTGGGTTTGCAGCACGGCTCTTCAAAGCTGAACAAAGATGAAACTACTGGTATCAATTTAACCCTACACAGCACCAATGTATTAGAATGCATGCATTGAGGACAAAACTTCATTTGTGCCATTTTCTTTTTGAATAAGACCCTGACCAAAATCAGAATGCCACAAATGCTGCTGTCAATATTTAAAGCTACTATTACTTTATACCACATATACTGTCACCCACCAACATAGTCATCAATTTTCCCATAAGGGATTTTATAATAGTTTGTCATTTAGGAAAAAGTCTAATGTCATTTTTATTACCTAGGCCTACTTTGAAGCTATTTCTCGAAAACTGCTTGCCCATGAAAAATGAGTATATTTCATTAACCAAAAGGAGTATTTAAACCCTTTTGGTGTCATTGTAAAGGTATCATTGAAGGAATTGATAGATGTGTCATTATGCATGTTATCTGATACTGGTTGGGAGAAACTGAAGATGGAACACAGCAGAAATGTATTGTTTTTTTGCTCGCATAAAAAAAACAACATGTTTTATTTTGAAAACTCTATGGACATTGCTTGAATGGCAGTAGTTACTTAATAAAATGTAAATACAACATGTGGACATTATCTCTAATCAATTTGATATTGATTATGTGAAGCAGGACAAAACTAGAGAGGCTTAAGTACAGGCAAGTCAGGCGAGGTGACAAATAGTGCCATTTCTATTTTTTTCATGTAAAAGTTAAATTTTTCATTTTAATATCACATAGTGTTCAGTAGACCTAAAATTTAACAGGTTAAGAAAATAGACGGGGTTACATCATATCGTACCAGCCTACATGATCTTTGGAAAACATGAAGTCTTGATCATTCTGTCAATCTACTTGACAGAATAAGTGATTTACACTTGACACACTGAGTGTCAAAACCTAGATGACTGACAAGACAAGGAGCATTAGTTGAGATAATGATCACTCATTGTGAGGATAGCTTAATTTCACTCAATCTTTTCTGCAGGATAAGTAAAACATGAAGTACTTGATTTGTAAGCTTAATGGAGTCAAACAGTCGAACACTTTTAGCTGGCATGCATTATTTTACTACAATAAACATGTATTTTCCCTGACATGGTTATACTGAACACATCTCATGAATTAATGGATTGGAGGTTTGGAATTATGGTGGCCACCTGTCCGGATTGAACCCTATTCCCTATATAAATTAGTATGTATGCAAACTTTTTAAAACATTTGTGTTTATTATAAATTTAATTAATAGTATTAAAAATAAATACAAATGTATGTTAAATGTGTTTTGTGGTGTTTGTAGGAAACCAGTAGATTTTAGAGGAATAGTACATTTTTACTAAATAAAAATTTAGTATTTAGTTTGTGAGGTATTTTTAGGTTATGCTAGAGCTGGGCCAAAGATCTTACCCAAACCTCCTGTAGTAATAGATAACGATGATAAAAAAGTCAAAAAGGTTGATAGAACTCAAATTTACCAAAAAGATTCAAAGAAATTGGTCTCTTATATTCCCTTTTTTTATATACGTACATATGTAACTCAAACATGGTGGCAGCATAGTCATGTCAATCAGTTTAAAAGTCTTGTGGATTCAATCCGCTGTGTCCTGTTATCAACTTTTTACTTTCTGTAACATAGAAATTACTCTTATACCAGATCTTCTGTTCCTTCTGTGTTTCTGCTCTGTCTTCTCAAACCCCCAGACGGTCGTGGCAGATGGCCGCTCCTACTGAGCCTGGTTCTGTTGGAGGTTTCTTCCTGTCAAAGGGGAGTTTTTCCTCTCCACTGTCGCTACATGCTTGCTCAGTATGAGGGATTGCTAAAGGATTGCTGTGGTTGGAAATCTGCCCAACCTCACGCCAATGACTGACGCAATCTGCTGGGATTCCTTAAATAGGAAACTTTTTAACTGATTGGAATGTTTGTATAAATGTATTGAAATAACTTCTTGTTAAGTGCCTTGAGATGACATCTGTTGTGAATTGGCGCTATATAAATAAACTGAATTGAATTGAATTGAATTGAATTGAATTGAATTGAATTGAATTGAATTAATTAAAGAGATTTGAAATAACATGAATCAAACAAAGTTTGAATGAAATATTTTCCTTTTTAAGCTTAAACTTAGTAAATTCGCTTTATTAAACACATAGAACTTACTCATCATTTATTCTCTAAGATTGGCTAAACTGAATAGATCTAGTCTACCTTATTGTTTGCTACACACTAAAAGAAAACAGTTTTTCCGATTCAAACAATTCAAACATATTCCAAAGGGAAAAAAAGGCTGCAGGCAGTTGGCATACTGACATTGAAATTGCTCTGAACAGAGCTCTCTAGATTTGACTTTAGTTAGGATAACTTCAATGCCATACAGTACACAGAAAAACTCAAAGTAATTGACATTAGATATTTTTGACATTCTTCCTTATTGATCTGAAAACTCTGCTGTTGCAATGAAGTGCATTCTGTCATCTGCTGTGAACTTTTTTGTAAATGTGTAGGAAAAAACTGGAGATGAGATGAGAAAGGATGAGAAATGTGTTAATTGCCTGAGAGCCCCAGTCTTTTAAGGTTTCTACTCTATTTTAGCACCTCAACTTGCAGAACAGCACATTTAAAGGAATTCTCCAAAATATGTGGATCTGAAGGACACACTCCACTATGACAGAAAGTCACAACATGAGTGTCTCTGCTGACATTTATTAAGAGGAGTCTGAAGTATTTTCAGAGTCTTGGGGAGATAAATTATTTTGTGAAAATGGTTTGGCACTAGAGCATCTGCATACTCTGATGATAGTTTCATACTATGCTGAAGCATTTAAAACCTAATCATTTTACATTACTACTGCATTTTTGTGAACATTTCCAATGTAAAACAAAAGCAAATATTAAATATTTAACCAAGGTAAGGAATCTGTGGCTGACTGAAAAGTTTTCTTTAAACAGCTAAATATCCATCCATCCATCCATCTTACCTGGTTATCCTTGCAGAGTTGGAGGACAGCTAAAGATGTCACTAAAAAGTATGATCTCTTTTGAAAGAGCTTTCATAGCAAATAGATAGTACTTGGCCTCACAGTTGCTGTGTCTTATAAAGAAAACAGTGAAGCAGCATATTCTTACTGTCTGGAACACATTGATATGGATGGACTATGCAAGGAATTTGGCATCAAGGGGCATGGTCTCAGCTCTTCTGAGATAAAAGGATGTCACAGTGAAGAGATGTATGTGAAACTGTTTTCCAGGATATATTCCAACTTTTAAATCTTAGGAAGGTCAGTGAAGATATGTTATATGTTTCTAGGTGCAAATTTGCATATTTTATTGATCTTAAAAAACATTTTTAGCCAGAATCTCTCACAAGCCGCCACAATATGGGCTTCAGTTGCAAGATGATATGGATTTCCATTATGATGAGTTACAGCTTTTTTTTTATTGTCTTGAATCGTATAATTTGTTCTAATTTTTTTGTATTAGAATTGTTGTTCCTATTGTTAGAAAAAAATGTGGGTCAAAAACTAGATTTGTTAAAACATTTCAAGTTACAGTATAGTAAATGATCTCATATTCAATCTAAATAACAGTTTTGTTTGTTCTACAAAATGTTTGAGTACTTTTTATAAACTGCTAGGTTACAGCTGGCGCAATATATCACTGGTAAAATATTTCACTTTTGTTATTTGTATCAAGTCTAGCAATCACAGGGGTAACTTTTTTAGGAGTAAAGTGCTTTCAGTTCAGCTTCTAAACAGTTCTGCCATTTCAACATTCATCCATCCATCCATTATCTATACTCATCTATCCTATGCAGGACTGTGGGGGGCTAGTGCCAATCTTCAGCATTCATTGCTACACCCTGGACAGGTCGATAGTCCATTACAATGCAACACAGAGACACACAGGACAAACACCCATGCATGTACATACTCATACCTAAGGGCAATTTAGAGAAATCAATTAACCTAACTGTCATGTTTTTGGATGTTCTGGACACTGAGATTGAAAATAAAGGGGAAAAAAGAAAGAAGATGAAGAGATTTAGGAAAAAATGTTAAGAGAGAGGAGAGGATGAATTGAGAATAGAGAGGAAGATGAATCAAGAAAATACAAGAAAACATTCTAGTCTGCTTCTAAACCTGCAGGACGACAGCGAAAAAACTATGATGAAACAAACCAAACAATGCAAACTGAGAACTACACATCCACAACCCACAAATAGATAAATACATACAAAAACAGCGTCACCAAAAAGCACATGGCACCAATTATTACAAGATGTACAGTATTTGTGGTAACCTCATCTGTAAACACCGGAATCCTCACACCTGTGTAGGTGTGTGTGCGTATGTATGTGTGACCATGCGGGTGCATTAAACTTCTCCATGTGAATGTTCAATAGCTGGTGTGAGGAGATATCGATCCGCCTCCCAGTAAATGATGCAGACACGAAGGACATCAGTGCCATAGACATCCAAAGGACCCCCAGAGCACAGGAGCCCCAGGCGGACCAACGCAGGGCCGACTGCACCACCCCCCTCCCCCTTTCCCAGTGAGGAGCATAGGAGAGCCCTGGGGGAACATCCAGCAGCCACAATGCAGAAGCCCTAGAGGGCCACAGTGACGAGCCTACCAAGTAAGAAACACATGGATCAGGTGATCAATTAGAGACACCGGACCCAACTCCCGTCGAGCCACCAGACAGCTACCACCAACCAATAAACCCCCAGTATCCCTGCAGCATATCCATCCCCACCCCAACCCATGATAAACACAATGAACACCCCAGACACACCTGAACCACCACACAACATATGCAGCACAGCTGTGCACCACCCACCAGTGGATCCTCTCTGGGGCCTCCTCCGATCAGACCACAGAACAAAAACAAAACAACCCACCCATGTGGCACACACGCAAGGACAGCTCCAGTTCTCCAGAGATCCCCAATACTGCCGACCGCCAGTGCCCGACCAGACCAACCAAGTAACTAACAGCACAATGTAGAACACAGTCCCCCGCTAGAGCATGTCACCAGACCAGACATACCCCCCACACGCACAGTGAGCGGAAGAACACCAACACCGCCCCACATCCATACAGAGACCAACATGCTCCCCCCCCCCACCCATTCCCACCTCGTCACGTGAACACAGATTACCTAATTAAACGACACCCCCACACACAACTTGACAAGAGCCCCAAGCACAACAGTGCCGGCGAGTAGGGCAGGACAACGAGCAACGCCACAGCGGTTCCACCAATCCCCCAGACCTCACCCACAGGCCAACGCCGACCCCACAGGGCCCAGATTCCCATCTCCCCCCAGGTGAGAAAACACCCAGCCCACCCCCAACACACTTCACACTCACAGCCATAGGGTCCCAAGACACCAAAAGTGGAGCCCCACCCCCATTCCATGGAAAACACCCCACAGCACCGCTGCTGAAAGGCAAACATTGGCCCAGCACACTGGCCAACTCATATACTGGTCTAACCAGGCCCGGCTAGGCAACCCCCAGGTAAGAATCGGCACGATTAGCCACCGAGTGCCACCAATGCACAGGTAAGTAGAGGCATCAGTCACCGGCAGGGAGTGATGGAGGGGAAATAGGCCCCTCATTTAGTGGGGAGCCTGAGATGAGCTGGAAGAGAGGGGCAGCCCAAGACCCGACCTGACGGATACACAGGAACACATACAGTCATACGTTTCCTCCCTCTTATGCACACACACTCTCACCTGCACACCAAGGCACACAAGAAAGTGCATCCACCCATACTCCCTATACACACTCTATATTCCCAGCCTGGGTGTCCCAGGTCCAGGTATCGAAACCCCAGCTGAGCAACCAGCCCCCGGACCCAGGAGGCGGACCCCCTTCCCTCTAGGATGGTGAAAAGCAGACCGCCAAAGTCCCCACAGTAGCGAAGCTGCCCACCAGCCCAGGCCCCGACCAGATCGCCTGTTCCTCCTCCCAGACCCTAACCCCTGATTGCCAAAAGCGAACCGGGGTATAAAAAGACCCCAAGCCTCTCTCCTCCCGCTCGAGTATGGGGTTGATGCGTGTTATGTTCATTTAAAACAGAGGGGTGTGATGTGGGTAGACAGCCACATCCCCACCCCGACCCCTCAGTCTCTTAATGCAGTTTAACAGTGGGCACCGGCACCAGAGGTGAAGCTGATATTATACTGTATATCAAATTCATTGTTTCAATAAACCTTTTATTCATTGTTCTCCTGAGTGGTTGTCTGCATGTGGGACAGATTGCTTAACAAAAACATGACAAACCAGTTTACAGAAAAAGACTGCCTAAAAACATTTCAATAATAATTTCTGACAGTGCAACATCATATAGGGTTGAGATTTATTACATTTCCTGTGATACCTAATATTTAAAAATTCTTATACACAAATCAAGGCAAAACATATGATGAATGGCAGAGAACTTTGTATTTTCAAGTGGCTGGCAATGAAACCAGATAACTTTTTTACTGACAATGGCAAAAGAAAACCTTTATCCTGGAACACTCTGTCAGTGCACCAACCAATGCAAGTAAAATCTTGAGAGGATCCAGAAAGAACTGCCAGGTTGGAAATGATCCTGAGGTCTGTGACTTCAAAAATATAAACTTATTTTGGCAAAGATAGATGCTTCAGATTGAGACTTGCCAGTGTATTTTTAGAAGACATCCATGATACATGTTGCCTCCAAAGAGCAGTTCATTATCTTTTGCTTCTGCTTCAGAGTTCCTGAATTTAATGGGTGCCATGTTTCTTCCCCCTGTTGTTAAATGAGTCCAGTGATGTTCCAAGCTGCTCAGACTACTGATAAGCCTCTGATGAATGACAGGCGACATTTCCTTTTTATCAGAGTTCTGCCGGTGTGTGCAGCAACCTCTTTGACTCCATGTTGACATGAGAGGTCACTCTTGACTTGTCTGACTGAGTAAGTGCATGAGCTTTCGGCAAGTGCCAAAAGATGTGATTAACCTTATCATGATGGTGTGTCTCTGTCTAGTTTTAAGCCATTACAAAATATTTAATATTATTTAAAAATGACACATTAGCTTTGGGAAAGGTGATATATGATACTGTTTAAAAATGCATACTGTTTATATTGTCAAGAATGCAGAGATCATTTTTACTTGAGCACATATGGTGAATTTGTGTCTGAAATGGCTTTATTGTTGACTGCACTAAGTTAAGGCATTAAGGAACAATTTTTAACAGATTTGTTTAAATTAGAACTTTTAAAGCAGTCATTTCCGGATATCGACCAGCCAGTTATTAATTTCTGTCAACATGCAGCTAAAAAGAGAACTATTGGCGTAACTGATAAAAAACAAAATAGCACATGCCAAAGGTTAAATAAAAAGGAGGAGAGGAGGAAGATGCATAATCACTAATGGAAACTACATTTTCATGCTTGTGCTGAGAGGAGAAGGAGTCATTTGGTGTTCTGGAAATATCAACCTAATTCCCAAGTCTAACAATTATAATAACATGATAAATAATATTTGAAGCCTGGCTAAGGTCAAGCAGGTCTACCATTGAGTGCCTACTGCAGTATTAATTTATCAGATGATAATTATTAACGCAGAGTGAAGTCTCCAACTCTATGAGGATTCTTAATCCTGCAAACTCCGCAAGTTTTAATTAGGCATTTCCAACAATCACAAAACCCGGTGTACCCTTATCATTAACCCAGTCTCACTGGGGTTTTTGAAACAGTCGCAAACTAAGAAATATGGATTCACCCTCTGAAAATAAATTTTCTTTAGTATGTGTTCAATGTGAAAGATAAAATAATAAAATAATCCATAAAATAATGCCAATAGGTTCTCCATTACCATGTAACAAGTAAGGAGAATATGGAGAGATCTTTGGCTATTTGTATAACCTTTTTATAGTTTTCACAGTCGTGGAAACTCTCGAAGTTTTTTTCACATCCTCCTACAAGTTTTCTGTAGGATTTAGGGTTACAGGCTGTCATGGCATTTGAAGACATATTTTGTCTCTGCAGAACTATGACTGTGTTAACCTATTTTCAGTTTACCAGCTTTTTAATTTGAATTTTCGTGGTATTTCATATTCCATCATGTCATACACTCCAACAAGGTTCTCAGGACCTGTTGAAAGAGAAAGAAGCCTACAACATCACATAGCCGCCTCCTAACCTTACTGTGGAAATAAGATACTTTACACATATTTACCATTGTGTAGTGTTTGTTGCCAGAATGATAAAGTCCCCTGACCAAATAACATATTTCCAGTTCATGCCCCAACAGCATTAAGCAAACTTCACACATATCTATAAGTGATTATAAGAAAGAAATGGCTGTTTTCCACCATGACTCCCTAACAGCTTTTTGGGAAGTAGATAGCAATCATCTAATTAATGCTTATCAAAACCAGGTGAAGACAAGGTCCACAGTTTTTTCCCCTTTCACTTCCTTACCATCTAGATCACTGTACATGTTGCAGAAATCAACTTTGACCCTATCCAGCTTTGTTTGTCACAGTTCCAAAAGTGTGTTAAACTTATAAACGGAGCAGCATCATTCACTATATTATGTACATTTATTTCACTGAGGCTTACACAATGTGTCTTAGCAAATCAGCTTACAACAGACTAATGAGAAGTTACTAATAATTGATGATTGATGACTGCAAAGTTAATTTCTCAGAGAAAACACTTTGAGCAGCTGGGTCATTATTCAGGCCAACGGTTGTAAAGTGATATACTGGACTGAAAAACCTAAGGGGATTACATAAAAAAAAAATGTCTGTATAATCTTGTTGTTGACTGTTTTCTGGATGGAGCAAAATATGCACAGCTGCTTAGGTCATTGACTGATCCTCTGAGGAAGTGAGCCAGCCATTTGTACTGAAACGTACGCAGAAAAAGACAATTTGAGCAATACAGTGTGCCTTCGATGGTTGATGGCGGCTGTAAAAAGAAATGAAAAACCAATGGAAAAGTGATTAAAGCAGTACATTGCTACTACCTTTAGTATTCAGACACGACACATACAAAATGCAAAAAAATCCCCTTGTTTTTCATTTAAAGTGCAAAGTCTTCATTCAGATAAAATATGCCCCTCAAATTTGATAATAAAAGCTTCATCCAGTGGTATTATGCAATCATGAAATCCTAAGGCATTACAACCACAAAACAAAATGCTTAGTGGTAATGATCTTTCCAGGAAACAACACAGGGCTTTATTAGCAGTTTCATTAAAGCCCACATTAAGTGGGACCCATGAGGAACTGTCTTTTGTAAAAACTGTTGCTCCTGTTCAAAATGAACTATGGAAATGTTACAGTGAAATTAGAGCCTCCCATGTAGGTCAGGTGCCAGCAACTTGTGGCTCCGGAGGTGCATGTGGATGTTTGAACCCATCATATTGGTCTTTCAAAACTTGAATCAAAAAATCATTTACAAATTAGCTGTGTTTTTATTTAGAGAGATCAGTTCTCCTTTCTGTTTTATGCAGTATGTGCATTGAATCTCCACAGCAAAATGACACCAATGGTTCAAATTGTAGTTTTGCTTAGATATTTTGCCATTTGGTTGCAACTGCTTTGCTATGTTTATTTATTTCAGGTATTTCCAGGACTTAATTGGCCTCCTTCTCTTCAAAAGAAGATTATTTTTTCCCTTAATATAAGGGTTTTCTTTGTTGTAAAACTTATAAGCAAAATTTTTTTACTATAAAAGACAGATTTTTACACAGTAGGTATCTATGAATCTTCAGGGGGAAAAATGGCCTTCTTGATTGTGAAGTTCCATGGCCACTACACTATTGCTCAACATTAACAAGGACCTCTGAGTTTTTCCTCTGTTTATTAGCTCTGAACTGAAGGCTATTGTCTTGTCGCTGAACGTTGCTTTGTGGGTAGCCTTTTCCCACAGTCCACTAGGCACATTTCAGTTCCCTTTCAGTCACAGTATTGAAAATCTGCACTATCACAACAAATAAATGAAACAAATCATATCAGGAACTGTTGTTATTCTAATCTTTTGTTGTGACTGATGTTTTGCAAACATTGTGTTCAACACTGGTTTCATTCCTCAGATTCCACAATAACATTGCTTTTTTGTCAACAGGGAAACACTAAGTGCAGATGGCATCGAACAATATTTATTAAATATAAGAACTTGTCACACAAGAAGTTATTTAAATGTCTAAGATGTATGGATCAATTTATCCAACACTTGTCTGTAGGTTTCTCTGGGGTCATTATTGCTAACAGAAAGAGTTTTCTTCACTGATGTCCATCTATATAATCTTAGATCATCTGTATCAGCTTTTTAATATTAGGCAAGGCAATTTTATTTGTATAGCACACTTTCCACATCAAGGTAATTCAAGGTGCTTTACATGATTAGCAGATAAAGTAAAAACAGAAATTTTGCATGAAACACATTCAAAACATATGATACTGTCATGGTTTCTCAGGGAGACTCTGGTGCTGACACAACCGACGCTCAGACAGGAAAACAGTTTAAAAAATTTGTTTATTTTCTTTTGGAGGTGTGCTGCTTCGGGTAGGGCAGCGAAGGGTATCAGCAGGGAGCGGCAACAGTGGATCCGAGGGAAGGCAAGTTTGGAGAGGTAAGTGAATCCTGTGCAGATACGGTTGGCAGAGTGATGCATTTTTTTTTTATCCTTTCTTTCCTTGACAGGTAGGCTCAAGGGTGGACGGGCAGGTGAACGAGGTGGGATTGGCTGGTGAAATTCAGGATGGCAGTCTGAGGAGCGACACCCACAGGTAAATGGCTTGGAGGAGCAGAAGCCGTGAGCAGATGAAAGGCAACAAGGGATTCCTGGCAGCAGGGGAGGTCGGAGGAGACAGGGAGGTAGAGGAACCTCAAGGAGCCAACGGCCCAGATCTGGAGCACCTGGTGAAGCACCTACCAACCACACCTTGAGGAAAGAAGGTGAGGGGAAACACCAATCTGCACACATCTAACACAGAACTCAACAGATACATGAAAACATTACTCAAAGGCAGCTCTAAACAGATGGGTTTTTAGCCGTGATTTAAAAGAACTAATTGTTTCAACAGCTTTGCAGTTATCTGGAAGTTTGTTCCAGATTAGAGGAGCATAGAAACTGAAAGCTGCTTCTCGATGTTTGGTTCTAATTCTAAGGATGTTGAGTAGACTGGAATTAGAGGACCTGAGTGGGGGTTGGTATAGTGACAGTAGATCTTTAATATATTTTGGCGCTTGGCCATTCAATGATTTATAAACTAGTAAAAGTATTTTGAAGTCTATTCTCTGAGCTACAGGGAGCCAGTCTAAGGATTTTGGAACAGGGGTGGTGTACTCTACTTTCCTGGTTCTAGTGAGGACACGAGCAGCAGCATCCTGGATCAGCTGCAGCTGTCTGATTGACTTTTTAGGTAGACCTATGAGGACGCTATTGCAGTAATTAAACTGGCTAAAGATAAACTAATGGATGAGTTTTTCGAGGATCTGTTGTGACATCAGTCTTTTAATCCTAGAAATGTTCTTCAGCTAATAGAAAGCTGACCTTGCTATTGCCTTTATGTGACCCTGGAGGTTCAGGTCTGAGTCCATTACTATACCTAGATTTCAGGCCTGATCAGGAGTTTCTAGCTGTATTAACTGAAGCTGTGGGCTGACTCTTGATCATTCCTCTTTAGGTCCAAAAATAATTATTTCTGTTTTGTTTCTGTTCAGCTGTAGAAAGTTGTGGCACATCCATCCATTGATTTGCTCGATGCATTTACTTAGGGTTTGGATAGATTCAAAGTCGACTGGTGACATTGCAATGTAGAGATGAGTATCATCTGCATAGTTATGGTAGCTAATCTTATTGGTTGTTATAATCTGGGCTAGTAGCACGTAGAAATTAAATAAGAGGGGTCCCAGGATGTAGCCCTGGGGCAACCCACAAGTGATTTCTGTTCGTTCTGATGAAGAGTTTCCTATTGAAACAAGTTATAAGACCTACATTTTGACTGAGTATTATATAAATACACTAGAAAAAATCTTATATGGTTTCCAGTGTACTAGACATGCATCCTGAAATCTGCTGTCAATTGGAATCAAACAACGTTTTACTGGATTGGTCCAGAGCAGTGACTTACTAAAAACTCAAAAATTCAAAGTGTTTTTTATCATTGAATCCAGCACATGATGTGGGGTAACAACAAGATGTTTCAGTTTGGATGCTGTTACTGGAAAAATAAGTAAATTTTTCCAGTATCAGTGAGGGCGGTGTTGAGATCATGTGAAGCACATTGGTGTAAGAAACTATTTTAGAGGAAACATGTTTTTTACAGAACACTGAAACATTTGTGTGGTTAAATTAGGCTGTGAAATGGTAAGATGGCTACAAACAAATATTTTCAATGCATTGTTCACATCTTGGGGCTGCACAGTGGCACTGGTAGCACTGTTGCCTTGCAGCAAGAAGGTCATGGGTCCGAATCCCAGCCTGGGGTCTTTCTGCATGGAGTTTGCATGTTCTCCCTGTGCATGCGTGGGTTCTCTCCGGGTACTCCGGCTTCCTCCCACAGTCCAAAAACATGACTGTTAGGTGAATTGGTCTCTATAAATTGCCCTTAGGTATGAGTGTGTACGTGTATGGTTGTTTGTCCTGTATGTCTCTGTGTTGCCCTGCAATGGACTGGCGGTCTGTCCAGGGTTTTCCCCCCGCCTCTCGCCCCTTGACCGCTGGAGATAGGCACCAGCCCCCCCGCCACCCTGCATTAGGATGGACGCGTACAGAAAATGGATGGATGGATGTTCACATATTTTTATAATATAGTTTTATTAAATATGGAAATTATCAGATTTTGCAGGTCAAAGCTGAGCAAAAACCTGGGATCAGAAAACGAACACACAGTTCTGATCGGTGTGTCTCTGCAGCTGATGAAAGAAGTCCTATTTTTTTACCTTATAAATCCATACAATAATACACCTAGAATTTAAAACAGCAAACATTACATACAGCTAAAAAAGAAGGAATAAATAATACACTGTAGATGTTTCAAAGCCGTTGGGTTATATAATTACATTTGCAAATCCTGCTGAAAGTACCTGCTGATTCTCTCATGTCTAAACAATACAACTAAGTTTCAGATGTGCTCCATACAGTATGAGTTTATTTCTATGACTGTGCTACACAGTTGTTTTAAACATGATATAATTCTAGCTTATGCATATTCCCTGTCACCCATCACACTTAAGTGCCCAGCAATTTACTTCATTTGTGATACATTCAATATTCTCTGCAGTGGTGCTTAGGGGTCTGTGTTGTGCTCCATGCAAGATTTTAGTTCACCAAATTTAGACAGGAGAGAACATTTTAGAAGGTCTTAACACTTTCAATAAGTCTATTTCCCTTTCTTCCCATTAGATGCATTATTTATTTTTTTTGGCAAATTTTAATCTGTGTTTCAAACTATTAACCAAGATCTCCTTTAACCCCCTTTGGGTAAGACTTGACTCCCTCATGTCAGACTACACAATTTATTGTCATCTTTAGTTTCAGCTTCTATCCTGCAGTTGTAAGCTCTTTCATTGAGCTTTGCATAATTATGTCACTTACAGTATATATCCATGTCCTTGTGTTACTTAAAGAGCAGAAGTAAAGCCTATTTTATTAAGTAACCTATCCAGCACATATGTTGATAATCACAGCTGCTTTTATATTCTTCTATATCCTCCAAAACACAGTTTATCACCAGGGCGATGTTTTTATAAGCCTTTAAAACACCCATTCAAAGTTGTTGTAAAGCTCCTTATCATTTCTAAATGCCTTTATTCTAAATACATCTTAAAGTAAAGTATGGCTGGATTTCAATCATCTCTTATACCCTGCTTTGGTTTCAGATTTATAGAAGGTTTTGTTCTTAATGGCGAGGTATATCAAAAATACATTGTTTATTAAATATGTTGTTAATATTTGTCGCTTTTAGTTTCTGGAGGATCACTTGAGCTATTCACTCTTTATTTTGTAAAGATTTTTGTCAGATTTATTTTTATCATCAATGTTATAAACTTGTTTGGTGATGTATAAAGAGCTATTAAAAAAGAAACAGAAATTTCATTAACCTGTTGAGACATGTCTCTGCCCTGTTTAGCCTGCAAACGTGAACAACACTTATAACCGATAACAAGAAGGCTGAATAGAGGACAGCCAAGTAACTCTTTTGGAAGCTTAAGGATTTATGGGTAAGAACTTCATTCTCTAGGGCAGGGTGGTCCTCCAGTACCCAAGCACCAGTGTCCTGCATGTTTTAAATCCACATATTTGATTCATGACTAAATGACATTCTCATCATGTCACCAAATTTAGCAGAGGCCTGATACTGACCCGTTAATTTGATTCAGGTGTCAATGCCATCATTTCCCCACATGTAGAACAACAGAATATACAAAACATGTTCAATACGCCAGCACAGAGGGGAAGATATGAACGGCAGAACAACAGCTTAAGAGTGTGTGAGTATGTTTGTTTATTTAGCTGCAGGGTGACACACATCCATCCACCCACCCATCCACCCATCCATCCATCCACCCATCCACCCATCCATCCTCGCTTATCCTTGCAGAGTCACAGGGGGGGCTGGTGACTATCTCCAGCAATCATTTGGCAAGAGGTAGGGAACTATGGAACACCAAACTACTCAAAATTAAATAAAATAAAAACTTTGTGAAATAGATTTCTACATGAACAATAATAACAAATATATAAAGTTCTAAGCTCAATAGTATAAAATATTTTTCCTTTAAAAATCTGTTTATTAATATAATACATTATTTTAATGTAAATTATTTTCTAATAATGGGAATTATTTTTTAGCCATTTTTATTTAATTTCATCAGTTTTTATTCCAAAACGTAATTTTCCCAAAGTCAGCTTTTATTTCATATTGGTGTTTTTCCTAGTGGCTTATTTATTTCAGAATGTCACTTTTCAGCAGAATAACTTCATCTGTCAATCAGAGTCAGTGGGTGGGACCTGCATGCTCATTGGCTGGTTCTAAAACATTAGTCTTCCTGGATACCCATTCTCACTCACTACTGTGACTGAGCAGCCTGCTGTATAGCTAGCAACAACATGCTAAGTCAAGAATTGGAGTTGCATGAACTTCGTTCATCTCTGGCTATTCTAGCAGATCAAACTGAGAGGAATAATTTATCAGAGAACACTCTGGACAGGTCGTCAAATCATCACAGGCACACACTCACACCTGAGGACACCTAGGGATTACCTAACAGTAATGTTTTTGTACTGTGGGAGTGCCTAGAGAGAACCCACACATGCAATGGGAGAACATGCAAACACCATGCAGAAAGACCTCAGCCTTGATTTAAATCCAGGTCCTTCCTGCTTCAACACAACAGTGCCACCATATGCACCACAGTACAGCCACTGTTGAGTAAGATAATTATTATAATTTTTATGCCTTCGTTGAGCTAAGAAGTGCCAGTGAGATCAAAAACACTTTTTCCAAGGGAGGCTGGCCAAAACAACAGCCACACAAATCAGAACTTTGCAGAACAAATAAATAATTCACAACAAACAAAACAAATGCCATGGAGATTCAAGCAGTAATCTCTCTAGAACAATACCGATGCATAACTTTTAGTCTGTCTTTTTACTCAACACTTTTCTTGATCTTTGTTACTATAAACATTAAATTGAAATCTAAAGGTGTGATATTGTGGTAGTTTAAAGAAGACATATTCAATGCAATTTTTATTGAGTCCTGTACCTAGTGAGATTTATCTTTAACTAAAAAGGTGTGAATAGCATATCAGATAAGACTGAGACAGTAAAAAGAGCAATAGTTGACAAAGAAAAACCAGGGCTACAGTTCACACTTTCTTTGAAGTCTTTGAAATGTTCATTCAGAGTCCAGAGACATGAGAAAATAAACACAAACTAACACCGGCACCGTTTGGATAAAAATGTGGAAGATCTTGTTCTAAAGGGTCGAAAATTCTAGTTGGTAAAAAATGGAAAAGACCAGAGGGCAGGAACAGCTTAAGTTAGATGGCCTTGGGCTAAACACAAGAAAGGGAAACTGTAAGACTAGCCCAAAAACAGAAAAGCAAAAAGGAAGTGTTGGGAGCAGAGCAAACTGTGTTCAGTAATGTCACCCAGTAAATGATCTAAGATGAAACCGGTAAGCTCACAAAAATAAAAAAGGGTAGGAGAAATAAACCAGTGTTAGTGACAGCAAACTATTGTTTTCAGGAAGAGACAGCGGAAAAATTGAAAAAAACATCAGAAAAGGAGATCAGACAGACAAGAACTGAAGTGGAAATATATCACAAGCAAACAAAGATTCATTTGAAACAGCTGACTAGATTTTTTGAGTAAATTATGTTCTTTTACAAGCACTTCTTAAAATATGTAGAGGGACTCCTAAAAAAATGATCTTGTCTTTTTTTAAAACTTAATTAATAAAATTCTCCCCAAAAGAAACTAGTACAAACAATTACTTTTGCTTATTGGTCTCACCACAATGTTTGTACCTCAAAAGCTCCATTACCACCTAAAACTGTTGCATATACTGGACTTTTTCAGTTTGTAGTTAATAAAAAAAGATGGAAACGTCTTCTATCAAACCCTGCACACGTGATGAGCTATGTTTTCAGTAGTTTTACTTTCTGGATTTCCACAAAGACACTTTTCTTAGATTGTAGGTCTTACCCATTAAGCTGTGTATACATATTGTCAGAACTACACAGAGACGCAAAGTAGTTCTGATTGCTCTTTATTTATAAGGCTGACAGCCTTTCAGCCGCAGAACCTGGAAAAGGAACAAGACAAGGCTGGAGAACAAGGCAGGTCTAATCTGGCAGGATGTGAGGACAACTGGATGGACTGGAGATAACATCGGCGAATGTGGTGACGACGATGAGGAATCTGGTGGAGCAGATGACTGAATAAGGTAAAGGTGAGTGAGGGCTTCTTACATACAGTTCACTGATGAGCAATCGAAGAGTGGCAAAGGTGGAGTGGAGTTGATGATTTCCTGACAGAGCCCCCCCTCTCTAGGCCCAGCTCCGGAAGGGGCTGGACGATTGGGAGGTCTGCGGTGGAAATCCGAGATGAGAGACTTGTCCATGATGTTCTTGACAGGCTCCCATGACCGTTCCTCGGGCCTGTAACCCTTCCAGTCTACCAGATACTGGAATCCTTAATGGGAGTCCAGAGGCGGTGAACGGTGTAGGTGGGTCTCCAATCAATAAAACGTGGAGGAGGAGGCCGGGTCACCGCGGGGACAGAGGTGATGTGACATGGGGTTTCAACAGGGAGCAGTGAAATACTGGGTGGACATTGAGGGAGTTCGGGAGCCGGAGATGGTAGGTGATGGCGTTGATCTGACTGGTTTCTGAGTGGTGGATTTGGCCCAGGCACAGGTGGTACAGGTGCTGATCAACTCCCTGATGCCTTTGTTCATAGAGGGCCACCAGAGGGCACAATGCAGGAAGTGGAGGGTCTTATCTGGTCCAGAGTGGCCAGCGACGGGGGAGGAGAGACCCCAGAGTAGAGCCTCTCGATGGCAGAGTTGGGGGACCTACAGCCTGTTAGGTGGGGTTTCTGGTTGGGCGGGGTCGGTAATTTGGGCAGCCTGGATGGAGGCCTCCAATGGCTATTGTAGTGGAGCCAGAATGACATGAGGTGCAATAATGTCGTCGAGTTGGGCAGTGGAGGTGGTGGAAGAATGATGTTGGGAGAGGGCGTCTGCTTTCTGATTTTTGGAACCTGGTCAATGTGAAATGTGGAAGTTGAATTGTTCGAAGAATAGAGCCCAACAGGCCTGACGGGTGTTGAGTTGTTTGGCCCATCTGATGTGGATAAGGTTTTAATGGTCTGTCCAGATGAGAAAGGGATGCGGTGGGCAGATGAGTAGGTGGCGCCATTCCTCCAATGTCCATTTAATGGCCAATAACTCCCTGTCTCCCACTCCATATTGTTGTTCTGTGGGAGATAATTTTTAAAAAAATTTTAAACAGCAGGGGTGGGTTTTCAGATCTTGGCCCCTCTGGGATAGGACTGCCCCTGCACCCACCTCGGATGCGTCTACTTTGACGATGAAATATCTGGAAGAATCCGGCTGTCGGGGGATCGGAGTGGTTGAGAACCTCCGAGTGAGTTCCCTTGACAGCCTCCGGAAGGAGCAAGAGGGCTGTTCAGCAGGACAAGTGAGGTTGTTAAGCGGTGCCACGACCTCACTGAAGTCGCGGTTGAAGCTGCGGTAAAAGTTAGCGATTCTCAGAAAGGACTGGAGCTGTTTGAGTGTGGAGGGTTGGGGCCAATTAGTTACTGCCCAAATCAGCAATTGAAGAGCAGCACAGGTGGGAATGAGTAGAGGTGATGCTTTCCTGACATATGTTGGATGAAATGTACAATACAGCAGATATGCAAGGTTTGGGACATACAGTGGCTTGCAAAAGTATTCGCCCCGCTTGAACTTTTCCACATTTTGTCACATTACATCCACAAACATGAATCAATTTTATTGGAATTCCACGTGAAAGACCAATACAAAGTGGTGTACACGTGAGAAGTGGAACGAAAATCATACATGATTCCAAACATTTTTTACAAATAAATAACTGAAAAGTGGGGTGTGCGTAATTATTCAGCCCCCTTTGGTCTGAATGCAGTCAGTTGCCCATAGACATTGTCTGATGACTGCTAATGACTAAATAGAGTGCACCTGTGTGTAATCTAATGTCAGTACAAATACAGCTGCCCTGTGACGGCCTCAGAGGTTGTCTAAGAGAGTGTTGGGAGCAACAACACCATGAAGTCCAAATAACACACCAGACAGGTCAGGGATAAAGTTATTGAGAAATTTAAAGCAGGCTTAGGCTACAAAAAGATTTCCCAAGCCTTGAACATCCCACGGAGCACTGTTCAAGCGATCATTCAGAAATGGAAGGAGTATGGCACAACTGTAAACCTACCAAGACAAGGCCGTCCACCTAAACTCACAGGCCGAACAAGGAGAGCACTGATCAGAAATGCAGCCGATAGGCCCATGGTGACTCTGGACGAGCTGCAGAGATCTACAGCTCAGGTGGGGGAATCTGTCCATAGGACAACTATTAGTCGTGCACTGCACAAAGTTGGCCTTTATGGAAGAGTGGCAAGAAGAAAGCCATTGTTAAAAGAAAACCATAAGAAGTCCCGTTTGCAGTTTGCCAGAAGCCATGTGGGGGACACAGCAAACATGTGGAAGAAGGTTCTCTGGTCAGATGAGACCAAAATGGAACTTTTTGGCCAAAATGCAAAACGCTATGTGTGGCGGAAAAATTAAAACTGCACATCGCTCTGAACACACCATCCCCACTGTCAAATATGGTGGTGGCAGCATCATCCTCTGGGGGTGCTTCTCTTCAGCAGGGACAGGGAAGCTGGTCAGAGTTGATGGGAAGATGGATGGAGCCAAATACAGGGCAATCTTGGAAGAAAACCTCTTGGAGTCTGCAAAAGACTTGAGACTGGGGCGGAGGTTTACCTTCCAGCAGGACAACGACCCTAAACATAAAGCCAGAGCAACAATGGAATGATTTAAAACAAAACATATCCATGTGTTAGAATGGCCCAGTCAAAGTCCAGATCTAATCTGATCTAATCACAAGAATCTGTGGCAAGATCTGAAAACTGCTGTTCACAAACGCTGTCCATCTAATCTGACTGAGCTGGAGCTGTTTTGCAAAGAAGAATGGCCAAGAATTTCAGTCTCTAGATGCAAAGCTGGTAGAGACATACCCACATACCCTAAAAGACTGGCAGCTGGAATTGCAGCAAAAGGTGGTTCTACAAAGTATTGACTCAGGGGGCTTAATAATTACGCACACCCCACTTGTCAGTTATTTATTTGTAAAAAATGTTCGGAATCATGTATGATTTTCGTTCCACTTCTAATGTGTACACCACTTTGTATTGGTCTTTCACGTGGGATTCCAATAAAATTGATTCATGTTTGTGGCTGTAATGTGACAAAATGCGGAAAAATTCAAGGGGGCCGAATAATTTTGCAAGCCACTGTATTTTATTTATTATAAATTTAAAGATTCAGAAATGCCAAGTTTTACAATAAATTCATAATATTTCCCGAATCCAAAAATGTTTATTTTTTTTCTTTTTGTAGAAAAACCATGCCATTTCATTTGTTTCACATCACTCTCTGAAGACCAGAACAACACAGTAAAATGTTTCCATATACAAAAGCTCTTTATGAAAAAGATTATAATACAATCTCATTCTGTCAATTTTATGTAACTTGGCATTGCCTTTTGGAGTCAAACTAAGGTAATTAGCATAGATGCTAATATGGATTGGCATCTACCAATCTTTAACACAATTAAGTTGTCTGAAATGGAAACGGAGAATCCAATTTTTCGTATAGAATTTTATAGGTAGGACTGCCCAGATGTACAGAGCTACCCCTCATTACTTTACCTTTTGATCCAAAAACACCAGACATTTGCACGTTGCTACTGTTGTTTATTTGTTTGAAACTGCACTGAATGCGGGAGTTGCTGCTAACAATCAAATAAAGGCAGACACCAGTCCCATAAACAGGATCAATAAATCTAAAATGAAAACATAAATGTAACATCCTCATGCAGTATGTTATTTTCTTACGAGTTTAGATTTTTCTCTGAGAGCCCTCTATCTTAAGAAAAAATCTCAGCTCTGCAAGATGCTAGTTGATCACTGTCCTGCACTGAAGTGGGATGTAATAGGGGGCTCAGTAAAAGAATAGAAGAACTAAGGGTTCCTTATCAAGTCTTAGAATGACATAATGACGTATGAAATGCATGAAGGAGAGAAGGAAAAAGTTGTAAAACACCAACAATTTTAACTGACAACAGTTTGCTCAATCAAAATTGGTATACCTAACAAATACAAGGGGATTTGTTGAAGTGGCTGAACGAGCAACTTTTAACAGATTCAGAGAAATATTCTGAACCATTTTTATTCAGTCTTTCTGACCTTTTCCCTGAATAAAACAACTCAGAGAAGTAGAATGTAGTATCAGACAGAGGTTGCATTACAGTTGAAAGTGGCTCATGCTTATATGTTTGAGTCAGAATATAACTGAGAATCCAGAAGGCAAGGTAGATGCAACCAAAGTTAATGAGGCAACCGGTGACAAAGATAATGTTTCATTTACAGCTACAGTTGTAGAGAGTAAGTAGAAAACAATAAAGATCAAATGGAGAGAAAAACGAAGAGAAAAAACATAATGGTAAAATGGCCTGCATTTGTATAGCACTTTTTCGGTCAGAGGACTACAAAGCACTTTACACTACATTCAGCCATTCACCCATTCACGCACACATTCACATGCTGATAGTGGCAAGCTACTGTCGGTCGTTTCCAACATGCAAAATAGTGCAGTAGTTAAATAAAACTGTCATGACACTTCAATCTAAAAAATGCAGTCAGTTTATTGATCATACATACCTCTGGACAGTTTCTCAGAGTAAGGACAGATCACCGCACCTCTAGCATTCTTCCCAGAAACTCTGCAGACCCTGGGCACTCTGCACCTTCCAAAACCTACCTGCACTCTGCTTCGCGACTCTCTGCACTCTCCTTTTAAGCTCTATTCTGTGCCCTTGTAACACGCGACCTGTTTGAGAGGAGGTGACAGAGGTTCTCCTAGCAACATGCCCTAATAACTTCAAGAATTCACTTTATCCGCTAGATATTATTAAGCTTCAACCAGCCTTTTTGAATTTAGACCCTTATTACTGTATACATAACATCACATTCCATATCCCATCATTCTTCACTACCTCATAGTACCACCACATCAACTTCAACATTACATCATATTACACATTACCTCATGTACTCTCAAGAAAGAAAAATGTGTGGGTACGAGCCATATTCTCACAACACTAGGGCACATTGACACTCTGCGCCACACAATGCGAGGCTGCCTGACACAGTCGCCACCAACACCAGCTGGCATGGCGGGTGAAGTGTCTTGCCCAAGGACACAACAAACGAGATGGACAGAGCGAGGATTTGAACCGCAAGGCACCAATCCCTACCACCTGAGCCACGGTGGCCCCAAATAGCTATACATTGACCACATACTTGCATTAAAATAATGTCACGGTGTGACTTTTTCCCTGTCTTTGTCTATTCCTGCATCCTTGATTGTTCCCAGCTGTCCTAAGTTTCCCTGAATGTCTCCCTGAATATTTCCCTTGTGTATTTAAACCCCTGTGTGTTCCCTGTCCTTTGTCGCATCATTGTCGTGTCTATGTCCCGTCCTCTGCTTCCCTGAGTTCTGGACAATTAAAGATGCGTTTAAAGAACGCTAAACGTCTCTGTGCGCCTGGGTCCTTCACTAAAATCATGGCAAATAAACCTTCACAATGTTGTCAAATATTGGTTCAGAAATAAATTGATTAATCATGTTCAAAAGGCCAGCTAAAAAATTAGCATAACTTTGCATGTTTTTGACACCACAGTTTGTTATAAAAGCAGTAAGGCAGACTTTTCCAAACTGTGTGGATTCATTTTCACATACCCACTTTGAGCTCTGTGGACTCCTTTTGGTTGTCAGTGCTGTCAAACTGCTTTTTTATATGTCGGTTTGGTGAAGCTACCACAGCAGGCACTGTCAATTGTGATGACCAACAGAACTTTAGGAGGTAATGGCGAATTAAACAAAGAAAAGAAACAACCCTTCAGAACCTCTCAAATTAGATCAGTAGTTTGTGGGTGCACACAATGCTAATTTTACATTCTATATATTTTCCTTAAACGTATGTATTTGTAGAATATTCTGCTTTAGGTTATAAAATGTAAGAGACACAAGAAATGAAAGTGTTCATGTAAACAAGAACAGTACAACCTAAATCTACATTTTATCTTTGACCAACACCTGTGTGATTTATTTTATTACTAAGTGTGCTGTCTGCCTTTTTTAGTTCAAAGTATGTCAGTGAATTTCTCAAAAATAAAAATTAACGTACAGCATTATGTACCAGTATAATCTATCCACATATACATTTGCTAAAAATTACTGGTTTGAATATCCATCCATCCATCCATCATCTGTACCTGTCCATCCTATGCAGGGTTGCGGGGGGCTGGTGCCTATCTCCAGCAGTCATGGGGCGAGAGGTGGGGAACACCCTGGAAAGGTCCCCAGTCCATCGCAGTATGGAATATAAAAAAATTAAACTTGCTTATCCTTACTTACATCTTTACTAAATTCACAGTACCTGCACATTTCTTGATTTCTTGGCATGTCTCTCTTGCCTTTGGAGTAGGGATTATTGTGAATTCATTTTTTCTGTTTCCTCTTGCTTGCCAAAACCAGATAAATGAGATTATTTCATAAAACTAATACCTCAACAGGCTTTCCTAAGAAATATTTCAAAGCTTTATTTAAAGCCTTCTATATATTGCCAACTTGTAGCCTAGTCTTTCACAATGCAATGTCATGAAGCACTGCTTAATGAAAACGTATACAGAAAACCTATTGCAACTAAATGTTTTATGCATCTCTTTATCTGTAAATAAAACACAATGGTATCAGGCTTCACAGCACAATACAGCAAAACACAGTCAACTGGGAGGCATCACCTTTTTTTCAAAATGAAAGCAGCATCCAAACTAACGCCCCCAAACCCCCCCCCCCCCCCCCCCCCGAGGTGCTTCTCTGCCACTCTGCGACAGTGTGCCCGCCAAGCCTCCACCACTCTATCACTGCTTCTTTGACACCCTTTGTTTAATTTCTGCACTCTCAGCCACTGTTTTGGTGCCATGAACCCTTTTTGTTCCCATTTTTCCTCAACTCCATGCAGACCAGAGGTAAAGATCAAATATTTAACCTTGTAATAATTTTCTACATGTTGTGAGGCCAGAAATGTATTTGATCACTAGCTATGCAAACACTCTAAGCTCTCGCTGAGAATTCTAGTGTTATTTGCAATTAACTGGGATTGATACAGCCCTTTATCAGTAGTTGAATTTGGATTTTTTTTTTGCATTTAAATGTCACTTTTTTACATGAATTTAATCATGTAGATTTGTAACTGGAATTTACTGTGTTGAGATTTGTCGCTCAACTAATTTAAACCTATTCTCTATTGACATCAATTTGAAACTAGTATACAAACCAGTAGTATCTGTCTCAACCATTCATTTTTGCATCTTACTGTCCGTAGTCTTTAGAGTCTTGCTGTCATCTGTCACCTTCATACCTTTATCACTCTACCCCACAGTATCTACATGTATTTATTATTCAGATTTTTTTTTACTGCTTAACACTGCATGAGGCATACAACATCAAATCTCACCACTTCCTGGTTCACCTTCATGCACTTTTGCATGTTGCTTTGCATTGCATATTCACTTGAACTTCAATCAAATCAAACTTTATGTATAAAGCAATTTTCAGAATATATATATATATATATATATATATATATATATATATATATATATATATATATATATATATATATATATATATATATATATATATATATCCTGACTGGCAGACCACTCTTTTTCTTGAGCCACCACCGCTTTGATTCCTTTCAAAACTTGTCGACTGTTTTCATTTTAGTTTGTCAGAATTCAATACTTCTATCTCACTAGATTTAAATGTTTTAGTGTGACTTTTCTCTGCATGTCTGGGACACTATTGGAGACAAAAAAGGCTCAGCTTTTTTTTTGAAACAATGAAATCAGAAACTCAAAAAAAGAATTGCAGTGGATCAGGATATATGTTTAGTGTTTTATGTGTTCCCATTAATCTAACTAGGTAAAATGAGTTCCCTTTATGACACTAAAAACTCATAATAGGCATACTATAAATAGCAAAGACATTAATCTGGCTCATGACAGTTCAAATAGGTATAAAAGGACAACATGGGTAGAGTCATAGCTACGTCATCCAACTTTTAAAGCCCAAAAGAAGGGGGAATTTATCTACAGATTTTGTCTCTTCTATAATTTTGCGGTTAACTTTTATTTTTTCCTCCCACATAATCTCTGAATACTACTAAATACTACCCCTACTGCTTTTTTATAAGTCCACCAGTCCACCATTTTTAATGATCAGATGTGTGTGTGTGTGCATGTGTGTGTGTGTGTGTGTATATGCGTTTAACTATTTGTGCTTTAGATTTTACCCACTATTGAAACACAAAAGGTGCCTTTTAAGCTCACTTTCTGAGTATTTTTTATTTTGAAAAACATTATAGGGAATAAAACACTGTACCAGACACAATTACCCGCAGTGTGGGGGTGGTTTAAAGAAAGTGTACGATCACTTTGCCTGTTGATATTTCACTTTGACTAATACATCTGCAGGAAAAGAATTATTACTAATGTAGGATGGGTTTCTGTGCAAAGTCTTGAGGAAATTAAGAAAACAAACATCAGTGATAAATGGCTTTTGCCTTTGAAATCATTTTAATACAAAAAAATCAGCACATTACTCAGTCCCACAATTGCACTCTGCTTCTTCAGTACCGTTCTTAATCACCTGGCTGTGCTTCTCTTCCTATTTCAGTAAACCCTGAGATGAGTGATTGTAAACAGGTGCAGACTACTTAAATAGAATATTCAATTTTGCCTCTTCTGATGTGAGCCTCACGTGACGGCAAAAGTTACCAAATGAAATTTTGCTATGTGAGAACACATATTGATAATAAAGGATTCTTGATTCTTTTGATTCTGCAAGTTTCAGTAACAGTTGTCCTGACTGGTCCTTCTTTACTGAGTATGTTGTTATATGAGCTTTGTTACGGTCTCATCATCATTGCAAGAGCACACAAAAAGCAAAAACATTGATAATCATAGGCGCAAATTCTATGATTACTAACATAGGAATAGGGTTTAACCACTCAGTCAGGGTTTTTTTCAAATTCATAGTTTGAACAAAGGATGAAAAAATTATATTTCTCTCTGATGATTCCTAAAAAAAATTTAATTGAAGGAAGTATGATTTTGAACAGTGTGTTGATTTTAGATTTTCATCTTAAAATGGCACAGTGAATCTGAATGAGTTAAGGCACCATAACATGTAATCTGCACAAAATTCTGGAAGGAAATCATCAGATTTTGTTATGTTTTAAACTACTCTTATGACTCACAATGTGGCAGTAAAAACTACGTTATTCAAAAAAATCAGTTTTTGGCTAGCTGTTGTTTAACCTGCCACTGTCATTTCTGAACAAGAGAACATCTGGATGATTGTGCTTTTCCATCTTATGTTTATTTGTATATATTTTGTATATACCTGTACATTTTCTTTCTCAAATGAGATTTAGGCAACTATAAAGGAGACTGGAAATCACAGCTTTTAACGTGTATTTAGCTTAATTATAATGTAACACAGAAACTGGAGATCACAGTTTTTTAACATGTGTATTTCGCTAAATTATAACATAACATAGCCTATTGTTTTTAGCTTTTAAATTTTATGTCTTGTAAAAGGGATACTTTTTTTTCACTGTTATGTAAAAAAAAAAAATCATTGGACATTTTACTTAAAATTTGTGGTTGCTTTTTAATAGTGGAAAAGTAATATGAGCCAGTTTTTACTCTAAAATCTAAGATGAAAATTTGTTTCCCCTTCCTGGCTAAACTTTCCACAACACAACTGGAGCCAACCAAGTAGTGCAATAATCTGCCTTTTAGATATAAATTAGGCCAAAACTGTGGAATGAGGTAGTGACAAGAGTAAAATTGGTATTTTGATTGTCTCAATAGTGATCAAGTCGTCTCAAATCATGTTTGTAATTTGTCTAACAACAGACATAATAATGTTATTTTTGATTACCACATGACGAGTTACGCTTTTTCCACCATTTCTTTGACAACCTCCCTGGCAGCTCAAAGGTTGTTAACACTGGGAGCTTGACCACCATTCATCCTTAATTCTCACATCGGGTTAAAAAAAGTCTTCAAGCATTTTGAAGATACCTAGTTTTTGTCTTGTAAAAAAGTGAGACCATGGGGCCCGGTCGGGCTTAGCCCGAAGAGGTTACATGGGTCCCCCTTCCCCTGAGCTCACCACCTGTGGGAGGGGCCATAGGGGTCGGGTGCTGTGTAGGATGGGCGGCGGCCGAAGGCGGGGACCTTGGCGGTCCGATCCTCGGCTGCAGAAGCTGGCTCTCGGGACATGGAACGTCACCTCTCTGGTGGGGAAGACTGGTGTGCGAGGTTGAGAGGTTTCGACTGGACATCGTCGGACTCACCTCGACGCACTCCTCTGGCTCTGGAACCCGTCTCCTCGAGAGGGGTTGGACTCTCTTCCACTCTGGAGTTGCCCCCACTGAGAGGCGCCGAGCTGGGGTGGGCATACTTGTTGCCCCCCATCTCGGCGCCTGTACGTTGGGGTTTACCCCGGTGAACGAGAGGGTAGCCTCCCTCCGCCAACGGGTGGGGGGACGGGTCCTGACTGTTGTTTGCGCTTACGCACCAAACGGCAGATCAGATTACCCACCTGTTTTGGAGTCTTTGGAGGGGGTGCTGGAGAGCGCTCCTCCCGGGGACTCCCTTGTTCTGCTGGGGGACTTCAACGCTCACGTGGGCAATGACAGTGAGACCAGGAGGGGTGTGTTTGAACGAAATGCCCCTCCCCCCCGATCTGAACCCGAGTGGTGTCTTGTTATTGGACTTCTGTGCTCGTCATGGATTGTCTATAACAAACACCATGTTCAGGCATAAAGGTGTCCATATGTGCACTTGGCACCAGGACACCCTAGGCCGCAGCTCGATGATCGACTTGGTTGTCGTCTCATCTGATGTTCTGGACACTCGGGTGAAGAGAGGGGCTGTCCACTGACCACTACCTGGTGATGAGTTGGCTCCGATGGTGGGGGAGGACGCCCGACAGACCTGGAAGGCCCAAACGTGTTGTGAGGGTCTGCTGGGAATGTCTGGCAGAGTCTCCTGTCAGAAGGAGCTTCAACTCACAACTCCTGGCCTGTGGGACCCTGTGCGGCTCGGATGTTCACGGAGGCAAAAACTCGGGCGTGGGAGGAGTGTGGAGAGGCCATGGAGAACGACTTCCGTACGGCTTCGAAGCGATTCTGGTCCACCATCCGGCGTCTCAAGGGGAGGAAGCGGTCTGCCACCAACACTGTTTACAGTGGGGATGGTGTGCTGCTGACCTCGACGCGGGACGGTTTGGGTCGGTGGATGGAATACTTCGAAGACCTCCTCAATCCCACCAGCACGCCTTCCAATCTGGAAGGGTTTGGGGACTTTGGGTCGGGCTCTCCAATCTCTGGTGCTGAGGTCACCGAGGTCGTTAAAAAGCTCCTCGGTGGCAAGGCTCCGGGGGTGGATGAGATTAGGCTGGAGTTCCTCAAGGCCCTGGATGTTGTGGGGCTGTGTTGGTTAACGCCCCTCTGCAATATTGCGTGGACATCGGGGACAGTTCCCTTGGATTGGCAGACCGGGGTGGTGGTCCCCCTGTTTAAAAAGGGGGACCACAGAGTGTGTTCCAACTACAGGGGGATCACACTTCTGAGCCTCCCTGGTAAGGTCTATTCAAGGGTTCTGGAGAGGAGGGTCCGACCGATAGTCGAACCTCGGATCCAGGAGGAACAATGCGGTTTTTTCGTCCTGGCCTTGGAACACTGGACCAGCTCTACACCCTCAGCAGGCTCCTGGAGGGTGCGTGGGAGTTCGCCCAACCGGTCTACATGTGTTTTGTGGACTTGGAGAAGGCGTTCGACTGTATCCCTGGGGGGGCCCTGTAGGGGGTGCTCCGGGAGTATGGGGTACCGGGCCACTTGATACGGGCTGTTAGGTCCCTGTACGACCGGTGCCAGAGTTTGGTTCGCATTGCCGGCAGTAAGTCGGGCTTGTTTCCTGTGAGGGTTGGACTCCGCCAAGGTTGCCATTTGTCACCGATCCTGTTCATAATTTTCATGGACAGGATTTCTAGGCGCAGCCAAGGTGTTGAGGGGATCTGTTTCGGTGGCCTCAGGATCGGGTCTCTGCTTTTTGCAGATGATGTGGTCCTGTTAGCTTCACCGGAACGTGATCTACAGCTTTCGCTGGAGCGGTTCGGAGCCGAGTGTGAAGCGGCTGTGATGAGAATCAGCACCTCCAAATCCGAGGCCATAGTCTTGAGCCGGAAAAGCATGGGGTGCCTTCTCCTGGTCGGGGATGAGGTCCTTCCCCAAGTGGAGGAGATTAAGTATCTGGGGATCTTGTTCACGAATGAGGGAAAAATGGGGCGGGAGATCGATAGACGGATTGGTAGGGCATCTGCAGTTATGCTGGCGCTATACCGGTCTGTCATGGTGAAGAGAGAGCTGAGCCGAAAGGCGAAGCTCTTGATTTACCGGTCGGTCTACGTTCTCACCCTCATCTATTGTCACGAACTCTGGGTGGGGACTGAAAGAATGAGATCACGGATACAAGCGGGTGAAATGAGTTTCCTCCGTAGGGTGTCTGGGCTCTCCCTTAAATATGGGGTGAGAAGCTTCGTCATCCGGAGGGGGCTCAGAGTAGAGCCGCTGCTCCTCCACATCGAGAGGAGCAAAGGTCTCAAGTGACGAAGTACAAATACTTACCTTACTTACCTTACTTAAGTAGAAATTTTGGGTATTATACTTTACTTTACTATGGGCCTACTTTTTACTTCTACTCCTTACATTTTCACGCAATTATCTGTACTTTCTACTCCTTACATTTTTAAAATAGCCTCGTTACTCCTGCTTCATTAAGTCTTTAATTAAGAAGACACACAAAAAACGATCTAAAAATGCGCCAACTGGATAGAATTTGACAGCGGTTTGATCATCATTTTTAACATCTACCATTCGGACAACCCGCTTGTAGGCGATCCATTGTGTACTGTGCACACGGGGTCCCGTTGACCGAATATTTTCCATATCAGTCCAGTTTTTTGTTTTTGTTTTTACAACGGTGACGGAAAATCCAAAGCCCACTTGTCATTTTGACAGATTATAATTCACACCCCTGACCATTTGGTGCAGATGCGCGGACAATTTTAGGTTTGAGTTGAAGCGCGGAGTACAAGTAACTAAATCAATAAATTTATAATAAGAAGATTTCCATGAAGCCATCTGAGCATCATCTCAGACCGGAAAGCTTTGGGACGTGACTGTTACCGGTGCGGCTGGTTAAAGACGCGCTTCAAAATCTCCAGTGCATCAGCACGGATTCAGGTTCTAGAACAGTGGTTCCCAACATGAGGTTCGTGTGCCACAAGGGGGTCATTAGAGATTGCAATCTTGTCTCTGCTGAGGTTCTAAGACTTTTGGTGATACTATTCTTAATAAATAAATAAATATATATATATATATATATATATATATATATATATATATATATATATATATATATATATATATATATATATATATATGTGTGTACTTATTATTGTCCATATATGGTTCTGTAAGGTAGTTGCGTTGCACTAAAATTAATACATTTTATTGGGCATATATTCAGCTGAAACAGGTAGCCTAGTGTGTTCCAAATGTTTCAAAATTAATATTTTTATATAACATTACAATAATTATGGCCTTTCTTTTTTTGGGGGGGGGGCTTAAGCTTTATTCTTAAATGTCATTTTTTAAAATACATTACTTTTACTTTTATACTTTAAGTAGTTTTGAATCAAGTACTTTTTTACTTTTACTTGAGTAAAAAACTTGACTTGATACTTCAACTTCTACAGAAGTCTTTTTAAACCCTAGTATCTATACTTCTACTTCAGTATTGAATGTGAATACTTTTGACACCTCTGGAGAGGAGTCAGTTGAGGTGGCTCGGGGATCTGGTCAGGATGCCTCCTGGACGCCTCCCTGGTGAGGTGTTTGAGGCACGTCCCACCAGGAGGAGGCCCAGGGGAAGGCCCAGGACACGCTGGAGGGACTACGTTTCTCGGCTGGCCTGGGAGCGCCTTGGAATTCCTCCCGAGGAGCTGGAGCAAGTGGCTGGGGAGAGGGAAGTCTGGGTGTCCTTGCTTAAGCTGCTGCCCCCGCGACCAGACCCCGGATAAGCGGAAGAAGATGGATGGATGGATGGATGGATGGATGGATGGACACCTATGTAGCCAGATTATTGTAGATTCTTTTACTATTCATATTTTACCTCTAAATTACTTGGGGGGGTTCAGTTCAACTGTACAGGATATAATGTGGTGATTATGCGGTCCAGTTGGCTTTTTAAATATGGTTCTGTTGCCGTTTTTGATATTTAATAAATAGATCTGCCAGAAATCACCAGACACACAGTGCCATGCTCAAACTATTTTGCACCCTCCTATTCCTAAAATGCTCTAAGGTATAAAGTAATCTAATATTAACCTCCTCAATCCCTCCTATGCATTCTTGATGTCTCACTCCACAAGGTTTAAAACACTTCACACTGTAGAGTAAAGGGAACAAGGTCAGAGGGTGACCTGCTCAAATCTGCTCCTCACTGACGTATTGTTTAAGCATTCTGATGATCCCTACATGACATATTCCCTAGATGCATTTACGAACATGTAAGTAATCAATTGACTCACATTACTTAGAAATATTCCCATCACATTACTCATTAAACTGTGATATATAATGAGGTAATTTCCAAACATCAAAGGTTACAATTATTTGGGACTGTGTTGTCTTCTGAGGAATAAACATTGAAGTCAGTTCATTCTAAAGTCAGGATGTGCAGTGATGATCAATCCCGGTCCCTTAATGGATTTTTCAGACTTCACATTCCCCACATCCTATTATTCAGGTTACATTTATGGGATGGAATAGATTAGAAATGTTAATCACAGATGAATTAGCTAAACTGAATTAGTTGTCAAAAGAAAGTAAAAATTTCCTAAGAAATTAGATTTCTGAAAAAACCACAACCATGTACGCAATTCTTGAATCTCCTGGAGTGACTGTGATGATAACCAACTCTACTGTTCACAAAAGTACACTAGATTGTGTTGTCACCTCTCTAACAGGCAAGTACAAAGGACAAAGGAAAAGAGTGTATATGTTTTCTTCTCAAAGCTTTAATAAATGTCTCACAACCCAAACGATTAAAGCAACGTTGTCTAAAACAGTCGGTCTAAATTTTTCAAAATCGATTGAAAGGACAATAAGATCCGACAGTAGATGATCTAAAATTAAAGCTGTTAATTATAGTTCCGAAAGTTATAAAATCACATCTAGTTTTGTACTTTTCTGGATTTTTGTTAAATAAATAATTGTAACCAATTTAACTAAGAAATTAAGACCTTCTTTACCAGCCTTTTTTGTTATGTGCTCACTAATGAAACCTTTAACATGTACTTTTGTTGGGTTCCTGGGGCTATGTGCAGCAGAGAATGGGCGTGTCTTACCTTTCCTTTAAACAGGGTGTGACCTAGTATATACAGACCCTTTCCAAAAAATTTGAATATCATGGAAAGGTTTTGTTATTTTCATATTTCCATTCAAAACATTAAACGTCCATAGATTATAGATTCAGGGCCCACAACTTAAACAATTTCATGTATTTAGTTGTTTATTTGTACATAATTTGTTCTTCCAGCTCATGATACCTATGAAAACAGGAACTAAAAAAAATTTCCATACTGTAAAGAAATCAGCCCAGATTTTACAGGGCATGAATGTTTTAAATTGAGTGTCGAACACTACTCATCTACTAAACTCAAAGCACCTATACAGGTTTTTTTCAGGTGTCATTAAATTGCTTCACTTTTGTTCAATTGTCCCAGTTAAGTTCAATATGGGGAAGACTGCAGACTTGACAACTGGCCAGAAGACCATCATTGATACCTTCCATAGGATGGGTAAGCCACAAAAGTTCATAGCTAAGGAGGCTGGCTGTTCAGAGGACTGTGTCCAAGCATATAAATGGAAAATCTAGTGGAAGGGCAAAATGTGGCAGGAAAAGATGAACCAGCAGAAGAGCTGACCGTGCGGTTCAGTGGATTATCAAACAGAGAAGATTCACCACAGACGCATCCGGAAGATGGGCTACAATTGTCGGGTTCCTCGGGTCAAACCACTTTTAAGCCTGAGCCAACGTAGGAAGTGTCTCAACTGGGCCAAGGAGAAGAAGGACTGGACTGCTGGGCAGTGGTCCAAGGTCATCTTTTCCAATGAAAGTAAAGTGGGCCTTTCATTCCAGAATCAAGCTCCAAGGGTTTGGAGGAAGACAGGAGAGAAACAGAACAGAAGATGCTAGAGGTCTAGTGTAAAATATCCAGTCAGTCATGATTTGGGGTGCAACGTCTGGTGCAGGTGTTGGTAAACTCTGCTTTCTTAAATCCAAGGTCACCGCATCAGTCTACAGGAATGTTTTAGAGGACTTCATGATTCCTTCTGCTGAGGAGCCCGATTGCCTCAATGCCACAGCGCATCAGTGATTAAGGCAAAGGGATTCCCTATCAAGTATTGAAAACCGACATATTGTTTTGAAAGTACCATATTTTGATTGATTTGAGTTGATCTTAATTTCTTTCTTTTTTTCTGCAAAAACTGAGAAGTAAATGGTGATTTCTTCACAGTATTCAAATTTGTTGAATTCCTGTTTTCGTGGGTTTTATGAGCTGGAACCCCAAATTATGTACAAATAAACAACAAATTACTTGAAATTGTTTAATTCGTGGACCCTGAAACTATAATGTATGGAAGTTTAAGGGACCCAACCTCACGCCAATGACTGACGCAATCTGCTGGGATTCCTTAAATAGGAAATTTTTTAACTGATTGGAACGTTTGTAAAAATGTATTGAAATGACTTCTTGTTAAGTGCCTTGAGTTAACATCTGTTGTGAATCGGCGCTATATAAATAAACTGAATTGAATTTGAAAGGAATTTTGGAAATAAATAAACTTTTCCATTATATTCAAATTTTTTGAAAAGGGTCTGTAGATGGATGGAGCCTCCGTGATGTCACCTGTAGGTTTCTGAAGAACTGAATTAAAACCAACTGGGTAGTTCCCACCACCGCCATCTTAGCCATGTCACGCATCTACAAAAAAATGGGCAAAGAGATGGAGCTGAGAGAGGAGTTCTGGGGGTGGATGATTGACACTCTGAACCAATGTAGCTACGAGCTAAGTGAGCTAACCCAGAACTAACCGAAGCTAATGGAGGTTAGCTGGCGCTTTCAGCCAGAAAACTGCAGCTGAGCGACTCTGCTATCCCTCCTTCTAGACAGATTCAATAATTTTATGAAATAAAAGAATGAAGCCTTTATGGTCCATAACTTTAACTAAAACTGTGACTTTTAATTAAAGCAAGCTTTAATAATCAATGTGTAAAGAAGAAATGTAATAATTTCAACCCATTTTTGACTAAGCAGCATTATCTTAAAGCACAGCATAAATATAATTTTACTAGCTGAAAAGTATAGAGCAGAGGTTTCTTGGTTGGTCTGTTAGTGTAATCAATACCACAGCAAGCCATCTTTGTCCAATAAGAGCACGATTAAGATCCAAGGCAAGGCAAGTTTATTTGTATAGCACAATTCATGTTACAAGACAATTCAAAGTGCTTTACATAAAACATCAATAGAATTACAGCAGGGTGCAGAAAAAGCAAAAGTAGAGGAATAAAAACCATGATTTAAAATGAACAAAAAAAAATCTATCTTAAAAGAAGCCGTGAAGATTTAAAACTTAGAATAAATACCTAATCAAAAGCAGCTGAGAGCAGGTGGGTCTTTAACCTGGATTTAAATAAACTGAGTGTTTCAGCTGATCTGAGGCTTTCTGGGAGTTTGTTCCAGACATGTGGAGCATAAAAGCTGAACGCAGCTTCTCCATGTCTGGTTCTGACTCTGGGAACTGATAAAAGAGCGAATCCAGATGACCTGAGGGGTCGAGTAGGTTCATACTGGGTCAGGAGATCACTGATGTATTTTGGTCCTAAACCATTCTGAGCTTTATAGACCAGCACCAGAACTTTGAAGTCTATCCTCTGACAGACAGGCAGCAAGTGTAAAGACCTCAGAGCTGGACTGATGTGGTCCACTCTTTTGGTCTTAGTGAGAACTCGAGGAGAAGAGTTCTGGATGAGCTGCAGTTTCCTAATTGATTTTTTAGGTAGACCTGTAAAGACGCTGTTTCAATAATCAATTCAATTCAGTTTATTTATATAGCGCCAATTCACAACAGATGTCATCTCAAGGCACTTAACAAGAAGTCATTTCAATACATTTATACAAACATTCCAATCAGTTAAAAAGTTTCCTATTTAAGGAATCCCAGCAGATTGCGTCAGTCATTGGCGTGAGGTTGGGCCCCGTTGATGCAGACTTTCCAACCACAGCAATCCTTCAGCAATCCCTCAAGCCGACTAAAGATGAATGCAAGGACTCGTTTTTCCAGGTCCTGCTGAGACATCAGATCTTTTATCCTTGAGATATTCTTAAGGTGATAGTAGGCTGATTTTGTGATTGCCTTAATGTGTTTTTCAAAGTTTAGGTCTGAGTCCATCACTATACCCAGATTTCTGACATGGTTAGTGGTTTTTAGGTGTATGGACTGAAGCCCTGTGGTGACCTTCAATCTTTTCTCTTCAGCTCCATAGACAATTACCTCCGTTTTGTTTTTGTTCAACTGCAGAAAATTGTGGCACATCCAGTCATTAGTTTCCTCAATGCATTTGCCAAAAGCCTGTACAGGCCCTTGGTCTTCTGGTGACATTCTAATATATATCTGTGTGTCATCTACATAGCTATGGTAACTTATATTGTTGTTATTTATTACCTGTACCAGTGGGAGCACATAGATGTTAAACAGAAGAGGTCCCAGGATGGAACCCGGGGGAACCCCACATGTAATTCCCGTCTGCTCAGATGTAAAGTTACCTATTGACACAAAGTACTTTGTGTTCTCTAAGTACGTTTTGAACCAGTTTAGTACAGTGCCAGAGAGACCCACCCAGTTCTCCAGTCGTTTGAGTAAAATAATGTGATCAACAGTATAAAATGCAGCCCTGAGATCCAGTAAAACTAACACTGACATTTTTCCACTGTCAGTATTCAAACGGATGTCATTGATGACTTTGGTCAGAGAAGTCTCAGTGCTGTGGTGCTGTCTAAAACCTGACTGAAAGACGTCATAGCAGTTGCTTTGTCTTAAGAAGTCATTTAGCTGATGAAAAACAGCCTTTTCAATGATCTTACTTAAAAATGGAAGATTGGAGATGGGCCTGTAGTTGTTCATTTGTGTCTTGTCCAGATTGTCTCTTTTCAGCAGGGGTTTAATTACAGCTGTTTTCAGGGGCTCTGGGAAAACACCCGACATTAAAGATGAGTTCACAATCTGTAACAGATCTGACTCCAAGATCTTTGACACCTTTTTGAAAAAGCCTGTGGGCAGGATGTGTAAGCAGCAAGAGGAGGAGTTCAGTTGACGAAAGAGGTCCTCCAGATCTTTGCTGTTTATGAGATAAAACTGTTTCATGGTGTTTAAACGGATTTTCTGTGGACACTGTACATAACCTGAACCTGCCATTAATGAAACAACCGCTTGTCTAATATTTTGGATTTTGTCTGTAAAGAATTTGGCAAAGTCATTGCAGGCCTTGGTGGAATATAGTTAAGGTGCTACTGACACAGGAGAGTTTGTTCTGTCCACTACAGCAAATAATGCGCGAGCACCATGACTATTTCTGGTGATGATGTCAGAAAAATATGACTTCCTTGCATTCCTCAGTTGTAAGTTATAAGAGTGAAGTTTCTCTTTATAGATGTCATAATGAACCTGAAGTTTTTCTCCATCTGCGCTCGGCTTTCCGACACTCCCTTTTTTCATTTCTGACCAGTGTGGAATTTGTCCATGTAGACTTTTTCCTTCCAGAGATAACCTTCACCTTAGTGGGAGCAATAGTATCCATAACATTTAATATTTTACCATTAAAGCTGTTGACAAGTTCATTGACTGAACCACCTGACAGGGCAGGTGTTAGAGAGAAGACCTGGTTAAAGATCTCACTAGTGTTTTCAGTTATACATCGTTTTGTGATAACCTCCGTTAAAACATTTATGTGAACCAAAATTATACTCTCAAAGAAAACACAACAATGGACAGACAAGCCTACATCACGCACATTAATCTTGGAAATGCCCAGACCCTTCGGGATCAGTAAGTCCAAAACATGACCCTTATGATGTGTGGGCTCTGTTATTTGCTGAGTCAGCCCAAAGTTGTGAGTGTTACTCAGGTCTTTAGACCCTTTGTTCTGGGGATTGTCAACATGGATGTTAAAATCACCAACAATAATTATACAGTCAAAATCAACACAGATTATAGACAGCAGTTTACCAAAATCATCATTAAAGTCAGCACAGTAATTTGGAGGCCGATAAATGTTAAGAAACATGGCTCTAGATGAGGCCTTCAGCTGTCCAGCAACATATTCAAAAGAAGGAAAACTTCCAAGAGATAACTGCTTACACTGGAATGATTCATTAAATAAAACAGCAACTCCTCCACCTCTCCTGTTCTGTCTGGCCTAGTTGACAAAACTAAAGTTGGGAGGGGTTGATTCGATAAGAGAAACAATGCTATTTTGATCTAACCAAGTTTCAGTTAAAAACATAAAATCAAGGCTGTGCTCAGTGATAAGATCATTGATTAAAAATGTCTTCCCTACTATAGACCTGACATTTAATAAGGCCATCTTAACAGGATTAAGATTATTATTGTGCCCCTTGTGTTTTGGGGCAGGCTTTATACAGCGTATGTTTACTTTTCTTAAAAACCTTTTAGAATGCAGTGCTCTGTGTTTTGACATAACTACATTCCTTCTGTTACTTATAGTACAGAAATGATCAAACCTTCTAATGAACAGGGTCCCAGCTTGTCCTGGGAAAAGTTCTGACTGCTGATATCCACGCAGCCTGGACCCTTAACACATCATACATCCGACTGTGGAGATTTTACATTCTTACGTGGTGGGGTAGGAGGGGGCCGGGCTTGTTGCCCTACCTTTGATCATCCTGGTGTGGGGTTTATGGGTAAAGAAAACAAATTGGTCTGGGGGGTAGATCTGAGCCCAATGTTGACCCACTCCATCATCTGCTCAGTGAATTTCAGATGGGGGGAGTGGGGGGAGGTAGGGAAGACGGTGGGCTGTCAGGGGTTTGCGGGGGCGAGGGAGGTCCGCTGTCCTGTTCTTTAGGGCTGTTGAGGGATTTTGGGGCAAATAAAGATCCTTCTTCCTGCTTCTGTTCGAAGCTTCCCATGAGTGAGGGCAGAAAAAGTTCCTCCCCCTCTGCACTCAGCTTTGTTTGCTCTTCCTTTTGAGATAAGTCTTTGTGTATCTACTTTTTGGCTCCAAGTACACAGGGATGATGCAGGAAGTAGAAAATATTGGAGGTAAATTGTCTTACACCTGACCTGTTCAAACTAAATCCAGTTGTCTTAAAAAGATGTCTGCGCTCCCAAAAAATCTGAAAGTTGTTAATAAATTGCAGTTTTTTGTCAACACATGCAGATAAAATCCACTTATTTAATGCCAAAAGACGGCTAAATCTTTCTTCTCCTCCTCTGATGGGTGGTAAAGGTCCACTGATGAATACTGCTGCATCCAACGAGCTCACAGTGTTCAGTAATCCAGTGAAGTCCTGTTTCACAACCTCCGATTGTTGCTTGGACACATCATTCGACCCTGTGTGGAGAACGATGTTTTTCACTGTTGGATATTTAGTCACAGTTTTCAGAATCCTCTTCTGCATGTCACTGACCATATCCTTTGGAAAGCAGAGGACTTTGGTGTTCTTTTCACACATCCACTGAACTTCCTTTACAGAGGAATCACCTAAAATCAGAGTTTCAGGCCCAGTCTTTTGCATTTTCTGTGGCCTCTCACTCTCTGACAGGATATCAGTCCTCATCTCGCTGCCTTGGGGTGGATGGTCGTCAGATAAAGATCCAGGGTTCTCCAACAGTGGAGCAAATCTATTATGCAGCTTCACATTCGGTTGTTTTGAAAGTCTGTGGCTAACTTTCCCATTTGCAGCTGTTCTGTCCCGTGTCCTCTCATGTACGGGAGTAGAAGAAGCTCTCTCTCTTGTAGGGAGTGCAGGCTAGTCGGTCTCATCACAGATTTCCGCTCGCTGTGTCCAGCCTGCACTTCGTCCTCCCCTTTCCCAGAGATATGATTTAGTTTTTGGCTTAGCACCAAGACAGTTCCAGGGAGGATTATCACTCGGTGATTTAATGTAATGAGCAGAGGCTCCCTCTTTCTTGGTCGTGTTATCTCTGCCTCTTAGCCGTGTGTTAGCTTGGTCATTTCCACTGTAATGAAACAGTGGTAAGGTTGTTTCATTTCCACACTATCCATATACCTCCACATTAACTTCTATCCGTTGAACTTTCCTCTCCAGTGCTGTTATCTTTTGTAGAAGGTCCTGGTAGTCCATTGTGGAGACGGAAGGCATCTTGTTGCTGTAGCTTAGCGTTAGCACCCTTACGAGCTATATCTAGCTTCAGCTGAATGCTAAGTACTTAGATGCTGTAGATCAGGCTTCAGCTGTGTGTAGGCCACGCACACAGAGCGCTGAATATAAAAGATCTATGAAATATTGCCGTCACTACTAAAAAAGGTTTTTCCCATAAATTTATATGTATTCAAAAGTTCTTCAGGTTGGCTCATAAGGGGAAAAAAAAAAAATAAGCAGAAAAATGCAAGCAGAAGGGAGAGCGAAGTACCCGATTGCAGCGAAGCAGGAAGCAAGTGCTTCCAAACACGAATAAACTTTCCAGACACAACTGATGGTCGAGTTTAGAGAAATGAAATGGCCTAGATTGTTATGTGACTCCGATGCTGAAGGACTTTCCTGGAGCAAGCGGATTGGGCAAGCCGCTCAAATGAGACATGTCAATCAAAAGGACACGCCCCTTATTATTAATAATTTCAAGCTTAAATTACATCTAAGCAGATGAGTTCTAACAAAATTCACCCCCTCAGAGTTGTCATGATGGTAAACTTGAGCTATTAAACTAAAATGGTTTTTTGAACCAGGCTGTAAACATGTTTATTTCTCCTGTAAAGTTGGCACTTTTTAACACAGGAGTCAAAGGGAACTTACTCCTTCCTGGTATTATTTTGCAGTCTGTAGAGTCACTAATAAAAAGGATTTGCTTGCTTTTAGGGTCACACTTTCTTCGGGATAAGTTTTGCAACAGGCAACATACACCAGTACATAAAAGGACAACAATTACAAATGGTCAGAAAGATTAGGAATGCTAGAACAAGACTGACTTGTAGAGTAGTCTTTCGTAAGAACTGGAGTTAGTCCAATTACTACCTCTGGAAACAAAGTGCACATGCAAACAACCTGATTCAAACAAATAACACTGAACTAAAGAAACATTGTTTTTCCAAAAAAGAATAACCCTTTTTACGGAAATACAACAAAATGCAGTCAACCTGTTAAACATCTTGGTTTTTTTTCAGTGCATAATCTGCATATCTATATACTTCCCCCTTTAAGCACGCACAAAGGCTGTCAGAGCTCGTTTGACAAAATGACAATATAGTAACAAAGGTCAAATAGAATGTTTAAACAAAAATATTTTTGTTGAAAAGTCAGCCGTGGCATAAGTATAAACATCAAGAGTATGATAGACTGGTAAGGACATTTATGATCTATTTGCCCAAAGATTACAGCATGCGAGTTTAATTTTGCACAGGTTAAAATGAATATAAAAAAACGTTTTTGTCACATTTTATATAGTTGGTTGCAGTCAGAACAGAAGTCCCACCATATGCAGTAACTTTACAAAAGCCCTATTATTACAGCTGCTGCTTTGAATTGGTAAGAACAGTCAGTTTTCTCCTCAGGCTGTGAGATGGAGTGTTCAGTCTGAGATTTCCTGGGATGCACAACATGTGCTGTGCTGCAGAAGGCTTACTCAAGCCTAAAGAATGTGTTATTCTTCATGTGTGAATATAACAGTTTGGCCAGGTTACCTCCAAATAAGCAAACTTGTCTTTTATTATACTTTTCAAAAAATGCAAAAAACAGATAAGAGAAAGAATTACCCCAAAATACCTCAAACAAATCAAAGTAATTTTTTATGAATGAAAATGTCTAAAGTAAAGTTTCTTGTCACTTCAAATGCAAATATACAGTTGTAGATACCTGACAGCAACTAACCATGAAACGGGAACCACTGGATGAATTGTCTGTTAGACTCAAACTTACTGAAGGTTTTTATTACTTCCTATTTTATGCTCGACAGGTACAGCCACTGCCTGCCAAAGAGCTACAAATCCATGAAAATCATTTTGGAACTAATCAAGTTTTCAGCTTTTAAAGTGCATACTGTAACTATCCTGGCACTAGTGCAAGTAAGATGAACTAGTGAGAAACTCATTTCACTTTTTTTAGAGTTGGACAATAAAATCAGGTTATTAACTTTTATTTGAAGGCAGTGCTATGGTAATCTGCAAAGATAATTACATTGCGAAACATTGTAGACATGTAAAATTCCCAAAACAACCAATAAATTAAGTTCTAGTTAGGATGAGTGCTCCTTATTCAAATGTTGAGAAACAGAATGGGTTAAAAAGCTGCATGTCGGTGAAGTGCTACCCTCTGAGTAGAGCTGTAATCGGGCCTTAAAAGTTGGGCCCGACCCGGCCCAAGCCCGAGAGAATTCAACCCGAGCCTATTTTGATTGACAGCTTATTAAAGCCCGAACCCGATTACAGCCCGACATTATTCAAAAGTCACACATCAGGGTTTCCGCTAGAAAAAAATGGCAACGGACAACATGACCGGCAGGTTTTCAATTACCTGGACAAATGGTGAAATTCCCGTCAAATAGGCCAATTATCTGAAGCTTAAAATGATAAATGAGGCACTGCCTATAAGAATAATACCAAGGCATGTCGATTTACAATCTTTTTTTTTTTAAGTCTGCAGCTTTATGAAATAAAATTAGTACCGTCAATTAGGCTATCTCACACTTCTAAAATAAAGGCTAGTGCACAAGCCTGCCCTCTTTAAACATGAACATAAAGATACGGAAGGCTTACTTATTATCAGATTAAATAATTTGCAAACGAAAACACATATTCACCAGCAGCTAACCTCGGTTTCACCTCCTCAGCATCCATTTTGCATCTTGTTCACGCTAATGAGATATTCAGCTGACCGCTAAAGCCCGAGCCCGTGGACAATGATAGAAATTAAGCCTGAACCCAGCCCGACCCGTTGGTTTCCGATGGGTCGGGCAAATATCTTCAGCTCTACCTCTGAGCAAGATTTTGTTGGCCAGAAAAAGAAAGTACAAAATTGCCTTTTAATAACATCAATTTAAGTGTGAAAAGTAAAAGGTGAAAATAAGTCCACCTAAAGACATCTACTGATGTGTAAATGTTGAAAGCCATTTGGGGTTGATCAAATAGGCTAACCAAGCCTTACTTACAATGCTTTTGTCTAGACTACATTTTGGCAGGACCTAAGTGCTGGAAAAGTCACATTTACAACATATTTTGTTGACTAAACAAGAACTGGACAACCCTTATGTCCAGTTTTTGAAAGGTAGGTGCTCAGAGTATGATTGTCTCAAGTTTTTTTGGGTTTCATCAAAAACATTTTAATTATGAATTTAACTTTAGTTAATTGGTTAACTTTAATTAACTCATACCTAAATTAACTTTAGGTATGAGTGTATATTCATGTTTTTTTGACTTTCATGTCTCAGTGTTGACCGTGTGATGGACCTGTCCAGGTTGTACGCCACCTCTTGCCTGCAGACTAGTAGGGGAGATACCCCGAAATGTCCCTTGCCCAATCTTGAACCAGAATAAGTTGGCATTGAAACATAATTGGCTGGATGGAAGCATCCATTGTACACTACACCTAGAGTCAATTAACCACTACATTAAGACTTACAATGAAATGGGAAAAGGTCCTAAAGCAACATTGAAAGGAAGAAGCCCAAATGTAAGCAAGCTCAGCCAAATTCTGGATTGCTGCATACTGAACCCCAGATTGCTGACATTTAGTGACAAGGGTCTTGAGCAAATTCATGTAAACCTAAACTCTGACAACATAATTTATTTCATTTTTGTATCATGGCACCCATTTGCAGCCAAAACCCTGTCAAGCACCATGCCCTTTCTGGCAATTCTCTAATTTGTTACTTGGCTTTTCAAATGTTGGTTTAAGGGGACAGCAATGAGCAAATCATTTGATTTAAGTGGGACTGTACAGCAAGTGTAGAAATCAGGCAGACAGGAAAATGTCCCAGATGTTATGTTTTAGATGATGAATATGCGGAGGGAGTGAGATTCTTGGCAGCTGGCACAGGTTCATTGCCTGCTTTCAGATGGCCTCATTCCTGTCAGAGCCCCAGCCACACATTGTCTATTTGCGGAACTAAAAATAGTGACAGAGGCAAAGGAACACTGGAGTATTGTGGTCCCATAAGACTAACGCTGGCCTGAGAGCACTCCTGTGAGCTGTACTGTCGTACATCACAATGCTTTCTTAAAGACTGTATTGTACAAAAAACAGTAAATGGATTCCTAGATTAGGCAGCATGAAAAACAATACATGTTTTTGCCGAAAGCTTTGTCCTCAGATCATTCCCTCTTGAACAATAAAATGGATGCAGGATTTGAGTTTTTGATGGTAATTTTATACTGAAGAGATGACTGTCAGGCTGTCAACCATCCGCAGTCGTGACTGCCTGCAGCTCCCTTTCACTGAATTTTCACAGTAGTGGGCTTTCCTCCCATTGTTGCCGCTTCCATGCCATTTATGTACCACCTGCTCTCAAGTGTGAACACTGCAGACAGCTGTAAAATGTCCAGCCTGTCCAAGCATTGCTGCTACAGGGGTTTTTAGGAATAGAAGGTGCTTTTTCAGGTCAGCTTACAATTTTAAATAGGGTATTCTTAACAGCAGAGACAGCAGCTTTCTCTTCGTTTACTTATTTTTTGGAGGGATTGTCTCTTTCAATGTTAACAACTGTTTCAAGACACTTCCCTGCTCAAAGTTTGCTTGCCAGTCTTATAGATAAAATAAATATTTGGAAAGCCCTTGAGTTTTTTTTCAGCAGTAAATCTGCACAGTACAATGGTACATATTCTGACTGATCTAAAATCATATAACATCCTTCATTTTTATTACAAACTTAAACTTCTATTTGGAATTTTCAAAATCTATCATTAAACATAAATGTGGTTTGAGAGTTGACTTGTGGAAGGTGTTGCTTTCAAAATCTCTTTGTAGAAATCGAATGCTGTTATCAGCCTGCAGTGGCTATGGACATTATGTATACAGTGTGCCAGACAAAAAAACCCCACTGAGCTTAGCATAAAAATGCCATTATTATTCAAGAGAACACAAAAAATATTTAGCATCAGAATATTTACAGAGATTATTTTCCTTTGCTTACCATGCAGAATACAAATAATCATAAGATCCCAGCAAAGTCAAAACCAAACTCTTAACAGTAAATAAAACAGCAAAGATGGACAAAGAAGACGCATAAGACAAATATAAATCCGAAACAGTAAGGTTCAGGAAGAAGTGATTCCAATGCTGATTTTTTTTAAAGCATATTGAGCAGAACAGTTTATGTGGTATTCTTTTTTTTTTTTAGAATGATGAATAATTCAGCAATCTCACAGCATGATGTTATAGCACATGTATTTAGGAACATGAAGTCTCTTTCTATTTTGATGCATTTTCAAATTCTCAACGTGGAACAAGGGCAAAAAGGAAATCCTGCTGTTGTTCCAATTGTTGAGCTGGAATTCTGGATTTTTGCTCATCTGAGTCACACCAAGAAGGGTCATATTATCTATTTGAACCCAGAATCTCATGTCACAGTTCAGGAAGGCTGAGGAAATCTGACAGAGACAGGAAACAAGTAATCAAATTTACAAAGTTCAGAAATTTGATAGATAAAACATGAGCATTACAAAATGTGTTGCATCAAATGCCAACTGGCAGAATTGTGCTGCAGCAACTGTAAAGACAGTTGTACGTTGTAGTCTACAGTAAAAAATTATCGGCGACTCGAAAATACTCCCAAGAGGTACAGTAAGTATATAATGTTTGAATATTTCACTTACCATATGTTTTTTCCCATTCATACACATCTGGATTCCATTTCACACAGCCAAGAAAGTACAATCACTTGGTTTAACACCTAGTTGTGTTGCCGTTTAATTATATGTGAGCTTTAATCAGCAGTGCTGCAGTTCATTCGGTTTTTCATCTGTGCTAAGTGGATTTGAACGTTTTCTTAACATGTCAGCAGTCACGACAACCTGCTTTAAGACTGCTGCAGCAGTCAAGAGATTTCTCACTCCAGCTGTTATGGAAGAAAATATCTTCTTTCTTTAAACAAGGATGGAGTCCTGTGTGTTGTTATTCTTCCTATGATACACATCTTGCAGACTTTTATGATTAAAGTCTGAAAAATAGTTATTGCAAACCTTTTCTAAGTTAAAACTGCTATTAATTCAGTTTGAGAGGTTACAGTTACTGCTCCAAAACTGTAAAAAATTGTCTTTAGAAAGCCAATTGTAATATGAATGTTTGTGTGTCTTGCAATCGGAAGTCAGAACTGGCGTAGTTTATTTTAAATTCTCTTTGTAGTCCGAAGTGGTGGCCCAAGGCTTTTAAACCATAAGTGGTATGAAAAACTCTGAAATTATTTCTGTTTTAATATTTATACTTAATTTTTAGTTACTTTCTGAAATGATTTGTCCAATAAGTGAGGCAGTACAGCCATCTCTCTTTTTCATTTCATCAACAGAATGAGACAGGTATGGAGGACCAATTAATTTCTTCTTCTTGAGATATCTCAGCAAATGTATTTTTCCCCAGAACTTTTAATTTTGTCTAAAATGTCTTTGATGTCCAGTTGCCATTTGATATCTTGTAAATTTTGTACTAGTTTTCTCAACAGTATACTTCAGGTAAAACAATATAACATGTTCCACAGTCTGAAAAGTCACATTTCCCTGTACCATGTTTCCCCTGTTTAAATAATTTATTGTTTAACCCTGTATGACCAAATCCTAATCAAAATATAATTGTTTCCTCCTTTCTGTTTCATTCATCATCACGTGATGACATCATCATTATGCAAATTAGCCCATGACGTCATCTGGCGACATCTAGCGACTTTCAAGGACAACTTCAGCTACTTTCTGTCGGAGACAGTTGGTAACACTGCAGGGAGGTCTCCTGCGAACAACAGACGGAAACTGAGGTGCTTTAGGTGGTGAGGTGTTAGGGCACAGGGTTAGCAAGTGAAGGCTAAACCTCCCAGTCTAGATTCTAGCTTAGCTAGTGCGAAGCCAAAAGGTAAGTAGCTCCTCACAACAGAGCGCTCAGCCTGGCTTCGTGTTTCGTCTGAGGTTTTGATAATGTTTCACAAACACCTGTCCATGTCTCATTGAATTTCCCACTCAGGACCGCAAAGTTAACAGTCAAAATAACAGCACAGGCTTTAATGCAACTGGAGAGTAGTAGAAAAGAAAGTACCAGAGTGCAGAAAAGTGGTCAGTTTTTTTATCCTCCAGCAGTCTAAGCATATAGCAGCATAACTACAGAGATAGCTCAGGATAACCCAAGCCATTCTAACTATAAGATTATCAAAAAGGAAAGTTTTAAGTCTGGCCTTAAAAGGAGACAGGGTGTCTGCTTCACGGACTAAGACTGGGAGCTGGTTCCACAGGAGAAGAGCCTGATAACTAAAAGATCTGCCTCCCATTCTACATTTAGAAATCCTAGGAACTACAAGTAAACCTGCAGTCTGAGTGCGAAGTGCTCTGTTGGGAACATATGGAACAATTAGATCCCTGATGTATGATGGAGCTTGATTATTAAGGGCTTTATATGTAACAAGGAGGATCTTAAATTCTATTCTGGATTTAACAGGGAGCCGATGAAGGCAAGGAAAGTCAATTTTATTTGTTGAGCACACTTTCAACAACAAGGTGATTCAAGGTGCTTTACATGATTAAGAGGTAAAATAAAAATAGCAGTAAAACACATACAAAGCATACAAAGTAAAAGCAGCAATAAAGCAAGAAGCATACACAGATACATCAAGGCATTACAAAGCATATCATGTAAAATCAGCAAAAAGCACACACAAAACATGATACATCAAAGCATTACTCAATGGCAGCTCTAAACAGATACATTTTGAGTTGTGATTTAAAAGAACTGAAAGCTCCTTTTCATTGTTTGGTTCTAATTCTAGGGATGTTGAGTAGATTGGAATTAGAGGACCTGAGTGTTCTGGTGGGTCGGTACAGTAACAGTAGATCTTCAATATACTTTGGTGCTAAGCCATTCAGTGATTTATAAACTAGTAAAAGTGTTTTGAAGTCTATTCTCTGAGCTACAGGGAGCCAGTATAAGGACTGTAGAACTGGGGTGATGCTCTTCTTTCCTGGTTCTAGTGAGGAACACGAGAAGCAGCGTTCTGGATCAGCTGCAGCTGTCTGATTGACTTTTTAGGCAGACTTGTGAAAACGCTGATGCAGTAATCAATCCGACTAAAGATAAAAGCATGGATAAGTTTTTCAAGGTCCTGTTGCAACATCATTCCTTTAATAATGGAAATGTTCTTCAGGTGATAGAAAGCTGACCTTGTTATTGCCTTTATGTGACCCTGGAGGTTCAGGTCTGAGTCCATAACTACACCTAGGTGTCGTGCCTGATCAGTAGTTTCTAGCTGTATTAGCTGAAGCGCTGTGTTGACTGTTGACCGTTCCTCTTTAGGTCAAAAAGTAATTACTTCTGTTATGTTTCCGTTCAGCTGGAGAAAGTTATGGCACATCTATCCATTGATTTGCTCGATGCATTTACTTAGGGTTTGGATGGGTTCAAAGTCACCTGGTTAGATCGTAATGTAGAGCCGAGTATCATCTGCATAGTTATGGTACCTAATCTTATTGGATGTTATAATCTGGGCTAGTGGGAGCATGTAGATATTAAAGGCAGGGTATAGGATTTCATTTTAAAACACTTTTTTTAAAACTGCAAAAAATGCTCTTCATATACCAGTGGCAACCTATAAGTTAGGAGTTCTTAAACTTGACCGAGTAATTTTTATTCTTTCTATAGCGAGAAACCCTGGGAAAACCTCATCCAATCAACTTCCATGGTCCGTCTAAGATAATAGGCTTGTAAGCAAAGCTTAAGTGTTCCAGCACCCCCCCCTATCTCTGCGTGTCCCCTGCATGTGCATGCAACGCTCGTTCTAGCCTGTAAACAGGAAGTGAGCTCGCGCTAAAATTACCCGAAAACGCAAAGCTGTTGTGGAAATAGCAACGAGAAAGAAGAAAGCCGACGGAGAGCATGCTTAAAGCCGAATCTGCATCGGAGCTGATGCATTTACACTGTGGCGTCAACTCAAGGAAGCTAAGGGCTTGCTAACGGATGCGTTGGTTGCTAATTTTCTCCTGGACAGGTAAGATCACCTTATATTTTGTGACTTTGGTTGAAATGGCGGAGTGAAGTGTGAAGTGAAGTGGCGGAGACCCAACGAGACCATGCTGGCTGTGCGTGCTAGTGTTATTCAGGCGTGGCTTAGTGGGAGAGCATGAAGCAAGTGGTGGGACTTTTTAATTTTTCAATAACGCCCTCTCAAGGAGCGCTCCCACAATCGTATACCCTGCCTTTAAATAAGAGGGGCTCCAGGATGGAGCCCTGGGGCACCCCACATGTGATTTCTGTTCGTTCTGATGAAAAGTTTCCTATTGAAACAAAGAAGTCCTTGTTCTTTAGGTAAGACTCAAACCAGCCAAGTACTGTACCAGAGAGTCCGACCCAGCTCTCCAGTCGTTCCAATAGTATATCACGATCAACAGTGTCAAATGCTGCACTAAGGTCCAACAGAACCAGCACTGTGGTTCTACCACAGTCTGTATTTATGCGGATGTCATTGAAAACTTTAACGAGGGCAGTCTCAGTGCTGTGGTGAGCACGGAAACCAGACTGAAAAACATTGATTGTTGTGAAGCTATTTAACTGCTGAAACACTGCGGAGGCGGATCTGATTTTATACGCCAGGGGCTTAGCCCTAAAGGGTTCTTATGCATGTGGGGGGGTTAAGTTGTGTTCGACAAGCATAACTTTATATAAGAAAACAAATCATATCACATAAATTGTGACACATTAACATTAGATTATTAATTAAGCAACAAGGCAGAACAGAACCAGGGCTGTATCTAGACACCAGGACTAAACCACAATTCAACCAAACCCAAAACTGGTCCGGGTTTAAAACAGGAGACTGATGATATATGAGTGATTTACTTTGGTACCTGGTCAAACTTGAGCTCTCCTCTGTCTGCCTGCGCTTCTCCTACAGCAAATTCGCTGGCAGCATCTGCCCCTTCCCTCACATACGCAAGTCCTGCGCACAAACACATTCAGTGGTGCTAGTGCCTTAACTCGGATCATACCAAAATTAGGGGGAAATTTACGTCTGCGTGCCATGTGCTTCTAATATTATGTGTAGTTATTTTGTAGTTTTTGTTTTATACAGTTGTCAGTCAGACATCTTACTATGAAAAAAAAGACACACTCTGACCCTCCCCCCCGCTCCACCGATGGATCAGACCCAATGTCAGGGAAAACCTTCTCAAGGAAAGCTGTGTGTAGGATATCAAGAAAGCAAGATAAATGAGCTCAACTGGTTAAGGATTTCTTCTAGGTTATTTTGGTTTAATTAATGGAATTCTGACATTTTTTTCTACATTGGTGTTAGCGAGGTAACATTGGTAACATTGGTAGTCAGTTTGGTGCTGCGGTACAGACCAACCGTCTAATTGCTAGAATCTTTTCAGTGAAAAAAATGGCAAATTCATTGCAGGCCCTGGTAGAATTTAATTCAGGGGCTGCTGTCTCTGGAGGATTAGTAATTCTTTCCACTGTTGCAAATAGAGTACGTGCATTATTAATGTTTCTGTTAATGATTTCAGAAAAGAAAGATTCCCTAGCTTATTTTAAAGATAACTGATATCTGTTCAGTCTCTCTTTGTAGATCTCACAGTGAACCTGGAGTAGAGTTTTCTTTTAATTTTCTCTCGGCTCGTCGACACTCCCTTTTTTCACTACGTACCAGTAGATCGCTTGTCCACGGAGACACCTTTCGACCTGAGACTACTTTCACTTTAGTCAGAGCAATGGAATCAATGATGTCTGAGATTTTCATGAGGAAATTATCTACCACCTTGTTTACTGAGTTGGAGTTGGGATTTTGATTTATTTGATTTGATTTATTTAGATCCCCATTAGCTCCAGCAAAGCAAAAGCTATTCTTCCTGGGGTCCATACTGATATTTACAACGGGCCAGTGCAATTTACATCACACACAAAAAAAAATACAAACAGGTTCACACACAACACTCATAGCTCCCAGGTTAGCAGCAGTACACACCATGACATTCGTTTAATAGCATTTGTTCTTGCTTTCGGTAATGCAAAATTTCCTCTGGTAGATTGTCTGGTTACATAGCTATGTCTATAAACTATGTCTAACTAAAATATAATCGTTTATATAAAACTGATGGTTCTTTTGTCATTAAAATCTTTCTAAAGAAAACCAGCAGTGAATACAATCATCTTTTCTTCACCAATAGCCAGCCCAAACAGTTGTGCATGGCTAATATGTTTGTTTTATAGCCACTATGCAAAGCTATTCTTGCTGCTCTATTTTGTATAATTCGCAGCTTTCTTATGTTATCTTGTGATGTATTAGACCAAATTACTGGACAGTAATCCAGAATTGACAGTACTAAGGATTGTAACACAAGTTTAACTAATTTTAGTGACATGAAAGCTGCACACCTTCTTACAACAGAAACAGCACTTCGCAGCTTGGATGCCATCTTATTAATGTGTATAGTCCACAACAATTTATCATCTAACACAACACCAAGTAATTTTCTTTCTTGTACTTGTTTCCCTGACACATTATTTATAATAAGATTCATTTCAGGCTGCTGTTGTAAAGTATGTGATGTGCCAAATATGATACCTTTTATTTTCAATACATTAAGAACCAGCTGGATTTTCGTTATCCATTCCACTACATATTGGAGTTCCTGCTGTAGGGATGTATTTAACTCTAAGCACTTAGGTGCTTACAACCAAATTGTTGACTCATCCACATACATAGATATTGTAGCCTTATCCAATACTAATGGTAAATCCTTTGTAAAAATTGTGTATAATAAAAGGCCCCAAACAGCTCCCTTGAGGCACTCCACAGCTGGCCTCCCTCTCATCGGAATAACTACCATTAAAATGAACCTGTTGTTTCCTATTTGTTAAATAGCTTTCAAACCAGAATATGGATGACTGTGAGAACCCATAACATTTCAGTTTTCTAACTAATAATTCACGATCAATAATATCAAAAGCCGCCGTGAAATCCAGAAAAACTGCTCCAACTAATTTCTTTTGTTCTATATCCATAAACCAATTATCTGTCATATGATCAAGGGCGGTTGCTGTGGAGTGTCCTTTTCTATTTTCCTACTCTCCATTGTTTTACTTAGCACAGGCAGTAGACTTATAGGACGACTATTCTATTCAGAAAACGGCTGTCTTGCATTCTTTGGCAGTGGTGTTATTTTGGCTTTTTTCCATTCTTGAGGACACAACATTTCATTCAAGCATTGGTTGATAATATGACAAATCACAGGGGTAACCAAATCAGCCACCATTTTCAAAAGCTTACCGTCTAATCCATCAATACCTGGTGGCTTATCTTTACAATTTCTCAACAATTTTTCGATATAACTCATATTTACAGTATCAAAATTAAATTTGCATTTTTTTCCTGACAGTATTTTATCTCTTATTAATAAATATGATAATTCATTGTCCATGTCCTGAAAGTTGTTTCTTAAATCATAAATTTTTTTGAGAAAATAATTGTTTAAACAAATTGGCAATCTCAGGTGGTTTGGTGTGGAAATATCCATCTGTCTCCAAGAAAGATGGGCTAGATCCATGATTCTTTCCCATCAGATTGTTAAGTGTGCTCCATACTTTCTCACTATTATTCTTTATTTAATTTATCCTGTTTTCATAATATAACTTCTTTTTCTTTCTCTAATTTAGTTACAAAATTCCTTAATTTCCGGTACACTTGCCAGTCCGATTTGAAATTAGATCTGTTTGCTGTTAATTAGCTTTATTCCGTGTTGTCATTTTAACTCATTGTCTAACCATGGAGTACTGATACTTCTGACGGTAAACTTCTTCATTGGTGCATATTTCTCTACCACTTTCATGAAAACCTTGTTGAATTTCCTCATCAGTGCTCAGTCTGGATTGGTTTCCATTTAAATTTCTGCCCAACAGAGCCCTCTTACCTCTTCTCTGAATTTAGTCTGATCAAAATTCTTGTATGATCATTTCATAATTACCTTTGGGCCTGGTTTTGGAATTTTTGTGTTTCTAGCAAGTGCTATTTAATTATGATCACTACAGCCAGCAGGTACTGATACAACTTTTGAACATAGTTCAGCTGCATTTGTAAAGATATGATCAATACAAGTTGATGTTGTTTACCATCTCTTCTTATCGTCTTTCTGGTTGGTTTATCTACTAGCTGTATGAGTCCACACACACTTGCCATACATTGAAGCTTATTTCTCATTGGGCATGCTCCCTGCCAATCTATATTCAAGTCCCCCATAAAGTAAGTTTAAAAGCCTAAATTGCATGCTTCTAGCATTTCACACACCATATCAAGATATGAACTATTTGCGTTCGGTGGTCGATAGGAGCATCCTATTAACAGAGTTTCTAAATGAGATAAATGCACTTGTAGCCATAACGCTTCTACTTCCAATGGCATTAAATCATTTCTAATTTTTATTGGCAGAGGTTCCTGAATATAGAAAGCAACTCCTCATCCAAAAGTATTTTGATCTTTCTTAAATATATTATATCCTTATATGTTCAACACTGAATCCTCAAAAGTTGAGCCTAAATGCGTTTCTGATATTGCTAAAATATGTAATTGATTGCTCATTAATATTTCTGTATTCTTTGTTATCTTGTTTCTAATACTCCATATATTTATATGGGCTATTTTTCAATCCTTTTTTGGCAACTTAGCATGTCCCAACATTAAGCAATTAATGAGTAACTTTCCTGACCATCTGACCAACCTGTTCTGGAGGTCTCTCTACAACACTTGCAGACTTTTGAAGAGTTGTCCCATGTATTCCGTCGGATTCCCTTTCTCCACATTCTGCTTTAGTCCAAACACTCGCACATTATATTTACGACTATGTGCTTCCAACATTTGAGCGTTATCTTCTAATTTCTCCATTCTTTCTTTCAGCATTGCATTCTCATTTTCTCTCTAGCGTCAATGCGCTCCTCTGCATGGATGAGCCTGCTGTTGCAGTGTTTAACTTCTGCTCTCACCGATGTGATTTGCGGCTGAAGTGCTGTAATCGCAGATGTTATTTCCTCTCGTATTATAGCTCGCATTGAGATTAGCATTTCAGTGTTGGCATTGTTCCACTACGGCTCCAAGTTTACACAGGTGTGTCCTCTGGTGAACTTCTTTCCTCTCGTCATCAGACCAGTTTAAGTCACCTTTTGTTTACTTAATGTTTCTGTCTTGTTTCACTTCAATCCAGTCTCATCTTTTTAAAGGGGCTATTTGCAATTTTCTGAAATTTAAACTCGCGACTGACACCTGTGGCCAAAAAACAGAACTCTCTCTCGCAGTGCGCGCTCTTACTCCGGTCGCTCTCAATTTTCGATCTTTTTCGGACACTTGTCAGGGGTTTAACTTTTTTAGTCTTATGTGGAGTTACTGTTGGTGTCAAAGTTGTCCTTGGTCTCTTCTGTGTATTCGCACAATCTATTGAACTGCTTGCGAGTGCTGACTAGCGGTGGTTGCAGAGTGATCTGAAACATTTAACATGAACGCGCTTGACGTCACACCCGCAGACAGCGCGGGAAAATCCGACCCGACAGAAAATAGAAAAAATTGGATACAGGCTTATAGGTGCACCCACTGTGAGCTGACAAGGTGTCAGGATCCTCATCAGGAGATGTTTGAGTTATACATGGTCAAATAAAAAAGCTATTGTTACGTTTATTTTGGGGAAAAAGTTGCATATAGCCCCTTTAAGTTAGATCAATTTTCCAAAAATATTTGTGGAGTTCTGCTTACAAGCGCCTACTTACTGCGACCGGACATGATGAGCGACATGAGGGGGATGTGGTGGAAAGGTAAATACTTTTAATGGTATCCACTGAATTGTCACAGAGAAAACGCTTTTTTTCACAGCTATCTTACTGTGGCTAGATATTCTAGCAGAGATGGTACTTTCAAAGAAAACACAGAAATGATCAGATAATGCAATATCAATTACCGACATGTCAGATATATTTAAACCTTTCCAGATAATTGCAGTGGCTTGCAAAAGTATTCGGCCCCCTTAAACTTTTCCACATTTTGTCACATTACAGCCACAAGCATGAATCAATTTTATTGGAATTCCACGTGAAAAACCAATACAAAGTGGTGTACACGTGAGAAGTGGACAAAAATCATACATGATTCCAAACATTTTTTACAAATAAATAACTGAAAAGTGGGGTGTGCGTAATTATTCAGTCCCCTAAATCAAAACTTTGTAGAACCACCTTTTGCTGCAATTACAGCTGCCAGTCTTTTAGGGTATGTCTCTACCAGCTTTGCACATCTAGAGACTGAAATTCTTGCCCATTCTTCTTTGCAAAACAGCTCCAGCTCAGTCAAATTAGATGGACCGCGTTTGTGAACAGCAGTTTTCAGATCTTGCCACAGATTCTCGATTGGATTTTGATCTGGACTTTGACTGGGCCATTCTAACACATGGATATGTTTTGTTTTAAACCATTCCAATGTTGCCCTGGCTTTATGTTTAGGGTCGTTGTCCTGCTGGAAGGTGAACCTCCGCCCCAGTCTCAAGTCTTTTGCAGACTCCAAGAGGTTTTCTTCCAAGATTGCCCTGTATTTGGCTCCATCCATCTTCCCATCAACTCTGATCAGCTTCCCTGTCCCTGCTGAAGAGAAGCACCCCCAGAGCATGATGCTGCCACCACCATATTTGACAGTGGGGATGGTGTGTTCAGAGTGATGTGCAGTGTTAGTTTTCAGCCACACATAGCGTCTTGCATTTTGCCCAAAAAGTTCAATTTTTGGTCTCATCTGACCAGAGCACCTTCTTCCACATGTTTGCTGTGTCCCCCACATGGCTTGTGGCAAACTGCAAACGGGACTTCTTATGGTTTTCTTTTAACAATGGCTTTCTTCTTGCCACTCTTCCATAAAGGCCAACTTTGTGCAGTGCACGACTAATAGTTGTCCTATGGACAGATTCCCCCACCTGAGCTGTAGATCTCTGCAGCTCGTCCAGAGTCACCATGGGCCTCTTGGCTGCATTTCTGATCAGCGCTCTCCTTGTTTGGCCTGTGAGTTTAGGTGGACGGCCTTGTCTTGGTAGGTTTACAGTTGTGCCATACTCCTTCCATTTCTGAATGATCGCTTGAACAGTGCTGCGTGGGATGTTCAAGGCTTGGGAAATCCTTTTGTAGCCTAAGCCTGCTTTAAATTTCTCAATAACTTTATCCCTGACCTGTCTGGTGTGTACTTTGGACTTCATGGTGTTGTTGCTCCCAACATTCTCTTAGACAACCTCTGAGGCCGTCACAGGGCAGCTGTATTTGTACTGACATTAGATTACACACAGGTGCACTCTATTTAGCCATTAGCACTCATCAGACAATGTCTATGGGCAACTGACTGCACTCAGACCAAAGGGGGCTGAATATTTACGTACACCCCACTTTTCAGTTATTTATTTGTAAAAAAAAATTGGAATCATGTATGATTTTTGTTCCACTTCTCACGTGTACACCACTTTGTATTGGTCTTGCACGTGGAATTCCCAAAAAATTGAAAAGTTCAAGGGGGCTTGCAAGGGGACTTTGCAAGCCACTGTATACTGTATTAGACTTAATACTTACTATATATGATAAAGGATTTATGACCACTACATCCAATTGGTTGTAAAATTCAGATAATTATTTATTAAAAGCTAGGAATTTTAAATGAGAATAAGAAAGAAATGTATGTTAAATTCCTGTTAATGCCCTACCTGGTCCCCTGGCAAAACTTTGCCCCTGCACAGTTGTAGAAAATGATCCTGGTGTTATTTGTCTCTCAGAAACAGTTTATACCTTCCCTTCAACTCATTCATATCACCTAAAAGGTAAACGTGTTTCTCCATCACCTGTTCAGCTCTGATGATTCAGTAAGAACATCTCCTGGTTTCATCTTCATGTTTCCATCTCACCAGATATCCAAACCGATATCATGACCAGCAGCTTTTACGGCTGTGGCTTTAGCAAACATCAGATGATTCTAGAAAGTCATAGGCCTATTAAGATTGTTCTAACTACAGGTAGGCTAATTAAATGTGCTGCTTTTGTTTAGCGCGACATCCGCTGGTTTCCTCTTCCTAGCGCAAAGTCCGCGATTAACAAACGAGAGAGATGGGACTGGTGACAGAAAAGCCGATCATTGATCAGTTTTATGATTGAAGGAGCAACAGGAGAGGGGAGAGGCAGAGAAGATGAGAGAAGATGAAGCAGCTGCGCAGCGTAAAGACACAGAATAACTCCAGCTTTGTGTCTTTTTTCATTCTAGCTGATGTACAAGACAAATCGTGTTCCTTCTCACCTTAATACGTAATGCAAAATATTTTCTCTGAGTACGGGACAATTCCATTTTTTACGGGACGGTTCGCAACCTTAGCGCTGTCAGTGCTTGTAGAAGCAGTACTGGTTGATAAATCTTGTATATTCTCTGAGCCAGTGTCGTTCATGCTGCTTTGTTTTTGCTGTCTGTTTGGCCGACATATCTTCCTTACGAGCAGCAGTGGGCCAATTTTGACCAATGAGCTGAGTGGGAATGTAAGTGAGCGTATCTCATTGGTGACAACAAAACACAAGAGCAGGAAATTGGCATACCGCGCAGTTTCAAAATAAAACGTCCTCTCGTTCATTGATTTAGATGACAATGTTTTCTCGTTTTGGCTCTGACAGAAATATGGAAAAAATTGCATTCCTTATTACTTTAATACAGAACTCATCAATTTTTAAAAAAATACGGAACGATTCCGTATTTTACGGAACGGTTGGCAACCCTAGCCTATGTTAGCATCACCACTCAGAGATTGGACTCCTCCTGTCTCCCTCTGCCTCAGCAGCACCGAACTCGAGCGGCGCTGGCTCGGCGCCCTGAACCAGCGGATCTCCTCCGTCATCACCGGAGATAGAGGAGTAGAGGGAGGCTTTATGGAGCTCAGCGGCCGCGAGCCGTATCAATACGAGCAGCTGGCTCAGGGCGCTGAGTCAGCGCTGCCCGAGGCTGGTGCTGTTGCTGAGGGAGAGACAGACAGGATGGGTCCACTCTCTGAATGGTAATGCTAACATACTGTAGGCTAACGTTCAAAACAGTATGTCAGCTATGCTAACTAAGTGCTAATGTGATAATAATGGTAACCTGAAAAACGCAATCCAACTCCAAACTCGCCACGGGTTCGGTATGTCTGATAGTTTTATACCCAAACCCACGGGGCGTGTCTGTGAGACCATGGCTGCTGTGACACAGTCAATGCCTGTGACGTAGAGATGTACCGCTCTCCGCCACTCACAAAATTCAAATCCAGTAGCCACAGTTCAACCCTAAGAGGGCAGCACTAAGACGTTTTTAGACCAAAAAGTGTAGAATTAAACAAGTTTACACCAAAATGTAAAAAAATCCCCAGAAACTGAAAGACTGCATTGGTAAAGACCCATTTATACAGTTTAGAAGCAAAACAAAGTTGTTTTGGGGTTTAGTAACTCTTTAAGAAATTGTAATTTGGAGGAGTAGATTCTATCAATACAGATGTTTCATTATTTACATCTAGCCAGGTTTCAGATAAAAAAGGGCATGCATTTTATGTTCAGTGATAAATACATTAATTAGGAGTGACTTTCCTGATAAAGACCTGATATTTAATAAAGCTAACAAGTGATTTGATAATTGGTAGTTGAACCTTCTGACAGGTGATCAACTTGAGATTTGTTTTATTATAAGTGCGTTTGGCTTTAATTTTTGTTTTCTTTTGCTAAAAATTACTTGAATGATATTTTCGGGGTGGTCAGACAACTTCTGGAAGACAGTGGGAGTGGGATTTGCACATCAGATGTCCGTTATACCAGTTCTGGCATGGGCAAAGTACATCCAGTGTTAGTCCCAGAGGCCTGATGTAGTACAAGTTTCGGTGTTAGTTGTGACCCAATTCTGATTTGTGCTTTCAGTCTGTCTGAGAAATCTCTAAACGGAGAGTCATTAGGTATCGATGAGTCTGATGACATTGGGATACTTGAAGAACACTTTGCAGAGCAATGTACATCTTTACTCGCTGCTGGAACTGTATGTTCTCTTTCAGTTCTTGCAGCTGTCTGGGCGGATGATGTAATCTTCACTTTTTGTGTTTCTTCTCTGATAGTGTCCAAAGGCTGTGCTTCGAGGTGCTTCATCCTCAGCTGAGCAAAATGCCCTTTTGGTAATCCACAGTCCTTCAGAAAGTAATCCAAAAAAGAGATCCGGTCTAATACAGTGACTCCAGAGGCTGGGTGTATAAAGTAAGAAGAAGAATTAATGAGTCATCCATGTTTTTATGTCTTCCAGATATGCCTGTAATCTACCTAACTGATTGGATTCATCAGGATTTACGGATTAATATAGTTTTGTATCATTAGTAACCTTCACCAGTGCTGTTTCAGTGCAATGATGAGTTCTAAAACCTGACTGAAACTCATCAAACAGGTCATTTTGCAATCATGCAAAACTTCTTAAACTACTAAATAGTCCCACTATTTTCTCTTTAAACCTGTCAGCTCAGCTGGATTAATCTGCTGACATTATAAACGTTACCACCAACTGCAGCTGTTGAATATGCAACTGTTCCCCACACAAATGTATCTAAAAACACAATTGTGACTGCTTGTTATATTTCAAAGATTATTATTTTTTAAAGTTTGACTTTATGTCATGCTTTCTAGAGACTCTTAAGGGACACAACTTCAGACACACAAACAGTTTTGGAGGGATTTTATTAACTACAGGCCTGGGATCGGAAACGGGACCGGAGACTGAAACCAGAACGACGATCACTGAAAGAAGCAGGTACATGATTTAGACAAAGGATCATCCAACAGGCAAAGTGTGTATAACGGTGATCTTACTTGGTTGTTTGAGGAGGGGCGTTTGGGGAGGTGTAGGATTCTGCAGGCTGAGGTTGTTTGGGGATGAGTCATGGGAATGATCCAATCAGAGGGTCCGATGTTTGGGTTTCAGGAGACGGGGCATTGGAGAGATTTGCCGAAGTGGGACCGGAAGGGCGATGGAGGCTGAGCAGGGGAATCCGGGAAAAGGGCCAGAAAAGGGTGGGTTGGTTTCTTGTTGTTAGAGTTGGTCCAGGGGTCCGATTTGACAGGTTGGGTTGTCTCCACAGAGCCGATGATGGATGACGCTGAGGGAACGAGACAGGATCTGGAAGGTGACACGAGAAAGTAAGGGTAATGCTGGGAGTAAACTTCAGAGATCCAGTAAATCCACTAATGTTGACCGTGTTACCACGCTAGCAGCGAGAACACAAACACCAGCACACAGTAAACATACTCCTCTAACACTATATAGTTGAGAAAGTTTATATACACCCAATAACAATGCAAATACAAATTTTTTGCTCACTGTCTGTAGTTAAATCGTAACTAACTTCTCTTGTTTTTGGTCAGTTAGAATTACCAAAATAATTTCTAAATGCCACAAGAAAGACAATATGTCAAGGTTCTCCAAAAAGTTTACAGTTAAATCAAGAAATATTTTTTCAGGTTACAGTATAGATGACCCTTTAACATAATCTACAGAGAGTTTGTTTTCACCTCTTAGCATTTTGGAGAAATATATTCCTGAAAGTGAAACAGATGCCTATCCTAGATAGGTATTTGACTCCAAAAATTTACAATAACAATATTTATTCTGGAAATAGTAAAGAAAAGTAGTAGGCAGGTAATAAATAAGCATTTTTTTATGGTTAAGTCTCTCGCCTTCTCTTCATTTAATTGTTTTCACCTGCAAGGCCGTTCCAATGCGCTATTGCCGTAATGCACTATGTATGCGCGAAGCTAATATTTAAAAGAGTCCTAGCGTTCGCTGGCTTGACTCAAGTGTCTGATCCCTTGACTTTGGTCCTGAGTGAGAAATTCAATGAGACATGGACAAGTGGTTGTGAAACATTGTCAAAAACCTCAGACTAAACACGAACGCGGGCTGAGCGCTCGGTTGTGATGTGCTACTGGACCTACCCTCTAGCTTCGCACTAACTAAGCTAGGAGCTAGACCGGGAGGTTTAGCCTTCACCTGCTAACCCTTCGCCCCAACACCTCACCACCTAAAGCACCTCCGTTTTTGACTGTTGCTCACAGGAGACCTCCCTTTCAGGGACAGGCCTGGTGTTGAACCAGCATTTATCTGGTTGTAAGATTTCAGTAGCCGGATATCTCAAATCTGTGACCAACACAAAGGGTAGCCAGCCACTGCTAGCCTCTTCAGAAGAGACCCAGTTCAGTGTGAACTGGAGTCGCGGAGCTGACCAATCAGGCTTTAGGCCAGTGTTAGAAACGCCCCCCCATTAGAATACACTTCTGTAAATAAATAAATGTGGAAATGTGGAAATAAAAAAATAAATGTGGAAATAAATGTATCCATCCATTTTCTGTACCCATCATTCCCTATGCAGGGGGGGCTGGTGCCTATCTCCAGCTGTGGAAATAAATAATTAAATAAATATGAAATAAAAAAATAAGTAAATGTGAAAAAAAATAAATAAAAAAATAAATGTCAAAATAAAAAATAATTGTCAAAATAAATAAAAAAATGTGAGTATAAAATTTTTTATAACTAGATGTGGAACTAAATATATAAATACATGTGGGAATAAATAACTAAATGTGGAATTAAATAACTAAATGTGGACATAAATGTGGAAATACATAAATAAATGTGGAAATAAATATTAAATAAATGTGGAAGGATATAAATAAATAGGTAAATATGACAATAAATAAATGTGGAAATAAATAAATAAATAAATGTGGAAATTAATAAACAAATAAATGTGGGAATAAATAAATAAATGTGGAAAGAATACAATTAAATTTTTTATTTATTCCCATATTTTTTTTTTTCAATTGTATTTACCTACTTATTTATTTATTTACAGATGTGTTTAAAAAAATCTCTTTATTTATTTATATATAAATGTATTTATTTATTCTTCTATTTATTTATTTATTTTTTATTTATTAACAAATGTATTTCCAATGTTATTTATTTATTTCCACATTTAAGTAGTTATTAATTTATTTCCACGTTTTTTTTCCACCCCTCTTTACAATGTTTTTGAGTTTATAGTTATCCTCTTGAGTCTTAATAGTCGGGCTTAAAGGAGGTCTTGTGTGTCAGTTAAGGTAGTCCTAATAATACGATTCCAAACTCTATACTGATACTAAGAAGAGCTGTTACCATTTATTTTAAACAGCTGAAACTTAAAAAAAAAAAACTAGGTTCTTATTGATAAATGTCAGAAACAATGTCATCATCACAGCGTGATGATACCTTAGGTTGTATTAACCAGGGCAAAACAATTTAAAAGTAGGCAATTCAGCACCCATTTAAAAAAACAACAACTTTAAAGTGTCAGTTTCCTGTATAGCAGAACCCTTCGCAGAAGTCTTGGTATCATTTATGCAAGTATGTACCCTGGATTTAATTGATCTTTTGACTTGAAATTGGACCTGATCAACACAAAGTTTTGTTTTTACTCTATAAATAAATTTCTGGTCTGTTTTTAATTTTTGCAATATAAAAAAACATCTGGTCAATGCAAATATATATGCCAACATCCTTGTTCAAGTTCTCTGTTTCAGGGAATTTTGAGTTATATTAAAGACCTGGCAGGATACTACTACAGCCTTTGACTAGGTTCTGTTCTAATTTTGAGCTTCAGTCTGGGTATGTTAACATGTACTCGCTTTATTATTATCTGCACTATTCCCTAATTCTTTTACCACAAAGGAGTAATGGAGGGATATGTGCAATGGTCAGCTTGCAGCTCCACTATTGCTGATGGTGGTTTCCCTGTGTAAATCCGTACCCATAGTAGGATGGAAAGTTCATCAGGGCAGAGTTTGTGGGAAGTGGATCTCAGCATGGAAGCTGAGACCAACATAACACCATAATCAGGCTATCAGTAAGGAGCTATTATTTAAACAGCTAATGTTAGCTCATGCTGCCTGGCATGTTTACTCATTCACTGTTGCAGATACTGGAGTCTTACTGACCTTTTTAAATCCCTCTTGAACATCAGATGCTCACTTGGCTCAGTTACCCGTACTCGATGGCAAAGGTTGCTTATTGACATCCTTTTAGGGTTCTGGTCATAGGCATCATACTTCTGAACAAAGCTTGTATCTTTTCAACTAAAGAGGTGCCTTCCCAACTAAATTGTTGTTTGTATAAATTTTGAGGCATTTCAGTTTCTTAAAAAAAAAATTAAGCTGCCATCTTGCAACTCAGTGTTTTTCAATCCTGGTGCTCAAGGCACACTGCCCTGCATGTTTAAGATGTTTCCCTGCTTTAACACACCTGCTTCAGATGATTGCAGTTTAGCAAAAGCGTGCCAATCAGCCATCAACTCAGATCAGGTGTGCTGAAGCAGGGAAACATCTAAAACATGCAAGCCAGTGTGCCTTATGGAGCAGGCTTAAAAAAAAGAGTTGTAAGTCATTTCTTGTTAAATAGTCACAGCAGCAATCCTGTCTTAAGACCAGTATGAGATTAAAGCTTGGGTACGTAGTTTAAAAGGTTTAAAGTAACTTAAAAATGCCTTAACCATGTCTGACCCTGTTCTATGATATGAAGTAAATCGTCTTTGAGATCTTTCAATCTTTCAGAACTTATATTTCCCCTAAGTTCCTCCCCTGGCATCAACAGCAAAGCAAATCATTTACGCCAGCCTAGAGCGTTGACCAATAGAATTGCGTATCCACAAGAGAGAGGTGTAAATCAACAAGAATGCGCCCCAGTCCCCAATACTGGGGGGTGCGAAGAAGATGAAGCCGGAGGGTTTTGGTTAAAAAAACATCTTTACCTCGGAAAACTCCATTCTAAATGGTAGGTCAAGGCAGTGATTCTCTCTCTGTTGACTCTGCTTTCACTGTAGGTGCGCTTATGAGGCGGGGCTCTCAGCTCCTTCCAGAAGGGGAGGGGGAGCAGGGTTGAGTTCTATGGCCGTTCACATTTTAAAATCTCTGCTTCCTCTCTTTCATGATGCCACCCTATACGAACCACAGACTTAAGGGTTAATTTAAAGGTATTCCCATTTATTAAGGCCTTTTACCCTTTTTAGACTGTTTTGTATTTTTTCCTTAAATAAACCTATTTATACTTATTACTTATGTTGCACATGATGTCACATATGTTAAAAAAGTTAGAAACTGTTTATCAAAGCCAATGCTTTTGTATTTTAAAAGGGGTATGCACACTTTTGAGTGGAACTGGATGCAATATACTGTATAGTCTGCAGTTTATCCAAACACAGGTGAAACAGAAGTAATTTCTTGTTACCTTTGGAACTGTACAAATCATATCCAAATATGAATGCACTTCCATTCTTCGTCGACAAATCATACAACACAGACTTTTCATATTAGCATAGTACATCTATATATACTTCATAAAACCCCTCTGCAGCATTAACGTGACTTATTATTCTCTGTTGCAGAGTGGTAATGATATGCATGAAGCAAATTCTGATGTTCTGATGCAAATCTAACTGGGCTTTTAGATAAAGATCAAAGACTTCACAACCTTGCATCAAATTCTCCCTCTCTCCCCTTCTCTCTCTCTCTCTCTCCCCTTCTCTCTCTCTCTCTCTCTCTCTCTCTCTCTCTCTCTCTCTCTCTCTCTCTCTCTCTCTCTCTCTCTCTCTCTCTTGCGCACACACATAAGCCATGCATTTCATTTGATGCTTTGAACCACAGAGGGCCTCACACAGGAAAAACTTTAAGATGGGCCTAAATATGAAGTGATGCAATTATCTGACACATCCTTCAATAGGTGAGACTTCTTCACTCTTTTGCCTGCTTGAAGCTCTGTACTTGTGCCTCTTCGTTTTCCCCCAGTGCTAGAATGATGAGGGTGCAGCAAGCATTAACAATAAAGGGCTCCTTTGAACAAAAAGATTCAATATGAAAAGGAATGGGATATTAGGCAGCATGAGGGGATCGTAATGCAACAGCTCCCCTTCCCTTGAAGCTGTCATATAATTAGATAAAGATGACACTCTGCGGCGAGTCCTTCTCTTTTGAGAATTTTATGTGACCCACAGGTGAGCACATGGTTGGAACACCAGGGAAAATGCAGGTTGTACCTTACTTTATGTCAAGGTGACATCACCTCACAACAATGGAGGAGAAAAAAGGAAATAACAAAGAATACTGTACAAGGGTGGTTTAATGATGGAAAAAAACTCACTGTATAACAACATGTCTGAAATATAAATACCTGTATAAAATGTGAAAGCAGGTTTTATTGTTTTCATTATGCACACAAGTTGCTGCAATGTGCAATTAACATTTTTAAAACTGATAACAGTTCATTGTAGCCTCAACATTTTTGCTCATTTGATCTTACAAGGAGGTGAGGATTTATTTGAATAACATTTAAAATGAGTTGATGTGAATTAGTCATTTGAACTCAAATATTTATGCATTTTTTATTTAGTAATCTCTTCTTTTTCATCAAATACTACATCCTTCAATCAAATCAGAAGCTTAACATGCATTTATGTATCAAAGGGGAACAATCACGTTGTTGCTTTATTCAGACTTAATTTATCTTTTCTTAAACACTAAGTTATTTCATTATAAAAACAACAAATAAACAGAACTTAATGATTTCCTTTTAAAATTTCACCATGCACCAAAGTTTAGAAAAAATATCTTTAATGAAATTATGTCAGGTTTTATTTTGTACCAAGCAATGTCTCAAAAACGTTCGCAGTTAAGCTTAAGCTATGACAACTCTTGAGGTTTTCATGTCTCTTTTTAAATGTGTATTACCCTTAATTATTACATTTCATTAAATAAGTTTGGAATATGAATTCGCCTTGCTTTATAACTAAACCTTTTTTGGGTACACGATTAAACAATGTAAAAAAATCTAAAACCACAATGGGGTGTTGCTGAATCTTTAATGCTTGGCTCTTTATTAATGATCAAAAGCAGGAGGGAAGATATGTCACATTGGCAAGGAATTGGTAGCACAGAGTTTTCTGAGACCTTTCTTAGGCTTTTCTCACTTTCTTCTTTTATTTGAAAAGTTTGCCCAGTTCAGAGAGGACATAGACGAATATGAGATCTGAAACAAAAAGGATGTTTTTAAATATTTTCTAAAGCTTAGAAGTTAAAAACAGAAAGTAGCTTTAATTTAAGACTAATACTTGAATCAGGGTTTGATTCAGGAAAAAACTGTAGGATGGAAGAAAATAAGAACATATATATTTCTGTTTATTAGCAGTTGGTATGTACTTTAATTAGCTTTTTTAGGTTTCACACACTGAAATGTATTTTAAATATCATTTGGTATTAAAAGAGACACATAAGGGTGTCATGTAGCATAGTGGTTAAGACAGGTGCCCCATGTTCAGAGCCCTCAGTCCTTGAAGCGGTTGTTCCGGGGTTTGATTACACCCCATGGACATTTGCCAAATGTCTTTTCTCCTGTTTCTGGACTATCCACTGCTAACAAAGGCCGCTGTGGCAACAAAACCTTTAAAAAAAAATAGGGAAAAAAAAGAGCCGATTGACAGATTGCATGATTTAATAAACAAAACTCAGAGAAAATAAGAAGCAGGATGTAGTAAAAGCACTAGGCAATGTAAAATGACTCAATAGCTAGACCACCTTTGCTAGAATAACTTGATATTGAACTTTAATTTCAAGGTGACCATGGGATTAAGAATAAGAAAAGGGTTGTGTCATTGTTGTGTCGACAAGGATGGGCTTCTTCCAAGGAAAAGGAAGGCTCACCAAGGAAAAAAAAGGAGATCACAACAATGTAACCATCCTTACACTGCAGACATTTACAATATTCAATTCAATTCAAATTCAAAAATACTTTATTGATCCCAGAGGGAAATTAAGTGTTGGTATAGCTCATATAATTAATTCTTTAAGGAGTTGTTGTAGATGATGATGGCCGATGATGGGATGATGATATATAGATGAGGGGACATTTCACAAAATGCACGTCTCGTTTGGGCACATGTAAACAGTGTTTTTAGACATGTCGACATAATTAGAACCTCTGACAACAGCTTCACATGATCTGGGTTAATTTACTTGAAAGAGACCAAAATGAGATATGGTAAATATACATGTCAGTATGATAAAATTACCTTATCCTCTACACATGATAGAAAGTGTTGGTTAAATTGAGAAGACAAAGAGTAAGAGCTTTCTGAGACTGGCAAAGAAAATAACATTTGAATAGTTGCAATCTCAGATGTACAAGATTGGCGTAGCTGAATGACAGAGCTGATGATGTGCTCTCAGGCTCTTTTCTATTTACACCCTAGCACTATGGTTTGCCAAACATGCACTGGACAATCTGATACGCCTCAAATTGATGTGAGTCTTTGTGACACACACTGTGACCAAGATTGTATTAGCTCCATCTTGCACAGCACAACACACAGTAAACTTACATTTCTTTGCTGTAGCACTGGCTAATTTAAAAAAAGTCTTGAGGGAGAGGTCACTGTCACAGTTTTAAAAAAGCAATGCTGACTTTGGATTAAAGGAAACAAGACTTGATGTCCTGCGTTCACCTTTTCACTGTGGTTACTGCTGATAAAACAATGTTGCTGCTGTATAACTGAACAAAAAGGTGTTTAATCTTTAAAAAGGTTGTCACAGCTTAGTTATTTATTTATTTTCTAGAAATTTAAGAATGTAACCTAAACAATAGGGGAACTGCATTGCATAGCTTGTAGGGTGCCTTCTGAAGCCTCCATTATTCCATCTAATGCCTAATCTTCAGCATTTAATTGGCTAGATGCACAGCCTGAAGAGGCTGCCAGTCCTTCCCAAAGGATTTTATTTCCATGTGTATTTTCCTGATCAAATACACATTTAACAGCAAGTTAAACTGCAACATTACTGAACTTGAAATGTGAGTCGCGAGGTGCCTTTAAAGACGGGTGACCCAGGTTTTGTTCCAAACTGGGACTTTAGCTGCATGCCATTCCTGCGGATTTCACCTCTTTCCACCTAATGTACAGTATTTCTGCTATCGAAAACCAAAACATGTTTCTTCTTAATTAGTTTTTGCATAAATTATTTCCCCTTTAAATGTCCTTAAGTTTGTTGATAAAGCCAAGCATCTTGCTCTAAATGAAACTCAAACCTGAGTCAATTTTCCTTACAAATTTAGATGTCAATAAAATATAGCAGTTTTATTACTAGAGTCAGAGCACTGATATCCCTTTGTTGTTGTTGGGCCTTGGGATTATTGTTGTGAGCGTATCTGAACAAGCTTCTATGAACCTGAAGAAGCTCTTCACTGCTGGCAGAACCTTTGAAGTAGTCTATTGCTCTTTTTATCCTCAAGTTTTAACTTGGCTACTAAACATGTAAACCAATACAACTAAAGTACTAAATAAGTTACACTACCAGGAAGAAAGATCAAAAGATAAATGGTTTCTAAAAATGTTGTATATATGTTGTAGAAGCATTGGCTCCCTTAAAACACATCTTGAGAGGTTTCCAAGGAATTATATAAATAACACTTCCTTTTTTGTGTTAACTAGCCATCACTGAAATAATTTACTCTCAACTTTGCTTTTACTTTAAAAAAAAGTGAAAATGTTATCTGTTCTTTCTGTCTATTCATAAACTGAGTTTTTAGGGTATCAAATTAAACTATCAAAGTAAACTAAAGAGTAAACTAAACTGCAATGTATAATAAATACAGTACATATACTGTTTAAGTGAGGCATAACAGGTTTAATGTTAAAAACCATTACATAAATGGATAATACCAATAAAAAACAACTCATAATAAAAGAAGTAAATGATGAACAGCAGTTTATTCATTTTAGAGCTTCTGGAAGAAAACCATGTAGCAGTCTGCTAGTTCTACTTATGATTTTGTAGTACTTTTTTGACAACTTCCTCTTCATGAAGTTAAAAACTTCAGAAAGTGTGATGAATCTGGCAATGATTAGTGCCTTGTTCCTTTAGTTCCTGCAGTTCCTCTAAGACAAATCCTGGACAGAAGGTCGAGCCACTGCAAATATCATTTCAGCTCCTCTTACTATCCTTTGCTGGGGCCCCGTTGTTAGCCGTACTGCAGCTGGAGAGCCACACTGAGATGCATTATGTCATTACACTTTCAACCACAGCTCAGTAAAGTTTTGTGAAAATGCTCAAAAGAAAAAAAAAACATTGCAGAGTTGTAGTGATGTATACAAACAGAGTCGGTCTCTTCTTGTACCTCAAATTCTTTGAAACAAATGCATAGAAACACAGGCTGAAAATCTGTCTTAGACACATTTCTTTCTTGTTTTTCCATCATTGAAAAAATATATATATTGTCAGTAATAATATTGTCAATAAAATATATTGATCTGTCTTTAAAACAATGTGTCAAGAAAGTCCTAATTACACACTTTTTAATATTCTGTACAATGGCACTGCAATACGATTGGAAAACTAGAAAGTTTCTTTGTAGTTCCCCCACTTCCTCAAAGCATACTGAATAGGTCATATATTTATGGCCAGGGTTTGGGATACTTATTTTTGGCAGCAAATGAAGAAGTGCTTGTGGCTCATGCTGAACATTTTGTATCAGGGGATAACAAAGACAGATGCTTGAATTTATAATTTGAAGCTATTGTTGCAAAAGCTGAATTATGTAGGCACTTGGAGTCTGCAGGTCCAGGTATGTTTATCTATTTTACATTATTGAAGTAATTGTTTTCTCATACAGCCTAGGTCACTAAATGCTGAATGGGCTCTTTTCAGTCAGGGACTTAGGTTCCTCTATTGGTGACCAATTGCAAGAGCAAATCTGTTTTTACAAAGATTGATGTAGTGCATGTTAATAATTTTCGGTACATAATGGGGGACAACTGGTCAAACTGAGATTATATGCACTTTTAATACACATTCTGTGGTTTAGATCATGAATTACACAGTATACTGTGGGCAATTCTGTGTGATTAACATTTACTTCAATTTTTAGATCAAGAGCAGATGCTGGCATTTATAATTCATTGTTGTCCTCAGTGCGTTGGATCATAAGGGTATTTTATTGTCTTTGTCCTGTAGTTTGAAAGTAAACTTTAATGCAAATTAAATGCAAAGAAAAGAACACAAACTTGTATGCTTGGCTGAGAATCATATGTCTAAGTTTATGTAAAAAGTACATTAAGTCATTGATGAATTTTAAATAAAACAAGTTTCACTGTGTCTTTTATTTTACTTAGAAATGCAATTAAAAATGTACTTGGAACAATTTGATATATTTCTCCAGAGAATTTATTCTCTTTGATTGTTTTAAATATGCTTTTTGCTGTCTCTTTGCTTTGTTTCACAAAAGGTGAGACTTCATAGAACAAGCACTTTCTTGTCTACATTAATTGGTTAAAACAGGGCTGTTTTATAAAAAGGTACCATTCCTCTTGGCAACATAAAACAAATCTGATTAATGTATTTCCATTTTTCTACAGAAGTTTTTCATCTCGACAAACAGGAAAAAGATAATTACACAGTGGCTTTGTGGTTTCTACATGGTTTTCAGTGAAAATGTTGTGGTTTCTCTGAACACTTTTTCAAGAGTTCTACTTAGTTGTACTATGTGATTTGATCATTTGCATGTTATCTGCAGCACAGGTTTTCTGCAATTGTCCTCATTTTCTTATATCTCTACAGGAGTTCAAATAATTAATCTAATCTATATTTATTCTCTATGGACTCCCTAATAATTTCACCCCTGATCCAAAGAGAGTCAGAAGAAGTTTACTATCTTCTTTCGAACCATACTTCTGATTGCTACTGTGGAGTTTGTATTCCTAATGGTGACCACTTTCAGATGTTAGCTGGATGGCCACTTCTTATTCAGTCACCACTCTGAACACTAATTATGCTTGCTGGTTGTCCAGTCCTGTTCTTGCATGAGAATTAGTTCTCATAGTGGCAGTGGTGCACAGTTTAATTGCATACTTATATGCAAATCAAGTTCAACTGCAAACACTTGGTTCAACTGTGTGATTGCTGTAAAACTTTCACCTCTTGGATGGAAACGTGAGGCCCATTGTTACCCGTGGTTAACATGACGGCAGAAATTGACAAAACACAAAGTAGAATACAGAAGAAATGCATTGTTGGATTTCTGTTTGTCCCAGAATGTAGAAGCTTTCTTTTTTCTCTAATGCTCAAACCATTTTGTAACTGATGCACTGTAAAGCAGTTCAATTCAATTCAGTTTATTTATATAGCGCCAATTCACAACAGATGTCATCTCAAGGCACTTAACAAGAAGTCATTTCAATACATTTATACAAACATTCCAATCAGTTAAAAAGTTTCCTATTTAAGGAATCCCAGCAGATTGTGTCAGTCATTGGCGTGAGGTTGGGCAGACTTTCCAACCACAGCAATCCTTCAGCAATCCCTCATACTGAGCAAGCATGTAGCGACGGTGGAGAGAAAAAACTCACCTTTAACAGGAAGAAACCTCCAACAGAACCAGGCTCAGTAGGAGAGGCCATCTGCCACGACCGTCTGGGGGTTTGAGAAGACAGAGCAGAGACACAGAAGGAACAGAAGATCTGATATAAGAGTACTTTCTATGTTACAGAAAGTAAAAAGTTGATAACAGGACACAGTGGATGTTCAGCCACTTAGAGCACCATCCCAGTCGATGCCCCCCGTCCAACAGGGCATTCCAGCCAAGCAGGATACCAGACCAGGTATATCTTCTATGGAGAGAAAAACACTGAGAACACAAAGTTAACAGTTGAAATAGCAGAATGTACTGTAATAGAACTGGAGAGTAGTAGTAGAAAAGGAAGTAGCAGAGTGAATAAAATTGGTAAGTCTGTCCTCCAGCAGTCTAAGCCTATAGCAGCATAACTACAGAGATAGCTCAGGATGACCTAAGCCACTCTAACTATAAGCTTTATCAAAAAGGAAAGTTTTAAGCCTGGCCTTAAAAGTAAACAGAGTGTCTGCCTCATGGACTAAAGCTGGGAGCAGGTTCCACAGGAGAGGAGCCTGATAACTAAAAGATCTGCCTCCCATTCTACTTTTAGAAATCCTAGGAACTACAAGTAAACCTGCAGTCTGAGAGCGAAGTGCTCTGTTGGGAACATATGAAACAATTAGATCTCTGATGTATGATGGAGCTTGATTATTAAGGGCTTTGTATGTAAGAAGAAGGATCTTAAATTATATTCTGGATTTAACAGGGAGCCAATGAAGGGAAGCTAAAACAGGAGAAATGTGATCTCTCTTTTTAATATTCATCAGAACTCTTGCTGCCGCATTTTGGATCAACTGAAGGCTTTTAAGGGCATTTTGTGGACTACCTGATAGTAAAGAATTACAGTAGTCCAGCCTTGAGGTAACAAATGCATGGACTAGTTTCTCAGCATCACTCCTGGACAGGATGTTTGTAATTTTAGCAATATTCCGGAGGTGAAAGAAGGAAATCCTAGAAACCTGTTTAATATGGGAATTAAATGTCAAGTCTTGGTCAAAGATAACGCCGAGGTTCTTTACGTTATTACTGGGGGTCAATTTAATGCCATCCAGATGAGGTGATTGACTAATCAGTTTCTGTTTTAGAACTTCTGGTCCAAAGACAGCAACTTCTGTTTTGTCAGAATTTAAAAGCAAAAAGTTTAGATTCATCCATGTTTTTATGTCTTCCAGACATGCCTGTAATCTACCTAACTGACTGGGTTTATCAGGATTTATGGATAAATATAGTTGTGTATCATTGGCATAGCTGTGGAAATTTGTCCCATGCTGTCTAATGATTCTACCAATTGGAAGCATATATATGGTGAAAATAATTGGTCCAAGCACAGAACCCTATGGAACTCCACAAGTAACCCTTGAGAGTGAAGAAGATTGATCATTTAGATGAACAAACTGGAATCTGTCAGACAAATATGATTTAAACCAGCCTAGTGCTGTTCCTTTGATCCCTGCAACATGTTTAAGCCTTTCTAAGAGAATATTATGATCGACTGTGTCAAAAGCAGCACTGAGATCTAACAAAACCAGAACAGACACAAGTCCATTATCTGAGGCCATGAGAATATCATTGGTAACCTTCACCAGTGCTGTTTCAGTGCTATGATAAGCTCTAAAACCTGACTGAAACTCTTCAAACAGCTCGTTATGATTAGCAACAATTTTCTCAAGGATTTTGGATAAGAAAGGAAGGTTAGCTATAGGTCTGTAATTCACTAAGTCATCTTGATCAAGGGAAGGTTTCTTGAGTAAAGGTTTAATTACAGCTATTTTAAATTCTTGTGGTACGTATCCGTTTACTAAGGATAGATTAATCATATCCAAAATGGGGCCAGGAACCAAATGGAACACTTCTTTAAATAATTTGGTTGGGATTGGGTCCAACATAAAAGTTGAAAGTTTAGATGAGGCTAATATTTTTGATAATTCTGAAAGCTCGACTGAATCAAAACAGCCTAAGCACAAATGAGGTTCTACAGTTCTTTCCGATGCTGCCTCATTTACTGAGGAAGAAGTAATCATATTTGGGAGGATGCCAATGATTTTATTTTTAATAGAATTAATTTTATTTATGAAGAATCCCATAAAATCATCACTGCTAAGAGCTGGGGGAATAGTTGGCTCAACAGAGCTATGACTCTGTGTAAGTTTGGCAACTGTACTAAAAAGTAACCTAGGATTGTTTTTATTCGCCTCTGTTAATGATGAAAAATATGCTGTTCTAGCTTGTCGAAGGGTCTTTTTATACAGCAGTAGACTGTTATTCCAGGTTAAATTGGAATCCTCTAGATGTGTAGAGCGCCATTTTCTCTCCAACTTCCTAGTATTCTGCTTTAAAGTATGCAACTCTGCGTTAAACCAAGGAGTCAGCCTCCTATGGTTAGCCACTTTCTTTTTTAAGGGGGCTGAGAATCTAATGCCAAACGCAATGAGGATGTAATGCTGTGAACCAGACCATCAATTTCTGAAGGGTTAGAGATAGAATTGCTGCCATCCACTGTGTTACTCTGAGGCACTGAGGAAAGTAAGAATGGAACAGATTCTTTAAAAATTGTTACAGCATTGTCTGATAAAGCTCTACTATAATGACATTTTCTTTCAGATTTAAGATGGTCAGTTAAAGTAAATTCAAAAGTTATTAAGAAGTGGTCAGACAGGACCGGGTTATGTGGGTGGACTGTTATTTCCTCACAGTCAATACCGTATGTCAGTACAAGGTCCAAAGTGTGTTTGCCCGAGTGGGTCGATCCCTGTGCTTTTTGAGTAAAGCCAATTGAGTCTAAAATAGCACTAAAGGCTGCATTTAGGCTATCACTTTCAGTATCCACATGAATATTGAAGTCCCCCACTATAATGACCCTATCAGTATTTAATACTAAATCAGATAAAAAATGTGAGATCTGATCCAAGAATTGAGAGTAAGGGCCTGGTGGACGATACAAAACCACAAACAAAAATGGTCTTAATGTTTTGCAACTTGGATGAGGAAAATTAAGGGTTAGATGTTCAAAAGAAGTGTAGCTATCAATTGGTCTGGGACTAATTAGTAAATCAGAACGAAAAATGGTTGCAACTCCTCCTCCTCGCCCAGTATTTCTAGGAATGTGAAAATTTAAATGACTGGAGGAGTTGACTCATTTATACTAACATAATCCTCCTGCTGCAACCAGGTTTCTGTGAGACAAAGCAAATCAATGTGATTATCACCAATCAAGTCATTTACTAACAAAGTCTTTGAGGAGAGAGATCTTATGTTTAATAAACCACATTTAATAGATTTATTTTTCTGTTCAGTCAAAGTCGTATTTATCCATAATTTGCTTTTGTTGGCTTAACTTTTAATCCATTTAATTTTGGCCGTGGGCAAGACACTGTTTCTATAGGGTAATGGGTGGGTAACAGTACAGAAGCAGCAGAGAGGTGGGTTAAACTACGACTCTGCTTCCTGGTCTGGACCCTGGGTTGTCAGTGTTTTGGAGGACTAATAAATTCGGCCATATTCCTAGAAAGAAGAGCTGCTCCATCCAAAGTGGGATGGATGCCGTCTCTCCGGATCAGACCAGGTTTTCCCCAAAAAGTTCGCCAGTTATCAATGTAGCCCACATCATTTGTAGGATACCACCTAGACAACCATTGATGGAATGACAGCATGTGGCTAAACATGTCGTCACTGGTCCGATCAGGCAGGGGACCAGAAAAGATTACTGAGTCTGACATTGTTTTGGCAAACTTACACACCGAAGCAACACTAATTTTAGTGACCTCCGATTGGCGTAACCGGGTATCATTACCGCCAGGGTGAATAACAATCTTACTGTATTTACGCTTATCTTTAGCCAGCAGTTTCAGGTAGGATTTGATGTCGCCCGTTCTAGCCCCTGGCAAGCATTTGACTATGGTCAATGGTGTTTCTAATGCCACGTTTCTGACTATGGAGCTGCCAATTACCAGGGTCGGCTTCTCAGCGGGTGTGTCGCTGAGCGGGGAAAATCTGTTAGAAATGCGGACCGGTTGGTGGTGGCCCATGGGCTGGGTCCTAGAACTATGCTTCCTACGTACCGTCACCCAGCCGGCCTGGGGTCCCGGCTGCACGGGCTCTACCGGAGGACAGCTAGGGGGTTCTATCCTTGTTGGCTCCGCGCTGGCTAATGGGCTTCGGCTATCTGCTGGTTTTTCAACAGCGCGGAGCCAGTTGAATGCTAAAACAGCTTAGTTACACTTACGTGGTAAGTGTAGTGTTTGTCATAGGCAAGAAAATAACGTGGGACTGTGGAATAATTCATGGATTGCTAAGTTAGGAAAATTCTTGGAAACATTGTTTGATTATTTAAAAAAAACAACTATATAAAAAATGGAGGAAGTTCTCTTCTATACAACATTACAACTGTGTAAAAGTATCTCAAAGTTCAGCACTTAAGGAGGACAATGGGGTTTGGGTATGAAACTGCCTTTTGTTAAAAAGAGTAACTTTAAACATTTGATCCTAAATCAATAGAAATGTACACACTTAATGTAAAAGTGTGGAAATTTCTGCCCTTTGCTAGATTAACACGATACAGTGGGGCAAAAAAAGTATTTAGCAGCCACCAACTGTGCAAGTTGTCCCACTTAAAAAAATGAATGAGGTCTGTCATTTACATTATAGGTACACGCCAATGGTGAGAAACAGAATGTAAAAAGAAAATCCACAAAATCACATTGTATGATCTTTTAAATAATTTATTTCTAAAATGGTAAAGAAAATGAGTATTTTGCACCTACAACCAAGCTAGAATTCTTGCCCTCACAGACCTGTTACTTCTTCTTTAAGAAGCTGTTCTATCCTTCACTCGTTACATGTATTAATGGCACCTGTTACCTGTATTAATGGCACCTTCAGTCAGACTCCAACCTCCACCATAGCCAAGACCAGAGAGCTGTCTAAGGACACCAGCAACAAGATTGTACATCTGCACAAGATTGGGATGAACCAATCTACAATAGGCAAGCAGTTTGGTGAGAGCAAAAACTTCCTTCCATCAGTGAGAGCATTGAACATGAAACGTGGCTGAATCATCTAGCATAACAATGATCCCAAACACACCTTCCGGGCAACAAAGGAGTGGCTACGTAAAAACCATTCTAAGGTTCTGGAGTGGCCAAGCCAGTCTCCAGACCTCAATCCAATAGAGGTTCTGTGGAGGGAGTTGAAAGTCCCCAAAACATCACAGTTCTACAGAAGGTCTGTATGGAAGAATGTGTCAAAATACCAGCTACAGTGTATGAAAACCTGGTGAGGACCTAGAGGAAACATTTGATCTATGTCATTGCCAAACAAGGTTACTTTACTTTATTAACTTTTGTTATTGGCCAAATACTTATTTTCGGCACCATTATACAAATACATTCTTTAAAAATCCTACAAGGAGATTTGTTGGAATTCATTCCACATTCTGCCTCTCACAGTTGAAATATACCTATGATGAAAATTACAGACCTCGCTCATCTTTTTAAAGGAGTCACAACCTATTACTACCGTGGTTACCCACGCTCTGTTATAGTCTTTCAGGACATAAAAAAAATTGTAAAAAAAAAAGGTGCTTTTCTGACACTTTTTTCTAAAGGCAATATTGTCTCTCGAGATTACGTGTGATATTTTGGCTGTACTGGATGGTCATCATAATAATGCAAATGAGGGGCACATTGATTGGTGGCAGGAAGAAGGGGGGGTTGACACCGTAGGCTCCGCTTCTGCATCTCACTCAAAAATAACAACATGGCTCAAGTTATGACTGAACGCGACCTGGTCACGAACTACGGAATTCAGCCTTATTTGTACGAACCATACTCCGAACCTGAGCTGGAAAGCAAATGATTCCAAACACACCTTCCGGGCAACAAAGGAGTGGCTACGTAAAAACCATTCTAAGGTTCTGGAGTGGCCAAGCCAGTCTCCAGACCTCAATCCAATAGAATTTATCGTACTCCAAATCCAAATTCAGTAATGGTGGCGACGACTGAATTTGAGGGGCAGAGGGGCGGGCTTCCAGCAGCGTTGGTCTGCAATATCCTTATATGGTATATCCTGCCGATTTGACGTCAAGACGGGTGAGAAATTAAAGTCACGTATATGAGTGCTCATGCACGTGGGGTGTACGTGGGCTGGTTGAAGAAGCCAAGGGTAAACAAAGGCTCCACTTTTAAATATCGGCTTCCCGGCCAGTGTAAAATCATTAGGAAACCATAATATACAGGTCCTTCTCAAATATTAGCATATTGTGATAAAGTTCATTCTTTTCCATAATGTAATGATAAAAATTTACCTTTCATATATTTTAGATTCATTGCACACCAACTGAAATATTTCAGGTCTTTTATTGTTTTAAAACTGATGATTTTGGCATACAGCTAATGAAAACCTAAAATTCCTATCTCAAAAAATTAGCATATTTCATCCGACCAATAAAAGAAATGTGTTTTTAATACAAAAAAAGTCAACCTTCAAATAATTATGTTCAGTTATGCACACAATATTTGGTCGGGAATCCTTTTGCTGAAATGACTGCTTCAATGCGGCGTGGCATGGAGGCAATCAGCCTGTGGCACTGCTGAGGTGTTATGGAGGCCCAGGATGCTTCAATAGCGGCCTTAAGCTCATCCAGAGTGTCGGGTCTTGCGTCTCTCAACTTCCTCTTCACAATATCCCACAGATTGTCTATGGGGTTCAGGTCAGGAGAGTTGGCAGGCCAATTGAGCACAGTAATACCATGGTCAGTAAACCATTTACCAGTGGTTTTGGCACTGTGAGCAGGTGCCAGGTCGTGCTGAAAAATGAAATCTTCATCTCCATAAAGCTTTTCAGCAGATGGAAGCATGAAGTGCTCCAAAATCTCCTGATAGCTAGCTGCATTGACCCTGCCCTTGATAAAACATAGGGGACCAACACCAGCAGCTGACATGACACCCCAGACCATCACTGACTGTGGGTACTTGACACTGGACTTCAGGCATTTTGGCATTTCCTTCTTCCCAGTCTTCCTCCAGACTCTGGCACCTTTATTTCCAAATGACATGCAAAATTTGCTTTCATCCGAAAAAAGTACTTTGGACCACTGAGCAACAGTCCAGTGCTGCTTCTCTGTAGCCCAGGTCAGGCGCTTCTGCCGCTGTTTCTGGTTCAACAGTGGCTTGACCTGGGGAATGCGGCACCTGTAGCCCGTTTCCTGCACACGCCTGGGCACGGTGGCTCTGGATGTTTCTACTCCAGACTCAGTCCACTGCTTCCACAGGTCCCCCAAGGTCTGGAATTGGTCCTTCTCCACAATCTTCCTCAGGGTCCGGACACCTCTTCTCGTTGTGCAGTGTTTTCTGCCACACTTTTTCCTTCCCACAGACATCCCACTGAGGTGCTTTGATACAGCACTCTGGGAACAGCCTATTCGTTCAGAAATTTCTTTCTGTGTCTTACCCTCTTGCTTGAGGGTGTCAATGATGGCCTTCTGGGCAGCAGTCAGGTCGGCAGTCTTACCCATGATTGTGGTTTTGAGTAATGAACCAGGCTGGGAGTTTTTAAAAGCCTCAGGAATCTTTTGCAGGTGTTTAGAGTTAATTAGTTGATTCAGATGATTAGGTTAATAGCTCATTTAGAGAACTTTTTCATGATATGCTAATTTTTTTAGATAGGAATTTTGGGTTTTCATGAGCTGTATGCCAAAATCATCAGTTTTAAAACAATAAAAGACCTGAAATATTTCAGTTGGTGTGCAATGAATCTAAAATATATGAAAGTTTAATTTTTATCATTACATTATGGAAAAGAATTAACTTTATCACAATATGCTAATTTTTTGAGAAGGACCTGTACATGTTTTCATGTGGAAAAGTGAAAATTCCAGGTGATGACTCCTTTAAATGCAAAGATCTGCACAATCGGTAGCTACCAAATACTTTTTTGCCCCACTGTAAGTGCACTGATCTTCCTATTGAAAAAACAACCAAGATTTAAAAAAATGAATGTGCTACAAAAACCATACCTCTACCCTTTGGGGATTTGATGGACTCTTTTCAATAGCATTATAAACCAATGGCTTGGGAACTAGAACTTATTCCTCTGGGTTTCAAGTCCAAATACAGCTGCAAAGGTATTATTATTGCTTCTACTTTTCAAGATTTTATTACATTAATAAGGAATTGAATGTGTTTTATAGAAATTTTATGTGATAAACAAACACACATTAGCACAATTGTTTAGTTGAAGTTCACCTGTGTGTACACCAGAGATTTTTTATAAAAAATTATGTCTTAGTGTTTTAGGATTTATTTAACCATACAAAAAATTGCTAAAAGCTTCTTTACATTTTTTTAAGATCGATCAATTGTATTTATCCCATTAGAAATGTAAACTGGTATTTATTATGAAGCTACTGCTAACATCAACACATTGTGATGAGCGATTAGCAACCGATTCATGAACATCATTGTTTAACAATCAAGCACATCCTTTAATAAAAAAAACATGCACAGTAGCGCATACCCTGTCAGAGTTGCAGTCTGAAGCCTATATACAGGCTTTCTTTCAATCTCTGTACATGCTTTGATGTCAACATTTCCTTTTCAGCTTTGTATTACCCTGCCTATGGGTAAACCACTAACACAGTTTCAAATCTTTTACAGCCTCTAATGACTTTTCTTCCAGGAATGCCCTGTATTTAGTGCCCATCATCCTATCTATTCTGACTAGCTTACATGTCCCTATTGAACAAATCATCCCCACAGCCTGATAATGCAAGCACGTTTCAACATAATTATGTGGCAAAACTGGTGGTGGAGTTGAGGATTGCTGTAGGCTAAACTTGGAGGAACTACCTGTCTGACGCATACTCCAAACAAACTCCAGACAACTTCTGGATCAGTAGTGATACATTTATTCAGTTTCACATTCAAAGACTATCCAATATTGCACAAGAATAAAGCCAACTGAGACAAAGACTGACTAGGTCCAAACAATTATTGAGATACAAGGCACGACAAAACATGACACGGTCAACAGAGAATTTGATATTTCCCATGGTTTTCCTACTTCCTCCCCCATACAAAGCCGGTGCAGTCAGAAACGTTTGAAAACAGAGTTTATATCCAAACAATTGAAGAACGAAATCTTACAAATGCCTCAAAAATAGAGTGAAATCAAACAACCAAACAAACCTTAATTTGTTTATCTTACGTTAATTTATCTCTGCCTAGACCAAACCTTACGTGAACCTTTCTTAGATATTCAAGGAAGGGTGGCTCTGTTGTTTGAAAAGAGCGGTGACAAAGCAGAGAAACCAGGTGTTACAGCTGGTCAGTTAGCAGTGCTGCATGGAGCGCTAACATTGAGTGCTAACAGCTTCGGCTGTGGCTGCTAGCCAGCATTAGCTCGGAACGTCATTCTCCCACAGACCGCTACCTTTCGAGGTTGGCAATCAGCTTAGCAATACGTGGCTGGTTCAGCACGGCTCCTGTAGCGTCCAGTTCAGTGGAAGGGCAGCAGGCTGGAGGAGCGTCAGCAAAGAGAGACTGTCTCTCTGTGGAATATATAATTCTTTCTAAGATTCTTTCTGCAAATCTTTAAACAAGTCATTCAGGACTTATTTCATCAGCCGAATACAGTTCACCTGATCAATTAGCAGACTGTAAAAGTCTTTAGAATCCAATGAGTTTCTTCCAGAAACTCGATCCCTCCCTCGCCAGCGAAGGACGGAGTTAGTGCGCTGCTCTCTCCCAATGTGAGCCGTCTTGACTCACGGGCAAAAGAGGCCAAAGTTCAGAGCGGCAGCTGGTTTGTTGTGAGTTTGGCCTTTCACAACTCATCCTCTTTCTGTTCAAACAAGTGCAATGTGTGATTTAGCAGTCCAACCGACAGGAGGTCTGTGTTTTGGTCCAATAACCATAACATATGGATGCCAAAAAGGTGAACATTGGTCTCCTTTGACCAAAGCACCGTCTCCTACGTATTAGCTATGTTTTTGATATAGCTTGTAGCCAGTATTTTAACTTTGCCACTCCTCCATAAAGATCAAATTTGTGGAGTTAATCGTTGTCCTTTCAACAGACCTTTGTGCGTCTTTGCAGCTACTCGAGTTACAATGACTGCTTCTGTGATTAATGCTCTCCTTCTTGTTCAGTTTAGGTGGATGACCTTAGTAGTTTTGCAGTTTCCCCTTTCAGATGATGGATTGAACAGAGCTCTGTAAGATGTTCAAAGCTTGGGATATTTCTTTGTAACCTAACTCTGCTTTAAACTACCCCACAACTTTATCCCTGACCCTTCTGATGTGTTCCTTGGTGTTCATAATGCTGTTTGTTTACTACCAAAAGGAAAAAAAATATATCTTAAGAGGTGTCTATTTTAAAGGAGAATGTTCTTGGTATGGTTTATTCAAGACAAATCCTCCCCTTTAGAAACATTGAATTGGTAAATAATCCATATGCTAAAATCAGTGTGAGGTAATCTTGAATTCTTAGTGAGGGAAAAATATTTATTTTAAAGTTGTAGGACTCATGTGAACAAGTTTATATTTATTAGAAATTGTTTAGTATGTTGATAGTAATATAGTAAAAACAACATATTGTAAAGTTTTGTACAATTTTTTTTTACACATAAGAACATTTTATCATATGGTGACCAGAAATACGTACACAATGATTCAATAAAATTGTGAATTTAATGTATTAGCAGCTGTTTTAGACAATGCTGCATTTTTGGGCTGTTGTAACAGGCACAGGTTTGCTCTGTTGTGAGGCTGCAGCACTTCGCAAGGAGCCCAGAAGAGTACACTCCTTGTTTCCATGGTAACTATGTGAGTGTGTGAGCGAAAAGGAGGGGTCCATGGTGAAGATGCTCGAGGTGAGATCATGATGCAAAATGACTTGACCATGTAATATTCTTCTCTTAATAAGAGGGTTGGTGTTTGGCATCTCAGCGGCCTGCAGTGACTCGGAGTCATTCCCTATTTTTTTCCTATAGTTGTGAACCACACCTACTGCACAAAACAAAGTAATTCTCTTGGCTATAGCATGCCATCAGTACATTCAAGGTGGGAGACTGACATGTCTGGTGAGGATATCTTCATGTTTTCTTTCCTTTCTCATAATTTCATAAAGAAGAAATGCTTTGAACTATGAGAGAAGCCACTGGGGAACTGAAAAGTATGAGTATGATGCATAACATGTTTAATCTTACAGTAGCTTCAAAGTCTCCACAGACCTCTTTAGAATCATGTGTTCCTTTCTATGACCTCTAGAAAACTAACATGGTTGAACTATACCTCAGGGACTTGTGAAAAAAATCAAATAATGTAAACAGATCAAAGGTACAGGATTAAAATAATGCAGGGAATGTAGACCGAAGTGCAGTGCTTAGAGCTTTCACCTCACAGTAAGAAGTTCCACAGTGAGTTCCCCTGAATGAGTCAGCCAGATATGGCATTCTCCAACTGTCCATACACGGGCAGGGTTAAGTGGTGATCAGCTGAAAGAGTTAGTGTTAACGTGCATGGGTTTTTGATTTTTGTCTCTGTGTTGGACCTCTGACGAAGGGAGTAGCTGTCTTGGATCCATCCCACCTATTGACAAATAATGGCTGAGACAGGTTGCAGGCTCCACATAAACCTGAACTGGGTAAATAAATGGACAACATTTTACCTCGTTGACACAGACAGATTTTGTGCCTACCTCTGGAATGTTAAACTATTTTTATTGATTTTTTCACTCCATTTTTGACTGCAAATGTAAAGTTAACATAACAGTAACTTTTCATTGTAAAAGCACTGGATTACTGCTTACTTATAAGGTCAAGCAAAGCTTTTTGACTTGAGTTTATTTTTCGATAAAAACAGAACTCTAAAGGACAGAATGCGTGAGGGTGGTGGTGGGGTGGAGGGGGAGGTCCAGTGAGGAGAAATAGGTACCCGGAGGAAGAGGGAGAGTCTAAGAAGAGATTTGCAAGCATGAAGAAAACAAGCACAAGGTAGAGGAGGACCAACTACCCTAAATAATATATTTTCATCACTAATCAGCTATGTCAAACTATGGACTGATGAGGGATACTGGAGTGGGAGTTCAAACAAATCTTTGTAGATATACAAAGGCATCAGTTATTCAGAGAGTTTGTCAGGAATATAAAAAAGTATTTTCTGCTTCCAGTACAGTAATCAGCAGCTTGCCGCATCAGCACTTTTAGCCATGTGACATTTTACAGTGGACTGCATGTATTTTCAAAATATTACTTAAATAGGACCAATCGTACTGCGTTAATAGGCTTAAAGACCACAAAAGCAACACACGCCCTATTCTAAAGAAATTTAAGAACAGATGAGAAACAGTAATTGATATCCAAAATGTGTTAGGACTCTTGCGAACCACACTGAAAACCTTTATTCACAAACCTACATAAATGTAGTGAACTATGCCAGGAGTTTCTTGCCTAACAGAAAGACTACATCCATTAGGTCAAAAAAACCATAACAACATCTAAAACCCTGCAGGTCTCACTTGACTTAGTTGGGGTCAGTGTTCACCATTCGAAATGAAAAGAGACTTTAACAAAAAGTTTGCTCCGTCATTCACAGAGTCAGAGCAGACTGACAAGTCATAGTTGATCATAATTCTAGAATTGTAGAATTGCGCTTCTCTGGGTGGCTACATGTTGGAGTGGCTCTGGAGTGGCTCTGTTGGCCAAATATTGAGTTTAGTTTTTTCGGACATTGTTTATATATATATATATATATTTCTAGAAATAAAGGACTGATGTTGCAACAGGACCTAGAAAAACTCATCCATGCGTTTATCTTTAGTCGGATTGATTTCTGCAACAACATCTTCACAGGTCTGCCTAAAAAGTCAATCAGACAGCTGCAGCTGATCCAGAACGCTGCTGCTTGCGTCCTCACTAGAACCAGGAAAGTATAGCACATCACCCCAGTTCTAAAGTCCTTACACTGGCTCCCTGTAGCTCAGCGAATAGACTTCAAAATACTCCTACTGGTTTATAAATCATTACATGGCTTAGCACCAAAATGTGTTGAAGACCTGTTGTCACGGTACCAACCCCCAAGACAACTCAGGTCCTCCAACTCTAGCCTACTAAACATCCCTAGACTCAGAACTAAACATGGAGAAGCAGCTTTCAGTTTCTATGCTCCCCTTATCTGGAACAGACTTCCTGACGAGTGTAGAGCTGCTGAAACTCTGAACTGCTTTAAATCGAGACTAAAAACCCATTTTTTTAGAATTGCCTTCGATTAAATTATTATTATTTCATATGTATGAATTGTGTTCATGCTCTCTTGCTTTATTGATCTTTCTCTTACTTTATTGTGTATCATGTGTAATGTGTGTTTCTTTTACTTTTAATTTCCATTGTTTTTTTTGTTTTTTAAATCACCAAATCACGTAAAGCACCTTGAATTACCCTGCTGTTGAAAGTGTGCTATACAAATAAAATTGCCTTGCCTTGCCTATATATATATATATATGGGGTACTGTCTCGCCACATCCTGGACCCTTCTCTAATCTCAGACTTTCACCGTCTCCACCCTGATCGGCCAGGCCCTTAAGGAGCCTGGCCCTAGAGAAGGAGGCTCTGTCAGGAAGTCATCAGGACCAACAACTATCAGCCGTGCCTGGTGAGCTTCCTGCCTCTCATTGGGTGGATCCTAGTCTCATTCGAAGTTAAAAGAGTCCTTTATTTACCTCACATTGCTCAATCATTGACCCATCCATGTCAAGAGCTCCTGATCCGTATCCTTCGAATCAGGGCCAACCAACCCAGCGATCCTCCAGACTGCCGAAACCCAAAAACTGACAACAACTCTGCAAAGATTGGGTGAAATTTCTCCACAGCGATATAAACACTCATTGCATGCTTGAAGACAGCTGTTGCTGCCAAGGGTGGCACCACTAATGATTAGATTTAGGGAGCAATTACTTTTTCACATAAGACCAGGTAGGTCTGGATAGCTTTTGTCCCTTAATAAACAAAATGATCACTTGACGCCTGCATTCTGCATTTACTCAGGATATCTGTGTCTTATATTAGTTAGATCGAAAACACATGTCAAAAAAGCAAAAGCAGAAGACAACTTTAAGGAGGCAAATACTTTTTCGCAGCACTGATGCTCATGAAGAAAACCTGAGTCCTAAAAGTGTTTCAGTTGTTTTTGCAAATCAGTGTTAATGGTTAAAATAGGTAGATTATAAATTATTTCATTTCATAAAAGATTTGGTCTTAACTGCTTAGTGATTCCTGCTTTGTTTTAAAGTGCACAAGCAATCATAGAAAACGTATTCCCCTTTTGAACTAAAACAAAAGGACCCCGTTAACAATGTGATGTTTCTGTGATTTAAACACTTGTTTTGCAGATGACTGAAAGAAAATAATAAATAATTAAATTAAGGAATTTCATTTAGGGGGTCACTGGCTAAAAAGATTAAAATTCGCTAGGGAATTAGCCTCATGCCAATCAGCTGTCAGAAACCCCCAGCTTGCCCTTTAAGGTTCACTGAAATACTACGGTTTCATCCTTAGAGCTCCTCAAGAGTAATTTAGCTGTTCCTTTGATTTTTTTAAATTAGGGCATGCTAAATTAAGCATGATTTCCTGTCTTCTGTTGCTGCTTTTGCACATGCTGTGCAACAACTGTCCGAGCTCATTTGGTACCTTTGTAGGAGAGCAATGAGGTTTGCTCTACAGCTATGGGTGCCTTGATGAACGTCAATCAGTTTCAGCAAAAAGAAGATCCTCTGTTTGGTGGTGAAATTAGATCGCAAAACAGGTCCATCAGGAGCAAATGTAGCATGTAATAATATATCCCATGGCATTTGTGAAAAGGCTCTTCCAAACACCAGATGCAGCTAATATTTTCTGCAAAACTGATTGATTTGCACATGTGAACTAAGATCAAAGAGCTTGCAATAACATGGCCCTACAGGAATATGTTAAACAGATTAGTAAAAAATTATTTAAATTGTAAAATAAGTTTTATTTTATTCATTTAATACCTGTTTTTCTCTTCCTTCTCTCTTGCGTACCAAGAATGTTGCTGCCTGGTCTCACAACCAACCGCTCACATCACAAGATATATGTTATGTACTGTAGATGTTAATGTTTATTGTTTTAGCTGCCGGCCATATAGCACTAAAAACTTGTAACTCATCCTGCACCAACAACAAAAAATCCAATTTGAAATTCCAGCTAACATGTGCCCTTAGGAATATACAACAACTGTAGGTGCTACAACAGGAGGTATTTAATCAAAGATGATGTTGGACTATTTGTTGGCAGTGGGAATTCTATTCAGTATCATAGCAAAAACAAAACCATTGTGATCCATCTTTTGGTAAGTTTTAAAATCCTTATGCACTTTTCAGAGTGATTTCATTACCACCCTGACCAACAAACAGCCTCATTTTAAAATGGAAACAAACAATATGCCTCAAGCAACTCTGCAACTACTACTCCTTCTTGGCTTCATTACAGGGCAAAATCTACACACAGGCTCCTCAGATAATAGAACATAATAAGTCAGATGAGACTTTATACCATAGATGCCGGAGGCTTGTTTTGTGCTTTTATGTTGTCCTTGGCCTTAATTGAGCCAATGCAGATAGATTTCGTAGAATTTTTAGATGGTATCGACGAACACCAAGAAAGTGTAAGAACATATAATCCTTGATTCTTTTTCTGAGAAACATCATTTTCATCAACTTTGACAGGCCTGCAACTGAATATTGAAGCAGTTAACTTTGGGAAATCTAGTTTTTTTTTCTTTAGTCAGGACAAAAACTTTATGCTGTATTTCAACTCAAAACTTTTCAGTTTAAAACTTCAATTTTCCTTTTTGCTTCCACTTGCTGTTTTGTTTTATTATCAAGAAATACCTGGCTTGGGCAACAAAAACATTTTGTGCCTTTTCTTAAAGCAATTCCTCTCACAATGTCTACTTTTTGAACAAAGTCTTTTTCTGGTCTGCCAGTGACAGGCCTTGCTGCCTCTGCACAAAACACAAATTCTGACACGGACAGAAAAGAAACTTCAGTTGAATAAATTACACTGGGAGTTGTAAGGAGTGTCACAACAAGTACAATCTGTGTCCGTCAGCATGACTGCAATGAGTTTGGTTTCTCTTTTTTCCAGCAGAACAGGTCATGTTGGTGAGACAATAAGGCTTTATTCTCCAAAAGGTAGACATATCTTTTCACTGTATACTTTAGATTTTATCTCAAGTTTTATTACAGCTTTGGGGGTCTATTTTTAAAGCATTGGTTCATTTACATAATCAAATCTGTATTCTGCCCAAATCTTACCCGTATCATAGTTCTACTGGTTTCATAACAAAAGTTATAAACTTTTTTTGGCACACTAATAACTTTTAATGAATCGAGCTGAATGCAGTCCTGCCTCACTAGTGGGAGGGCTGCCTGGACTTGAAGGTTCTGATCCAACTTGATATTCAGTAATTGCATACTGCTTTTTATTAAGATCATTTTATCAAATTTGGCCGTCTCTCGAATACTGAGAGACATTTCTTTAATGTTTTCTTTGATCATGGGTTGTGCAAAGAAACTAAATGTCAGAAAATGGTACAAACATTTCCATTAATTAACAATTTTTGTATTTATTTAAATACACAGGGAGGAGACCCAGAGGAAGACCCAGGACACGCTGACAGACTATGTTTCTCGGCTGGCCTGAGGAGCTAGTCCAAGTGGCTAGGGAGAAGGAAGTCTGGGCTGCTGCCCCCGCGACCCAAACTCAGAGAAGTGGAAGAAAATGGATGGATGGATGGATGGATGGATGGATATTTAAAGTGCCTTACAAAAGTAATCATGCCCATGGCAATTTCCACATTTATTACATTTACTCTGAAACCAACAAATTGCTTTCAGAAGTTACCTAATTTGCAAACAATCCACCTCTGTGTAGTTTAATCTCACTCAAATACATCTGTCCTGTGATCGCCTCAGAGCTTGTTTGCAAATATCATGGAACAAAACACATCATTACCACCAAGAAACAAAACAGACAGCTCAAGGGTAAAGTTGTGGAGACTTTTAATGCAGGCTTAGGTTCTAAAACAATGTTCAAAGCTTAGAATATCTGACAGAGAGAACCCAACAGGCTATTTCAATTCTAGAAATACTGGACATAGCAAAAGCTTTCTCTGTTAAGGGGACAACTATTAGTCATACGCTCCACAAGTCTGGCCTTTATGGAAGATTAGCAAGAAAGTCATTGTTGAAAGACAGCCATAAGATGTTTGCATCTCACAAGCCATGTAGAACTGTGTGGCATGTTCTATGCATACAAGAAAGCTTACACTGTGAAACACCCTTCTCATGGTGGTGGCAGTGTCATACTGTGGGGATGCATTTCTTTTGCAGTGGCTGAGAGACTGGCAGAAATGATCGGAAGATAAAAACACATACGATCAAGCATTAACAATATTACCAAAAATATTTTTTATATCACTGTGAGGAATTATGACCCACCCGTATTTACCAATAGGTTTTAAAACAGAAAAATGAAGAAATCCGGACAGAGGCTGCAAAAAACTTGAGATTCACCTTCCAGCAGGACAGTGACCATAAATATCTGATAAAGCTAAAATGAAATGGTTTAGATCAGGGGTGTTGAACTCCAGTCTTTCCTTGCCAGTGTCTTGCAACATCCCTGCAACAAGTCCCTGGTCCAACACACCTAAATCAAAGCACTGAATTGCCTCCCCAGCATGCAGTCCAGTTGTACAGGATTGGTGATGACCTCATTATTTAATTTAGGTATGTCAAAGCACAGACACATCTAAAATTGCCCGAAGCCCCACCTAGACATTTGGAGTTTGACACCTCGGTTTAGATCAAAGCATTTTCATGTCTTCAAATGGCTCAGCCAAAGTACAGACCTAGATCTTAAGGGTTTGTGGCAATATTTGAAATCCAATGTTCACAAGTGCTATCCATCCAGTCTGACTGAGCTTCAAATGCCTTCCAAAGAAGATGGCAAAAAATGTAGTCTCCAGTTCTACAGAGCAGGAAATTATGTATGCAAAGAATTGCAGCTGTAATTGCAACAAAAGATGGTTCCACGAAGTATTGACTCAGAGTGGCTTAGTACAATTGCATACAAGACTTTTCAGCTTATTATTTGTAAAAGAATTACTAAAACCAAACATAAAAAATGTCAAAGGAGGATGAATACTGTTGCAAGTTTCTGTTGAGAGAGCTCTAAAGCTAAATATGAAAGAAAAGAACATGCTTGCCACCTTTCAGAAATTTTGTGACATAGACAAAAGATAGAGAATTGTTTTAAATAATTTCACCTCACTCTTACAATTTTCAATCAGTATGTAGAACATCACCAGTTTTTGCCAAGTTGTAAAAAAAATAAAATACATGTTTGCATGCCCTCATCTTGTAAACAACCAGGGATTACATTTGGATTAAGGCTCTGTAGTAGTAAAAACATCTGCTTGCTAATGTTTTCAATCTTCCCCAGCAGCTATAAACAAATCAGTATTCTCTAAGGGTTTTAGTGACTCAGCAGAAGTCATGCACTTTCTTTCCTTCAAGGTAATTCTCAAACATTTTTGGTTTACTCCTTTTTGGAGATGCCTTTATTTTTATGGTTTATACCTTAAATACAATTGTTAAGCTTCACTCCCTTTTTGAAATTTTGTATTTATGATCGTCTGCATCTTTTATGACAGCAACATAGGATGACATGTAAGCAGAGCTAGAGGAAAGTACCTTATGCAATCCATACAATTAAAACGTGTACCAACAAAGGACAAAGTCTTGGTGCCTTAAAGATTTCTTCGGTTTTTGATGTTTTGTCACACTTAAATGTTTCAGATGAAACAAAATTTATTATCAGGAAAAATAAATACAGTAAGTAAATATGAAGGAAAAGCAACCTGCCCCCTTGTTTAAAAAAATATATAAAGTTCAGCATTTGTGATGAGTTGCAATTAATATTTTACGTGACTGTTTGAAGTCCCAAAATCTTAGAAATGGCACTGTTGTCCTTTTCAACTACTTCAAGTTTTACTTTAACTCTAAGTAATTTTGTTAAACCGCTAATTTATGATTAAACAGTTGTTTTTTTAAATTAGGCCAGGTTTGTCTTTATAGCTTTATTCCCCTGAGAAATAAAATACATGCTTGCCTTTACTGTCGTTATTGTTGTTTGATTATAAAAATGGTTAGATGATTTGAAGATGTGACAAAAAAGTAAAGCCAGAAGAAATCTGAGATTTTCCAAAACTGAATAACATTTTTCAAGGCAATGCACTTGCTGTTGTTTAGAGGAGCTCTCAAATCTCAGGCATTAAGAGTGAGGCTTAAACAACTCACACTTACAGTCACTCTCACTTACAGTCCATATCCGTTTTCCCCCGCAGTGAAAAACAACTTTACAACTGATGATGTTGCAGCAGAAAGGGAAGAGTATGCACATACAGAAAGGACATAGCAGTGTTACGTTGTGACAGGTTTTCAGACCAGTCAGGAGGAAAGTGTGATATTGCTTAAATTATTAGAATGACCCGACATTCTTTTTTAAATTTAATAATTGATGATTTTTTTTTTATTATTCTTAGCATACACGGGTGAACATTAACATCGGAGTGGCTTACAAATACTTTGGTTTTCATTTATTTCAGTGATGAAACCTTCAGATTAAAAAATAAATATTTATGGGTCTTTTTTATTTTTGATTATATTTGATATTCTTCTTCCTTTTTGTATGCATAGGTGAAATGCCCGAGGCATGGAAAACCAAAGCAATGAAACACATAACACCAATCAAGCTGAACACCACTAGGAAAAAAGGAGCCAGGATGGATTACAAAAGCAGTTTTATGAACAAGCTTCTTAGGCAAATCAAGTATCTCCCCAGGGCTTCATTAAAAGTTACATGTATGTAAAAGGTTGATGTATCATCAAAAACGCTATATTTATTCAAGCATGCATTGAGAAAAAAATCATCATGATTTTCTTTTTTTTAAACATGACACTCTCAGTAGTATGATGTTTCTGAAGCTGCTGAAGAAGGAGCAGGATCTCCCGAGCTCTCCTGATCCCTTCTGATCTCTCGCCTTATTCTCCTTTCTTATTTACTTTCTTAGCTTTTTCTTAGTTACTTTATACATCCATTCTCTGGAGTTACTGTATTAGACCAGATTTCTTTTTTGGATAACTTTTTAAAGGACTGTGGATTATCAAAATGGCATTTTGATCAGCTGAAGACTTTGAGAAACTGCTCAAGAGAATGAAATAAATGGAGACGAAGTTATGCTGTCTTGAGGTTAACAATGATTTAAACACTGGATATGGAAATGAGACAACTTTACCGATGACTGCACACAGGGAGGAAGAACCTAGCAGCCCGGTGTTACCTCGGTCCAACAGTCTCACACAGAAGCCACAGAACAACGCTAGTCCCCCAGCCAAAAGGCGCCTAGTGAGTAGAACATCGCATTCATAATTTGACGAAGACTGGCCGGCTTTATAACGCACTGAATCTACACCTGCTTTTTCTGTTCCAAGGAAGAAAAAACAAAAGAAATTCCAGCCCAAAACAAGAGATATTACTCCCTCTGGAATCCCGCTAAAAATCTGATTTGCACCCTCACTTCCCCGAAAGATGACACAGCCCCTAGGACAAGTCAAGGTCACCAGGAGAAATCTAGCCACATCAAGCGGACACATAAGAAAGTAAGAACCCCCCCCCCCCCAGTTCTCATCATATATGATGGATCAATTAATGGGATCGAACACTTCTGTAGCAAGAACACTGTAGTGTATAACTTCTCCAAAAATACAGTGAGAGAAATATCAGAAAAATCCCTGACAATCACAGACCAACACCCTAAACTGGAAAAGCTTGTTTTACCCATCATTAGACTTGTTACAGAAACTATAGAGATAGAACATAGACATTTTTATCAGCGGACCATCGCCCACACGGAATGACAAAAGATTCAGTAGACTCCGTATGCTCCACAGATTTCTGAAAAACACCTGTGCTGACCTTTCAATGAGATTTATAAACAATTTCAAGATATTTTGTGGGGCAAAGCGCTTATTTACAAGAAACAAACGCTATTTGAACAGAAGCGGACAAAAACCTCTGAAATCAACTTTGTGTTGCTATCTAAATCAGAAAGCCCTGGACTCAAGGACAGACACACACACACAGCTCACAGAGGGAGGACAAGCAAAGATAAGGCCAGTGCATGAAGTATTTACTCCAGCAACACAACAAGCAAGGCTGGTGCATGAAGTTCCAGCACAGACTCCACAGGGGCAAATAACTGCCCTGGCAAACATCGAAAGGGAGCATCGCACACCTCCTCCTTCTCCTCCTCCTCACCATCTCCCTTCAAAACTTTATCTGAAAGGCTGAATGATCAAGTTAAAATATGGCAGAGATCGGTGCTGGCGGAGAGATAACCAATAAGATCCATACAATTTTTTTTACCCTAACAAAGTTACATAGTCCCTAAGGCGCAGTTGTGGATACCATGGTAACATGCTCCGCCCCTGCCCCAGCAAGTAGCGCTCGGTAGCGCTCCGCTGACCATCACCGAACAGTAGGAGTAGTCCTAAGAGAATCGAAAATGAGCGAAAAAAGGCGGTTTCTATAAATGAAAGAGGGAAAGATGAGAAGAAGACGTGTTTAGTAAGAAGTCTGTCATCTACTGACACGTTCTGTGTAAAACCTAAGGAGGAAAATCAGGAAAAAGAAGACATCGTGGATGATGGTGAGCCAATGAACCTGTTCGAAAGGGAGTGCGTTAGCTACACAACACAACCTAAGGCTAGCTGTAGCACCAGCAGCTCAGACTGAGTTTATCCGGTGTGGGACGCAGCATTGTGGGGGACAGTTAACGTAAATGCTCACGCTGTTGTTATCGATCGAGGAGCAGCTGCTTTTAATAATTGGGCGACAAGATGTCCAGCTTCCTCCCGTGATCGACGTTTGGGCGGTAAAGTGAGCCAGACCTAATGATCTGCTCCCAAGAGGAGAACAAGTTTCTTCAGACTGGATCACATGTTTACCGACCACAGGTAGGCTTATATCTTTTGTTTCCCCTGCATCTTATTTGGAGCAAATAAAACCAGTACATTAGTGGTTTCTCTGGCTGGAAACACTCGGAATGCGTGTGTGACCCTGATGAAAGCTCTGATCATTGCATCAGTGTGCTGCTAGCATCAGCCACTGGTAGCAGGACAGAAAGCTAAACTGGACCAGCTGGAGGTAGAGACGTGGTACTGGTGGGAGGTTCTGCTCAGGCGGGTAGTTGCTGTCAGTCAGTTTTTAGGTGAAAGAGGTTTCTGTGGTGATGATGAATTACTTGGATCAGCACATAGTGTTCACTTTGTTTGGCATTTATCCGTCAGTTTGGTCATTTTCTTAGTGAACTCATAAAGAGGTGGACAGAAAGGCTGGGGGAGCACATCATGGAGGACAGAGTCAAAAGTAGGGATCAAAACATTTGCAGCAATACAGATATTTGATATTATTGCTCTTATGGCCAATAACTATTATTTACAATGTTATAAATCTTACATTAATCTCTTACAAAGATGGAAATAAATAGTGATTTTTAATATTGGCTCAGTTTTACTTATCGGACCAATCCAATATGTTAAAAAATTACCAACATCGGCAGATACTGGTGTCAATACATTGTGCATTCAAGAGCCCTGTTCTCATGGTTTTACTTATGAAAAACAGGAGGGGAGGAGGAAAGAGACATGAGAAGGATGGAGAAACAGGAGTTTAGAGATACAGGTTCATTAAACACATAATGTAAAAGGAAAAGCATTTGTTTTTACTTTGCATTCATTTTCCATTTATGATCAAATGCTTTAAAGTATGAGTCAAGTTTACTTAAACTGATTGCACTATTTTTTTAACAATAAAAGAGAAAGAAAAATAGGGGGAAGACAGACAGACACACAAGGGCAGCATTGGAGAGCTGAGAAGCAAAAGAACTGAAGGAACGCAGTGAGAGAGGAGAGACAGGAAAGAAAAATTAACGAGTATCAGTGAGTTTTTGTGATTAAGTTATGGAACAATCTGAATTGTAGTCCTGGCCTGGTGGAGGTGGGATCAAGCAGGATGTGTTTACATAGGTAAGGGAGTTACACCACTGTGTCTTGATATTGTTGCCCTCAGATGAGCAATGTAGTTTTACAAGACTGTGGTGAAAATCCTATTTAAATTATATTATTTTTTTGGCAGCGAGGGGGCCCTTTGAACATTTTGTGCCCAGGGGCCCCTGCTAACATAATCCGGCCCTGCTTGGAACCCAGCTAACACCAAGGCCATGGGACTGATACTACATGTTTATTTCCTCCACCACCACTGGTAATAACAGACATCTGATATAGAAGGAAACCAGACATTAACTCTAGACCAATCACCCACCAGTATGAATCTGGCCACCCTGAAACTAGCATTCCTGTAATTATAACCACAAGAAACCATAATAATAAATAATAAAACCAAAATCAAACACTGCAATCTTAGACCAACTAACAAATGTATCACCTATCAAAAGAATGGGCAATTGATCACCAAACATCTCAAATTAGCATTATTAAACATTAGATTTCTGTCAGGTAAGTCCTTTCTAATGCCTTCATCAGTGAGTGCAGTCTAAATGCCCTATTCCTATCTGAAAACTGATGAATCGTCTGCACTACACTACACCGTCAAGTTACAACTTTTTCAGTGAGAACAGGAAACACAGATGAGGTAGAGGCATCGCCACAATTTTTGATAATTCAATAACAATTAAAAAAGTACTCCAGGCACATTTGACTCTTTTGAATACGTAGCCATAGAATATCCTAACAAAGCTTTATTTTTAACTGTATGTAAACCGCCTAAATTTAACTCCAATTTCGTCAATGATTTTAGGGACCTTCTTTCTGTAATATGTATGGATTATGACCAACTAATCATTGTGGGGGATTTCAACATCCATATTGACAACCCCCAAGATAGACGTGTTAAAACGTTAAATTACACTCCTCATAGCTTCGGCCTTACTCAGCATGTCAAACAACCAACACAAAACTGAGGACATTGGACTTAATCATCAGCAAAGGTTTAGATATCTCGAACATCTTGGTAGATGATATTGCATTATCTGACTATTTCTGTGTTTTCTTTGAAAGTACTATCTCAACCAAACTATCTGGCCAACGTGAGACCATTGTAAACAAGCGATTTCTTGGGGACAGTTCAGATGAAACCTTAAAACATATTTACTCCCTTACTTATGTATCATATGTGTTCTTGCTTTATTAGTTTATTGCTGTTTTTCATACTTAATTGTGTATCATTTGTTGTGTGTGTTTCATGTTAAATTGCTACTTTTGATTTCCAATTTTTATATTCTATGTTTTTCTTTATCACCAAATCATGTAAAGCACCTTGAATTACCCTGTTGTTGAAAGTGTGCTATACAAATAAATTGCCTTGCCTTGCCTATTAGACATAAAAAAACGTATTAAAAAATCGGAGAATAAACCTGAATTATGCCTTTGGACACCCTTCAAATACATATAATTTACAAGACATTAAACTCCACGTGTCTTCAAGTCATATAGTTTTACAGATTTCTCAGACTTGATTTAAAAAAAGGCAATTTTTAGTGCCTGCTTGCAAAAGAAATACTGACTTGGTACTTCTTTGTCTACTCTCCCAGCAGCTGTGTTCGAGCATGTCTGCAAGAGGTCACCACACATCAGGGATATCACAAAGCAAAACAGTTTCTCAGAGAAATAAGACTCAATTTCCAGGACTGATTCACACCAGTTTCATTCTGAAGCCAAGAAGAATGCATCTACACCTCCGCACACAATCTTTTTTCTCTGGTGATGACTTCACCCCTCAGCTCACCAATCTGAGTCACTGTCATTCACCCAATTTTGAAAGACTGACAGACAGATAGTTGACTGACAGGTAGATGGAAACATGACACATCAACCCATCCATCCATTTTCTGTAACATTTTTGTTCTGTTTAGGGGTGCTCAGGATGATCTGGTACAGCCTGGAGAGGTTGGCAAGTGCATTGCAGGACCAACACTGAGCACACCTTAGGTCAGAATAGGATCCTTAATTGATCTAACACACATTTGACAGTGGGAGGAGCCTACATGCTAAAAACAAAGAAGAATGCAGTATATTATTATTATTATTATTATTATACATTTTAGGGCTTGGACTTTAACATGTTCCTTTTGGTTTAGTAATAGCAGAAAACACTTTTTAAAATGTTTAATTACAGCATTTAATAATTTGGTGGAATGTAAACACTTGTGCTATCTCAACTAGTATTTGAATGAGAAAATAGTCATCCAACTGAAAGTGTATGGAGAGCAAAGGGACTTGCAAGCTACGACTGGTTCCTCCACTCTTCTGTGTTTAGTGGGTGCCAGTGAGCAAAGAAGCAGAGGGTGAGACTAAACTGCACAGATGATTAATTCTATAAAGCCCCAACATTTGAAATCTAAAGCCAGAAAATATTGGTGGTCCAATGAGACATCATGTAGGCAACCATCTTCTCTTCATGGTTTGCTTAAAACGCCAAAAACATGACATGAACAAAAACAAGGGTTTGACAATAAATGCATACTACATCAGTTATATTTATAATTTTATAAATTCATTCATTCTTGTCTTTTTTATTTACAAGTTTTAACTTTTCAATCGTAAAGTATAAAAACATTTTCCAAATACCATTACATTTTTTTGTGTTAGTTATAAAAGTAGGAATTTATTGTAATATAATATCTCTCTGAGAACAACACAATTTTCATATTTAACACAGATACACTGAAAGACTATTGTTTCACTCCAGCCTTGAGTATCTGGAATGGTTCTTCACACACAGAGGGATGTGCCACCTTGTTTTATTTACAGTTTGTCAGGTAATGTCATTCATATATGCACACAGTATACCCACTGCAACCCTGAAAACACAGAACAATCCATGCAAGATTGATCCAATTTCAATCCTTGTCGAAGTCCTAGAAAGTATCTTTATTTTGAAAGGATATTCATCACACACAACTCAAGGTTATTTAGCTTACAGAAAAGTTGGGAGTAGAAAAGTAAAATAAAATTCCTTTTAATTTTAATATAGTTTCAGCATTCTGTTTTGGAGAAAACAATAAATGTTTTAACAAACATAGTTTGAAAACTGTAAATAAATAATGTAATATGATTTATCATTCTGTTTGTTTTTGAGGGTGAATGTTTGCCCCTTTGCTGTCAACATCCTCTGATGAACACAAAATTCACAATATGAATATACAAACATGAAATAAATCTTTTCACAGATGACATGACTTCAGTGTCTTTGGCATGTGTTTAATATATGAAGAATGAAACAGTAAGTTACAATGGGTAATGAAATATCATGCTAGCCTAGCTGTGGCCTGCAAAGTTCAGGCTACAATTATATTTATTGCTCCAAAAATACCAGGTGTAAATTTGAAGTATGTTGACCCTAATGATTTTCTTTAGAGTGGCCTTGATTCTGTGTGCAATTGAGACATGCTGTGTATCATATCATTTGTTTTTAGCAGGGGCGGAGTGGGGCACTAAAATCCACAGGGAAAATTCTGATCGCATCAGCCCCCCCTCAGAGTCAGGCCGATCGCGTTTGCTTCGCAGCCGCTTAAATTATGATCCGCTGTGTAAATCCTTCAGCTGGCCGACCGGAAAAAGTCCCGGTCGTCCCGATTGCCACTCCGCCTCTGGTTTTTAGACTAGCTAAATTGCTTAATTCCATGTGAGCAAAACCACATTGTCTGGTCAGGAAAATTTAAAAGCTAAGAACGGCTCAAAGAGACAGCAGCGGTTCTCAACAGTATGTTGTTGTCCCATTGTGTTGGAATCCAGGCCTGAGAACATTTAGTTCTACCTTACCACAAACCCTACTGCAGGTAACTGAGCCAAAGCTACAGATGTAAATGGAAGGAAGAGTTGAAAGTGACATGCCAAAAGCTTTTGTCTAGACACACTCAGACTATGATGTTTCTGTGGGAATCACAGTTGTTTCTGTCATTGGAAACACAGCAAAAGTAAAAAGCAACAGTTGTGCAGTGTTAACAGAATAAGAGTGGCATGTTTAGACAGGAAATGACAAGGAATGACATAAAGGTGGGCACAGCTGATTGTAGTTTCAAAAAAGTGGAAATAGGTCAGCAGTTAAGTGACAAGCTGCTTACCATTCTGCAAGGTACTGTGGTAGCTGGCTTCGTAAGTACTGTACTTCTTGAGGAAGCTTAGGTCCTTCAAGGTTTGCAGCTAGGTGCTGCAAATCTTCTACAAATCTGTTGTGGAGAGTGTAATCTCTTCAGCCATCATCTGTTGGAGTAGCAGCATCAGAGCTAGGGACTTAAAAAGGCTCAATAACCTGATAAAGAAGGCTGGTTCTGTTCTTGGACGAACATAAATCACTTGTGGGGTGCCAATCCCTGGGGCCCCTCTTATTTAATATCTACATGCTCCCACTAGCCCAGATTATAACAACCAATATGATAAGCTACCATAAATATGCAGATGACACTCAGCTCTACATTACAATCTCACCAGGTGACTTTGAACCCATCCAAACCCTAAGTAAATGCATCGAGCAAATCAATGGATGGATGTGCCATAACTTTCTCCAGCTAAACAGAAACAAAATAGAAGTAATTACTTTTGGACCTAAAGAGGAACGATCAAGAGTCAGCACAGAACTCCAGTTAATACAGCTAGAAACTACTGATCAGGCCCGAAATCTAGGTGTAGTAATGGACTCAGTCCTGAACCACCAGGCACATAAAGGCAAAAAAAGGTCAGCCTTCTATCACCTAAATAACATTTCTAGGTTTAAAGGACTGATGTCACAACAGGATCTCAAAAAACTAATCTATGCTTTTATCCATGTCTGATTGATTACTGCAACAGCATTCTCACAGGTCTGCCTAAAAAGTCAATTAGACAGACCAGGAAAGTAGAGCACATCCCGCCAGTTCTAAAGTCTTTACACTGGCTCCCTGTAGCTCAGAGCATAGACTTCAAAATACTTTTATAATTTAAAAGTACTAATACTTTTTACATTTATAAATTATTGAATGGCTTAACACCAAAGTATTTTGAAGATCTACTGTTACTATGCCAACCCCCCAGACCACTCATGTCCTCTAATTCCAGTCTACTCAGCATCCCTAGAATTAGAACCAAACATGGAGAAGCAACTTTCAGTTTCTATGCTCTTCTAATCTGGAACAAACTTCCAGAAAACTGCAAAGCTGCTGAAACACGGAGTACTTCTAAATCACAACTAAAAATGTATCTGTTTAGAGCTGCCTTTAAGTAATGTTTTTATATATCCTATGTTTTGTGTGTGCTTCTTGGTGTATTGCTGTTTTTACTTTGTGCTTTACTGCTATTTTTATTTTACCCCTTAATCATGTAAAGCACCTTGAATTACCTTGTTGTTGAAAGTGTGCTATACAAATAAAATTGCCTCGCCTTGCCTTGAAGCTGCTATACGGAATCTGCAGAACATCAGTTGCAGTTTGGTCAGTAGTCTTTTGTTTTCTATAACTTTAAATGCCATTTTTCTTTTCGGGACTCTGGTAGCTTGTCCTAAATTTGAAGTTGTGGCAGCCAGCTGTTTCTCCTTCTCTGACATTACTGAGCGGAAAACCTCTCACACCAGTAATGTTCTGTTGCAAACTGTGGGAGCACATAATGAGTGGAGGAACCACGTAAATACGGAAGTGCGCTTGCCAGGTGAGACAGACATACGGTTGGTCCAGTCATTGGTCTCAGACCAAGACTCGGTAATGGTCGAAGTTTTTAGACAAATGCGACAGGACCACTTAATAAATTTTTTTTTATCTCCACTAAATATTTATAGCTATACTATATTAGAACATTGTTAAGTAGCATGAATGTTTTTTTAAATTAATTAATTGATTATGTTACGTTAATTATGACAACACTATATACTGTAAAAAAGTGTAAATCCACATGGAGTTACATCTGAGTATAATTTATAAACAATATGAGCAAGAGTTTGCAGACCACATCTATACATGTATCTATGTAGGTAAACTTAGTTTTACTGTGGTTGTGTACAAATTCAAGGGCTGCATCCTTCGAAAGCTGGATTTGAAGATTGATTTAATTCAAACACTCCTTCAAATGCGACCCAGAAATCCGGCCTTCTTTTCTCCAATTCAAATTGGACTTTCTATTTTATGTGGACCATTCTGGAGAACATGAGCCTGTAGGGGAAAGTCTCCCCTTGCTGGCCAAATACAAATGAGATTTTATTATTATTATTTTTTTAAAGTACTGTATTTACATGTGCAATGATTATATATATTTTCTAAGGGTAAGTCAAACAAATATACATTACCTTAAAGTTGTTGTGTTCTTTTGTAAACTGTGCAAACTCCTGTTTAGGACATGAAGCAGCAAAAGGAGGCTGAGGGGAGGAGAGCCCAGGAGAGCAGGGACCGCATGGATAGACTATTTTCTGTTCTTTTGTCATTTGTCACATGGGTTATTTAGTTGTTTGATGGTTGCTATGAATAAATTGATTAAAACAAAGAGTAAGTCTCATCAAATCATTTTATTAACAGGTGCATTATTATAAAAAAAAAATTTATGATATGAACATAAAGCTAACTTGGAACAATTTAAAATGACTAATGAAAATGAAAATTTGTGTAGGTATTTATAGTTGTTCATGCAGGATTAACTTGAAGGACCTCTTCCTGGACCATTCTTTAAGCTTTATAAGAATAAATGGGCAGTTTTGCTGGATCTGCTGAAGAAAGATCAGATATGTGGATGGACCTGCAGCCTAGACCCCTGGCTGCTCTTTTTTGGTTGACGAGTGGAACATCATTTAGAGTGGTCTGCAGAGTGCCTTGGGTAGCTTATTCGCACTGTCCACTGCATTGTCCATCATCAAGGTTTGATCAACATCTGGCACATCACCTAGATGTATTAAGAAGACAGTTAGTCCCACCAGAGACCACTACTGACTGCCTCTCAACCAGCCTGCCCCTTAACCTATGCTACATCTTCCTCAAGTTCATCCTCAGGGGCCACAATGTTATCAGCAGTGAGACATTTTGTGGAGAAGGGGTATGACCTGTTATGACCTGCAATGGTTTAGAAAACATAAAAAAAAATTATTCTTGCACTGGTTGTAAAAACAACAAAAAACTAATGTCAGTTTATTTATTTAGAAAGCACATCAGGTTAATAAAAATACATATATAAAAATAAATATGCATAAACATGACATTTTTATAGCCAGTTTTTCACTAAATTGGTATATTATTCCAATGGGGCTCGTTTTTCGGATTGAAAGTACCTTTTGAAAATAACAACCTTTAAGCAATTATTAAAAACTGCTTTTGATTAAGCCCAGATTTCTATATTGATTTTTCTTTCTATTGGTTCGATGTATTATTCTGATCTTCTAAGAAATCAAATGTCAAGTTTTCATTTGTTGTTAGCAGAAAATCATAATTTACAAAATACTTGAAAACATCATTCTGAGTGTAATAAATCCATATAACATGTTTCATTTAGTGAATTGAGTTAGTGGAAGACATCATTTGAAAAATATTCTAATTTATTACAATGCACTTGTAGATATTCCACATGGAAGAGTTTAAAGTTCAAATCACCCCCAAATAAACTTCTTTTTGCTGATAAACTGTATAAATGAGTGTCCAACAGTGCTGATTATTATTTTAGGTATTTTATAACATTTCAGTTAAAATATTCATTTTCTACCAAAACTGTCAGTGTGGCGCCCTCTTCAGGTTAAAACCTTACACTGCACTTGAATTTGGGCATTGCTACTGGCTCAGCCAGTATGGCTGTCAGCCAAACGTCCCTCTCAGGGTTCAAAATACGGGGGAGCTAAGGGGATCTTGACTCCCCATAAAAGAAAATGGGCTCCACTGAACGCCCTCAACTGACACACCAATGGAGAGCTCTAAAAATAGTCCAGTTTCAATTTAGTTTAATAATAAGACTTTAGAATAAGATCCTGATTTGTCCACTTTGTGTGTTAAATTTCTCATCGCAGTGTGTATGCCAAACAATACCAAAAGAAAACAGTAAAAGTGATAAATATGCAACGAAGTAGAAACAATAACAAATAAGTTGATCGTGATGTCACAGTTAAGTATGGATATGTTTGCTTTAAGACCAAGGCTTGTATTGAAGAGTTTGGGAATGAAACTAAATTAGTTTTAAACTAATTGTGTTTAGTTTAAAACTAATTAGCACCTTCTGGTTTGTTTTCAAACCACCAATTCACAAAGCAGAAGTGAAGAAAAACATTATTTGGAAGAAGTAATGTTTCATTAAACCATTTGCTGAATTAGAAATCAATAACCTTTGGAGAATTGATTCTATCAGTGATTGATCTAATTTAGTATTTTGATATACTAACAAGGCGGTTTCAAAAACGTCTTAAAAGATTAGTTTTGGTGTTTAAAGGGGGGGGTTATTATGCTTCTTCCAGACAAATATTACCCTTCTATAGCACACTCCAATAAAATTGTCGCCTTAAGTCTTTTAAAAGTCCGTCATATATCCAAATCCACCTTAAAGAAATTTACTTCCGTATTGGACGCCTTGATTTTCGCCTGTGCCTCTCTAAGACCCTCCTACTCTTTCTGACACTCTCCCTTCAGTTCGTCACATATGTCTGACTCAGACGTTTTTTACATAAGTTGTGCGAGTGGATTTGAGCAGAGATAACACATCTTTTTTGGCCTTGGGTGGTTACCAAACACGAAGTCAAACCACTTCTTACGAACCGTGTCATCCTGTGGAAACTTAAAAAGAGACATGTTTCCTTGGCACCCAAATAAGCATTTACGCCCCTTGGACATCTTTTGCTTGAAAAAATGCAGACCAAAAGAGCAGCAAAAAAAAAATCCCACAAAAGACGCGCAGCTGCAGCTGGTGTGTTATAATTAATGGGACTCAGTCGGAGTTGTGTGAGGTGGGGAGGGGTGGGGGAGCTCTGCAGGGGCGAAGCTCTCGGCTGAGTACGTAAGGTCGGAGGAAGAGATGGGTGGAAAAGGCGGGGATAGGTGGGAGCAGGCGTTTCAGCAACCCCGAGAACTACCAGCAGAGACTCAAAGATTACTCATACAACATGAGTGATTGGGTCAGAGCAACACTTCAGGCATGTTTTTAATGAGGGCAAGACAGGTCCTCAGGATATTAAGCTTCAGAAAGTCAATTTTGCATAATACCCCCCCTTTAAACTATCTGTTTTAAAGCCGATCTCTATTTTGAATACCATTAATGGCAGTTTTTATTGTTCGTGAAGCCGAGCAGTCAAAGGCGGGCCCACGTGGTTCGCTAGAGCATGTAGCCTACAGCTAACTCACGTGGAGCTGCTTATAGCCGCTCTGGTTCATATATTAAGCACCAAACAAAGAAAAGAAAAACTCCTGTCGGTATGAGTCACTCAGGTAGGGGGATATAAAACAACTTTCCATTGGAAACCTCAAAAATCACTGTTTAAACCTCCAGGCCCAAACAATAAATTAAACCTTACACAAGGTAACGAATCACAGTGAACAAGCAACCCTTAAATCTTGTTTATCCTTTAGCCTCTGCTCCGTTGATGATCGGGAAAGCTAAAACAACGTTAACCAGCAGGCTAACAATACCTGCGGTCTTATAGGCCTTATAGCTGTTGGAGCGCAGGTAGCAGCCTATAGCTGGGACGTCGTCCTCTCCGGTTTGGCTAAACAGCGATCAGCTCCAACCTTCCTTCACTGACAGTACCTTTTTCCACAGCTTTCCAGCACAGTATTCATGTCCAGTGTTGGAGTGATCTAACTAATTACTTTTCCTATCATTGCAACGCCGTTACCGTTACTCTGGATATAAAGTGGCATGTTACAACAATGTGAATGAATGACACGCAGCGGTGTCAGGCTTTCTGACCAACACACTTGATCTGCAGGGAGAGACAGCAGGTGTTGTAAATGCGATGATTGGCTGGGTGGGCAGAGATAGTTAAAGGAGCATGGGGAAGAATGTAGAAACCAAACTCAGGAGCGACGCGGCCGGCGCTGCAAGTAACTGCAGCCACCCACACGGGAGCGCGCAACAAAAAAACATACCTCTTCACAGTGACATACTTCTTTTTCTTCGTGCCACTTTTTAGTGCGTTGTGAGTCATCCTTGGTCGTTTCCCAGTTGCAGAAGAATCCATTCTCACAATTGAATCAATGGAGGTCTGCAACCATTTTTCATCCTCGTTTAAAGATGTCGAGAACGCAAAAGCAGTGTCAAATGACGTCACACTAAAAAAGCGCGGCAAATTCGGGCCCCGAACTGCAGCGCATTTTGCAGCACACACCCAGTTTAAGAAAATGGAACGAAACGTGGGTGGGGTCATTCTTTTTGGTTTATAACGCTTCATCACCCAACAGCATTAAAAAAACTGGACATGGATGTTTACTTTATTTACAAATCCTGTCCCATGTTCCTTTAAGTGCTCTCGGTGTCTCACTGCGTGCTGTAAGCAGGAGTAAGGACAGCGACAATGCAGAAGAGCCAGGGAACTTCTAAAGTTACGTTTTCAAATTGGCATTGTTTCTTTTGACCAACATTTGTCTTATTTTTGTACAGTGTGTGAATATTTCAAATATTTATTTTAAATTTTTTTCTGCATATGACCAGCTGCAATCTTAGTGAGTTGAGTTAAAATTAATACCAAACCTTCTAAAACACTTTGTGTAAATTTTTTTAATTCTTTATTCAGTTCTGAAAAAATTTGATGTTACAGTATAGATAGTAGAATTTTGTAGAATAAAAAAAAAATCGTATTTGCAAATTTTGTAAGTGTAAAATATCTGTGTACTAAAAGTGTTGTTGACCAAACTTCATTATTTAAGTGATGATACTGTGTCATATTAATCTGTTATAATCTGTAATATTTTAATCTGTAAAGCCCTTTGAGTTGCAACGTTTGAATGAGAAGCACTTTACAAATAAAGTTTGATTTGATATTGTAACATGCACCAAAAGGCACTCAAAGACTTTTCCTATGCTGTTCTCCAGTAATTACCTTCAAAGCTCAACGATCCCCATGCATTTTGATAGTAAAAACATTTAGATATTTAAGATGTGATATCAGAGATAAAGGAATATGGATGACAGACATGTACAAACCAACCTATATCCAGTTGTTGTTTTTTGTAGCACCAGCTTTACAAGATATGGTCAAAGTTTCTTCAAGGAGGGTATTAGATGAGTCATTTTCATCAGTTCAAAGTTACTTTACTGATCCCAGATTGAAACCACTGTTATATGTTAGTCTCATGAAGAGGATGCTCAGGATTCTCCATAATGTTCTTGATTTTATGGAGAACCCTTCTTTGCATCATTTTTGCAAACCACTCAAGCAAACTGCAGGGGTCCAGATGTGTTATAGTTTGCTTACTCAGGTGGGCCAACAGGATCTCTATGGTGTAATATTTGTGCCATCAACTTGAGCGTGCAGTGAGACTGATCTGAGAGCAAATATCTATGTAAACGAACAATAACCTACTCTGTCTCTGCTCGCTCAACACTGTTTGCTCGCACACGGCTCAGTCTTTGCTCAGAACAGTCTTTTCACCAGCCAATCACAGACAGCTCTCTTTGTCCAACCAATGCATGTCCAAAACGTACTGATGTTGAATTCAATGAAAAACAGCCAATCACAAACCACAAATGGAACCACTTTCTGACCAGGCTGAAGTTGGTTTACGTTTCTAGCTTACGATTCTGGAAATGGCTAAACGACAATTACACCAAATTTTTCTCTACTCTGAGCATCTTTAAACTGGTCTAATTTAAAAACTAAATAGCCCAGACATTTCAAACCTGGACAAGATTATTCTATACCTTTAGCGGAACAATTAAAACCAACTGATTTGAGAGACTTCAATAAAGGCAGATTTCAGCACTTTTCAGGCATCTTGAGCACAAATACAGGAAAACTAAGTTTACATGTGGGAAAGGGGTCTTCACAACAAAAAGGTCTTGACTAAAAAACAAGAAGAAATATCCAGCCTCAAACGTTAAAAATCTTTTATTGAACCGCGTTCCAGAGAACTTTAGAGATTTGCCCGTTTCTCCATTTCTGCTCTTATTTGCATAAGAAGCTCCTCTTTCTCACTGCAAAAATACATTCAGTTATACATTTGAATATTGCAAAAGACAACATGATATACACAATAACCTTTTTATTGCTGCTTTTGTTCAATCTCTCTAATTTTCTCACCTCTCCTCCATCTTGCCATGCTCAATTTGTTGCACTGCCTCAGCCCTGTTTAGCGCTTTGTGTCATGTTTGGTGAGCGTGAGGACCCAAATGCAGCAAATTAAAATATGAATAATTTAATTACAACAACAAAAAAGGAACAGAAATTTACAAAACTCAGGAGGATCAAAAGTGCAGCGCCGAGGAAAACAGGAACCAGACAGGAAAGCTTGATGAACCTGCAAGCATGGACTGAATGAGTGCTGTACTTATACTGAGCCAGGCGAAGCCAGACATTTGATACACCGGGGGCTTAGCCCTAAAGGGTTGTTATGCATGTGTGTGGGGGGGGGGTGTTTTAGGTTGTGTTCGACAAGCATAACTTTATATAAGAAAACAAATTATATCACATACATGTGACACAAGCAACAAGGCAGAACGGAACCAGGGCTGTATCTAGACACCAGGACTAAACCACAATTCAACCAAACCCAAAACTGATCCAGGATTAAAACATGTCTGTAACAGTTCTAAATCAGGATAACTTCAGGACTGAACCAAGACAGAACAGAATCAAAACTAAATGATAGTAGCACTGAAAATCAAAACCTCTTTATTGTGGCATCATGAGACTGTATCTTCAAGACTTGAGTTTTGCGAACCTATCAATGACATTTTTAGGGTCAATATTATTCAAGTATTCTTTTTCAGTGGTGTTTTGGTGTTCTCTGTCACCCTAACCCTGACCTATCTGAATGATCAGAAAGAGTCATTACTATTTAATGATACCTTTATATTTGTCTCTCTGAGTTACTAGTTTGTACCATATAATTTTTTTATTCTGCCAAAGAACTACACTATTTATATAGCTATTTAGCCTAGCTGTGCAAAAAAGCCTGGATGACCTATTAAATATAGAATTAGAAAAATTACAAACCTAACAAGATACACTTGTGAACATGTTCTAGCTAGTTTTGGCAAACAACTGCCTGTGACCAACATGTCTTTCTCACCTGGATCTTGTTCCATCTCTGTTCTGTCCTCATTCTCCTCCCCCTCTCCCTCCCTGTTCCTCTGTCTCCCTCTTTGTGCTAGCAATCAAGCCAAACATCAAATATACAGTTGAAACTAGATATACATACACTTCAGATAAAAACACTTTTTTACTGTCAAACATCAAATCAGACTAAACGTTTATTGTTTTAGATTAATAAATATAAAGAAATTGTATTTGTTAAATTTAAGTATAAAGAGAGTATTTTTAATGTATTTCTAATGGCAAATTGCACCGAAATTGTATTTAAAATTTAGCCATACTTGTGGAGGTCCACAATTCTTTTTCTGATGTCTTGGTTGATTACTCTTGATTTTTCCATATCAAAGAAAAAGGCTCTGTGTTTTGGGGGTGCCTTAATATGCATCCACAGGTGTGCCACCAATTAACTCAAATGGACCCTATTAACCTATCAGAAAGCTCAGATGGAATCAGAGCTAGCAAAAATACGAAGAGCAAGTAACGTAATACGCGCCAGGTGAGCAGTGCGACATCAGTCTTTGTGATGCATCGTCATTTTTACATTATCATACAATATGAGTGATTTGCTTTAGTACCTGGTCAAACTTGAGCTCACCTCTGTCTGCCTGCAATTCTCCTACAGCAAATTCACTGGGACCGTGTCTCCCCCCTCCTTCACATGCGCAAGTGCTGCGCACAATCACATATAGTGGCGCTAGTGCCTGAACTCAGATCGTACCAAAATTAGGGGAAATTTACGACTGTGTCCTATGTGCTTCTAATATTGTGTGTATTTTTTTTATTTTTTTTATACAGTTGCTAGTCAGACATCTTACTATGAAAAAAAAAAAAAAACACACTCCAAAAGATCTGGGGCCTCTGAAAAACCAACCTGGGTTCAAGCCCAATAAGCCACCTCCCCCGCTCCGCCAATGCTGAGGGGGGAGTGAGGTAGTATCAGATAAAAGGCTGATGACTAAGAAAAGCAGTTGCAAGTGAAGGTGATCAATAAAAACTGGGTCAGGAGCAGAGTGGCAGGGAGACAACAGCAAAGGAACAAACAGAAAACAATCCTAAATAAGAAACCAGAAACTAAACTGAGGAAAATAAGTCTAACCCCCAATTTCCACTGCATGCACTCCGCTCCGGCATTATTGATGCCTGTGTTACATAAAGTAGTTCATTTGAAAAAGCTTTTTCCACATTTACTGTACTTTTTAAGACAGGGTAAAGGGGTAACAGGATAACTGTGATAATGCATTACATCTGTGGAGGAGGGATGAGATTTTGTGGTCATTTTAAATATGTAAAGCACTTTGAACTGCCATCTCTGCCTTTATTTTTTAGGCTGTCCAGCATGTCAGACAGGTAAATCATGATCTGGTCAAGCTGTTTGTCATCATCAAAGATGATTGGAACCCACTTTTCTTTGAAATTGAAATGTGGTATCTTATCATCTGATAGAATGGCCTGTTAAAAACAAGGACAGCAACAACTCCCTTTTAACAGGAAGAAACCTCCACCCAAACCCTGTCTCATTTTGAGTGGGCATCTTCCATGACTGAGTGAAAATTTAAGAGACATCGCATACACACAACATAAACAGAAGAACTTATACAGGACAATTGTCTATGTAAGAAACAACTAAAAACTTGAAAGGAAAAAAACTAAAGAGGAGAAAAAGAACGTCATGGTGTCAGTCACAGTTTCTCAGTGGATGTTCCCTCTATGAAGGCATCACATCTGTATAGAATACCAGGTCAGATGTACAGTAACTTCTGGGACGTGAGAACAACTGAGAAAAAACACCACCAAGATTAAAGTTGGAAGAACAGCTAATAAAGCAAAATGGGATAGTTGTGTGAGATCTGTTCTACTGTGATCCAGATGCAGAAAAAGTCCTGAAATCTGCCTTTGTTGAATGCTTCACAAATCGCAGAGTTTTAATTGTGCTATAACACACACATATACATACATACATATATAAATATATATATATATATATATATATATATATATATATATATATATATATATATATATATATATATATATATATATATATATATATATATATACACAGCAGTGTGCAGCAGTGTGCACGGCGACACATCTCTCAGCATCTCGCTCTTTTTTATTCCCATGTGTATTATTTTGATTGTTTCGAGATGTCTCAAGTCTTCTTGTTTATGATCGTCAGTCACTTTTAAATTTCAAGGCGTCTTATGACCTATTTTCGAATAGTCACTTTGCGGGAGGACAGTCTTCCAACTTTCCTCCTCCACCTGTCACAAGCCGCATCTCATCCCGTGTTTGCCCCGGAAGAGGCCTCCCGGGAAACGCGGAAAGTGCTCTGGGGTGCTTGTGAGACGTGCTACCAGTGGAACTTCGGTTACATTGGAATTTCGCTCCAATGGATCAGTTCTGTTATCCCTGAAGACTGTGGGTCGTCGGATCCACTGGTTGCAACTCATCGCTTCAAGCAGCAACGTCCTGGCAGACTTGGCGTGGACATCTCTAACCTCCACTATCTGCCTCGTAAGAGGGCTGTGAATGAGGATTCTACCATCCTGATGGCTCTGTTAAACGCCAGATCGTTAGAAAACAAAATTTTTTATTGAATGACTTTTTTTTGTCAGGAAGTCATCAGCCCCAACTCGGACCAGACGAGCCTGAGGAGCTTCCTGTCAATTATTCACTTTCCCTCAGTTTAAAAGACCCTGCACTTCCCTTTACTTCACTCAGTCATCGTTCATCCATGGTCCAGAGCCCCTGATCCGTCCCGACACATCAACCAATCCTCCAGCCAAACCCGAGTTCCAGTCAGTCATCCAGGACAGTCATCCCTCCTTACATCGATCCCACGGCCTGCTCCACGACCCATCTGCGGCTACAAGCCACAGCCCGCTGGCTGGAGTGACTCTTATCCACGCCTGGAGCACAGAGTTTTCCTCAGTCGCCACTCCCTGTCCACCAGTGACCTGACATTTTCAAGTCTTGTCAGTTGGATTTTATGTTTTTGACAGTTGTGGCTTCAAAGCGGTGTGTTTGCCCTTCTCTGAACTTGGCCCTCCGACCTTTTCCTTCTATAATACCCCTCGGACCTCTAGTAGGGGTGGAGGTTTGGTTACAATTCATAAAAACATTTTCGCTGTCACAAAACTTCTCAGATAGAGTCATTTACAGCTTTTGAACATCAACTTTTTTGAGCTGCGTTTGACACCACCGGTGTTCTGTTCGCTCATTTACCGACCTCCAAAAATAAACAAAAACATCCCTCTGTCACGCTGCCCTATTCACTCCTCCTCATCATTGTCCTCACCTGTCTCTACAATCAACCACACCTGATTCTCCTTACCTTTTGCCTTTAAAGTCCGTGACTTCTCTCCACTTAGCGGCAGATAATCTTGTTGTCTTTTATCTCCATGGTGTGTCGTCTTCCTGCCTCTCCATTCCTGCCGTCGTCCTAATCATCATCATCATCATCATCATCATCACCTCCTCCTTCAATAAATATACTTAACCTGCTATCGCCGTCTGCGTTTGTGTCCTTACATCACACACATCCTGACACCCTCAAAGAGTTCTCTGACCTTGTGGCAGGGATTTCTCTTAAATTCAACTTGTTTTTAATTGTTGGTGATTTTAATACTCATCTGCACTGGGATACAAGACCCCTGGTCAAGGAATTTTTAAATGTCATACACTCTTTTAATCACCCAGCAGTCAGGCAGTGTACACCCTAGACAGGTTGCCAGTCCATCGCATCGCAGGGCAACAAAGAGACATACAGGACAAACAACCATGCACACACTCATACCTAAGAGCAATTTAGAGAGACCAATACACCTAAGAGTCATGGTTTTGGACTGAGGGAGGAAGCCAGAGTACCCGGAGAGAACCCATGCATGCACAGGGAGAACCTGCAAACTCCATGCAGGAATGGGATTCGAACCCGGACCATATATATATATATATATATATATATATATATATATGCGCGTACATTAATACGCACATAACATCTGCATGGTCATCTACATGGTCATAACTTGAGGCTAACATTAGGCGTAGAAGATTTGATATAAAAGCATAATCAATGTATGTCAGGACGTTCTTAGACGTAAAAGAGAGTTGCCATGCCAACCCAGGCTGTAAGATTCTGAATCAGCAGGTTTGACCCGACCTAAATTCATACAGTGTCACATAATCAGATTGGTCACCATATCATAAAGAAGAGACACATAATAACTATCAGTATGTGAACTACACACAACAGAACATTACATTTCTTCCAAAATACTTGCATTCCTCAGTTGTAAGTTATAAGAGTGAAGTTTCTCTTTATAGATGTCATAATGAACCTGAAATTTTGTTTTTCTCCATCTGCGCTCGGCTTTCCGACACTCCCTTTTATAATTTCTCACCAGTTTGGAATTTGTCCATGGAGACTTTTTCCTTCCAGAGATAACCTTCACCTTAGTGGGAGCAATAGTATCCATAACATTTAATATTTTAGCATTAAAGCTGTTGACAAGTTCATTGACTGAACCACCTGACAGGGCAGGTGTTAGAGAGAAGACCTGGTTAAAGATCTCACTAGTGTTTTCAGTTATACATCGTTTTGTGATAACCTCCGTTAAAACATTTATGTGAACCAAAATTATACTCTCACAGAAAACACAACAATGGTCAGACAAGCCCACATCACGCACATTAATCTTGGAAATGCCCAGACCCTTCGGGATCAGTAAGTCCAAAACATGACCCTTATTATGTGTGGGCTCTGTTATTTGCTGAGTCAGCCAAAAGTTGTGAGTGTTACTCAGGTCTTTAGACCCTTTGTTCTGGGGATTGTCAACATGGATGTTAAAATCACCAACAATAATTATACAGTCAAAATCAACACAGATTATAGACAGCAGTTCACTAAAATCATCATTAAAGTCAGCACAGTAATTTGGAGGCCGATAAATGTTAAGAAACATGGCTCTAGATGAGGCCTTCAGCTGTACAGCAACATATTCAAAAGAAGGAAAACTTCCAAGAGATAACTGCTTACACTGGAATGATTCATTAAATAAAACAGCAACTCCTCCACCTCTCCTCTTCTGTCTGGCCTAGTTAACTAAAGTTGGGAGGGGTTGATTCGATAAGAGAAACAATGCTATTCTGATCTAACCAAGTTTCAGTTAAAAACATAAAATCAAGGCTGTGCTCAGTGATAAGATCATTGATTAAAAATGTCTTCCCTACTATAGACCTGACATTTAATAAGGCCATCTTAACAGGATTGAGAGTATTATTGTGCCCCTTGTGTTTTGGGGCAGGCTTTATGCAGCGTATGTTTACTTTTCTTAAAAACCTTTTAGAATGCAGTGCTCTGTGTTTTGACATAACTACATTCCTTCTGTTACTTATAAGTACAGAAATGATCAAACCTTCTAATGAACAGGGTCCCAGCTTATCCTGGGAAAAGTTCTGACTGCTGATATCCACGCAGCCTGGACCCTTAACACATCATACATCCGACTGTGGAGATTTTACATTCTTACGTGGTGGGGTAGGAGGGGGCCGGGCTTGTAGCCCTACCTTTGATCATCCTGGTGTGGGGTTTATGGGTAAAGAAAACAGATTGGTCTGGGGGGTAGATCTGAGCCCAATGTTGACCTGCTCCATCATCTGCTCAGTGAATTTCAGATGGGGGGAGTGGGGGGAGGTAGGGAAGACGGTGGGCTGTCAGGGGTTTGCGGGGGCGATGGAGGTCCGCTGTCCTGTTCTTTAGGGCTGTTGAGGGCTTTTGGGGCAAATAAAGATCCTTCTTCCTGCTTCTGTTCGAAGCTTCCCATGAGTGAGGGCAGAAGAAGTTCCTCCCCCTCTGCACTCAGCTTTGTTTGCTCTTCCTTTTGAGATAAGTCTTTGTGTATCTACTTTTTGGCTCCAAGTACACAGGGATGATGCAGGAAGTAGAAAATATTGGAGGTAAACTGTCTTACACCTGACCTGTTCAAACTAAATCCAGTTGTCTTAAAAAGATGTCTGCGCTCCCAAAAAATCTGAAAGTTGTTAATAAATTGCAGTTTTTTGTCAGCACATGCAGATAAAATCCACTTATTTAATGCCAAAAGACAGCTAAATCTTTCTTCTCCTCCTCTTATGGGTGGTAAAGGTCCACTGATGAATACTGCTGCATCCAACAAGCTCACAGTGTTCAGTAATCCAGTGAAGTCCCGTTTCACAACCTCCGATTGTTGCTTGGACACATCATTCGACCCTGTGTGGAGAACGATGTTTTTCACTGTTGGATATTTAGTCACAGTTTTCAGAATCCTCTTCTGCATGTCACTGACCATATCCTTTAGAAAGCAGAGGACTTTGGTGTTCTTTTCACACATCCACTGAACTTCCTTTACAGAGGAATCACCTAAAATCAGAGTTTCAGGCCCAGTCTTTTGCTTTTTCTGTGGCCTCTCAGTCTCTGACAGGATTTCAGTCCTCATCTCGCTGCCTTGGGGTGGATGGTCGTCAGATAAAGATCCAGGGTTCTCCAACAGTGGAGCAAATCTATTATGCAGCTTCACATTCGGTTGTTTTGAAAGTCTGTGGCTAACTTTCCCATTTGCAGCTGTTCTGTTCCGTGTCCTCTCATGTACGGGAGTAGAAGAAGCTCTCTCTCTTGTAGGGAGTGCAGGCTAGTCAGTCTCATCACAGAATTCCGCTCGCTGTGTCCAGCCTGCACTTCGTCCTCCCCTTTCCCAGAGATATGATTTAGTTTTTGGCTTAGCACCAAGACAGTTCCAGGGAGGATTATCACTCGGTGATTTAATGTAATGAGCAGAGGCTCCCTCTTTCTTGGTCGTGTTATCTCTGCCTCTTAGCCGTCTGTTAGCTTGCTCATTTCCACTGTTTTGAAAGAGTGGTAAGGTTGTTTCATTTCCACACTATCCATTGACCTCCACATTAACTTCTATCCGTTGAACTTTCCTCTCCAGTGCTGTTATCTTTTGTAGAAGGTCCTGGTAGTCCATTGTGGAGACGGAAGGCATCTTGTTGTTGTAGCTTAGCCTTAGCACCCTTACGAGCTATATCTAGCTTCAGCTGAATGCTAAGTACTTAGATGCTGTAGATCAGGCTTCAGCTGTGTGTTGGCCACGCACACAGAGCGCTGAAGATAAAAGATCTATGAAATATTGCCGTTACTACTAAAAAAGGTTTTTCCCATAAATTTATATGTATTCAAAAGTCCTGCAGGTCGGATCATAAGGGGAAAAAAAAAAATAAGCAGAAAAATGCAAGCAGAAGGGAGAGCAAAGTAGCGAAGCAGTTGACTGCAGCGAAGCAGGAAGAGCACAAAAGCACCTCTTGTAAGGGCACGGTGAACTACATTGTTAAAATCTCTCTATCTGAGCTTCCTGTTTTTTTGACCACATCTGGGCATGTACAGGTTTAACAAGCTGTTCTTTTAAAGAACTAGCTGAGAACCGACTCCAGCACCAGCACAGAACTAGCACCGGTTATTTTTCAGTGGAAAAGCCCTACAGGACCTTCATGAAGTGGAATGTCAGGGTAATAGGTCTATAGTAATTTATGGAAGATAGGAGGGCTTTCTTTGGTACTAGATCAAGGCAGGATGTCTTCTACAACACTGGAACCTTCTCCTGGGTTAGGCCCAGGTTGAGGAGATGCTGCATAATCCAACAGAGCTGCACTGCACTGGCCTTCAGAACTCTGGGGTTGACACCATCTGGACCTTGTTCCGGTTCAGTCTTTCCAGCTGTCTCTTCACCTGATTTCTAGAGACAGACATTTGGGAGGGGGAGGCAATGAGAGCAGCTGCATCTCCTGATTTGGTTGGAAACGAACGTGTGGAAGCAGAAGAGTCTATGACCGAGGTGGTAAATAAAACATCCGAAAAATGACAGGAAAGCTGTGGGTCAGAGGAGGGTGGGATGACACAAAAACTGTTTTGCTCAATGTGCCTTTCCACTTGAAGTATTCAAAAATGCAGATTTCTAACTTTGCCTTTCCTGTGTGCATGCATTTGTGTGTGAGTGAGATGACATATTGTGCATCCTACTCCAAAACCCTTAAGCTTCCTGAGTTGAGAGCTCTTCCAGGACTGAATTAAAATGTCAGTAGCTTGTGACCAGGAAGATTATAGGATCTGTTTTTGACCTGGTCTGGTGCCAGTGGCCCTCCCACAACTACTAAAAATGACCTTTTAAATGTAATTTACCCCCAAAGTATTTTGAAAGGTTAAACATCTCCTCTCTGCTTACTATTCTGTGTGTGGATTCTTGACTATTTGCCATCTCAAATGAAATGTGAAAGTCAAAGCTGTCTTTCATTGAGCCAGCTTGATGCAGCTTCTTTTTGATGAGAATGGGATGTGGGTTGTATTTGTAGGATTTAATAATCCATCAAAGGTAGGAAATTGATTTCAAAGATTATCAAGGGACCACAAAGAGGCCAGATATTTGCATTTCATTTACCTATAACAAAAGTCAGAAAAACAAACATGCACATACATTTTAAGTAGTATAACTAAGTCAAACTTAGGTTGATTAAATATTCATCTAATATGTTAAGCAACATTCAGTCAATCCGACCAAAAGTTTAATAATTAACTGTTTTTATACAAAAGATTAACATCGGTGTTGGAGTGTTTGCACCATTTTCTCTGTACTCTCTTTTTATATTTTGAGGCCAGCTTCCCTATAAAATATAGGTTATCTGCATATAATAATAAAATCAGTCGTATCAGAACATTTAGACAATGTTAGCATGTTGCAGTTATTCTTTCTTTTTTTAGTCTTTCTGACTTCTTACCACTTACTTTTATTGTCAGAAAGTCTTGTATGGATATAATATGAGGTCACAAGTCAGTATTATACCCTAGTCAAATTATGTTGTTTCAGGCTTTTGTTTTCATGGCACAGGAGAATATGCAATTTCAGGCAAATTATGCTCTTTGTGTGAATGCCCAGTGGGTCTAAGTTCAGAAACAACAATTAAAACAAACTTATTTAAGGGCATCAAATGGGTGATGCAAAAAAGTGATCGAAACAAATGGTTTTAAGGACCTTGAACAGAAGGTCTTGTAAAACTATCGGACTGATGCTGGAGATGAAGCAAGAGAGGATTCACTAGAGACTCTGGTGCCACTCTTTGAAAACCCTTGTTGTGGAAATAAAATGTAATCTCCTTCTCTAATAAGGATGGGGCTGCAGTTCATAAGGTGTTTTTTGATATTTAATAAGCAGATCGGCCAGAATCAGACAGGGCCCCATAGCTGGGCAATGCTCAAACTTTTCCGTATACTCCTATTCCTAAAAGCCTTATGGTATAAAAAAAATCCCAAATTGTTGTCTCCCACGGTTAAAAATGCTTCACACTGTAGAGTAAAAGGGAATGAGGTCAGAGGGCCGCCTGCTCAAATCTGCTTCTTACTGACATCTGTTTAAACACACTGATGGTCTCTCTATGACATTTTCCTTGATGCATTTACCAACATGTAACTAATCAGCTTATTCAAATTACTTTGAAATATGTTCAAATATATGTGAGCTAATTCAAAGTATTAGATAGTTAATTATAAGTAAGCGATTACATAAAATCAGCAGAGGTGGAAGTTTGGTTTAGATCAACTCTGATGCACCTGCACATGCACTTTTCAGTTATTTATTTGTAAAAAATGTTTGGAATCATGTATGATTTTTGTTCTACTTCTCACATGTACACCACTTTGTATTGGTCTTTCACGTGGAATTCCAAGAAAATTGATTCATGTTTGTGGCTGTAATGTGACAAAATGTGGAAAAAAGTTCAAGGGGGCCGAATACTTTTGCAAGCCACTGTATATATTAAATAAGAGGGGGCCCAGGATGGAGCCCTGGGGCACCCCACTTGCAATTTCTGTTTCTTCTGATGAAAAGTTTCCTATTGAAACAAAGAAGTCCCTGTTCTTTAGGAAAGACTCGAACCAGCCAAGTACTGTACCAGAGAGTCCGACCCAGCTCTCCAGTCATTTCAATAATATATTTTGGGGATAAGTTCAGTGTCAAATGCTGCAATGATTTGAGAATGACAGCAAAACTACTTTTAGATCTTTGTTTCAATTGTTTCTGTGATGTACAGAAATATAATTACAAGCAATTTATACGTTTCAAAGGCTTTTATTGACAATTGCATGACATTTACGCAAAGAGTCAGTATTTGCAGTATTGGCCCTTCTTTTTCAGGACCTCTGCAATTCGACTGAGCATGCTCTCAATCAACTTCTGGGCCAAATCCTGACTGATAGCAACCCATTCTTTCATAATCACTTCTTGGAGTTTGTCAGAATTAGTGGGTTTTTGTTTGTTCACCCGCCTCTTGAGGACTGACCACAAGTTCTCAATGGGATTAAGATCTGGGGAGTTTCCAGGCCATGGAACCAAAATTTTAACGTTTTGGTCCCTGAGCCACTTAGTTATCACTTTTGCCTTATGGCACGGTGCACCATCGTGCTGGAAAATGCATTGTTCTTTACCAAACAGTTGTTGGATTGTTGGAAGAAGTTGCTGTTGGAGGGTGTTTTGGTACCATTCTTTATTCATGGCTGTGTTTTTGGGAAAAAATGGGCACAATTGCAAGTGAGCCCACTCCCTTGGATGAGAAGCAACCCCACAGTCTACGTCGAATTGGGAATGGGGTGTTCTACCTGTTAAACGCCTTTTGGCTGGAGGTGTAGCGTTGCTCTGTGGCTTCTGTGCGAGACTGTTGGACCAAGATAACACCGGGCTGCCAGGTTCTTCCTCCCTGCGTGTAGTCATCGGTAAAGTTGTTTTATTTCCATATCCAGTGTTTAGATCAAAAATAAAATTAAGATGGTGTAGTTTCCTCTCAATCGTTTCAATTCTCTGAAGCAGTTTACCAAAGTCCTCAGCTGAGCAAAAAGCCATTTTGGTAATCCACAGTCCTTCAGAAAGTAATCAAAAAAAGAGATCCGGTCTAATAAAGTTACTCCATGTATAAAGTAACTAAGAAAAAAGCCAAGAATAGCTAAGAAATGAAAATAAGAAAAGAGAATAAAGCTACAAATAAGGCTAGAAATCAGTAGATCAGGAGAGGTTGGGAGAGGCTCCTCCTCCTTCAGCAGCCAGCAGTGTTTCCAAGGGCACAACGACTGAGACGGACGGTGCAGGGACTCAAACCGGCAACCCTCCAATTACAAGACGAATTCCCACAGTCGCTTTGGGTGATTAGGGGATAAAATGGTAAATGGACTGAACTTATATAGTGCTTTTCAAGTCTGACTAACCACTCTAAGTGCTTTAGACTGCAGCAATACTCACACACACACACACATTCATACAGAGCTCCATAGGCAACGTGGGGTTGCCCAGGGGCACATTGACATGTGACAGGAGGAAGTTGGAATTGTACTTACGATCTTCCGAATGCAAGACGACTACTCGCCCTAAAACAAAAGCAGCAATAAACCAACAGTAAAACCATAAAACACAATATTAGAGACACAAAACATATGACACATTAAAACATATGACATGTCAAAGGCAGCTCTAAACAGATGGGTTGTTAGCCTTGATTTAAAGGAACTCAGTGTTTTGGCAGCTTTGCAGTGGTCTGGAAGTTTGTTCCAGATAAGGGGAGCATAGAAACTGAAAACTGCTTCTCCCTGCCTGGTTGTAATTCTAGGGATGATTAGTAGACTAGAGTTGGAAGACCTGAGTGGTCTGGGGGATTGGTATTGTGACAACAGATCTTTAACATACTTTGGTGCTAAGCCATTCAATGATTTTTAAACTAGAAAAAGTATTTTGAAGTCTATTCTCCAAGCTACACTGAGCCAGTGTAAGGACTTTAGAACTGGGATGATGTGCTCTACTTTGTCCATGTGAGCAGCAGTGTCCTGGATCAACTGCAGCTGTCGGACTTTTTAGCCAGACCTGTGAGGACACTGTAGCAGTGATCAATCTGACCAAAAATAAATGAATGGATGAGTTTTTCAAGGTCCCGCTGCCATATTAGTCCTTTAATCCTAGAAATGTTCTTCAGGTGATAGAAGACGGACCTTTGTTATTGCCTTTATGGTCTGAGTCCATTATTACACCTGATTGGTGGTTTCTAGCTGTATTAACTGAAGCTGACTGTGCTGACTCTTGATCGTACAACTTTAGGTCCAAAACTAATTACTTCAGTTTTGTTTCTGTCAGGCTGGAGAAAATTGTGGCACATCCATCCATTGATTTGCTCAAACCATTCACTTAGGTTTTGGATGGGTTCAAAGTCACCTGGTGACATAGTAATGGAAGGCTTAGTATCATCTGCATAGTTATGGTGATCTTATTGGTTGTTATAACCTGGGTTAGTAGTTGCATGTAGATATTAAATAGGAGGGACTCCAGAATGGAGTCCTGGGGCACCACATGGAACACACTCAAGATGCACTGTTGGCTTTGGTTTTTAATTTGTCCAAAAAGGGACATTTTATATAATGCTGTAAACAGCTACAAGCCCCACAATTCACAAACTATTTCCAAGGAACGAATTACCTTATTTATGTATTTTTAAAATTTCTTTTAGGCACCTTTGTTATATCCCCAGAGTGAATATGTGCATTAAAACATGTGTGTTGCTAGATGGTATCCTCCCTTAGGATACATCATTCATGGTAATTGTGTTTACCCTTCATCACTCATCTCTCAGCTCTTATGTTGCCAAGTACAGGATAGTTTCAATTATCCTCATTTCAAGGGTCTGTTAATTATTAAAGAGGCTCTGAAATTACAACATCAAAATAGAGTTCTCTTCCACAGAGCCATTGATGTTAGGACCACATTTTAATTCAATTCAATTCAATTCAATTCAAAAATATTTTATTGATCCCAGAGGGAAATTAAGTGTTGGTATAGCTCATATAATTAATTCTTAAAGGAGTTGTTGTAGATGATGATGGCTGTGGGCAGGAAGGATTTCCTGTAGCGGTCTGTATTGCAGTGAAACTGAAGAAGCCTCCGACTGAAGACGCTCTGTTGTTGTATGACTGTTTCATGAAGAGGATGCTCAGGGTTGTCCATAATTTTTTTGATTTTATGACGAATCCTTGTTTGCATTATCATCTCCAGATTTTCCACAGTTGTCCCAAGAACAGAACCAGCATTCTTTATCAGGTTGTTTAGCCTATTTATGTCCCTGGCTCTGATGCTGCTACCCCAACAGATGACGGCTGTAGAGATTACACTCTCCACTACAGACTTGTAGAAGATCTCCAGCATCTTGCTCCAAAACTTGAAGGACCTAAGCTTACTCAAGAAGTACAGTCTAATCTGTCCCTTCTTGTAGACGGTTTCACTGTTGCGCCTCCAGTCTAGTCTGTTGTCAAGGTGAACTCCGAGGTATTTATACTCCTCAACCACCTCCACTTCTTCTCCCATGATGGAAACAGTTTTTGACTTATCCCTGTTTCTTCTGAAATCTACAATCATCTCCTTTGTTTTGTTCACATTCAAGGTGAGACGATTGTTTCCACACCATGTCACAAAGTGGTCCACCAGCTCTCTTTATTCAGCTTCTTGTCCATCTCTGATACATCCGACAATTGCAGAGTCCTCTGAGTATCTCTGCAGATGACAGGTCTCTGATTTGTACTGGAAGTCTGAGGTCTACAGAGTGAAAAGGAATGGTGAGAGTACGGTCCCCTGTGGTGCTCTTGTGCTGCTGACCACCTGGTTTGACACACAATTCTTCAGTCTCACAAATTGTGGTCTGTTGGTCAGGTAGTCATTGATCCAGGCGATTGTTGAGGGCTCCACCTGTGTCTTCAGAAGTTTCTGACAAAGCAAATCAGGCTGAATTGTGTTAAATGCACTGGGGAAATCATAGAAGATGATCCTCACAGTGCTGCCTGCTTTGTCCAGATGACAGTGGGTTGGTTGAAGTAGGTGGATTATGGCATCTTCAACTCCAACTCCACAGCGATAAGCAAACTGCAGTGGGTCCTGATACGTTCTTGTTTGCTTACTCAGGGGTGCCAACAGGAGTCTCTCCAGGACATTCATGATGTGGGATGTCAGGGCAACGGGTCTATAGTCATTGATGACTGATGGGTGAGTTCTTTTGGGTAATGGAACAAGGCCGGATGTCTTCCACAACACTGGAACCTTCTCCTGAGTTAGGCCAAGGTTGAAGATATGCTGCAGAATCCCACAGAGCTGCTCTGCACAGGCCTTCAGGACTCTGGGGCTGACACCATCTGGACCTGCAGCCTTGTTCCGGTTCAGTTTCTCCAGCTGCCTCTTCACCTGACTTTTGGAGACAGACAAGTGGGAGGGGGAGGCAAAGGGGGTAGCAGCATTTCCTGACTTGGTTGAAGTCAAACTTGTGGAATTAGAAGAGTCCATGGCTGAGGTGAAGGATAAAACATCCGAGCTGTAACAGGAAAGCTGTTGATCAGAGGAGAGTGGGATGTCTGTTTGGCTGGGAAGAGGAGAGGGGGATGCTGAGCTAGTTCCTGAACTGAACCTGTTGAAGAATATGTTCAGTTCATTGGCTCTGTCCAGACTTCCATCTATCAATTCAATTCAATTCAAAAATACTTTAATGATCCCAGAGGGAAATTAAGTGTTGGTATAGCTCATTTAGAGCTATATGAGCTATATCCAATCCTTCCTGTCCTTAAAACCTGTGATCTTTCTCATTCCTGACCAGACATCTCTGATATTGTTCCTCTGTAGTTTGTTCTCCAGCTTCTTCCTGTATGCCTCCTTGCTGTCTCTGATCTTGACCTTAAGTTGCTTCTGTATACTCCTCAGTAATTCCCTGTCTCCCTCCCTGAAGGCTCTTTTTTTTCTTGTTTAGCAGTTCCTTCAGGTCACTGGTGATCCAGGGTTTGTTATTAGGGAAGCATCTCACTGTTCTGGTGGGGATGATGTTGTCCACACAGAAGTTTATATAGTCAGTCACACACTCAGTCATGGCATTGATGTCCTCTCCATGTGCTTGGCATAGAGTCATCCAGTCTGTGGTTGCAAAACAACCCTGCAGGGCTTCTTCAGCTTCCTGTGACCATTTTCTCACAGTTCATTTTGTCACAGGTTGCCTCTGAACAAGGGGTTTATATTCTGAACAGAGAAAAACAAGATTGTGATCTGATTGTCCCAGAGGAGGTCTTGGTTCTGACATGTATGAATCCTTTACATTTGCATAAAACAAATCCAAGGTCCTGTTTTCTCTTGTACAGCAGGTGACAAACTGTTGAAATGTTGGAAGTGTAGTAGAGAGCGAGGCATGATTAAAATTACCAGATATTGCCACAAATGCATTGGGGTGCTGTGGCTGTAGCTTAGCAACAACGGAACTGATGACATCACATGCAGTGTCGGCAACGGCTGAAGGTGGAATGTAAACAACTGCCAAAATTACACTGGTGAACTCTCTTGGTAAATAAAATGGACGAAAACTCACTGCCAAGAGTTCGACATCTGAGCTGCAGAGACGACACTTCACAGTAACATGTCCTGGATGACACCATCTGTTGTTGACAAGCACTGCTACTCCACCACCTTTTCTTTTTCTGCTCGTCTTCAGATCTCTGTCTGCTCATACAGTCAGGAAGCCTGGCAGACAGACGTTGGAGTCGGGGATATGATCCAGCAGCCACATCTCAGTAAAACACATAACACTGCATTCACGGTACTCTGACCGAGTCCTTGTAAGGGCTTGGAGTTCATCCATCTTGTTAGCTAGTGATCTTACGTTGCCCATTATGATCGATGGAAGAGATGGCTTGAACATCCTCTTTCTCTGTCTCCTTTCCGCTCCTGCTCTGCATCCACGTCTCCTCCTTATCAACTCATCAGGGATTTGTGGCTTCAGTTGAGGTATTATTTCAGCTTTTGCGATGTTAATCAGCTGCTCCCGGCTGTAAACCACATTGTTGCAATGGTTACGCATCATAACAAATTGTCAAAAAGGGAAAAATTTACAGCAAACATCCTTCCAGCTGCACAGCACCAAAAACTAGAAAGTATACAGGTCAAAAAAATGCTATCTTCTTTAAGAAAAAAGAGGAACCAATGTACAAAAAACCAAAACTTAATACGTAGCCAACAGAGCCAATCCAACATGCAGCCACCCAGAGCAGCGCAGTTCTAGAATAGAATAGAATAGAATTTCTCTCCTAATAATGCTTATGTACCTTTTAAGGCAATGTTTGTTGTGGCTTGACATGCTGAAACTGAATGATATGGCACATCAAACTGTACAGCTTATATGTGAGCTGCTTGTACAAACCCAATTGTTGGAGAGTGTGACATGTGGCAGACATGCTAAAATGCTCTCTACTCATGTGCAATCTACAATCGAGGGACACTGCCTGAACTCAAAGCCCTTTCAGACTTGGGGAGCAATAGTCCTTTCAATGTCAGAACCCTTTTACTTTGTGTATACTTGGGGTTTTGTTGCTATTTAAAAAAAATAATGATTGAAATTAGTGTCAAAGTGTCAAAATTAAATCAGTTTAGATTAACCTCTGGAAACAAAATGAGTGAAGACTCTTTTTTTAGAAGGGTATGGCACATAATTGCTTTCAAAGATATCTTAATCAAATCTGAGTACAACTACCAGCACAAAGAAACAGCCCACCACACTGTTGAGCCAAGACCTTGGCTTTTGTCCACACCTTCACAGGTGCAACCGTTTGAGATAATTAGGATAATGATGGCCGTTAACCACAACAAAGCTCTTTCAATCTGTATGGCCTGCAAGCACGAGGAAGTGTGTACCAGGGACCTTCTGGCATTGTGTGAAGAATACCTGAAACAATTTTTACCTGATCTTTTTCAACATCTCCCTCTATGTATGTGTTGGAAAGAAAGCTGCTAACCAGACATTTCTGTAAAATCCACTAAATTCATTTTAGAAATGTTTGTCACGTATAAAGCAACGTGTTATGCTCAGTTTGTGGATGTGTTTTGCTATTTTATTGTACATAGAAAAAATCTACCCTCCTAAAAACAAGCTTCCACATGCCTCTGGTGAAATCACATAACACATAAGGCAACTGATCAAAGTTCTTTTAAATGCCCATTTCCATTTGCATCATTTTAATCTTCTTTAAGAGGTTTTCACTTGTATTATGTATGGCTGCAGCAAAATATTTAAGCTGTAATTGAGGACACTGCATTGATTTTAGGAACATTTGTCCATACCAACACCCATGGAAGCTTGTGTGGGTATTACCAGGGCAGATTTTACTGATGAAGATTTTCAATGAACAATTTAGGTTCCTATTAAATTCATATTCTCTGATCCATGTGTTCCATGATGATGATTTTCAAATCCCCTCAATATTTTGTGCAGAGCTGCAGCATAATTTGCTATTCCACAGCAAATGACCAACAGGCAGAGAGACATAAAATGTGCCCAGTGGGGGGTCATTGGAGTTGATCTCTGCCTCAAATATAAAACAGCTAAGCCCTAAGCAACTCCAATTCAACTTGAAATTTTCAGAACCCATGTCAAATTCTGTAAAACGTTCCAGAAATAATATGGTGTTCACCTTTACTAATGCCAGAAAATTAGGTTGCTTCTTCTGCCATCTTCTGCTATCGATCCAAATACACAATGAAAGAGAACTTGTTTCATTTTCTGTGGTCCAGATCACAAGTTAAATTATGTATTTAGAGTTAGGAAGCTATATTTTTTCAGTTTTCAGAAAACCTTAAAATATTTCCTTTAAATTTGCATTTTATAAGTTGTGTTTTGTCTTATCTGGAGCACCAAAAAAAAGACAAATTACTCAATGCGAGATTATCCAAAGCTGCGAACCAGTAGAGTAGGATGAGTGTCAATTGAATTTGACAAAATCAAGACATTTTTGGGGAGACAAATAAACATAATTTCACACATTTGCCATCCAGTGAGAAATACATAAACAACAAAAATCCAATTAAGAAAAATCCTGGGAGGGGAGGGGTAGTGTTTTGGGAGGGGCCTTGGTACGTCGGATTAAAAAAATCTCTCTCCCTCAAATACTCCAGACTGCAGCTTTAACTTTTGTAATTATGATATTGCTACTTCTGTACTCTAAAACATTGCTGGGTGACAAATGTGCAAAACTACTTGTTTTGCAAGTTATTTTAAAACTCTGATCATCTTATTGGCCAATCCCCTGCAACTTTTTAATATTCACTTAATTTTGTTATACTTTTCTAATAACTTAAGCTGTGGAAAAGCCTATACGTTATTTCTACTGGTTTCTGTAACTAGAGAATGTTTGGAATAATGTTCACTGGGCTATTTTTATAAATTATGTGAGAACATGTTATGCAGATTCCCAATACCAGTGGGTCTCTGACATCTTTTTAAATTCATTACTTCAATGTAGGAAAAACAAAGTTAGATGCATGGTAAAATTATGCACCACCACAGAAAGATTTGATTAGGCCTAAGATTCAGATTAAAGAGACGTGGGTGGGCTTTGTGTTGTTTGTTCCGCTTTGACTCCAGTCTGTTTACTTCTTTTAGGGAGGAAAATACAATCACTTGTAAAGCTTAGGAAAGAGCAATAATTAAAATACATGTATTATTGTATCAAACGTCTTTAATCATATTGAAGTCCTGATGTTGAAGTGCACTATCATCCTCTGCACAGGTTTTACAACTTAAAATTTCGATTATGTTACATTTATTAGGGGCTTCACAGGGGCGCAGTTGGTAGCACTGTTGCCTTGCACCAAGATGGCCTGTCCAGGGTGTACTCCACCTCTTGCCCCGTGACTGCTGGATATAGGCACCAATTGAATTCAATTCAATTCAGTTTATTTATATAGCGCCAATTCACAACAGATGTCATCTCAAGGCACTTAACAAGAAGTCATTTCAATACATTTATACAAACATTCCAATCAGTTAAAAAGTTTCCTATTTAAGGAATCCCAGCAGATTGCATCAGTCATTGGCGTGAGGTTGGGCAGACTTTCCAACCACAGGAATCCTTCAGTAATCCCTCATACTGAGCAAGTATTTAGCGACGGTGGAGAGGAAAAACTCCCCTTTAACAGGAAGAAACCTCCAACAGAACCAGGCTCAGTAGGAGCGGCCATCTGCTACGACCGTCTGGGGGTTTGAGAAGACAGAGCAGAAACACAGAAGGAACCGAAGATCTGACATAAGAGTACTTTCTATGTTACAGGATGTTCAATTTAGGTGTGGATGTTCAGCCACTTGGAGCACCATCCCATTCGATGCCCCCCGTCCAACAGGGCATTCCAGCCAAGCAGGATACCAGACCAGGTATATCTTCTATGGAGAGAAAAACACTGAGAACCCAAAGTTAACAGTCGAAATAGCAAAATGTACTGTAATAGAACTGGAGAGTAGTAGTAGAAAAGGAAGTAGCAGAGTGAAGAAAATTTGTAAGTCTGTCCTCCAGCAGTCTAAGCCTATAGCAGCATAACTACAGAGATAGCTCAGGATGACCTAAGCCACTCTAACTATAACCGTTATCAAAAAGAAACATTTTAAGCCTGGCCTTAAAAGTAAACAGTGTCTGCCTCACGGACTAAAACTGGGAGCTGGTTCCACAGGAGAGGAGCCTGATAACTAAAAGATCTGCCTCCCATTCTACTTTTAGAAATCCTAGGAACTACAAGTAAACCTGCAGTCTGAGAGTGAAGTGCTCTGTTGGGAACATATGAAACAATTAGATCTCTGATGTATGATGGAGCTTGATTATTAAGGGCTTTGTATGTAAGAAGAAGGATCTTAAATTCTATTCTGGATTTAACAGGGAGCCAATGAAGGGAAGCTAAAACAGGAGAAATGTGATCTCTCTTTTTAATATTCATCAGAACTCTTGCTGCCGCATTTTGGATCAACTGAAGGCTTTTAAGGGCATTTTGTGGACTTCCTGATAGTAAAGAATTACAGTAGTCCAGCCTTGAGGTAACAAATGCATGGACTAGTTTCTCAGCATCACTCCTGGACAGGATGTTTCTAATTTTAGCAATATTCCGGAGGTGAAAGAAAGAAACCTGTTTAATATGGGATTTAAATGTCAAGTCTTGGTCAAAAATAACGCCGAGGTTCTTTACGTTATCACTGGGGGCCAATTTAATGCCATCCAGATGAAGTGATTGACTAATCAGCTTCTGTTTTAGAACTTCTGGTCCAAAGACAGCAACTTCTGTCTTGTCAGAATTTAAAAGCAAAAAGTTTAGATTCATCCATGTTTTTATGTCTTCCAGACATGCCTGTAATCTACCTAACTGACTGGGTTCATCAGGATTTATGGATAAATATAGTTGTGTATCATCGGCATAGCTGTGGAAATTTGTCCCATGCTGTCTAACCAGCCACCTGCAACACCGCAGAGGATGGATGGGTACAGATATTGGATGGATGGATACATTTATTAATTAGAATAATATTGAAAAGTAAATTATTTTCAGTAACTCAGTTTACTAAGTGACTGACTGATCTTTTCAAGCCTTAACGTTTGCTAATTATGATTTTCCACTTAAATTTAATGAAAACACAACATTTAAGATGAGAAAGTTACATCAGAGCAAGAAGAAAATACTTTTAAAACAGAAATGTGGGCATAATGAAATGTATGTTTAATACCTGCTTAAAGGTTATTTTCAAAAAGTAGTTTTAATCTTATATACAAGCCTCATCAGAATCCATATTCTAATTTATTGAATATGACTGTATATTGGTCTTTTTCTAACAAAAAAAGAGATCATATTTAGAGATTGGGTCTTACATGTGGCACCTAAATATGTGAGAAAATATGAAAAGGGTATTAATAGTCATTGCTGAAGTATCATGAATCATTTATTTATCATATTTTCAAATTGAATTGTTCATTGTTTTTTTTATCAATGTGTGAGTAAGGCTTAATTATTAGAAAATCATCCACTGTATTTACATCACATTCAGTTGGGGAGTGTACCAGCTTGTTTTAGACTTTTTAAAACCTTTTCTCAGGGAGATGCTCAAAGTAGCAATGAAATCCCTTAGTATCAATAAAAAAAGATAAGTCAGTAACACAAATGTGTGTTTTGTGTCTTTATTGTAATTTTTTATGATTCTCTTTGTAGTGAAGAACAATTAAAGCATTTATAAAATTTTAGAATTTTTTTATAACCAAATAAATAAAACTGATGCAAAGAATCAATATTCTCAGTTAAGCTATCTTTTTGATAATGTCTACAAGTTATTCTGTAAATCTTGATCAACTTTTGAGCCAAATCCCGATTGATGGTTACCCACTCTAATATAATTAGTGCTTGGAGTTGATAATTGTCTTTTGGAATCCAACTATTTCTGAGAACTAACCATATGTTCTCAACAGGATTAAGGTCTGTAGAAGGCCAAAAAATAGTATGATCTTTAATCTATGTAATTACATCTGCCCTGGGACAAAGAGCTCCTTAATGTTTGAAAATCCACAGATTATCAGTAAGATGTCTGTGGAATGCTGGAACAAGTTTTTCTATGGGGATGTTTGCATATTTTATTTTCTTAATGTCAGTGATCTTGGGCAGAATGGTGAGTCACCCCACTTCATTAGATGAGAATCAAAGCCACGTATAAATGAAATGAAATTAGGATTCTTTCATTGCTGTATGATACATGACTTAAAGTAGCGTTCAACTTTTGTCCTTGTGACAAATGACTTTCCAGCTGTCTCAAAGAATGAGCAGGGGGATACATCAGTGAAAATAATCTTTTACCTGTCTTCTGCTGTCCCAGCGTTGTAATTTCTAATACCTAGAATTAATTTTTCTGGGCCAGATATGGCTTATTCACTGCACTTACTGTCACAAGGCTGTGTCCAGATGCACTCATACCTACCAGCTGGGAATGTTGAAAAAAACTTTGCACTGGTGACAACACAATTAAACAATTGTACACATTCTTCAGGAAAAAAACAGTCCTAAGTCTCGGGTGTCCGAAGCTCTTAATTTTTTTGCAGCTGAACTTTTCACCTTAAAGTTTGTAATGATCCAGATTCTTTTTTTTTTCTTTTAGCGATCTTCATGTAATTAACAGCATTTTGCTGCAAACTTTGCTTTGGAGCTTACTAATATTAATGGGAGATGACATAAATTTCAACCACGTTTTCTCTTCTTATCAAGAGAATCTTTCAATCAACTAAGTAGCATCATAGGTAGACTTCAGGTGGTACTGATGCTTATAATATGATTATATGATTATAAATGACTATAGACAGACAATGATCAAACAAAGGAAGTGGTTTTTTGGTAATAAATAACCTTTTTTATAGTAAGGTTCTTTTCAATGTTTTCTGTGGCTGTTTATATCTTTGTTTTTATTTCTTTGAACATTGTTAACCCCTTGTATCTCATGTTTAAAATGTTTTCTTGCTATACGACACATAGTTCATAAAACATGGCTCAAAATTAGGTTTCTGCACTGCCTAAAGACAAGGTGACCCCAATGGAAAGGATCGTGGAACCACTAATGAGCTTGAGTAACTGAAAACAGTAAAAGTATATGTTTGTTAAAAAGGAGGGTTATTGACACCACGGAAAATAAATATTGGTGTTATGCCCAACTGTCCAACAGCAGCTATTATTGGTCATTTCAACATGCTAAAGAGTGCCCTTGTAAAACACGAGCTGTTTGATAGGAGACAGAAGTTCTCCTAGCAACATCTCCTAGCAACTTCAAGAATTCACTTTATCAGCTACATATCATTAAGCTTCCACCAGCCTTTCTGACTTCAGTCCCTGATTACTGTAGACACAACATCACATTCCATTTTCCATCATTCTTTATTACCTAATAGCATCACAACATAACTTTCAACATTCCATCATATTACACATTACCTCTTGTATTCTCATGAAAGAAAAATGTGTGGGTACTTGCCATATTTCCACAACACTATCAGTGAGAAACCTCTCAAGAGTTTAACATCTACCTATCCTGCGTTTCCTGCTGGACATTGAATACACCAATGTGTAGGTAGTTTGTCATAATGCAAGGTTGATTGTATAAAAAAAAAAGAATATACCACAGCAACACAAGCCAAGACATTTTTCTCTTGTCATATCAGTTGAGATAAATTAGGCTGTAGACGTGTTTTCCGGACCTGCACGGCCAACACACACGGCACTAGGGACTTTACATATATAAACAAAGTTCTTCATTTTTTCTTAATCAATGAGGACAAGAATAAAAGTCAATATTTTTTTTCAAGATGGTTTTTGACCAAAGAATTGGTTCCAAATTAAGTTGTACACTTTGAGGAATGTACCTGAAATATATGACCTTTTAATTTAAATTCAATCAATAAGCCTTTTAGTGGAGTCAGATACATTTGATTATTTCTTTGATGTGATCTACAGCAGGTCAATAGGAGTTATCTCCAGTCAAGGTTAGGGGATAATGTATTTTCATGATTCCAGCATTAGTCCTTAAGGTGACAGTTGTTATAAGTTATGCATGGCTGTACGCTGTAATGAGCCGTTTTATAGCCTCTAACATAGAGGTGGACAAACAAGGGTCTGTGGAGCTTACTTCTAAATTATTCAAAAAATTGTGTTTTAGCAATATTTTTTGTAGAATTCAGTCTATTGTTTATAAAACATTGTGTTCATTTAAATTTTTATGGTGCCCAGTTGTTAACTCTGAATATTTGAAACTGCTCTCAGCAAGTGGCTGATTGTGCAACACTTTTTACTGAGAGCAGGCTTTCTTTGTAAGCTTTTCAGAAAGCAGACGACAAATTTGTCCTACCTCAGAGGAGTTGCCTGGCTTTAGGAGGCAAATTACTCAAGGGCCGGTCGATTACAGAACACAAATATCAAGAAAGTAGTAGTTTGAGGCAAATTACTCTGAGTTATGCAAATGTGAGGCAATAAAGCCTTTCAAGACTTTGTTCGTATTTCTCATATTTGTCATTGTTCAAGGTTGTTTTCAAATGCACAAAAATAGACAAGATCTGCCTTGCTCTGAGGCTGATTCTTATTTGTATTATTCCTTACTGGTTTCTGACATTTTTTCCAGAACATTGATTTCTGCACAAATCTAAGTTTCTACATTAGGATCATTAAAATAGAGCAAAATGAGACAGAGCTATAGAAAAGCCTTAAGCACCAGTGTAAAGACCGGAAAATGAGTGTTGTCAGCCAGAAATCTTATGTCTCATTGCTATTGATCAACTCTGTTCACCCTGGACAAAAGTATTAAGGCCATTTTGTGCTATGACGCAGTAAAACCTTGAATGGGGTTATGTGATGAAAAGGCAGTCATAACCCTTTCAATGTTCCTGCAATGCTTTGGTCTCTAAATGAAGGAGAAACTTGTCTGACCTGATATTCTGCTTTAAGCATTGTCACATAAAACATATTTTCTGATCTTTTTATTACTTAATTTACCCCCCACCACACACACATCATTTTCTTTTGTATAGGCAAGGCAATTTTATTTGTATAGCACAATTTCAACAACAGGGTAATTCAAGGTGCTTTACATGATTTGGTGATTAAAAAAGAGAGAAAAAAACAGAATATAACATTGGAAATTAAAAGTCAACAAAGCAAGAGGGTGTAATGGCAAATAAAAGTATCTCAGGGTTTCCATAATAAAGAAGACTTGAGTCCCAGAAGGCGTTTAAGTATTTAATTCAAACATGTCTGGCCAGACACGGAGGGGACAGAGTTACTCGTGCATCACCCTAACCAACCTTTCTAACTAACTGCTTAAATAGTATTCATCAATCATTGTTTATCTCTGTAGATGTCTTCTCCAACGTTCACGCCCCGCCTCCAGAGTAACTGCTTCACGTGAGTCATAGCAATGCATAAAGCAGCTCATCCGAAGGCCAGACTGTTATCTTACTGCCCCGGCGTCTGTCTCTGTGGTGACCTGACACATATATCTTTCTCGTAACATTAAGCTGGAACAATAAGCTTGTCATTTCCTTAGATGCATTCACTAAACAGAGAATATACACTTAATTCCTAATTACATAACAATTTTCCACCACAAGGGCATGAACACATTTGATACATATGACAATCATTTACTCAAAAGGCAATTCTAAACAGATTAGTTTTTAGTCTCGATTTAAAGCAGTTCAGAGTTAGTGACTTTTTAGGCAGACCTGTGAGGACGCTGTTGCAGTAATCAATCCGACTAAGGATAAACGCATGGATGAGTTTTTCGAGGTCCTGTTGCGACATTAGTCCTTTAATTCTAGAAATGTTCTTCAGTTGATAGAAGGCTGACCTTGTGATTGCCTTTATGTGACCTTGGAGGTTCAGGTCTGAGTCCATTACTACACCTAGATTTCAGGCTTGATCAGTAGTTTCTAGCTTTATTAATTGAAGCTGTGTGCTGACTCTTGATCGTTCCTCTTTAGGTCCAAAAATAAGTACTTCAGTTTAGTTTCTGTTCAGCTGGAGAAAGATATGGCACATCCATCCATTTATTTGGTCGATGCATTGATTTAGGGTTTGGATGGGTTCAAAGTCACCTGGTGACATTGTTATATAAAGCTGAGTATCATCCGCATAGTTATGGCCATAAGACCGTAGTACTTAATGTTATTGTTTGCTATAATCTGGCCTAGTGAAAGCATGTAGATATTAAAAAGGAAAGGCCCTAAGACAGAGCCCTGAGGCACCCTATATGCGATTTCTGTTTGTTCTGATGAAAAGTTTCCTATTGAAACAAAGAAGTCTCTGTTTTTTAGGTAGGTCTTAAGCCAGCCAAGTATTGTACCAGAGAGTCCAACCCAGCTCTCCAGTTGTTCTAATACTATTTCGTGATCAACAGTGACAAATGCTGCACTGAGGTCCAACAGAATCAGCACTGTGGTCCTACCACAGTCTGTATTTATGCGGATGTCAGTGAATACTTTTTTTTTTTTTTTTTTTTTTGTTTTTTTTAAACGTGTCCTTTTTGGCAGTGTGGAGCTCAGAATTGGTGTCTGAGTACCAAGTAGAAGCCCAACAGATTTACTTTCACAAGCGGAGCAGTACAGCTTTTGCTATAGTACTCCACTTGATTTATGTGTGAAAAATCTTTATTATGGATTGTTGGGGTTTTTATTTCCTGATGTTATGGACACGGAGACGGAAAATTAAGGAGAAGAAAGAAGGAAGATGAAGAAGAGAGGTAGGAAACAAAATGTCATGAGAGAGGGTGAGTTGAAAATACAAGAGAGGAAGGGGAACAAAGAAAACACAGGATGACATTGAAGTCTGCCTCCATACCCACAGGACGGCAGAGAGAGGGGGAAAAACAAAACAAAACACGAAAAAGGAACATCGACAAAACCAACCAAACATTGTGAACTAAGAATTACACAACCACATCACACAAAAAAGATATAAAAATGCAACAACAACAATGTCACAGAAAAACCTTATATGCTGGTGCATATAAGGTTTTTCCATAAGAGTGTTCGATAGTTGGTGTGAGCAGACATCAATCCGTCTCCCAGAAATCGATGCAGACATGAAGGAGATCGGAGCAAAGATGTCCAAAGGACCGCCAGAGCCCCGGGCGGACCCAGGCGGGGCCGACCGCATCCCCCAAGAGAGGAGCAAAGGAGAACCCCAGGGGAACATCCAGCTGCCACTATGCAGGGGCCCGGAGGGCAGCAGTGACGAGCCCACAGGCCCCGCCGGCAACCGGCCGCGCCGGGGCGGGCCGGTCAATGGACCGGGGGAGCCGGGGCCCAGGGGCACCCCACCCCCCAGCAGGGACCCGACAAGGGACCGGCCAACGAGGGGCCCCCGGCACTGCAGGGGCCGCGGCCGGCCGCCGGCCGCCACACGTCGCCTCGTCCCTAGGCCAATCCCCGCCGCCAACATCCCAGCGCCCCACCAACAGCCGCAGGGGACGGACAGCATCCCCAGGCCGGGCTCAGCCAGCATCTGGACGCCAAGTTGTACCAGCTCCCGGGTCCTGATCCCGCGCAACGCTGGGCGCCGAGACCAGGCATCCAACGAGGGCCAGGGCTGGTCCAACACGCCAATGAACCGGCCACGCACGGTGCGCACAGAACAGGTGATCAAACAAGCAGAGACGCCGGATCCGCATCCCGCCGAGCCACCGAGCAGGCACCACCCAACAATCCCAAACCTGGCACCTCTAAAAGAGGTGCCCCAACCAACCAAAGGAAGATATCGGCCCAGCGCATCGGCCGACCGACACACCGGCCCCCCCAGGCCCGGCCAGGCACGCACCAGGTCCGAACCGGATTGACCACCGGCGCACCGGCAGGCAGGGGCCCCCGTCACCGGCGGGGAGTGACGGAGGGGAAATAGGCCCCCCATTAAGTGTAAGGCCTGAGGTGCGCCAGGCGAGGGGGCAGACCAAGATCCAACCTGACAGGTAGACAAAGACATACAGACACAGTCATACGTTCCCTCCCTCTTAAACCCATACATTCTCACTGACTCACCAAGACACCCAAAAAAAAGACGCTGTACCCTCACTCACACACCCCATGCACACTTTATGCTCCCAGGTCCAGGTACCAATGCCCCAGTAGAGCCACCAGCCCCCGGACCCGGGAGGTGGACCCGTGAATACTTTGACGAAAGGCAGTCTCAGTGCTGTGGTGAGCACGGAAACCAGACTGAAAAACATCAAAACAGTTTGTCATTATTAGGAAGCTATTTAATTGGTGAAACACAGCTTTTTCAATGATCTTACTGAGGAATGGAAGATTTGAGATCGGCCTGTAGTTCTGCATTGACATGTCCAGATTCCTCTTCTTTAGTAGTGGTTTAATAACTGCTGTCTTCAAAGCCTGGGGGAAAACACCTGATAGCAGGGATGAGTTAACAATTTGAAGCACATCAGAACCAATGACAGGAAGAACTTTCCTTAGAAAAGCTGTGGGTAGGATGTCAAGGCTGCAAGAGGTGGAGCTTAATTGGATCATGATTGTTTTCAAGGTTTTTTTGGTTTAATTCATGTAATTCAGACATTTTCTCCACATTGGTGTTGATTTAGGATGGCTTTGGTAGTGGGTTCGGTATTGAGGTACCGACTGACCCTCTAATTGTTAAAATCTTTTCAGTGAAAAAGCTGGCAAATTCACTGCAGGCACTGGTACAATTTAGTTAAGGGGCTACTCTCACTAAAGGATTATTTAGTCTATCCACTGCTGCAAATAAAGTCTGTGTGTTATTAATTTTTCTGTTGATTTCAGAAACGAACGATTCCCTTGCATCTTTTAGAGTTGACTGATATCTATTCATTCTCTCTTTGTAGATCCTACAGTGAATCTGGAGTCAAGTTTTACGCTATTTTCTCTCGGCTCGTTGACATTCCCTTTTTTCACTACGTACCAGTGGATCACTAGTATACTCCTTTGACCTTCTAAATTCAATAACAAATAAAACCATTGTGGTTGAAAAGTTTTGGAACTGTTAGGTCTTTTTCACATTTAGTTGTACCTCCATTAATCCTCATATCTATTTTTAGCAATTATCTTTGTATTTCCTTTATTGTAAATCCTTGCCATTAGCTAACTACAGCTATGATTTGCTGTGTTTTAGGTGCACATTTCGGAGCAAAGAAACCATGGTTTACAGTACATTAAATAGAATATGGCTATATCTTTGGAGCAGTAAATCCCAGACGTTAAGACTCAAGTCTTGTAACTTGTATATGAGTCAGACTGTCAAGTTTTTGGTGGATTCAGGACCCAAATGCAGCGAAGTAAAACTAATGATTTAATCAAACAATGAAACTTACATAATTTCAGGAGGACTACTGATGGGACAAATGAACCGAGGCTCTGAGGCATCTCTCGAGCAAAAGTGGGTGTGCCAAATGGAGCCTCGATTCGAAGCGTGCATCATTAAGAGGAAAATCATGTGACCGAGGCCTCGGTTTGTACGGGTGACGTCATTGGTTCATCCAGTGTCTTGCTTCCTCAGAAGCGCTTTGAATCTCGAGGGACACTGGTGTTGTCAGCATTTGTAGTGAGTTAGTGAGTTATTGAGCTAGTCAGTCAGTCAGTTAGTTAAAATAATTTTTACTTACTTAAGTGTATACTTAAGTGAATTTTTTTATTCACTTAGCCTGCAAAAGCTATTCACATAAGGGGCTACAGTACTGTATTTTTTGCAGTATAGGGCACACTGGATTATAAGGCGCACTGTCAATGAATGGTCTATTTTCGATATTTTTTCATACATAAAGCGCACCTGACTGTAAGGCACATTAAGCAAAACAAAACAGTCAGATAAGTCCGTCAGTTAAACTTTATTAAACACGTTCACAATAACTCTCAACATCGTTCAAATGTTAATGAGCGCATTTACAATAACTCCCAACCTTGTTCAGTTGGGCGATTTTGCTGAAGGAGGAGCAGCCTCTCCCAACCTCTTCTGATCTCCTGATTTCTAGCCTTATTTCTAGCCTTATTCTCTTTTCTAATTTAACTTTTTTGGCTTTTTTTCGTAGTTACTTTATACACCCAGCCTCTGGAGTCACTTTATTAGACCGGATCTCTTTTTTGAATTACTTTCTGAAGGACTGTGGATTACCAAAATGGCTTTTTGCTCAGCTGAGGACTTTGAGAAACTGCTTCAGATAATTTAAACAATAGAGAGGAAGCTACACCATCTTCATATTAATTTTGATCTAAACACTGGATATGGTTATGGAAATGAGACAACTTTACCGATGACTACACGCACGGAGGAAGAACCTGGTGTTATCTCGGTCCAACAGTCTTGCACAGAAGACACAGAACAACGCTACTCCTCCAGCCGAAAGGCGTTTAACAGGTAGAACACCCCATTCCCAATTCGACGTAGACTGGCCGGCTTTAAAGCGCACTGAATATACACCTGCTTTCTCTGCTCCCAGGAAGAAGAAACAAAATAACCCACAACCCAAAACAAGAGCCATCACTCCCCCTGGAATCCTGCTGAGAAACAGATTTGCAGCCCTCAGTTCCCCAAAAGACAACACAGCCCCTGGGACCAGTCAAAGCCACCAGGAGAAATCCATCCACACGAAGCAGACACATAACAATGTAAGAACCCCCACCACCACCACCACCAAAAGTTCTCATCATAAATGACGGCTCTATTAATGGTGCTGAATATTTTTGTAGTCAGAACATTAGCGTTATCAGCTGCCCCAAAAATACAGTGAGAGAAATATCAGAAAAAATCCAGACGATTTTGGATCAACATACCAACCTGGAAAAACTTGTCCTTCAAAGCCAAAAATCAATCTGAAGTTCTCAAATCAGACTTCTCTGATCTGCTACAGAGACTTGGTGGACTCGACATAACATTTTTTTTATCAGCAGACCAATCCCTGAAGGGAATGATGAAAGGTACAGTGAACTTCGCATGCTCCATAAATGGTTGAAGAGACAAACTGCTGAAAAACCGATCCCATTTATTAATAACTTTAAAATATTTGGATGTGAAAACTTGTTCAAGCCAAATAACCGTTATCTCAACAGAGCTGGATTGAGGCTGATGACCTCAAATATTTTCTGTTATCTGAATAAACACCCCAGAACTGACCTTGGAGCACGGCCTGTTGATACTTCCAGTGAACAAACACTTCCCGACACCGATAAAGTGGATATTACTTCATCATCAACACGGCTGCCTGTACAGCATGACAGAGAACACATACTTCCAGCAAGTATTCCAATGTCATCAGACTCATCGACACCTAATGACTCTCCGTTTAGAGATTTCTCAGACAGACTGAAGGCACAATTTATAATTGGATCACAACTAACACCGAAACCTGGACTACATCAGCCTTCTGGGACTAACACTGGATGTACTCTGCCCATGCCTGAACTGGTAATCACGGACATCTGATGTGCAAGGGAACCGGACGGTAATCCCACTCCCACCGTCTTCCAGAAGTCGTCCAGCAACCTCCAAAAAATCATAGAAATTATTATTAGCAAGAGAAAACAAAAAATTAAAGCCAAACACATTTATAATAAAACAAATCTCAAATTGATCACGTCAGAGGTTCAGCTACCGATTATCAAATCACTTAAGTTAGCTTTATTAAATATTAGGTCTCTATCAGGAAAGTCACTCCTAATCAATGAATTCATCACTGAACATAAAATTCATGACTTTTTTTATCTGAAACATGGCTAGATAGAAATAATGAAACATCTATATTGATAGAATCTACTCCTCCAAATTACTTTTTTTTTTAAGAGAGAGCAGGAAACCCAGACGAGATGGAGGCGTAGCCACCATCTTTCACAACTCAATGAACTTTAAAAAGCTATCCCTGAGCACATTTGACTCTTTTGAATACCTAGCCATTCAGATAAATTAAATCTATTCCTAAGTTTATATAAACCCCCAAAACTTAACTCTAACTTCTTTAATGATTTCAGCGACCTTCTTTCCATAATATGTTTAGATTATGACCAATTAATCATTGTGGGGGACTTCAACATACATACTGACAACCCCCAGGATAGACTAACAAAAACATTAAGTGACACTCTTCACAACTTCGGCCTGACCCAGCATGTCAAACAACCAACACAGAATACAGGACACACTCTGGACTTAATCAACAGCAAAGGTTTAAATATATCTGAAATCTCTCTAATTGATATTGCATTATCTGACCATTTCAGTATATTTTTTGAAAGTACCATCTCTACTAAAATATCTTCTATTTCTATATTTACTCGGGGACAGTTCTGTCTAAACCTTTAAAAGTATTTACCCTTCCACCACACCCCCCTCATCTCGCAACTCCAACTAAGTAAACAAGCTGGTAGATAAATTCCTCGTGAAAATCTCAGACTTCATGGATTCTATTGCTCCAATTAAGGTGAAAGTAGTCTCAGGTAGAAAGAAGTCTCCACGGACTAGCGTTCCACTGGTACGTAGTGAAAAAAGGGAGTGTTGAAGAGCCGCGAGAAAATGGCGTTTAACTCGACTACAGGTTCAATATGAGATCTACAAAGAGAGACTGAACAGATATCAGATATCTTTAAAAGGAGCAAGGGAATCTTTATTTTCTAAAAATCATTAACATAAACATTAATAATGCACGGACTCTGTTTGCAACAGTGGAAAGACTAACTAATCCTCCAGTAACAGTAGCCCCTGAACTAAATTCAACCAGGGCCTCCAATGAATTTGGCAGCTTTTTTACTGAAAAGATTCTAGCAATTAGACGGTCGGTCTGTACCACAGCACCGAGCCGACTACCAATGTTATACCCAACTAACACCAATGTGGAAAAAATGTCAGAATTCCATGAATTAAACCAAAAAACCCTACAAGAAATGAAGCTCCTCCTCTTGCTGTCTTGATATCTTACCCACAGCTTTCCTTAAGAAAGTTTTCCCTGTCATTGGGTCTGATCTGACTCAAATAGTTAACTCATCCCTCCTGTCAGGTCTCTTCCCTCAGGCTTTAAAAACAGCAGTTATTAAACTGCTGCTAAAAAATAATAATCTGGACAACATGTCAATGCAGAACTGCAGGCCAATTTCTAATCTTCCATTCATCAGTAAAAAAAAATTTAAAAGCTGTGTTTCAGCAGTTAAATAGCTTTCTAACAATGACCATCCGCTTTGATGTTTTCAGTCTGGTTTTCGTGCTCACCACAGCACCGAGACTGCCCTCGTCAAAGTTTTCAATGACATCTGCATAAATACAGACTGTGGTAGAACTACAGTGCTGGTTCTGTTGGAGCTCAGTGCAGCATTTTATTTTTGGACCTAAAGAGGAACGATCAAGAGTCAGCACACAGCTTCAATTAATATAGATAGAAACTACTGATCAGGCCAGAAATCTAGGTGTAGTAATGGACTCAGACCTAAAACTCCATGGTCACATAAAGGCAATAACAAGGTCAGCCTTCTATCACTTGAAGAACATTTCTAGAATTAAAGGACTAATGTCGTAACAGGACCTCGAAAAACTCATCCATGCGTTCATCTTCACAGGTCTGCCTAAAAAGTCAATTAGACAACTGCAGCTGATCCAGAACTCTGCTGATCGTGTCTTCACTAGAACCAGGAAAGTAGGGCACATCACCCCAGTTCTAAAGTTCTTAAACTGGCTCACTGTAGCTCAGAGAATAAACTTCAAAATACTTCTACTAGTTTATAAATCATTGAATGGCTTAGCACCAAAATATGTTGAAGATTTGCTGTTACCATACCAACCCCCCAGACCACTCAGGTCCTCTAATTCCAGTCTACTCAACATCCCTAGAATCAGAACCAAACATGGAAAAGCAGCTTTCAGTTTCTATGCTCCTCTAATCTGGAATAAACTTCCAGAAAACTGCAAAGCTGCTGAAACACTGAGTTCTTTTAATTCACAGCTAAAAATGTATCTGTTTAGAGCTGCCTTTGATTAATGCTTTGTTGTATCATGTTTTGTGTATTCTTGTTTTACTGCTGTTTTTACATTATATACTTTGTAATGCTTTGATGAATCTGTGTGTGCTTCTTGGTTTATTGTTGTTTTTACTTTAAATGCTTTGTCTGTGTCTTACTGCTATTTCTATTTTACAACTTAATCATGTAAAGCGTCGTTGCTGTTTGCTGGCAGTTCAGTCTTAATGAAAGCTCGGACCACAGTTTAGACTGATACCTTAGCCCCCGCAAACACGATTCATCGGCATATAGTGGTGTAAGTCACCCGGAGCTGTCTCCCTGTCTTGGTGAATGTGTGTTCGCCTTCTGTCATCCAATCCTCCCACGCAGCTCGCAGTTTAACTTTGAATGCCCTGTTGAAACCAATATCTAGTGGCTGGAGTTCTTTAGTTAATCCACCCGGAATGATGGCAAGCTTCAAATTTGTTTGCTTCACTTGGTTTTTGACAGCATCGGTGAGATGGGCGGGCATGGAGTCGCAGATCAAGAGGGACGGAGATTTGTGGAAAAAGCCATCCGGTCTCTTGACGTAAAATTCTCTGAGCCACTCATTCATCTTTTCCTCGTCCATCCAGCCCTTTGGGTTGATGACGCCGGGTGAAAAAGTTTCTTTTGGCAAAGTTTTCCTTTTGAAAATGACCAAGGGTGGAAGTTTCTGGCCATAAGCCTGGGAACCGAGAACTAAAGTGAAGGATTCCTATTCCCTGTGGTGCGTATAGACACCGTTCTAGTCCCTGTTTTCTCCACAGTGTGGTTCACAGGGATATCAAAGGTGAGGGGAACCTCGTCCATGTTGGTGATGTGCTCTGGCCGGATCTTCTTTTCAGTGATCTTGTTTTTACAGTATGCGCGGAAAATGCCCAGCTTTTCTTCGTAACCTTTCGGCAGTTGCTGCGAGACGGTAGTAAGTGTGCGGATAGAGAGATTACGTATTTTCATAAAATGAAAGCACCAAGAAGGACCGCCTCGAAAGTCATTGATATCCATGTCCCATGCTAATGCTGTTGCCTTCAGTCGAAAAGAGACTGTAGAGACGCTTCTACCTGCTGCTCTCTGTTTAATAACTTACTGTTCAATTTTGTCCTCCAACTGTGGCCATCTCGCTTTGTTCCTGCTAAAACTCTGTGTGGTCTTCTTTACTTGGCACAGGTCATCTTCTTGCTTCCTCCACTTCCGTACCATTGATTCATTAATGTTGAATTCTCTCACAGCTGCTCTATTCCCATGTTCTACTGCGTGACTGATAGGCTTGAGTTTGAAGTCCGCATCGTAACCGTATGTTTTGACAAGTGCCATTTTGGGGTCCTTATCCACACACAGTATAATATTAAGGTGAAGCACAGTAATGTATTGCTCCGCGACACTCCTGGCTACAGTAGCCGTAATGCTGCAAGCGGTGTGGCTTTGTACTTTACCACAGTCGTACTAAAACATTTTTACTTAGCGCCGTGAGCGCTGTGTACCACACCATTGCTTCGAGGTCCGTAACCACAACCAGAATTAATCCACATATAAGGCGCTTCGGATTATAAGGCGCACTGTTGTTTTTTGAGAAAATTAAAGGCTTTTAAGTGCGCCCTATAGTGCAAAAAATACGGTATTTGGCATAGCCTGTAATACATTTAATAATGCAGCAGATGGCAGTATTTGAAACCATTTAAGTGAGGCCTCAAGTAGTGAACCATTTAGTGATGCAATGTGTTAGAAAGCCTCATAGATTCACGGGGCTTCATTTTTCCCATCACTAAGGAGGACCAGAACAAGTAGAGACGAGGGAACAGGAACAATAGACGGGAATCTTTGACGAGGGACATGCTACACCCTCCAGTTTTCGAGTAGTGAGTAGTGAGTGAATGGGAACTGTTTAAATACTGAAGAGGGTGTGAGGAAATGGCAGAGAAACTTGAGGACTAGTTAGTGGGAAGCAGTTGCAGGTGAGAGGGAGCGAACAGGTGGAGGCAATTAGCAGCTGGGGCAGAGAGGAAAAATAGCAAGGAGGAAACATAGAGGAAGGCCAAGAACAAAACATAAGAAATGACTAGACAGAGGACTATACCGAAGAGGAATGAAGTATAACAGAACTAATGGGACAAGTAATGAAAGGAGGAAAAAGCAAATAAGATTAAACAAGGAAGCAAAAGGTGAGAATGTCTAAAGATAGGAAGTGAAGGGAGCACGGTGGCGCAGCTGGTAGAGTGGCTCACCTCACAGCTAGAAGGTCCTGGGTTCAATTACCGCTGGGGATGCTGTGGGTGCTGAGAGTGTGTTTGTTCCCCCTCATCATCGGCACCCACACCCTGGGTGGGGTTGGCGAAAGGGCCTTTCTGTGTGGAGTTTGTATGTTCTCCCCGTGTTCCCTTGAGCAGCTAATGTGAGCTACTCCCACAAAAACATGCACTAGGGGCTATATACTGCCTCCTCCGCCTGAAGGGATGGGAATGATCTGGTTGGAATAACGTGATCCTTCCACACGCTACGTCCAGCTGGGGAAACCCCACCCCATGAGGTGAAAAGAAGGGCCTGCTCACTGCCCAAGCATGAAGGAGGCTTGGGTTTCAGTGCGGGGCCCTCCTGGGGCTGGCAGAGGGAGAGCGGAACCCCAGGACTGGAGCTAGGTTGGAGCACTTGGGGATAAATAATGGGAAAAAACTGTGGGATAAAAAAATCTTAAAAAAAAAAAAGATAGGAAGTGAACATATGGAAGAAAGACAAAGCACAAAATAAGTAACACTATGAACCTAAAGTATAATTTAACAGAATCTAACACCAAGGAATAAACTAAAATGATAAGGTAAACTGAATAAGGAAAGGAAATAAACCAAACTCAACACAAATACTAACATCATGACACAGAGTCCTGTCACAAATTTATTAAATTGGTGAAATCTTGAAAGATTTTGAACTTGACTTTGAACAGGACTAAATGGCGCCAATTCACAAAACGTGTGGTCTCAGGACCCTTTAAAAAAGTAATTTAAATTCAGTCTTACATATATTCTAACATATCCTAGTTTCAAACAGTGAATCAAGTTCAGGATGCACCCTTCCAGGAAGGTACCATAGCTAAGCAGAACCCCACACTAGATGTAGCTTGTATAAAGAGAAAACATATAGTTAACAGTTGAAATAACAGCAAATAATGCAAATTGAAGAATAGAAGAAATATAAAGTAACAGAGTTAGGAAAAGTGATCAGTTTGTCCTTCAGCAACCTATAGCTGCATAACTACAGAGATAGCTCAGCATAACCTAGAACAGTGTTTCCCAACTCTGGTCTTTAAGGCACACTGCCCTGCTTGTTTCAGATGTTTCCCTTTAACACACCTGCTTCAGATGACTGCAGTTCAACAAAAGCCTATTAATCATCCATCAGGTGAAGCAGGGTGACATCTAAAACTTGCAGGGCAGTGTGCCTTGAGGAGCAGGGTTGAAAAATACTACCTTAGAATGAGGCATGAAAGAGGCAGAACCAGGGAGAACTGTCTTTCTGGATTGCATTCCCCATCCAACCCCATCCCCCTTCTTCTAGGCAAACATCTTTCTGTTTTTAACTACAAGCTCTGTCAAAATTGAACTTTTTTGAAAATGTATGTTCTCAATGATCATGTTAATCGCTGGGACTAATCTCTTCCTTGTCCTCTGCATAAACTCACGAGTGATGTCTGTACTGTGATTCTAATGCAGATGCTCAACAACACTGAACTTCTAGTCACACATTGGCAAAAATATTTTTTATCCAATGTTATGTTGGTGTGGACAACTATTGCCTTATTAATGCACACACAATGCCATATTATATTTATAATGTGTATTACTGTACAGCCCAAAAGGTTTTATCAATCAATCAATAACATTTTATTTGTAGAGCACTTTTCATGATAAATCAGCACAAAGTGCTTTACATGATAAAAACAGAAAAATAAACAAAGAAACACATTTGAAGCTAAATCAATCATCCACAACCAGTTAAACTCTCCTTGCTCCCTAAAGTTTTCAGACAATCCCACAAGATTTTTAAGGAGTCAATACTTATTTGTGATTGACATTTAACTATTCACTGTATACTTGGGTCTTTTGAGCCTCACTTTGGGATTCAAAACAACTTTAAACCTATCTCCACCTGTTGTTTGATCCAGGTTTGCTTTCCCTCTGTGCTTAGGATTGATGGGTGTGTAAGCCAGGTCTTCCATCACAAGCTTCTACCTCATTAAAATCATTTACTCTATCACCACATTAACAAGCTGCATTTAAAGAGCTGGGGATGAAAGAGCAGATGAAGTGGGTTATCCTGACACACTTGTGCACAGTCTGTAAAGATTTTGCAGTCATTTGTGTGAGTCTCAATGTGGTATCAGCCTCAACAGGACAAGTTGAGAAAGAAGTGGCTCCAGGCTGTGTAATTAGACTGAGAGCTTAATTAAGTTTGTGTATTTCAGCAGAGAGGGTCCTTCACTGTCATATTACAGCTGACCTTTGGAAGCTTGAAACTTAGCTAAAGAGATGTTTTTCCCCAGTGTTGACTGTACAATAACGTAATTTTTATTACAAACCTGAAAAAGTGTGAGGGAAAAAGAGAGTTAATGAAAGGATATTTATACTGTTGATACCTTGTTTTCCATTTGGGCAAAGTGAAAATAAAATCCTCAATACTTAGGCATTATATGTATAATACAACCCGACTGAAGTAATGCTGAAAGTAGACCAAGTTGGAATGTATATTTGTGTTTGGTGTTGGAGACAAAATCTTTATTTTTAATAATCAAGAGATTGCGATTGTACTATAAATAAATTGATTAAATTATACTTGAATGATGTTCATTTTATGTACTGAAGAAAAATAGATTTTAGAATTAGACCTGTTTGGTTTTTCTTTTTTAAATTTTGCTTTAAATAAATAGATATATCTCATGAAATGAATCAAACTGAATTACATTGAACTAAATTCTTCAAAACACGTATTTTAATTGGTAGAAACTTACTGACAAAAGATGAAACAGAAAAATATCGGGCTACTTCAACAGGTGTTGTCTGAGAGAATCACATGCACTATCTAATGTGAGAATGTTGTTACTGTTACATTATATTTTGATCATTTAGCCTATTAATTTTTTTTAAATAAAATAAAATAAAACAGTTCACTTAGTAAAATCAAAATTTAAATCACATTCAATGCTCTCTGTATAACCCATTCATCCACTGTTATTTGGAGGCCTGTTGCCTGTGTAAAAGTTCCAGGAGGAAACTTCTCTCTTCCCAGCAACATTATTCAGCTTATTCTAGGGGATCTCAAGGTGTTTCCATGGCAAAATATATAATTAGTTCCTCCACCACATTCAGGGTCTGCCCTTTGGTCTGTTCCTAGTGGGAAAGGCCTAGAAAACCTCCAGAGCAAGGTGCTTGGAGGCCTCCTAAACAGACACCTAAACCCCATCAGATAACTTCTTTTGAGAGGAGCAGCAGCCATAATTTGAGCTCCTCGGGATGCTCACGCTTCTCACCCTATTTCCAAGGTTGATTAAGTCCAGCTACCCTCCAGTCTACTATTGGTAAATCAAGAACTTTTCCTATTGTCTCATATCCTTCCTCCTCACAACAAATCAGAGCACCACCCACATTACTGCAAACAAGGCCACAACCCACCTACTCATATTCATTCCAAGTTACCAGTTGTGAGCAAGACACCTAGATACCTGAGCACAACTGCTTGAGGCAGAGCATACTCCCCAACTCTGATGGAGCAGTTAACTTAAATTCCTTAAATAGGAAACTTTTTAACTGATTGGAATGTTTGTATAATTGTATTGAAATGACTTCTTGTTAAGTGCCTTGAGATGACATCTGTTGTGAATGGGCGCTATATAAATAAACTGAATTGAATTGAATTGAACTTATTTTCAATTGAAATGCATGGCCTCACACTTAGAGGAAGTTAATATAATCCTGGCCACTTCACAATTACCTGTAAACCAGTACAGGCAGCAGATCAAGACTTGAAGATGACTCTGTTCCAAAAAGCTAGAGATACCGCAAACAGCATCAGAGACAAGGCCCTTAGATAAGTGGGATGGAAAACTGTACAGTGAGCACAAAGTTAAAAACCAATATTGCATAGTGTGGATTTTAAAGTCCTGAGATAGCATTAAAGCAGGCATGACTTTGCAGAGGAAATCATTTCATGGGACCAGGAGCCACTCTGAAAACCAGCTTTTTTGCGAATGCTGAAAAAGCTGATGTAGATTTTGCCTGCGCTTTGAAATTGTTTCATTGTTTATTTCAGTTTTACTGTTGCCATGACTATAAGCATAAAATTTTTAATATTGCCAATCAGAGTCACATTTTTTTTGTTTTTGTTTTAAAACGAAAGCAAATTTTTAATGTCTGACTGAAAAAGGGCTCATTTGGAGAAGTTAACCCACATCCACTTTATACAATTTTCTCAGCCATGATTGTCCTGAAGGAATTCCTGTCGCACTGAAAAAATCAGCTGCAAGTAATGAACGTTTTCACTGGGCTAATACTGTAAGTGCTGCTTTTGAAAATTCAAGTCTAAATATCTGAGAAACTGTTTACTTGCTATATATGTATTTTTTTCAACCGCAAATAGACACACAAGCTGACATGGATCCAGAAAAAGATTACTTAACCTCCCAACCCCAGATGTTTTAACCATCTTGCCCTTCAAAGCATTTTTCTTGAAGTGTGTTTGAGTTGATCATCCTGCTGGAGTCTGATTCCTTATCACAAAGATGAAAACTGGAGGGTGTAGTATGTTCCATAGAAAATTAGCAGTATCTCACTTCTGTCAAGATGGAGTCAATCCAGTGCAGGTGTCTAACTTTAGAGTAGCACAAAAAACACAAAAGGATGGGATATTTCTACCTCCTTGTTTTATTCATGGTTTGACTAACAATTAAATTCAAATTAAATTCAAAAATACTTTATTGATCCCAGAGGGAAATTAACTGTTGGTATAGCTCATATAATTAATTCTTTAAGGAGTTGTTGTGGATGATGATAGCTGTGGGAAGGAAGGATTTCCTGTAGCGGTCTGTATTGCAGCGAAACTGAAGAAGCCTCCGACTGAAGACGCTCTGTTGTTGTATGACAGTCTCATGAAGAGGATGCTCAGGGTTGTCCATAATGTTTTTGATTTTATGAAGAATCCTTCTTTGCATTCTCATCTCCAGATGTTCCACAGTTGTCCCAAGAACAGAACCAGCCTTCTTTGTCAGGTTGTTGAGCCTTTTTAAGTCCCTAGCTCTGATGCTCCTACTCTAACAGATGACGGCTGAAGTGATTACACTCTCCACAACAGACTTGTAGAAAATATGCAGCATCTTGCTGCAAACCTTGATGGACCAAAGCTTCCTCAAGAAGTACAGTCTTTTCTGTCCCTTCTTATAGACGGCTTGTGGAGGATGCTCAGGGTTGTCCATAATGTTCATTTTTTGAAGAATCCTTTTTTGCACACGTATCTCCAGAGATTCCTCCAACATGTTAGCCAACAATCTCACATTGTCCATTATGATTGATGGAGATGGTTTGAAATGCCTCCTTTTCTCTCTCCTCTTGACCCCGGCTCGGGATCCATGGTGTCTCCTTTTCAACTCATCAGGGTTTTGTGGCTGCAGTTAAGGTATTATTTGAGCTTTTGTGATGTTAATCAGCTGATCTCAGTTTTGAACCACCTTGTTGCCTTGGTTATGCATCATAACAAATGTCCAAAAAGAAAAATAAGTATCAGCATAAATCATTCCAGCCTCACAGCATTCAAAACGAGAACAGTTGTCCGCAAAAATCATGTTTCTACCAGAAATAGAGGAATCACAGTAAAAAAAAAAAAAAAAAAAAAACAGAATAAAAGTAACAGAGCTACTCCAACATGCTACCCCTGTAGCGGCGCAATCCTGGAAAGCTTTTCTGCCTTCCTTTTATATGTTTCTAGTCTCTGTTATTTATTATACATGTCTTTTGTTACTATTATGATTTTTCACATACATACAAACAAGGGAACAAAAATGACTAAAATGAAAAAACTGTCTTAAAGCAAAAAAGTTAAAATCTCCCATCGACTGTAGGCTCACCTGACAAATTTCACTAATTGTGAGCTGGTAATAGATCGCTGCAAAACATCTATCTAAGTGAAGTCTATCTAACAGATGTTCAAAAAATTGTTTGAGTTTTCAGTGGTATACACAGAAGTACAGTTGCTTTGGTCACATGGCCTACACAAATGGCCAACTTAAAAATCCACCTCTGTCCTTCAATCTTTAGATTTGGCATATGTGCTTAGAAGGTTACGATCAAATACTGTGGCCTCATATAACAACCTGACTTTGGATTATTTTCTGAAAAGATTTGAATTCAGATGTCTTTTTATGGTTTATTTAGGAGCAACTTTAAAAACATATGACTTGCTGTCATGTTCTTTTAGAGGGAGGAGGCTTTCTCAGGGAAAACCCTTCCAAATGAAGCTAAAATTGATTCTAAAGTCTGAAATGTAGCTCTTGAGTTTTTCAAAATGTGTTACACTGACTGATCTCTTTTTAAACTTAAGTGAACATTGACTCAAGATAAGTTTGGTAACTGTCCGTATTGTTTTACACTTTTGAATAATCTTCCTCACAGCGGAATAATGGACTCTAAATTGTTTTTAAGTCTGTCCAGCCTTACATGTATTGATGGATGCCAACTACTTCTCTGAAACCTTAGCTATACCTCCCTGGCAGTATGTTGACACATTCCTCATTGTTAAAGCCTTTCACACCAGCTGATGATCAGCATGGTCAGTATATTGGCAGCACAAGGCTGATGTTCAAGCTCTAAATTCCTAATGGAGCATACTGTACTTTAGCGAATGAACTTTATTTATTTAATTAATTCATTAAACAGGAAAAGATTAAAACAATCGGGCCTGACTCAGTTTAAAACTGATTTTCAGCAGGTTCCTGTTCTGCAGATAACTCAGACAATCATAAACATCTAGACAAAACAATCATGCAGGCACATACAGTATAAAGAGAAGCATCATGTGGGGAAGTTAAGAAGGTACTTTCTTTAGTGGGGACAGGTGTAACTGCACAATAAATGAAGAACACATTTTCTTTTAAATAGTGTTACTGATGATATTGTCCTGATGTCCCTTGGAGTCTCATTCCAGAGTTTGGTAAGCACATAAAAGAAAGACCTTTGTCCATAGGAGTTCTTAAAGCATGGTAAAGGCAAAAGTCCATTTGTGGCAGATCTAGTCACAAACTCAGACCTTGAGCTGCGTTTTAGGACTAGGGTGGTAGTCCAAATAATAAATGTGTCCATGTATTATTTGATAATAAAGTTTAATTCCATGACTTGTTATGTAGTTTGAAAAACTCAAAGCATCTGATTGTAGTAGTACAGAGCAATGGTGAGTCCAGCGTGACAGTCTTCTGTAAATCTTATAGGCTCTATTGTAGAGTTTTTCAATTGGTTGAACAATTTCATTTTTAGTAAGTGACTTAATTTTTCACACACTATTTCTGGATTTTGGCTATTTGTATAAAATGTAGCTCACCTCTTAGCCAATAACTGATGGGATAGTTTCCAGCCCCCCACAACCCTGAATAGGATTAGAGACTACAAGAACAGATGAATGGTTTAAAATACACAACTGTTTATTTGAGGTTATATTTAAAGAGACAGCAAAAAACGGATTATTTTCAAGCAATAATATATGACTATATAACTCTGTCACTGTGTGCTTGATCTCAGTTATCTTGGGACTACTGCCTCTCCTGCTCAAAGTGAATAATACTCAAAAACTAATTAGCAGTTCCCTTGTCGTGGTCAATCAGGCTAGCAGTAGACTCCGGTTACCTGTATGAACTCCCTCATCTGAGGATGTATGTTCATCAACTGTCTACATCCACCTCGGTGGGGTTTGATCTAGGCATAATAAAGCACAGCAGTTGTCTCCCGAGAAGAAAAAGATTGTGGGAAACATATGTGTGCATATTGGTTTTCCTAAGCCCACCTTCAAGACGTGGTGTTCAGGACCGAGGACATGGGTGGAAAAAAATCATTACACCAAAAACCTAGAATACAGCCTTTTTCAAGTCTTCCTCAGGGGCATGCACTTCAAAATTATATAAACCATGACTGCCCAATCCCGGAACAGAGTCTGTCTGTATGCCATTACCCTCAAGGTGCACTCAAGTGAGAACACTCCTGCATCAAAATATCTTTTTTCGTATGGCATACAGCATTGCCATTTGCATCAGCAAAGCTGATTTAAACGTATTGCATTTTACATGTGAATATAAATGACTGTATGAATATATTTAAAATAACAAGTTCCTTGTGAATTTTAAGATGTGTGAAAGAGACAAATTTTCTTGTGTTCCTGTAATAGATCGCACATAAAAACATATATTCTAAATCATTTGAGAAATAACTTTTATAGGTCAGACAAGATCTGATTTTATAGACACTCATTTGCTGTTGAGACAAGGTAGATCTGGGGTGTAATATGTGTGGGTCAACTAAACCCCAGATTAAAAATATGATCTGAGTAGGACTAAAGACAAAGGAGTATGAGCTAACACTTTTTTTCTTAAAAATAAAGCAAAGACTAGATCTAAAGTTATGGAAGGTTTTAAATGGCAAACGGTCTTTGCTCGTATAGTGCTTTAACTAATCCAAAGGACCCCAACTCCCTTTAGACTACATTCAGACATCAACCCAAATTCACACAATGATGGTGGTAAGCTACATTCATTAAGATACATTCAACTCAATTCAATTTATTTATATAGCGCCAATTCACAACAGATGTCATCTCAAGGCACTTAACAAGAAGTCATTTCAATACATTTATACAAACTTTCCAATCAGTTAAAAAGTTTCCTATTTAAGGAATCCCAGCAGATTGCATCAGTCATTGGCGTGAGGTTGGGCCCCGTTGATGCAGACTTTCCAACCACAGCAATCCTTCAGCAATCCCTCATACTGAGCAAGCATGTAGCGACGGTGGAGAGGAAAAACTTCCCATTAACAGGAAGAAACCTCCAACAGAACCAGGCTCAGTAGGAGCGGCCATCTGCCACGACCGTCTGGGGGTTTGAGAAGACAAAGCAGAAACACAGAAGGAACAGAAGATCTGATATAAGAGAACATTCTATGTTACAGAAAGTAAAAAGTTGATAACAGGACACAGTGGATGTTCAGTTACTGGGAGGATCATCCCAGTCGATGCCCCCCGTCCAACAGGGCATTGCAGCCAAGCAGGATACCAGACCAGGTATATCTTCTATGGAGAGAAAAACACAGAGAAAACAAAGTTAACAGTCGAAATAACAGAATGTACTGTAATACAACTGGAGAGCCGTAGGAGAAAAGGAAGTAGCAGAATGAAGAAAACTGGTAAGTCTGTCCTCCAGCAGTCTAAGCCTATAGCAGCATAACTACAGAGATAGCTCAGGATGACCTTAGCCACTCTAACTATAAGCTTTATCAAAAAGGAAAGTTTTAAGCCTGGCCTTAAAAGTAAACAGAGTGTCTGCCTCACGGACTGAAGCTGGGAGCTGGTTCCACAGGAGAGGAGCCTGATAACTAAAAGATCTGCCTCCCATTTTACTTTTAGAAATCCTAGGAACTACAAGTAAGCCTGCAGTATGAGAGCGAAGTGCTCTGTTAGGAACACATGGAAATATTAGATCTCTGATGTATGATGGGGCTTGATTATTAAGGGCTTTGTATGTAAGAAGAAGGATCTTATATTCTATTCTGGATTTAACAGGGAGCCAATGAAGGAAAGCTAAAACAGGAGAAATGTGATCTCTCTTTTTTTTTAAAATATTCATCAGAACTCTTGCTGCCGCATTTTGGATCAACTGAAGGCTTTTAATGGCATTTTGTGGACTACCTGATAGTAAAGAATTACAGTAGTCCAGCCTTGAGGTAACAAATGCATGGACTAGTTTCTCAGCATCACTCCTGGCCAGGATGTTTTTAATTTTAACAATATTCCGGAGGTGAAAGAAAGAAATCCTAGAAACCTGTTTAATATGGGATTTAAATGTCAAGTCTCGGTCAAAAATAACGCTGAGGTTCTTTACATTATCACTGAGGGCCAATTTAATGCCATCCAGATGAAATGATTGACCAATCAGTTTTTGTTTAAGAACTTCTGGTCCAAAGACAGCAACTTCTGTCTTGTCAGAATTTAAAAGCAAAAAGTTTAGGGTCATCCATGTTTTTATGTCTCCCAGACATGCCTGTAATCTACCTAACTGACTGGGTTCATCAGGATTTATGGATAAATATAGTTGTGTATCATCTGCATAGCTGTGGAAATTTATCCCATGCTGTCTAATGATTCTACCAATTGGGAGCATATAGATGGTGAACAGAATTGGTCCAAGCACAGAACCCTGTGGAACTCCACAAGTAACCCTTGAACGTGAAGAAGATTAATCGTTTAGATGAACAAACTGGAATCTATCAGACAAATATGATTTAAACCAGCCTAGTGCTGTTCCTTCAATCCCTGCAACATGTTCAAGCCTTTCTAAGAGAATATTATGATCGACTGTGTCAAAAGCAGCACTGAGATCTAACAAAACCAGAACAGACACAAGTCCATTATCTGAGGCCATGAGAATATCATTAGTAACCTTCATCAGTGCTGTTTCACTGCTATGATGAGCTCTAAAACCTGACTGAAACTCTTCAAACAGCTCGTTACTGTTTAGATGCTCACAGACTTGATTAGCAACAATTTTCTCAAGGACTTTGGATAAGAAAGGAAGGTTAGATATAGGTCTGTAATTCACTAAGTCATCTTGATCAAAGGAAGGTTTCTTGAGTAAAGGTTTAATTACAGCTATTTTAAATTCCTGTGGTACGTATCCGTTTACTAAGGATAGATTCATCATATCCAAAATGGGGCCAGGAACCAAATGGAACACTTCTTTAAATAATTTGGTTGGAATTGGGTCCAACATACAAGTTGAAGGTTTAAATGAGGCTAATATTTTAGATAATTCCGAAAGCTCAACTGAATCAAAACAGCCTAAGCACAACTGAGGTTCTACAGTTCTTTCCGATACTGCCTCATTTACTAAAGAATAAATAATCATGTTTGGGAGGATGCCAATGATTTTATTTTTAATAGAATAAATTTTATTTTTGAAGAATCCCATAAAATCATCACTGCTAAGAGCTGGGGGAATAGTTGGCTCAACAGAGCTATGACTCTGTGTAAGTTTGGCAACTGTACTAAAAAGAAACCTAGGATTGTTTTTATTCGCCTCTATTAATGATTAAAAAAAATATGCTGTTCTAGCTTGTCGAAGGGTCTTTTTATACAGCAGTAGACTTTTATTCCAGGTTAAATAGGAATCCTCTAGGTGTGTAGAGCGCCATTTTCTCTCCAACTTCCTAGTATTCTGCTTTAAAGTACGCAACTCTGCGTTGAACCAAGGAGTCAGCTTCCTATGGCTAGCCACTTTCTTTTTTAAGGGGGCTGCACTATATAATGCCAAACGCAATGAGGACGTAACGCTGTGAACCAGCTCATCAATTTCTGAAGGGTTAGAGATAGAATTACTGCCATCCACAGTGTTACCCTGAGACACTAAGGAAAGTAAGAATGGAACAGATTCTTTAAAAATTGTTACAGCATTGTCTGATAAAGCTCTACTATAATGAAATTTTCTTTCAGATTTAAGATGGTCAGTTAAAGTAAATTCAAAAGTTATCAAGAAGTGGTCAGACAGGACCGGGTTATGTGGGTGGACTGTTATTTCCTCTCACTCAATACCGTATGTCAGTGCAAGGTCCAAAGTGTGTTTACCCGAGTGGGTCGATCCCTGTACTTTTTGAGTAAAGCCAATTGAGTCTAAAATAGCATTAAAGGCTGCATTTAGGCTATCACTTTCAGTATCCACATGAATATTAAAGTCCCCCACTATAATAACCCTATCAGTATTTAATACTAAATCAGATAGAAATTGTGAGATCTGATCCAAGAATTGAGAGTAAGGGCCTGGTGGACGATACAAAACCACAAACAAAAATGGTCTTAATGTTTTGCAACTTGGATGAGGAAAATTAAGGGTTAGATGTTCAAAACACCTGTAGCTATCAATTGGTCTGGGACTAATTAGTAAATCAGAACGAAAAATGGTTGCAACTCCTCCTCCTCGCCCAGTACTTCTAGGAATGTGAAAATTTAAATGACTGGAAGGAGTTGACTCATTTATACTAACATAATCCTCCTGCCGAAACCAGGTTTCTGTGAGACAAAAAAGATCAATGTGATTATCACCAATCAAGTCATTTACTAACAAAGTCTTTGAGGAGAGAGATCTTATGTTTAATAAACCACATTTAATAGATTTATTTTTCCGTTCAGTCAAAGTTGTATTTATTTTTATGAGATTTCCATGATTTGCTTTTGTTGGGTTAACTTTTAATCCATTTAATTTTGGCCGTGGGCAAGACACTTTTTCGATAGGGTAATGGGTGGGTAAAAGTACAGAAGCAGCAGAGAGGTGGGTTAAACTACGACTCTGCTTCCTGGTCTGGACCCTGGGTTGTCAGTGTTTTGGAGGACTAATAAATTTGGCCATATTCCTAGAAGGAAGAGCTGCTCCATCCAAAGTGGGATGGATGCCGTCTCTCCGGATCAGACCAGGTTTTCCCCAAAATGTTCTCCAGTGATCAATGTAGCCCACATCATTTGCGGGACACCACCCAGACAACCATTGATGGAATGACAGCATGCGGCTAAACATGTCGTCACCGGTCCGATCAGGCAGCGGACCAGAAATGATTACTGAGTCGGACATTGTTTTGGCAAACTTACACACCGAAGCAACAATAATTTTAGTGACCTCCGATTGCGTAACCGGGTGTCATTACCGCCAGCGTGAATAACAATCTTACTGTATTTACGCTTATCTTTAGCCAGCAGTTTCAGGTAGGATTTGATGTCGCCCGTTCTGGCCCCTGGTAAACATTTGACTATGGTCAATGGTGTCTCTAATGCCACGTTTCTGACTATGGAGCTGCCAATTACCAGGGTCGGCTTCTCAGCGGGTGTGTCGCTGAGCGGGGAAAATCTGTTAGAAACGCGGACCGGTTGGTGGTGGCCTGTGGGCTGGGTCCTAGAACTATGCTTCCTACGTACTGTCACCCAGCCGGCCTGAGGTGCCGGCTGCGGGGGCTCTACCGGAAGACAGCTAGGGGGTTCTATCCTTGTTGGCTCCGCGCTGGCTAATGGGCTTCGGGTATCAGCTGGTTTTTCAACAGCGCGGAGCCGTGCTTCTAATTCTGATACCCTCGCCTCCAAAGCTACAAAAATATTACATTTATTACAGTTACCATTATCACTAAAGGGGGCAGGGAAGTAACTAAACATCTGACAGAGAGAGCAAGAGAGAAGAGAAGAGTTAGAGACAGGAGAGAGAAGAGTAGCCATAGCCGCAATGAAGCTAAGCTAACTGAGCTAGCGAGACCTTACCACCCCAAGAAAAGCTGTGTGAAACACAAGGAGTTCCCAAAACACCACCACAAAACATCACCACAAAACGTGTATTTTAATGTGCTTGTGTGTTAAAATAACTTAGAAAGGCCTCAGCACAGAGAAAATAAGATAAATTCAAGAGAGTCTGAACACCAAACAGCTTACAGGGAGCACAACAGGAAATGACGCAATACGGCTTACCCCCGTCGAATCAGCTCTAGACATTGAAGCCATAGTTGTGCTGAGACAAACTCACAGAAGATGGGCTGCCATACAATCAGTCACCTGACCCACTGAGCACCATCAGCACTTTTTTAAACTAAAAAGTAAATAAATAAATAAAAAACTGATATATATTCAGTTGACAAAAATTTTTTTGATAAACATGTTGAGCCATTTGCTGAAAAAGCAAAATTGTCTTCAAAGCACAGGTAATTACATGAAGCAGTAATTTAACATTTTAACAATGTTGTGCAAGAGTTTTAAATAACTTCTGAATTAACTGGATAGGAGACATGTAAATCAAGTGTAATAGCCAATACAATCTGGGACATCTGAGCTGGACAAAGCAATGAATGGGAGATATCTTTTGTCAAGCACTATTTACACTATACAAAATTATTTTGTGTATTTCAAAATACATTTCTTTACATACAGAGAAAAATCTAAAGTATGATCACAGATAGTGTAGGTCTCCCTATACAAAGGTGGATGTTTTTGAAAAGACATGAAACAGCTTGAGTTAAATTAATTCCTTGGATACATCAAAAACATCCTATTCACCGTATGTTTGAAGTCATAGTGGGGAATGATAAAAAGGAGAATGTTAAGGCAAAAAAACAGAACAAGACCGACCATGAGATGACTAGTGTAATGCGTAAATAAAGTGATCTTGTAATTTAGATTTTTGGTAGGTGAGTAATAAAGGTAATGGTAGCTCTGTGTTGATGATGTTTTTTCAGGGTAGATGAGTGGACTGACAGCAGAGATGAGCAGGTAAGAAATGAAAGGAAACTACTTTTCTGAATACTAAGATCCCAGTTCATGAGTCAAAACCATTATTATTATATAGTGTTTTTTGAGAGTTGACACATACAATACACTATAGCTGTCTGGGGCCTATAGTGAGGTAAATAAGTATTTGACACACTTTTGATTTTTCAAGTTTTCCCACCGACAAAGAATGGAAAAGGTTTTTTTTCATCATATGCACACTTCAACCATGAATGACAGCATTTAAGAAAATCTAAAAAAATCACATTATTGGATTTCTTAAATAGTTATGTTGCCTTTTGTTGCACTCTTCTATACAGATCTTCATATCTTTCAGGTTTCAGGGCTGTTGCTGGGCAACTCAGAGTTTCAGCTCCCTCCAAATACTTTGTATTGGGTTCAGGTCTGGAGACTGGTTAAGCCACTCCAGAATCTTGAGATGCTTCTTGTAGAGCCACTCCTTAGTTGCCTTGGCTGTGTGTTTTGGGTCATTAGCATGCTGACAGACCCAGCCACAACCCATCTTCAACGCTCTGAGGGAAGGAGGTTGTTGCCCGAAATCTCACTATACATGAACCCGTCAATTCTTCTCCTCAATACGGTCCACCCTCATACTTCACAATTGGGATTGTGTTCTTGGGAATTGCACTCTTCCTTTTAATTTCTTTTGAATGGGGGGCGATTGAACTTTACATCAAGAAGTTCTATTTTCGTCTTATTTGACCACATGACCTTCTCCTTTGCCTCCTCTTGATCCCCCTAATAGTCACTGGCAAACTTCAGAAGGGCCTGGACATGTGCTGGCTTGATAAGGGGAACCTTAGGCATGTTGCAGTGTTTTAATCAATAACTACATAGTGTGTTACTAATAGTAACCTTTGAGACTGAGTTCCCAGCTCTCTTCAGGTCTTTGACCAGGTCCTCCAATCTAATTCTGGGATGATCACTCACCTTTGATGGCTGATACACCACGATGCAAGATTTTCCATGGAACCCCAGTCTGAGGGAAATTGCCAGTCATCTTTTTGCCTATTGTCGTCTCCCATCCTAGCTTTGTGCAGGTCCACAATTTTGGCCCTGGTATCCTTAGACAGCTCTTTGATCTTGCACATGGTGGAGGGGTTCGAGTTTGACTGATTGAATGTGTGAACAAGTGTCTTTTATACAGGCAATGAGTTCGAACGGGTGCAATAAATACAGGTAATTAGCAGAGGATAGGAGGGCTTCTTAAACATGAATTAGGAGAGAGCCAGCATTCTTGACAATTTGTCGCTGCTCAAAAAGTTATTTCATGGAATAAAATGGAAATTAGGTATTTAAAAATCAGACAATTTCTTTAGATTCAAAGTTGAGATGTTTCTACAATGGAATGAAATTAAAGACCTCTCCATTCTTTGTAAGAGGGAAAATTTGAGAAATCAGCGCTGTATCAAATAAACTCAGCAAAAAAAAATAACGTCCCTTTTTCAGGACTGTGTATTTCAACAATAATGTTGTAAAAATCCAAATAACTTTACAGATCTTTGTTGTAAACTGTAACTGAAAGTCAAAACAGTTGAAAGTCAGAGGACGTTTGTTTTTTTGCTGAGTTTACTTATTTTACCCCTGTATCTTCCTGAAATGTAGAAGTCCAGATTTTCTTGTTGAATGGAAGTTGCACAGTTCTAAAAGGAAATCTGTGGAGTCATTTGCAGAGTTCCTGTTACCTGTTTCTCTCAGACTGTGAGTTAAAATGACACCATAATGACTCATGCTACCTTTACAATATACACTAAAAAGAATTCATTTACCATCATCAGCTTGATCTTTGTGAAAACAGATCTCTTGTGGAACTCAGCTATAAATAAAGTAACTTTCCTTGAGAAGTACATCATTATTACAAGCAGAGAACAGCAAGCAGTAAATGGAGATGGCATATAAAAACCATGCTGTCACTTTGATCATATCCCTAGCTTGTGTGCTGCAGAGCAGGCTTGACCAAGATCATACTCTCCCATTGCTTTAGATGCTGGTGGCTCTGAGCTTATGTGGCAGAGTTTGAAAGACACGCCGTGGGTCTCCAAATCCTGGCGATGGGCTCCTTTGTTTTCTTCTCAGCATGACATAGAGCCGACCTGGCAAAAGCTCTCAGACTTACGAAAAACATGGATTATGGTTCTCAAAATAGAGTGCAGCACCTGTCGGCTAATATTTATCAGCATGGGCACTCCACAATCTGGTGCAGTACACAAATGTCACGAGAAGAGATACTGAGACAACAAAGCTGCTTAGAACAGTGGCTTTGAAAGCACAGAAAGAAGAGCCCTCTACAATGGACACAACACAAACAACAGCAATCTCTGTCATTATTGTAAATTTTAAAGTTAGATTTTGAGTGTTTATTCTGTGACTTTTAAAACATGTAACTGTTTTCTTAGATATCCTCTTTCCTTAATTTTAACAAATGAACTACTTGAAATTTTCCAGTTATTTACCTATGCTTAGGACTTCAACTAATCCCAAAATCTCACTTGAGTGTCATTGTTATTTCCTTTCGGTTTTCATTCAACCAATCAAGTCATTCAACATCGGCATAAGAACAAACTCCAGCTTTGAACAATTTTAACAAATCTGCTTACCTTTGTGTATATTGTGCAATTATTGCAAATTTAAATCCACTTCCGTTACATTGATTGGATAACACAGGAACATGTGTGACCGTTATCTAACAACGTGCAAATGTTGTGCTGTGTTATTTTCCTTAAAAGTCAACATTCTCAATGGATGTTTATTAAGACAAAATTCTTGTTTTATCATATTCATATTCCAAACATTAACAACTGAGAAGTAAAACTAACTGAACTAAATGTACATTTTTGTGAAAATTGTTTGTTTATTCCAATCATTGTTTACGTCTCAATGGAGAACAGTTGTTCTTTGAAGATGGTCAAATATTATTTTCAGCCCTTTCGAACCAATCCAAAACATCAATTTATTCGATCATTCAACATAACAAATATATTACACTGAATTTGACATATCTGACAGATGTAGGTAAACTGGCAAAACCAAAGTGGGAGTTGGCATTAAAAGTTCCAACCAAGAACTTCAACAAACCACAAAAAACATGCTTGAAAAGATAAATTACAAATATTCTAAAATAAAAAAAAAACAGAATATTGTCCAAATCAAATAAGATATATAAACCAAAAACAAGTTTGCATTGATACATTCATGGTCTTCGAATACTTTAAAGACCTTTACCTCATTTACTGAGGTTGTGATGTTCTATTTCCATTTTGCCTCACCATCCCACTCTTATCCCACTGTAGCAGTTATGCTGGTAAAAGATTTTGGCATTGCTAAAGTGCACATTAGGTCTTTTTCAGTCTTTGGTTTCTGCTCATGTTCTGAGTTTAACTCACAATTTACTTTTGCTTAGAGTTGCTGTTTGGTTAGATGTAGACAGCTCTGTTTCTTGATGTGACTTAGAGACACAGAGTACTTGTATGGCTTTAAGAAGCCAAAAGATCAGTTAAGCTATGGACACTATTTTATTCTAAAATACACCCATTAACAGCATTCAGTTTAGAACTACAGATAAAAGCATGAAAATATACCTCAGCTTGTATCTTATGTTTCTCTTTAGGTTACTAGCTGATGCTAAGATTTTAAGTCTGCTTCAAAATTTGATGTCAGTTAAACTTACTGTATGGTTTAAAACATGTCATAAATCAGTGTTTGTCAACCTTGTTCCTCTATGTACACTACCCTGCATGTTTTAGGGGTTCCCCTGCTTCAGTAAACCTGATTTCAAAATCCCAAAATAATAAATAATATTTTTAGGAAAACTGCAGACATGATTATCGATACATTCGAGCAGTCTGCTAGTTTCTACGAATTTTTCTCTTCCCTGTGATTTAACACAAAGGTCTTCTTCTTCTAGTCAAAGGCCACTAGGGTGAATGAGTATCTCTGTCTATCTCACCCCACCACACACACTGAGCAGGATAGTAAGGGACGTAATTTTTTTTATCCAACTCAGTTGCAGACAGAGTATGCCAATTTATTTTTAATAACTGCACAATACTTTGGTTTTTGTAATTGTATCCTTAATGTACATATATAATTCCTAATTCTATTTTCATACTGTTTCTATTATCTGTCAATCTGCTGCTTTCCCTTTGTGGGAAAATAAAAGATTATTCTATTGTATTCTATTCTAAAAAGAAATAAGAAAAATAGAGCACTGCAGCAGAGAGTGGCTTTCTGGGTTGCTTTACTTTGTGACAGCCATAAGACACTATTTGAATAGCAACAGGTTATTTTGGATTTTTGCCAGGAAAAAAGCCTTAAATCATAAACAATTGGGAGTTTGCTAAAATTTGCTGTGTCTTAACTAGAACCGTGGGACTACAGTAAACATTTTAGCCCAGTTAGACGTGGAGCAAGGTATGAATATTTAGAAAAGCATCTGATCCCCACTGTTAAGTCCGGTGAAGTAAATTTGATAATTTGGGTCTGTATTTCTTCCAAATGTCAGAATCCATGACAACATAAGTGGTTTGAAAGACCAGATTTTAAATAAAAATCCCTTTTAGTAAACTAAAAATGGGCTCTCATTGGCTATCAGCATTCAATTTATTCAATTGAAATAATTTTATTGATATGGCCTCAATTTACAGCAAACACTATTTAAAGTCACTCCGCAGCCATTCGCAATTTCCACTGCATGGGCTCTAGAGCCGCTCCGCAGCCCAGAGGTGGTAAAAGAAGCATGCGCTGGAATTGCGAGATCTCGCGATGAAAGCAAGTAATAAATGCGGAAGTCAGAAGAAAATTCTTCATTCCGTGGAAGACGAACAGAAAATAACAGTTATTCTCTGTTATTCTGTGTCAAGATATTTTTGACAACGTATGTATAAATATGTGTGGGCCTATATTAATATAGCTATGCATACAAAAAATTCTAGTCCGTCTTTATTGATTTATTTTGAAAAACACCCAAAATTGTGGTTGTTCTATATCCTGTTGGTGCTTAGTGATTTGTGTAGATTGACAGCGGACTTGCTCCGGCGTCCGTCAAAAATAGAATCGTTACTATTTTTGCCGGATGGTGAAATGCCGGCCAGCGCTGGCAGTGGAAATGCTCTCATTGACTAAATTTGGGAGCCTTTTTGCTGCAGAGTGCGTGCCGGAGCGGAGCAGAGCACATGCAGTGGAAATTCGGGGTTAGCCTGAGACTCAAGTCTTAGTAGCCATTTTTATCTCATGTAATAGAGTGGAAGGAAGTTGGTATGTGAGCTATAGACTGCAATTGCGGTGCATGTTTTACTGTGAAAGGAGGTGCTTGATTGTTAGCCAATGACATTGGTGTATAACATCAAGTGACTGACTTTTCAGTAACAAAATCAAGTTGTTAACTTTCCAGTATTCCCTCATTTTGTCTGTGCATGGGGTCACTTTTTGTAAAGGCAAGGCAAGGCAAGGCAATTTTATTTGTATAGCACACTTTCAACAGCAGGGCAATTCAAGGTGCTTTACATGATTTGGTGATTTAAAAGAAACACATAAAAGAAACACACATTATACATGATACACAATAAAGCAAGAGAAAAATTAAAAAAAGCAAGAGAGCATGAACACATTTCATACATATAACATCAAGCATTTACTCAAAGGCAATTCTAAACAGATGGGTTTTTAGTCTCGATTTAAAGCAGTTCAGAGTTTCAGCAGCTCTACACTCGTCAGGAAGTCTGGAAGTTCCAGATAAGGGGAGCATAGAAACTCAAAGCTGCTTCTCCATGTTTAGTTCTGAGTCTAGGGATGTTTAGTAGGCTAGAGTTGGAGGACCTGAGTGGTCTTGGTGGTTGGTACCATGACAACAGGTCTTCAACATATTTTGGTGCTAAGCCATGTAATGATTTATAAACTAGTAAAAGTATTTTAAAGTCTATTCTCTGAGCTACAGGGAGCCAGTGTAAGGACTTTAGAACTGGGGTGATGTGCTCTACTTTCCTGGTTCTAGTGAGGACGCGAGCGGCAGCGTTCTGGATCAGCTGCAGCTGTCTGATTGACTTTTTAGGCAGACCTGTCAAGATGCTGTTGCAGTAATCAATCCGACTAAAGATAAACGCATGGATGAGTTTTTCTAGGTCGTGTTGCAAAATCAGTCCTTTAATCCTAGAAATGTTCTTCAGGTGATAGAACGCTGACCTTGTTATTGCCTTTATGTGACCCTGGAGGTTCAGGTCTGAGTCCATTACTACACCTAGGTTACGAACCTGATCAGTAGTTTCTAGCTGTATTAATTGAAGCTGTGTGCTGACTCTTGATCGTTCCTCCTTGGGTCCAAAAATAATCACTTCAGTTTTGTTCCTATTCAGCTGGAGAAAGTTATGGCACATCCATCCATTTATTTGGTCAATGCATTGATTTAGGGTTTGAATGGGTTCAGAGTCACCTGGTGACATTGTAATGTAGAGCTGAGTGTCATCCGCATAGTTATGGTAGCTAATGTCATTGGTCGCTATAATCTTGCCTAGTGGGAGCATGTAGATATTAAATAAGAGGGGCCCCAGGATGGAGCCCTGGGGCACCCCACATGTGATTTCTGTTTGTTCTGATGAAAAGTTTCCTATTGAAACATAGAAGTCCCTGTTCTTTAGGTAAGACTCGAACCAGCCAAGTACTGTACCAGAGAGTCCGACCCAGCTCTCCAGTCGTTCCAATAAAATATCATGATCAACAGTGTCAAATGCTGCACTGAGGTCCAACAGAACCAGCACTGTGGTTCTTCCACAGTCTGTATTTATGCGGATGTCATTAAATACTTTGACGAGGACAGTCTCGGTGCTGTGGTGAGCGCGGAAACCAGACTGAAAAGCATCAAAACGGTTTGTCGTTGTTATGAAGCCATTTAACTGCTGAAACACAGTTTTTTCAATAATCTTACTGATGAATGGGAGATTAGAGATTGGCCTGTAGTTCTGCATTAACGTGTTGTCCAGATTTTTCTTCTTTAGCAGTGGTTTAATAACTGCTGTTTTTAAAGCCTGAGGGAAGACACCTGATAGCAGTGATGAGTTCACTATTTGAACAAGATCAGAACCAATAACAGGAAGAACTTTCTTTAGAAAAGCTGTGGGTAGGATATCAAGACAGCAGGAGGAGGAGCTTAATTGGATAATAATTTTTTCAAGGCTGTTCTGGTTTAATTCGTGGAATTCAGACATTTTCTCTACATTGTTGTTGATTGGGGATGGCACTGGTTGTGGGTTCGATATTGAGGTACAGATTGACCGTCTAATTGTTAGAATCTTTTCAGTGAAAAAGCTGGCAAATTCATTGCAGGCCTTGGTAGAGTTTAGTTCAGGGGCTACTGTCACTAAAGGATTAGTTAGTCTTTCCACTGTTGCAAATAGAGTCCGTGCGTTATTAATGTTTCTGTTGATGATTTCAGAAAAGAACGATTCCCTAGCATCTTTTATAGTTAGCTGATATCTATTCAGTCTCTCTTTGTAGATCTCATAGTGAACCTGGAGTCGAGTTTTCTGCCATTTTCTCTCGGCTCGTCGACACTCTCTTTTTTTCACAACGTACCAGTGGATTACTTGTCCACGGAGACTTCTTTCTACCTGAGACTACTTTCACTTTAGTTGGAGCAATGGAATCCATGATGTCTGAGATTTTCGCAAGGAAATTATCTACCAACTTATTTACTGAGTTTGAGTTGGGAGATGAGGGGGATGTGGTGGAAGGATAAATACGTTTAAAGGTTTCTACTGAAATGTCCCCTAGAAAACGCTTTTTTATAGTGGTCTTACTGTGGCTGGATAATTTAGCAGAGATGGTACTTTGAAAGAAAACACAGAAATGGTCAGATAATGCAATATTAATTACAGAGATGTCAGAAATATTTAAACCTTTGCTGATAATTAAGTCCAGAGTGTGTCCTTTATTGTGTGTTGGTTGTTTGACATGCTGGATCAGTCCGAAGTTGTGGAGAGTATCATCTAATGTTTTTGCTTGTCTATCTTGGGGGTTGTCCGTATGGATGTTAAAGTCCCCCACGATGATTAGTTGGTCATAGTCGATACATATTACAGAAAGAAGGTCATTGAAGTCATTAAAGAAGTTAGAGTTAAGTTTCGGTGGTTTATATAAACTTAGAAATAACGCTTTGTTAGGCTCATTTATCTGGGTGGCTAGGTATTCAAAAGATTCAAACGCGCCCAGAGTTACCTTTTTAAAGTTCATTGAGTTGTGAAAGATGGTGGCTACACCTCCGCCTCGTTTGTGTTTTCTGTTCTCGCTTAAGAAATTATAATTTGGAGGACTGGATTCTATTAATGAAGTTGTTTCGTTATTTTCATCTAGCCAAGTTTCTGATAAAAAAAGGGCGTGTAAATTATGCTCAGTGATGAAGTCATTGATAAGAAAAGACTTTCCGGATAGAGATCTAATGTTTAATAAAGCTAACTTAAGTATTGTGATGACGGGCAGCTGACCCTTCCGACAGGTTATCAATTTGAGATTTTGTTTAATATGAGAGCGTGTGGTTAACGGTTTATGTTTCCTGCTGCTGATAATCACTGATATAGCCTCAGGGGTGCCGGGTGACTTCTGGGAGACGGTAGGGGTGGATTTATTGCCCGGTTCCCTCAAATATCAGATATCTGTAATAATCAGTGGGGGGAAGCTCCCAGGCTTATGGACACTAGTCCCAGGCGTTTGGTGTAGTCTAAGTTTAGGTGTTAGTTGTGTCCCAAGTTTGATTTGCTCATTCAGTCTGTCTGTAAAGTTTCTAAATGGAGACTCATTTGATGTGGCTGAGTCACAGGAAGATGAAGACTTAATCTCTGATGGTTGTTTATCTGTTCGGTCCTGTGGTGTCATCATGACTTGCTGTTTTTGTTCTCTGATATCCATGGGCGCCTCAAGGTCAGCTTTTGGGAGCAAGTGTTTTGCTTTCTGATGTTGATAAGAAAAAATGTTGGCTGCTAACAGCCTTACTCCGGACCTGTTCAAATAGCGCATTCCTGCTTTAAACAGATGATTAGCACTTCCAAATACTTTGAAATTATTAATAAATGTGAACGACTTCTCAGCTGATTGTTTCTTCAACCATTTATGGAGCATGCGGAGTCTGCTAAATCTTTCATCATTCCCTTCAGGGACTGGTCCGCTGATGAGGATGTTTACGTTAAGTCCATCAAGTCTCTGTAGGAGATCAGAAAAGTCTCTCTTCAGAATCTCTGATTGTCTCATCGCGATATCTGCTAATCCAGCGTGAATGACGAGCTTTTCCAAAGCAGGATGTTGGTCCAAGATTTTAGGGATTTTTTCTGATATTTCTCTCACTGTATTTTTGTAGCAGCTATAAACTTTGGTATTCTTGCTACAAAAAGCCTCAATTCCATTAATTGATCCGTCTTGTATGATAACAGTCTTTGCTGGGGGCGCTCTTACTTTATGTGTCCGTTTGATGCGGCTGGGTTTCTCCTGGTAGCTTTGACTGGGGGATGCGTCATCTTTCTGGAAACTCAGGGCTGCGAATCTGTTTTTCAGCGGGATTCCAGGTGGAGAAATATCTCTTGTTTTTGGCTGAAACCTCTTTTGTTTACTTTTAGCAGAAGCGGCAGTTCTGGGTTCAGAGGTTTCTCTGTGTCGGAGTTTCTTTTGTTTTTTCTTCCTCGGAGAACAGGCTGGGGTTGATTTCATGCGTTTTAAAGCTGGCCAGTTTTCATTGTAGTGCGGAGTTCTGCCGCTCAGACGCCTGTAGGGAGTCTCTGTGACACGGTTAGACCGATGTAACACCGGGCTGATAGGCTGTTCCCTGTTCAACGGTAAAGTTGTTTCATTTTGTCCATAATCAGCGTGGAGATCAAAATTAATTTCCAGACGACGTAGCTTCGTTTCAATGCCCTCAATTCTGTGGAGCAGTTTTTCAAAATCCTCAGCTGAGCAAAAAGCCATGTTGATGTAAAGAAAAAAACACATTTTAAAAGCTACAAAACAGGTAATGATCAAAAACGATCAAAGCCAAAATGATTCACCAAACACAAAAGCAACTTTCTTCCATGGCCGTCTCAATCCATAGACATAAATGTTATAGAAAACCCTTGGCTGATGTATGCTTTGGAGTGGACCCAGGATTCTGGAAGATTTAGAGAGTGTGCAAAGACTGGTCAAAGATTCCTCTCCCTGTAAACTCCAATCTTGAAAAATGTTGAGGAGAAGAGTAAGTGTTGTCCTATTGGCAACAGAGCATTGGAGAAAGTATTGACAATAGTAATTGCACCATTGAATATATCATTAAAAATAATAATTTCTTGACATGCAATTTTTCCCAGTGAATAAGTGTACTCAAATTAGTCTTCTTAAACTTTCAGTGTAATATTATGCTACTGCAACCAAAAATAGATTTACTTTAAGGCTATTTAATCATATTTAGCAGGGGGGCAATATATGTGGTCAACAGTTTAAACAAATTATTCAAAAGGTTATGAAAAAATTATTCATATTTTTAAGACTTTGTTACCGTTATAACTTTGCATTTCTGTCAAAAGATACCTCTGAATGCAGATGGATTATCATCTTTTGAGAGAAGCAGCGATACCTCCTTTACAAGCTCTCTAGCTGCGTGCAGAAATGTATGACATGCTGTTAGTATTCAGAGGGTGCAAAACCTGAGCTGGGATTCTTTTCTTGGATCACAAAGATACTTACTCGTTTCTTTCCCACAAATCACCATTTATTCTTCACACATTTACTGAAAATTACAGTTTATTTAAAGGACACAGGAAGGTCAGATAACACAGATACATGTAGCTAGGAGTTACTACTCAGTGCATGGCACATTCTCAGGGAGACGACCCATTGTGAGTCTTTGGCTCTTTGCCTCAGGAGTCTTAAAGGCAGAAAGAGTGCTGAATATTAAACGTTGAACAGTTGGCCAGCCAACTTGAGCCTTTATATTTCAAAATGTGGAGTAAATTAACCTTGCTACAATGAGTGAGAAAACATATTCTAAGTTGGATAGTAGGAGTGGTAGTAGTAGTAATAATAATAATAGGAGTACTTTTTTGTCAATTGATATAGTTATCACAGGAAACAGTGTCAGACCTCACCAGTGCAAAGGGTATTTCTAGAAAGATCACACATTTAGAAAGCAGTGTCCTCACTTATAATAAAACTCAGAGAATTAAACAACAAATGAACAATCATGAAACAAGTTACCAGTGCCACTGCTACCTTTGAAAAGAATATCTAAACGCATGCCATTTTACTATGAAGGTTGTCAGATGACAGTTTGAATTTTGTTGACAGTTCCAGTGTCTCAGCTTTCTCTAACAATGCTCATATGCATATGTCTTGCTGTTTTTGTATGTTTATGGTTGCGTGTGTGTGTTTTAAAAAGTAAGCGTGTAAGTCAAAGTGTGTAGGCGCATGTTTTTCCTTGTAACAGTGCGCGAGTGTGTGCTCTTAGATGGATCCTCCAGGCGATGCAGGCTGCTCTGCGATGACATGCCGTCTGCTCAGTTGTCTTTGTGGAACTTTGTCTTTTTGCTGCTCTCTTCGTCTGAATCCTTACTGTCGTGTGACAGCTTTTTGTCAAATTGTTCACTCTGCACTTGGCCCTTTTGCTGTTGAGTTAAAAAAAAGTTTACATTAGACAAAAAGAAACAGTTCTGTTCTGCAGAGCAGAGGTGATCATTGTGTTGATTACAGGAGACACAGCAAGGGTCTGACTCCTCCAATTAGGACCTGGAACACTCTCAATGAAGTGAAAAATGCCAGGCTGGGGGGATGAATCGTTTAAAAAAGCCATGCTGCCAGTAGGTGAAATATTCTGTTCTCTTTTCCAGAATTTCAAAGCAGACCTGTAAAATATAGGCATGTAGTACTTTAAACTGAATTCTTAGAATCTTTAAGAAGTTTTCTTGTTGTGACATAGTGTTACCTATCTATATAAATTAAAAGGCAAGGCAATTTTATTTGAATAGCACACTTTCAACAAGAAGGTAATTCAAGGTCTTTTACATGATTAAGGGGTAAAATAAAAATAGCAATAAAACACAGACAAAGCAAATAAAGTAAAAACGGCAATAACGCAAGAACCATAAACAAAACATGATACATCAAAGCATTACTCAAAGGCAGCTCTAAACAGATACGTTTTTAGCTGTGATATAAAAGAACTCAGTGTTTCAACAGCTTTGCAGTTTTCTGGAAGATTAGAGGAGCATAGAAACTGAAAGCTGCTTAACCATGTTTGGTTCTAATTCTACGGGATGTTGAGTAGACTGAAATTAGAGGACCTAAGTGTTCTGGTGGGTTGGGATAGTAACAGCAGATCTTCAATATAATTTGGTGCCAAGCCATTCAATGATTTATTCTCTGAGCTATAGAAAGCCAGTGTAATGACTTTAGAACTGGCGTGATGTGCTCTACTTTCTTGGTTCTAGTGAGGACACTAGCAGCGGTGTTCTGGATTAGCTGCAGCTAATTGATTGACTTTTTAGGCAGATTTGTGAGGACACTGTTGCAGTAATCAATCCGACTAAAGATAAATGCATGGATGAGTTTTTCTAGGTCCTGTTGTAGTCCTTTAATCCTAGAAATGTTCTTCAGGTGATAGAAGGCTGACCTTGTGATTGCCTTTAAGTGACCCTTGATGTTCAGGTCTGAACATCCACTCATGTAGCACAATGCCAGATGGATCGGATAAAGAAGAAACCTCCGGAGTATTCGGATGCTGAACTTCAGCAGATGGAGCTAAAACGGGCAGAGAGAGAGCGACAGGACATAGAAGTGCTCCAAGCTGAAGCCCATTTGGTGTATTGTCAGTAATAATAATGAATGTGGTCAAATATTGCATAGCGTGCTGATCAATACAACGTAAAGTTCTCCAATTCTGATATTAAAAATTGCACAACATGAGATCGTCCACACCTCCACACCCTATCTATAGCTGTGTTTGAGCTCCATCTACTGAAGTTCGGCATCCTTATACTCCGGTTCATAAAGGTATCCCTTTGGCGTTGTGCTAAAAAAAGTTTATTCTTCATCCGATCCATCTGGCATTGTGCTACATGAGTTTCATCATCAGATATTTTGTAATCAGACATGTCGGCATTCAACAGTGGAACAGCTGACTGGAGGAGCGCAACAGTTAATGCTGGCCGCAGCGCAGATTGATTGGAATGGAAAGAAAATAGTGCAGAGTAATACTGAGTTTCGAATATTGGCCGGCGTCTTTTTTGTGATGCAAATGAATCATGTTTTCAAACGCATATAATTTTCTGAAGCAAAACGGCACAGTATGTTGGCCCCCGAAACTAGCCAGGACAACTTTCATGAAAGACTTCTAACGGCCAGAGCTCTGACCAGGAGGTGACCACAGATATGGGTCTGTGTGTATGCACTATGCTGATGGTGAGGATGGGATACAACTTCATGTCTAAAAATGTGAAGTATCCCTTTAAACCTTTCCAGATAATTAAGTCCAGAGTGTGTCCTCTATTGAGTGTTGGTTGTTTGACATGCTGGGTCAGGCCGAGATTATGAAGAGTGTCACTTAATGTTTTAGCTAGTCTATCATGGGGGTTGTCAGTATGGATGTTGAAGTCCCCCACATATTACGGAAAGAAGGTTGCTGAAATCATTAAATAAGTTAGATTTAAGTTTTGGGGGTTTATATAAACTTAGAAATAGAGCTTTTTTAGGCTCATTTATCTGGGTGGCTAGGTATTCAAAAGAGTCAAATATGCCCAGGGATACCTTTTTAAAGTTCATTCAGTTGTGAATAATTGTGGCTACGCCTCCACCTCGTCTGTGTTTCCTGCTCTCACTTAAGAAATTGTAATTTGGAGGAGTAGATTCTATCAATACAGATGTTTAATTATACAAATTATACAAATATCCAGCCTTGCAGTTCATAGGACAGGAACATCACAATATTCTTTGCTTTCAGATATCACCTACAACAAATTCTGGAGCCAACTGCCACAAAAATTAAATCCTTAACATATGACAAGAACATAACTTGACAATGTACAGCAAACTTTGGATTCTTGTGTTTACAAATGCACTCTATCTTGGGCTGCAAGATAGAGTGCACTAATACATATACATATTACATATTAATTGGTACAGTGAGCTTTTCAGTGATGTTGTTGTCGTATATGTATTTATTTAAAAATTTAATTCTCTACTTTCTTTGGATCAGCTAACTGTACAGTGGTTGCTTTTTTAGCAAATATGATCAACATTGGGAGGAAGTTAAAATAATGACAGGTACAAACTTGGTACGGTCCACTTTAGGAGGGATCTGAAATCCTAAAACAAGATTCTTCCACACTTATTGTAAATATATGAACATACATAACAAAGAAGATAAAGATGATTTTTATAATAAGATTAGCTACCATAACTATGCAGATGATACTAAGCTCTACATTACGATGTCACCAGGTGACTTTGAACCCATCCAAGTACATGCATCGAGCAAATCAATGGATGGATGTGTCATAACTTCCTCCAATTGAACAGAAACAAAACAGAAGTAGTCACTTTTAGACCTAAAGAGGAAAGATTAATAGTCAGCCCACAGCTCCAGTTAATACAGCTAGAAACTACTGATCAGGCCAGAAATCTAGGTGTAGTTATGGACTCAGATCTGAACCTCCAGGGTCACATAAAGGCAATAACAAGGTCAGCCTTCTATCACCCGAACAACATTTCTAGAATTAAAGGACTAATGTCACAACAGGACCTAGAAAAACTCATCCATGTGTTTATCTTTAGTCGGTTTGATCACTGCAACAGCATCTTCACAGGTCTGCCAAAAAAGTCAATTAGACAGCTGCAGCTAATCCAGAATGCTGCTGCTCGTGTCCTCACTAGAACCAGGAAAGTAGAGCACATCACTCCAGTTCTAAACTCCTTACACTGGCTCTCTGTAGCTCAAAGAATAGACTTCAAAATACTTCTACTAGATTATAAATCACTGAAAGGATTAGCACCAAAATATGTTGAAGATCTGTTGTTACTATACCAACCCCCCAGACCACTCAGGTCCTCCAATTCCAGTCTACTCAACATCCCTAGAATCAATTCAATTCAATCCAGTTTATTTATATAGCGCCAATTCACAACAGATGTAATCTCAAGGCACTTAACAAGAAGTCATACATTTATACAAACACTCCAATCAGTTAAAAAGTTTCCCATTTAAGGAATCCCAGCAGATTGCATCAGTCATTGGCGTGAGGTTGGGCAGACTTTCCAACCACAGCAATCCTTCAGCAATCCCTCATACTGAGCAAGCATGTAGCGACAGTGGAGAGGAAAAACTCCCCATTAACAGGAAGAAACCTCCAACAGAACCAGGCTCAGTAGGAGTGGCCATCTGCCACGACCGTCTGGGGGTTTGAGAAGACAGAGCAGAGAAACAGAAGGAACAGAAGATCTGATATAAGAGAACTTTCTATGTTACAGAAAGTAAAAAGTTGATAACAGGACACAGTGGATGTTCAGCCACTGGGAGCACCATCCCAGTCGATGCCCCCCGTCCAACAGGGCATTGCAGCCAAGAAGGATACCAGACCAGGTATATCTTCTATGGAGAGAAAAACACTGAGAGAACACCAAGTTAACAGTCGAAACAGCAGAATGTACTTTGATACAACTGGAGAGTAGTACTAGAAAAGGAAGTAGCAGAGTGAAGAAAATTGGTAAGTCTGTCCTCCAGCAGTCTAAGCCTATAGCAGCATAACTACAGAGATAGCTCAGGATGACCTTAGCCACTCTAACTATAAGCTTTATCAAAAAGGAAAGTTTTAAGCCTGGCCTTAAAAGTAAACAGAGTGTCTGCCTCACGGACTAAAACTGGGAGCTGGTTCCAAAGGAGAGGAGCCTGATAACTAAAATATCTGCCTCCCATTCTACTTTTAGAAATCCTAGGAGCTACAAGTAAACCTGCAGTCTGAGAGCGAAGGGCTCTGTTAGGAACACATGGAAATATTAGATCTCTGATGTATGATGGAGCTTGATTATTAAGGGCTTTGTATGTAAGAAGAAGGATCTTAAATTCTATTCTGGATTTAACAGGGAGCCAATGAAGGAAAGCTAAAACAGGAGAAATGTGATCTCTCTCTTTTTTTTTTAATATTCATCAGAACTCTTGCTGCCGCATTTTGGATCAACTGAAGGCTTTTAATGGCATTTTGTGGACTACCTGATAGTAAAGAATTACAGTAGTCCAGCCTTGAGGTAACAAATGCATGGACAAGTTTCTCAGCATCACTCCTGGACAGGATGTTTCTAATTTTAGCAATATTCCTGAGGTGAAAGAAGGAAATCCTAGAAACCTGTTTAATATGGGATTTAAATGTCAAGTCTTGGTCAAAAATAACGGCGAGGTTCTTTACGTTATTACTGGGGGCCAATTTAATGCCATCCAGATGAAGTGATTGACTAATCAGTTTCTTATTTAGAACTTCTGGTTCAAAGACAGCAACTTCTGTCTTGTCAGAATTTAAAAGCAAAAAGTTTAGATTCATCCATGTTTTATGTCTTCCAGACATGCCTGTAATCTACCTAACTGACTGGGTTCATCAGGATTTATGGATAAATATAGTTGTGTATCATCTGCATAGCTGTGGAAATTTATCCCATGCTGTCTAATGATTCTACCAATTGGAATCATATATATGGTGAAAATAATTGGTCCAAGCACAGAACCCTGTGGAACTCCACAAGTAACCCTTGAGAGTGAAGAAGATTTATCATTTAGATGAACAAACTGGAATCTATCAGACAAATATGATATAAACCACAAGTAACCCTTGAGAGTGAAGAAGATTTATCATTTAGATTAAAAAACTGGAATCTATCAGTCAAATATGATTTAAACCAGCCTAGTGCTGTTCCTTTGATCCCTGCAACATGTTCAAGCCTTTCTAAGAGAATATTATGATCGACTGTGTCAAAAGCAGCACTGAGATTTAACAAAACCAGAACAGACACCAGTCCATTATCTGAGGCCATGAGAATATCATTAGTAACCTTCACCAGTGCTGTTTCAGTGCTATGATGAGCTCTAAAACCTGACTGAAACTCTTCAAACGGCTCGTTACTGTTTAGATGCTCACAGACTTGATTAGCAACAATTTTTTCAAGGATTTTGGATAAGAAAGGAAGGTTAGATATAGGTATGTAATTCACCAACTCATCTTGATCAAGGGAAGGTTTCTTGAGTAAAGGTTTAATTACAGCTATTTTAAATTATTGTGGTACGTATCCGTTTACTAAGGATAGATTCATCATATCCAAAATGGGGCCAGGAACCAAATGGAACACTTCTTTAAATAATTTGGTTGGGATTGGGTCCAACATACAAGTTGAAGGTTTAGAATAGGCTAATATTTTTGATAATTCCGAAAGCTCGACTGAATCAAAACAGCCTAAGCACAAATGAGGTTCTACAATTATTTCCGATGCTGCCTCATTTACTTAGGAAGAAGTAATCATGTTTGGGAGGATGCCAATGATTTTATTTTTAATGGAAATAATCTTATTTATGAAGAAACCCATAAAATCATCACTGCTAAGAGCTGGGGGAATTGCTGGCTCAACAGAGCTATGACTTTGTGTAAGTTTGGCAACTGTACTAAAAAGTAACCTAGGATTGTTTTTATTCGCCTCTATTAATGATGAAAAATATGCTGTTCTAGCTTGTCGAAGGGTCTTTTTATACAGCAGTAGACTGTTATTCCAGGTTAAATTGGAATCCTCTAGATGTGTAGAGCGCCATTTTCTCTCCAACTTCCTAGTATTCTGCTTTAAAGTATGCAACTCTGCGTTAAACCAAGGAGTCAGCCTCCTATGGCTAGCCACTTTCTTTTTTAAGGAGGCTGCACTATCTAACGCCAAACGCAATGAGGACGTAACGCTGTGAACCAGATCATCAATTTCTGAAGGGTTAGAGATAGAATTGCTGCAATCCACTGTGTTACTCTGAGACACTGAGGAAAGTAAGAATGGAACAGAGTCTTTAAAAATTGTTACAGCCTTGTCTGATAAAGGCAAGGCAAGGCAATTTTATTTGTATAGCACACTTTCAACAGCAGGGTAATTCAAGGTGCTTTACATGATTTGGTGATTTAAAAAAAACACATAAAAGAAACACACATTACACATGATACACAATAAAGCAAGAGAAAAATAAAAAAAGCAAGAGAGCATGAACACATTTCATACATATGACATCAAGCATTTACTCAAAGGCAATTCTAAACAGATGGGTTTTTAGTCTCGATTTAAAGCAGTTCAGAGTTTCAGCAGCTCTACACTCGTCAGGAAGTCTGTTCCAGATAAGGGGAGCATAAAAAGTGAAAGCTGCTTCTCCATGTTTAGTTCTGAGTCTAGGGATGTTTAGTAGGCTAGAGTTGGAGGACCTGAGTGGTCTTGGTGGTTGGTACCATGACAACAGGTCTTCAACATATTTTGGTGCTAAGCCATGTAATGATTTATAAACTAGTAAAAGTATTTTAAAGTCTATTCTCTGAGCTACAGGGAGCCAGTGTAAGGACTTTAGAACAGGTGTGATGTGCTCTACTTTCCTGGTTCTAGTGAGGACGCGAGCGGCAGCGTTCTGGATCAGCTGCAGCTGTCTGATTGACTTTTTAGGCAGACCTGTGAAGATGCTCTTGCAGTAATCAATCCGACTAAAGATAAACGCATGGATGAGTTTTTCTAGGTCGTGTTGCAAAATCAGTCCTTTAATCCTAGAGATGTTCTTCAGGTGATAGAACGCTGACCTTGTTATTGCCTTTATGTGACCCTGGAGGTTCAGGTCTGAGTCCATTACTACACCTAGGTTTCGAACCTGATCAGTAGTTTCTAGCTGTATTAATTGAAGCTGTGTGCTGACTCTTGATCGTTCCTCCTTGGGTCCAAAAATAATCACTTCAGTTTTGTTTCTATTCAGCTGGAGAAAGTTATGGCACATCCATCCATTTATTTGGTCAATGCATTGATTTAGGGTTTGAATGGGTTCAAAGTCACCTGGTGACATTGTAATGTAGAGCTGAGTGTCATCTGCGTAGTTATGGTAGCTAATGTTATTGGTTGCTATAATCTTGCCTAGTGGGAGCATGTAGATATTAAATAAGAGGGGCCCCAGGATGGAGCCCTGATGCACCCCACATGTGATTTCTGTTCGTTCTGATGAAAAGTTTCCTATTGAAACATAGAAGTCCCTGTTCTTTAGGTAAGACTCAAACCAGCCAAGTACTGTACCAGAGAGTCCGTCCCAGCTCTCCAGTCGTTCCAATAAAATATCATGATCAACAGTGTCAAATGCTGCACTGAGGTCCAACAGAACCAGCACTGTGGTTCTTCCACAGTCTGTATTTATGCGGATGTCATTAAATACTTTGACGAGGACAGTCTCGGTAAAGCTCTACTATAATGAAATTTTCTTTCAGATTTAAGATGGTCAGTTAAAGTAAATTCAAAAGTTATTAAGAAGTGGTCAGACAGGACCGGGTTATGTGGGTGGACTGTTATTTCCTCACAGTCAATACCGTATGTCAGTACAAGGTCCAAAGTGTGTTTACCCGAGTGGGTCGATCCCTGTACTTTTTGAGTAAAGCCAATTGAGTCTAAAATAGCATTAAAGGCTGCATTTAGGCTATCACTTTCAGTATCCACATGGATATTAAAGTCCCCCACTATAATGAACCTATCAGTATTTAAAACTAAATCAGATAAAAATTGTGAGATCTGATCCAAGAATTGAGAGTAAGGGCCTGGTGGACGATACAAAACCACAAACAAAAATGGTCTTAATGTTTTGCAACTTGGATTAGGAAAATTAAGGGTTAGATGTTCAAAAGAACTGTAGCTATCAATTGGTCTGGGACTAATTATTAAATCAGAATGAAAAATGGTTGCAACTCCTCCTCCTCGCCCAGTACTTCTAGGAATGTGAAAATTTAAATGACTGGAAGGAGTTGACTCATTTATAAACTCAGACTCAGAACCAAACAAGGAGAAGCAGCTTTCAGTTTCTATGCTCCTCAAATTTGGAACAAACTTCCAGAAAACTGCAAAGCTGCTGAAACACTGAGTTCTTTTAAATCACAACTAAAAACATATCTGTTTAGAGTTGCCTTTGAGTAATGCTTTGTTGTATCATGTTTTCTGTATTCTTGTTTAACTGCTGTTTTTACATTATATGCTTTGTAATGCTTTGATGTAACTGTGTGTGTTTCATGCTTTATTGCTGTTTTTACTTTATATGCTTTGTCTGTGTTTTACTGCTATTTTTAGTTTACCACTTAATCATGTAAAGCACCTTGAATTCCCTTGTTGTTGAAAGTGTGCTATACAAATAAAATTGCCTTGCCTTGACAATATTCTCCGCCTGGTATTTTCACTGTGTTTAAGGCTGTAATTGGGGGAGGTCAAATCCCCCTTCATATAAATAGATAGATAAATCCATTAAGAACTCAGTAAATATCTAGACCCTTTGTGAGGGTCTATGGGTGAGACTCAAAGACTGACTGATAAATCGAGAACTTTTTGGCCCAGCTGTCAAAGAAACTAGAGCAGCGCCTGCATTCCTGCAGATGAGACCCTAGTCAGCTTATCCATCTCCTTCTCCATACTACCATACTTCATGGACAACACTCCAAGGTACTTAAACTCAGACCCCTGATCAGAAGGGTGCAATCCACTTTTAATAATGAAATTAATAGCCAGGTTTGGATTATTATGTGCTCTTTTTCACATTATACTACAGGTTGTGTGGTGAAGAAAAATAAATGTGTTGAGAAATGCTTTTTTATTTTTGTTATTCGGTATTTGTTTTCCAAACAAGCATACAGTTAAAGTAGGTCAGAAGTGGCCTCTCTGCCTTCTGAAAAAAAAAAATCTGTAGATAGCAGTCTGTAAACTAATATGTTCCTGAAGGTTTGTAGAGTATGAATTAAACAAATGTGCTTTTATTTAAAAATAGGAAGAGAAGAGTGATGAAAACAATAGATGCTGTAATTACACTTATTCCCCATCAAACCATATGTACATATAAATTGTACCATCTATAATTATGTTTAAGTAACTTCAGTTTAGAAGCTGCAATTTCAGTTGATGGAGTCAAACTAAAATGTTGTTTTTATAAGACTTAAGGATATAGATGTGTGCCCCAAAGCTGTGTAGACACATGAACTAATAATTTAGGTAGCTCTCTTACACAAATGCATTTCAGTAAATTACAATAATAATACAAAAGCTTTTTTTTCAGTATTTAAATTAAAAAACTGAATTGGCTCTATTTACTAGAATGTATAGTTTTAATAAACACAGAGTGATATATGTAAAATGTTTTATTGCTGTTAATTTTGAAGATTATGGCTTACAGTTTGTATAAGTCATAGTCATAGGGTAGACTGCTGGCTTGACCTTTGCCCAGCAGTCTTGACACCCTCCACAAGGAGAGTAAGTTGTAAGTAAGTTTCAAATGGTCATTTTGCTCTATCCAAACAAAATAATCCTAAATTGAGTGGAAGGAAAAGTGTTGTAGACAAAGATACACAACAACAAGAATAGGCATAGCTTGTGAAGCAAAGCCCAATCATGGGTTACAGGGAGTTGTAAAAGCCACCACACAGACATCCAGGACATGGGCTACATAACCCCAAATATAATCTGCAGTGCAGATAAATGTGATAGGCAACAAACCTGAAAATGCAGGTGAGCTATTAAAGCAACCTGGGCTTTCTTGACTCCTCAGCAGTGCCACAGGCTGATGCCATGGCGTATTGATGCACTACAGTATTTCATCCGAAAGGAGCCCTGAGCCGTTGGTGGGGATTTTGGTGTATAAAATATATTTTTATATTGGTTTCCTCTTATTCAATTTAAGTTTTCATTAGCTGTTAAACATAATTATCAAAATAAATAGCAATACTTCAAACATATCACTCTGTGTGCACTTAGTATATGTAATATATGTCTCACATTTTAAATGAAATTACTGATGATATGATATATCTGTATCTTTATGTTTGACTAAATATGCATGAGACTTTATTTTGCTTTACCTTTTGTAAATTATGGCATGGGCCATTAGAATGGCACCATTTCTTTTTCCTTTGCTTCTCTAATTTGGCCATGCTGGTGGTTGTAATGCCATTTGAAATATTTCTAAAATATAAAATTGTTTTTAAATATGAATTCAGGCTCTATGATAGTAATTATTTTTTGTTGTATCCATTTTTGTGCTTGCATTGAAAGGAAGCATATATGCACTGATCTCTATAAAGACTCCACATCGAGGCCAGTGGTATACTTTGCTTTGGGTGAATGATTCCTTTAGATAAATAACAGTTTGTGCATTGCTGTGTACTTTACTATGGATGGTGAGAAGTGTTTCACCCATAAATTATTGATCTTGAAACTCTGGCTGCTCTGTTGTTTTGTTGTTGTTGTTTGCTGCTTGTGTGTCTGAATGCAGTGCACCCAATTTAACCATCACATATTTTCAGCTCTTTGTGCTGATTTTATCATGAAAATTGCTCTACAAATAAAATTTGATTGATTGATCCTCTTAGTGTACAATGGAGGATAACGTCCAAGCTGATGGTGTGTAACTATGTGTGTTATTCTTGTTACAGTTGTTTTCACAGTATGTTTATGAAAAATCATAAAGGATAACACAAAATAGTTTTAATTCTTTTACAGGATTGTAATCCAACGCTAACTTGTCTCTGGTTATGCACTGCCTTAATTGTGTTGACTAAGAAAAGAGGCCAGTACACATGCTGTTGCGTGAGTAAACAAAACTCAAGTTCTTTATATTAATTCACACCAGAGGAAACGGTTTTAACATGCCAACGTCACACCTTTAAAAAGGTCACTTTGAAACCATGTGTTTCTGTAATTTGGGTGTCTACACTTCACCACACAATAAAACTGAATCTTTATCTTCTTTGTGATTGCAGTTCAGGATCCAGAGCAGCCTTCTCTTCCATTTAAATAATTTAATTCATCTTTGGCAATGACATAGGTGACACACAGACTGAAAAAGAACATTCTCCAAGCATCTGTTTAGTGCTCACCAGTGTCACACCAGAGAATGCCTTGAGGCTTGCTGACTGCTGAGAAAAAGAGTTATATACGGCTCAGCTTGGCAGTGAGTTTTAGGTTTAATGTTCATTTTTGAAACATAAAAGGCAAATAATAATGAGTGGTAAAACTCTAACCTCATGATAGAAACTAAGTAGGAAAAAAAAAGAGTTGCAACTAATTTTCAACTAAATTACTGGAAAATTGGATGTTTCACTGACTGCACCTTATGTGGATTCTCGACAACAACAATGCTGTGTGTTTTGGTGTTTACTTTTTTTTTTATGTGTCATTAATCAGCTTGAAAACTCTTGGAACCACATCCATAAATAGTTCGTTTATTTGCACATCTAATTTGACTTCCAAATGTATGCATAACCCTTCAACAACTACAGCTTCAGTATATTTTAATTGGACTAATGTGTCAGACTAGCACATAATTGTGTTTTTCTTAGCCTCAAACCAGCTTTCTTACAGAATTGTCCAGGATATAGCTGAGTCCAGCTTCAAGTAAGATTTAACATGCCTCCCTGTAACTGCTTAAGAAAATCTACCTCCAAACATAATGCTTCCACCTCCATGTTTTACACTGGGAACTGTATGTTTAGGATGATGCGCAGTTTTATGTAGTGAATGCAATTGAATAAACTGAATTTTAGTAAGATAGTAGTATGAGTGGTCTTTCTCATAAAACGTCAATACAATAAATGTCAGTTGCCAGGGATTAAAATCAATTTAGGGAGCAAAAGGTGGAATCTTACTCATGTTAGTGAGATCAGGAACTGCTGATGGCTGCTTTTGAACAGTGTGCCAAAATCTCTCTAAGGCCATTAGAAAAGCAAAGTTCTAGATATCTAAAAGTTTTATAGAGTTTTAAAAATATCAAATAAAAGTCAAGTGTTTTGTTCCTCAGATTTACAACTTCATTTTGCACTACTTTGCATATTAAAAATAAATTGATGTATAAGAGCTATGATGACTTCTGTTCCAGAGCTCAAAACATAAAAAAAGAAAGATACACTTGTATTTTCTTTTGGTAGATTTAAGAGGGAGGTTGCGGCTGCATGCCTATCAGCTTTTAAACAATGTCACATTTATGTATGTGAATGCTGCATTAAATGTATTGGAAAATGTTAGACTCTCAAATTCATACCATCCATTACATGAGTAATGAATTTTAGTACAAAATACTGAGGACTTTTTATTTGTCAAGCCATGAACATATAAATCTTTACTAGCAATGCACGCAGAATAAAACTATTCTCAAACTAAAAGAAATATTCTGAATTCTTTATTAGTCTGAACATTAAGTGGTTAATGTGGATCTTATGATTGAAATTCACTACGTTTTATCATGTCCTAAGTCACCCTATGTCACTTTTCTTTGTCCACCCTTCAAAGAACATCTTCACATCAAGCTAGAAGCCTCTCAAGTTTTCAGTCTCATAAATTGAACATGAGGACACATAACGAAGGTAGACTGAGTGAAACGGGGAGCGCCTTAATGCAGATTGATCCGCAGGGACCGGAATGCAAATTACGACTAATCACATTGTTTACTACACCCTGAATGGCAAAGGGCTGTGAATGAGGGATGTGGGGAAATAGTTGATTGTAGGCTTTCTGTGGTAAGCCAATTCAAAGAATTTCCCATGCAATAAAGGCAACACCAGAAAGGTTTGAAAAGCAGGGAAATATGTTACATGTCACTTTTGGAAAAATAAGTAAGAAATTATATCTGGTAAAACTATACTTTAAAAAAACAGCATGTTCTCTGGAATGGTGTTTATGACTATATTGGTCTTTACATTGCTCTGAAAAAAACAGAGTTACTTCAAGTAAACTTACTTTTTTATACCTCATCGACAAATGAGATGAGATAAAGAAAAAAAACTGCATGTTTTCTAATATAAAACAAACCAACAAAGTCAAAGGTGTCACTTGGATCTGTGTCAAAATGCTCTTGAATTCTAGGCCTGTGAGTTCTAAATTTGGACTTCTGCCACTTGGAATGGAAGACAGTTGCTCAGTTACGACGTATTGCATCGCATTTAAAATGAGATGCATCGTTTTGCTGTGCCATCTGCCAAACAGGTGTGACTCAGTTCAATAATAGATTGACGAAACCACATATGCATAGATTTTGGCAGCCCACTGAAAATCACACACCATAGGTGTGTGATTTTACTGGCCTGATAGCATTTATTAGCAATATGATGTAGGTATTGTTTCATGTTCTTTATTTCAGTATTTCTTTATTAATGGTTGTCGGAAATTATATAGTAATACTGCTAGTTAAATAAATCGTCTTTTTTTAAAGTAAAATTTTTTTAAGTTAACTTTCACTGCTATTTAAAGTGATCTCTCTCATGACCTTTTGGACTTTAGCTTGGTATTTTTGCTGTATTTTTATTTACACTGTGGAAAAAAAAGTATTTAGTAGCCACCAACTGTGCAAGTTGTCCCACTTAAAAAGATGAGAGAAGTCTATAATGTTCATCATAGCTACACTTTAACTGTGAGAGATAGAATGTAAAAGAATCCCAGGAAATCACATTGTTGGATTTTTAAAGAATTTATTTGTATAACGGTGCTGAAAATAAGTATTTGGTCAATAAGAAATGCAATGTAACCTTGGTCGGCAATGACAGAGGTCAAACATTTCCTTGTGTCTTCACCAGGTTTTCACACACTGTACCTGATATTTTGACCCATTGTTTCATGCAGATGTTCTCTAGAGCTGTGATATTTTGGGGCTGTCGCTGCGCAACACGGACTTTCAATTCCCTCCACGGATTTTCTATTAGATTGAGGTCCGGAGACTGGCTGGGCCACTCCAGAACCTTGATATGCTTTTTAGAAAGCCACTGCAGAAAAGCAGCCCTGATACTAATGTTTCCATCCCCATGCTTCACAGTGGATTTGGTGATCTTGGAAAGCAACTCAGCATTTCCCCCCCTCTAAAGATGGTGAGTGGTGTTTATGCCAAAGAGTTCTATTTTGGTCTCATCTGACCACATGACATTCTCCCAGTCCTCTTCTGCATCATCCAGATGGTCTCTGGGAAACTTTAGATGGGTGCTGGCTTAACAGCGGGACCTTTCAAGCGCAGCAGGATTTTAATCCATGATGACGTAGTGTGTTACTGATAGTCACTTTGTTAGGTGAGATCTTGTATGAAGCCCCAGGTCGAGGGAGATTGTCATTGATCTTTTATTTATTCCATTTTCTAATAATTGCTCCAACAGTTGATCTTTTCTCACCAAGCTGCTTGCCTATTGTAGATTGGCTCATCCCAGTCTTGTGCACTTGTGCAATGTTGTCCCTTGTGTTCTTGGACAGCTCTCTGGTCTTGGCCATGGTAGAGGTTGGAGTCTGAATGAGAGTGTGGACAGCTGTCTTTTATACAGATAACAATTTTGAACAGGTGCCATTTATACAGGCAACATGTGAAGGATAGAAGAGCTTCTTAAAGAAAAAAGTAACAGGTCTGTGAGAGCCAGAATTCTTGCTTGTTTGTAGCTGCTAAATACTAAATACTAAATAAATGTTCCGCACCACTATACAAATAAATTATTTAAAAATAATACAATGTGTTTTCCTAGATTTTTTTACATTCTGTCTCTCAGAGTTGAATGTACCTATGACGAAAATTATAGACATCTCTCATCTTTTTAAGTGGGACACCTTGCACTCGGTGGCTACCAAATACTTTTTTGCCCCACTGTATATTCTGCTACCACGTTCCGTGTGTGTTCTGTCAGCCATTTCTCCCATATCCTCAGTTCACTTCAGTTACTTTCCTTCCCTCACAGCTACACCTTATTTCAAATCAACCACCTGCTCCTTGTCAGTAAACAACACTCCAGCTTGGATATCTCTCAGCTAGTCAGATCCTACTGTTACATACAGCGTGTTTCCTGGTCATTGTGTTTTTCTTGTGATGTTCCCTTGACTTTGAGTTTTATAAGTTTTTGTATTTTTCTTATTAGACAGTAAACAGTGTAATTTTGCAACCACTTTAATCTTGCCTCCTCTCCACATTTGGGTCCTACTCTTCACTGTTTTATGACAATCTCATCCAGGTGTCCTCCAAAGTTCATGATGTAAATAACCAGAATAGTCTAAATATGGTGGATATGCAACATAATAGCCTTAAATTACTCGTCTCTCTTCTTTAAATAACAATAATCAAAAGTGCACCAAATAGCCTGCTCAGTGATGCAGTAAATTAACCCACTGCACTGAATAGTCTCTGTAATTAACAATTAACCAAGTCTGAGTACTTTATGAAAAGAATGGCAGCATGTAAAATATAGTAAAGAATACCTGCTGAATGTCTGGTGGATTTTTGCTTTCTGGGGTTGATCCATCAGTCTGATTTTGGAAACATTCACCTGCGGACTATAGGAGGAGAAAGAAAGCATGTTAGAACATTGCAGATAGTGATGGTGTCATTTCTGCTTAATTCAATTAAAAAGTAATTAAGTTAGTGCACCCAAGTCATTGAGCAATGACTAACAACCATTAAAATGTGGTTTTTGTTTTAGCAGACAGAACTTTGCTTTAAGCAAACAGTTGATCTGCTAGATGAAAATAAAATCTAAAAATATTTGATTTCTCACCAATCAATGTCTTGCGTTTCAGATAAATTATTTCATAAAGTTGTCCCTATTCACAGAATGAAATTTTTTTATTTTCTTTTCAAACTAAAACAAAACATAACAAATAGGAAGTGACGATCTAAAAGATCTACTTAAAACCAACTTTCTTGTAGAATTTCACTGTAGTTTCCTGCATCTCAGCTTACCAGTCTCTCAGCTCAGTTGAAAAGGGAAAAGAAAACAACCCTGTTTCACCTTTGTTTGACTGTAGGGGTGGTATTAAATAGGTGATTTCCACAGCTTTTATTCCTCCACACACAGTGTTGGGAATTGTGGACAAATAGTTCAATCTTTGTTTCATCAGAACAGAGAATTTTTCCTCACAGTCTGAGAGGTGTTCAGCTGGCTATTGTCAAATTCCCAGTGGTCTCTCATGTGTCTTTTACTGAGCAATGGCTTCTCCCAGGCCTCTCTAACACAAAGGCCTAGCTGGTCAAATAATGCATCAATAGATATTGGTCTGTGAGGTTTCCCCTTCTCCAAAGTGGGAAACTGGATTTCATTTATTGCTAGCATTGACTTGTAGGAAATAGCTGTCTGACCAAGACCATTTCACTCTAATTACTCAATCAGGAGGGGTTAGCAGATCTATGAAATCAGTTCTAAATTTATTTTGATTTAAATAAATAAACCACGTGTTTTTGGTATTTGGTATTCTTTTGAAGATTTGGACAGTCTTGTCCAGGCCAATTTTTGCAATACCACAGCTTAATTGTTACTCCGACACACACTTTCAGCTGTAATATCTCACAAAGATAGGTGCTTGCCTCTTTAATTGTGTCCAATGAATTCAATTATACACATACAGACTCCTGCCAAGTTGCAGAATAAATGCAAGAACTATTGACAAAATATCAGCAAATTTTATGACTTTTATGTCACAATATTGCTAGTTACACAAAGCTTTTCTTGATTATCAGGGAACATACTGACCACGGTTGGGTGCAAATAAAATCCCTCCACGACAAGAATCTCCGAAAAAGACAATGGCATTGCTTTGAATCGTATTCTTTCAAAACCTATAGAGGCTGTGTGTTGTTAGGCATAAAATGATGTAATTTATACATGCAACAGTCCTATTTTACCCTTAATGACAACCACTGTTCAAGAGGAAGACCGCGTTAAGGTATAAACAATAACCCCACCGTGACGGTACAGTGGACCCCGTTACATTATCCTGTTAATTGTATTGCCTGGTAAGTCCCTTAAAAGTGTCTTTTATGACATAATATTATTATTGGTGCCAAAGAAAAGACACTTCGTGACAGTGCAGGGGCTGTGAGAAGCTAAAGACAAGGAAGCAGCTAAAGCTAGAACCTAATTGATTAAAAAGGGGAAACCTGGCAAAAAACTGGTGCAGCAGAACAGAGAATCAAACAATAAGCACAAGTGGAGCTGAAAACTATCAGAAAACTTATTTTGGATAACTCTAATACAGGAAACCTGGGTAATGTCAGTGAATATCCATCAGGAACTACAGGTGATAGTTCAATAATCAACAAACACTTTATTAGTTTTCAATAATAAATACATATTGTACACCCTGTCTTCTGTCTGTAATAGCTAAAGATAGCTACTTGTCAGAAATCCTCATTGACTCATTTAACTTCTACTCCCTCCTTTAGATGTTCTTGATCTCATCAAGAATACTTGTTGTCAATACATTTTCACAGCTTACTGTTACTAGTCCCCAAGACCCGGTTTGACACTGTGAGGTACTAAACTATTTCACGAACAGTGAGAATATGAAAGGTCAGTGATCCCTTCTCCCTCCCTTCCCTCAGTTGGTGCTTTTAAGGTGTCAGCGAGGACTCAAGTGGGGAGCTTTTTCAACCTGAGTATGAATGTAAAAAATATTTTGTCTGCCTTACCACCACAACACAAACCCAAAGCTGGAGCAATGGAATGTCAGAATTATCATACTATTGACCTTTGGGGGAGTATAGGGGGGAGAAATTACAAAATTATTTACATTCTCATAAATGTCAAAAAAAGATTATTCCTTATAAAAAAACTCTAAAACAATGGATGTCCGCTTCCTTTTTTTCCTGTAAGAGAAAATAAACTGTTCTTTAAAAAAAAGCACATAGAGTACTTCATGACTATATTTATGGTTCTGATGATAGTGATAATTATGCATTCATGTTAACAGAGTATGGTGTTAGTTTTTTTTACATGCATTCGTGTGTTGTGGATTTACGTTGTATTCATATTTTATATCTATCTTGTCTTATCTGCCTTAAGTACTATAGACTGAAATTAGCCAGTGGCTAAATCTGGTGCAGTGTATCTCCGTTCTTGTGAGATTGTTATCTTTGTTTATGGCTCTGAATAAATAAAATCAAACTAAAAAACATGTGCAATTAACCAACTCTAAGTAAGACGAATAAACAAAAAACTAGAACTAGATATTTAGATTTTGAAACTGTAGTTCCAAACATTCATCTTTTTCTAAATAGATTTGATGAATGAAGCTTAATCCACACAAATCAAGTGAGTCAATTTAGAGACAAAATAAAACACAAGCAAGACTGTATTAATTTTCAACCATATACAATATTTCTTTCTCTTTCTTTCTTTCTTTCTATCTATCTATCTATCTATCTATCTATCTATCTATCTATCTATCTATCTATCTATCTATCTATCTATCTATCTATCTATCTATCTATCTATCTATCTATCTATCTATCTATCTATCTATCTATCTATCTATCTATCTATCTATCTATCTATCTATCTAATTAATTGTGTTTATTATAGAAGGATCTGATAGAAATGTGAAATAATGTCATCACCAAGGAGAAACTTGTTAAAGATCTTGTTTTAAGTTAGCCAGTTTAGCCAATTTATTAACCCTAATGGAATCACTTGAAGTAAATTGGTTGATCTCATTTCTGACTAGGGAGCAGGATTTTCATGAAAAGATGGAGCTCATGAATACAAGCCCTTTGGTCACATAGGCCATTACACATTAATTAGTCCAAAAGCTCACCTTTTCCATCTGGCACTCTTTAACTCCGACACTCTCTCTCCTCATTTCACTGACGTTCATGGGTGATTTACTAGAGGTAGCAATTCTCTGAACTTTGGAGATATCCTGAAAAGAAATATAGATCTTTTTATTTTGGGTTAAAACAGTATATAATTAAACATCTCTGATAAGAAGGTTTTTAACTTGTAGAGTACATATGATATGGATATGATTTAAACAATATTGTGCCATTGTATTTGGTTGATTTGAAGTGAAGATATAACCTCAAAATCTAACATCATAATGGAGAGGGAATAGAATGTTTCACAAAATCCACAGTTCAATTTGGTTTACAGTTTCAGGGTACGCTTTTTGATTTCTGTTGTTATATATATATATAAATATATATATATATATATATATATATATATATATATATATATATATATATATATATATATATATATATATATAGATAGATAGATATCTGTTTCTCAACATTCCAGAAACACTGTACAACAGCATTCAATAATGAGCTTTTTTGTTGCCCTAAGAATGGGGGCTCCCAGGAAAGTGTTTCAAACTCTAAGCCACCACAGCAGTAAGGCCAGAAAGCAGAGCTGGCTGCTGTGTTCTGTTGCTTCAATAGGTTACCAGAGCAAGAAGCTTTTCTTGCTTAAGAGTTGAGCTAAATGATAGACACTTGTCCCAAAGCAACACAAGCAAACCAAAGATTTCCAGGAAGACTATAGAAATCCAAGCACCACTGGGGTTTGCTGACACATGCTGATTTTAGTAGGTGCAGCATTCAGTCATACACAAAGCACATTAACAATATTAAGTGTTACTGAATGCAGTATTTGCAAGTGCAGAAAGCTAGATAGATAGAGATAGATAGATAGATAGATAGATAGATAGATAGATAGATAGATAGATAGATAGATAGATAGATAGATAGATAGATAGATAGATAGATAGATAGATAGATAGATAGATAGATAGATAGATAGATAGATAGATAGATAGATAGATAGATAGATAGATAGATAGATAGATAGATAGATAGATTCAATGCAAAGACGGAGTGCTTCTATGGCTCCTATGAAGGAAACTAATTTCAGCTTCTTGTATGTCTTTTTTTCAATCTCAGTGAATAGCTAGACCATTTGTGAGGTTCTATGGGTGAGACTCAAAGACTGACTAATAAATCGAGAACTTTTTGGCTCAGCTGAAAGCTCAAAGACACTGGAACAGCGCCTGCATTCCTGCAGATGAGACCAGATGAGTCAACCTATCCATCTCCTTCTCCATTGTACCATAATTCGTGAACAATACTCCAAGATACTTAAACTCTGACCCCTGATCAAAAGGATGCAATCACCTTTTAATAATGGAAGTAATAACAAGGATGGATTAGTATGTACTAGTATGTTGTGGTGAGGGAAAAAAAATGTGTTGAGAAAATTATATTTTTGGTATTCGTATTTGTTTTCCAAACCAGTATGCAGTTAAAGTAGGTCAGAAATGGCCTCTCGAGAGCTTAAAGTAAGATAGCTGCAAAATGAAGGGAGGCAGTCTCAGCCTGTCACTGCCAAACCTCATTCTGACTTTGTCAGCTGAAGTAACATCCTTTTAGCAGGTTCAGTGGAAATTACTTTACTTGAAGAAGTTACCACTTTTTAGCCATTTCATGCATAATTTTAAAACTTCTGACAGGATCTGTCTCAATCAGCCACAGCTTTTTGAAAAGTAAAGGAAAGAAGAAAGCCTTTTACATGTCGATTTCTTAGAAGTGATCTTCCAGTAAAAAGCTAATGTTTAAACTGAGAACATTTATTATTCAGTAGTTTCAAAGTAAATTGAATTCCACTGTAAAATCTTCAGAAAAAATAGAATAATGTGATATAATTTATAACATAATGGGTCAGTCTACATCCATTGGAAAAGCTGACTGATGGTTTCAAAATGGCATAGCTTGCAGTTATATTCACTCTCTAGAATGAGTCCAAAAGTGTGTGCAGGGCCTGGGATCAAACTTCACACAGTGGAATGTCGCTCTGCATGCATAAACTAGAGCAGAGTGCTTTATATATACTATACTATAGCAAAATAAGGACAATGTCAAACTGGAAGGCAAACAATTTTCAACTGTTAAAGAGCCTTTATACACACAAACTTGGCGCTTATTTTCAGCATATAAATGTGTTTCTGGAATTTTTTTTTCTTGTTATGCCGATGTTGAGATGTACTTATCAAACAAATCAGGGGTGTCAAAGCTCTGGATTTCCATCCCTCAAGGATGTGAAGTACTTTGGCTGTGAATATGGACTTACTCACATTAAAGCTGATCTTATTCAGTGCTACCTGAATATTTAGGAAAGCATACACAACATTTGGGATTTTCAGGAAATATGCAGGCCCATCCAAACAGTCACATTTAATGTGCTATCCCATTTAGTATTACACAAATATAAGACACAGCCTTAAACAAATTGTAATATGTTTTGTTTGTAAGTGTGTGGTGTTTTGTAAAAAAAATTGGGAACAACTGTCAATACAATGCTAAGCCCTGAACCCTTATTTCACCTTTAAATGAGAAATAATGTACGTTTAAAAATAGTAAACAATTTCACTTGTTGCATGATCATCAAGAGGAGAAATAATAGTTTTTTTTATTTTATTTATATTTCACAAATGTTATTAAGTCAGGTAATTATATATTTTTCAAGCTTTATTTCTGTAATCAAGGAAATATTCAAAAGTGCAAAGCTGTGAAATATTTGAGTTATCCTCTCTGGCACAGTGCTCTCAGCATCTATTGAATCAACTCCCATCACTTTGATGAAAATTGCATACTATTGGATCACAAGCCTTGGCTCTCCCCCCAAGACTGTTAAATATGAAGCAACTTCCATTTGAATGTTGCTGATCTCTGCATCCTCACGCTAATGAATCTTTCACCAGCACGGGGTCTTTATTTGTGTCCAGAGAAAAAACGTCTGAGAGAGTCTCATCTGTGGAACTATGCTAAGCTAAAGGGCTATGTTTACTCAGTCTATATGATTGCAGCTCAAAGTCGAAGTACTGATGGTGCAAACAAACATTCCTATATTAATTGTGACATATTTTAAAGCAAAAGTAGATTTTATTTAAACCATGCTCTAAAAGTGAAGCAACTATTTTAATAAAGATTTATTTCAACTATTGTAATACAATAATACAACTTCCTGTAACCGCTACAAAAAAAGGCTAACTTAACATGGTGGAGGGGTTTGAACATCCTCGGAGCTATGCTTTCTAGGTGTTTGGCTCCTGGCATAGCAGTTTGTGGCAATTTGCTACAGAGGACATATCAGATAAAGAGCAGTTCATTGATCTTAACAAGTAGCAGACCACTGTATAGGATAAACCTTTTTCCAGACTTACTCTAGGAGACTGGAACACCCTCTTGAAAAAAAGGTCTGGGAGAAAAATTCAGTGCATGCTAAATCCAGTTACTTACTTTATTACGGCTTCTGATACTCTGAACACACATTCAGGGGTCAGTTTTTGCCTTGAGTGGAGGAGGAGTGGAGGAGTTATGTCTTGTTCACAAGTGATGGTACAATGGGGCATGAGATGGATCAATGACACATACCTCTATTGCAGCAATGCAGATGCAGCTCAGGTCTGTCATGGTAAAGGATTGACACACTGGATTTTTTAAATTGTAGACCTAAGAGTTGGTGGATTTAGCCTTATGGATATGGTAAAAGCAACTCAGTCATTCTGGGGGGAGCTTATAGTAGTGCTGCTGCTTCATCTACGTACCACTCCTCTTTGATTGTCATGAGATGTGTATCATGACTGAAAGAACAAGATCCTGAATACAAGCAAGCAAGATAAGTTTTCTCTGTTTGGAGGCAGAACTCAGCCTTAGAGATGAAGTTGAAGAGCTTCATTACTCAGGAAGAGCTTGAAGTAAACTGTGTAAACTTAGATGGTTTGGGCATCTGAACAGGATGCCTGCCAGATTTAATCAAATTAAGGTTTTCAGAACATGTCCCACAGGGAGGGTTCCCTGGGAAAGACCCACTGAAGGGACTATATATTTTCTGGCCTTCTGGCCTCGGAATGCCTTGGATGTCACCAGAATGAGCTGAAGAGTCAATGGGTAGAGATATATCTGCATTTCCCCTATGGATCTTTTCCCACTTTACCTGATCTCAAATAATAGATATGTATACCAGTAATGGTACAGTAAACTGCTACAAAACACTTCCAAAAAAACTGAGTTTATTTGCAGCTAAAATGTCCATAGAAAAAGATGAGCTCTAATGAATTTAACTCCATCCATCCATCCATCCATCCATCCATCCATCCATCCATCCATCCATCCATCCATCCATCCATCCATCCATCCATCCATCCATCCATCCATCCATCCATCCATCCATCCATCCATCCGATAATACTATCCTACATGACCTACATTAATTTCAGCATACATTTGGTTAAATTTGGTTTAGAACTAAACTTTCTTTATTCTCGTTAAGGCACTTTATGTCACCACATGTTTATATTTCTTATTTATGTTCAGCAGATAAAATAATTTAGGTTGAAAAGCAACACACAGTAAATAAAATAAGCACTCTATGCAATAATTTTCTATAATCATCCGGGTGGTTAATTTAATATAAAATCCAGGATATTTGGGTTTTAACAAGTGAAATGAGTGTTGACTTAGGAAGCCCTTCTGTGATGTTCTGTGTGATAGTTAAGAACCTAGTAGTTTAGTCACCACTGTAAAGCTGTGCACTCATCACTGCAATAAGTGGTATAAGTTTACTCACATTTTTGAAAGTGTTTTTGTTTGAGCACATTCTTGGGATCAAATTGTAACCCGGTAACATTCTTTTAAATTCCAATGTACCTTAATTTTGAGACTCTCAATGTCCAGTTAGGGTTTTCGAATATTACAATTTTGATCTAGGTGTCAGTAGCATATCTGAACCCATGTCTTAGTTGGTTCCCTTGAAAAAGTTGGGTAATATATGGTTTTCCACTCCTCCAAACATAGAACAGGTACAGTAGTTGAAACAAAGGGAAGAAAAACACATTTTCTAAAGGGGGGGTCTGCTGGCTAGGATGGTTTTGGCCCTTTTCACAATCTGTTCCAGATATCAGACAGGGGGCGCTGTTGAATTCCAATTACAGACTCAATAAAACATTTATCAAATAAATCCTTTAATGTTTTATCAATGATAAAAAAATTTAATCTTCTTAGAAAATATAGCCTTTGCAGGCCCTTCTTTCAAATTGCTGCAGGTCGAAGTTGAGATAATTGTAAACAATTGTTTGCAGGTACCTGTAACTGTCCACAATCTCCACTTGAGATCCCTTGGTTATTGTTGGTACAGCAAGGTGGGTAGTTTTCCTAAAGTCTATGACCATGTCCTTTGTTTTGGTCAATAAAGCTGATTCTGACTTTATCTTTTGCTTGAACAAGCAAATACTGTGTTTGAATTAGTAGTGAACTGGCAGTGAGCTAAAGTGTACAGATCCAATTGGGAGTGAAGTTTGTCCTATTGTTTAAGAACCCATCTTGCTACAGCGATGCCCCTTTGTTTTTCCCTGCCCAAGACATAGAGTTAAAGTATTCAAACTCATTGACTTTTGGCACCACTGGTCAGATTACGGCAAAAGATTGCTTTGCATTTTAATATGATTTGATGTTAACGACAAACACAGTAGAGCAAAGTGTCAACTGAGTAGAAAATCAGAGATGTTGTTTGTAAATATTACAGATGTGTTTTTACAGTTAATAAACAAAAAAGTTTGGCAGGCATACAAATTAGGCTCCCTTTACTCTTCTACCCCTGGATAAAACAATAAGACAGTTGTTTTCTAGTAATTGCATAACCACTAAAAAGGGTCTGTCTGTGTGTAACTTAACCTCTGCATAAATATAGCTGTTCTCTGAACTCTTTAGAGGTTTGTTAGAGAGTATTAGTGAACAATCCAAGCAACATCGCAAGTTTACAGAGGGCTGTTCAAGCCAATATGAAAAAAAAGAGGATAGCACTACCCCAAACTCATTAGGATATGCAAGGACAGTCAAACTCCAAGTCTAAATGCAACTAAGAATCTGTTATAATTCTTAAAAATCACTGTTTACAGATAGCTCTGCATGCCTTGGTGATCACTTAAACAATGCAGAAGATTGGACATCAAAGTTGATTCACCACTGTTATGGCTCTTAACTTCCTGAGGAGTTAGTCGCGAAACCGAAAAGATCATGCTATGAATATCCAAGACAAGTTTACTTGACAAGAGTCACAACAATGTTAGATGCCTTTAAAGCATGAATGCATTTGGATGACATACAATATTCATTAAAGATCCTATCTGTTTTCTGGTTGAATTTTAGCTTTATCAAGGATTTTATGGTTGGATAATGTTTTATACTGTTGTTCCACCACTACAAGGTGATCTTTCGCATTCATAATCTCTGAACTAAGAGATTTTAATCTTCTGTTTCAGAGATATACATATTTTCTTGCCTGTTGGAATTCTTGTATAATATATTTAATGAATTTTTCAAAAGGTAAAATGCTTATGATCTTAGAGTAACTTTGTTGAGTTCTTTCTAGCTTGTAATAATCAAAACAATCATGTGATAATACCAAAACCAAGTTCTTGACATGTGTACCTCAAGCTGTGGACTATTTGGCTCTTCTAAGCCCAGTAAGAGCTGTTGTTTGTTGCCTTTCACTGCTTAATTGGAGTTAAATCTGGCAGTGATTTAAATTAGGTCTGACCCACCTCCACATGCACAGGCAGAGTGGACAGATGGAGCACCACAGTAACTTTTACAGTGGGGGCTAAGTAGGATTTATCAGACAGACAGCCTGTCAAAGTTGCAAGTGCTCACAAGTGAAAAGCTGCTATTTTTATGCTAATGAAGTGGAAAGCAATAGCTATGTTTGAATAAAAGATTAAACCATTGCTTTCTTCAATTTCTTGAATTATCTTTGCTTTATTTTATTTAGTTTGAGCATAGCAAGATGGATGATAGGGAAATAAGCACTTTCCTACTACAACCTTACTTTTTGCTACAACCAGAACATAAATGTGTACATGGAACCTCAATTAGACATTATTGTGATCAAATAAGCCACAACAGAGGGACAGCAATGGCACTGGTAGGCATGATTGGATCGGACTGATTGATTAAAGAAAACTAAGAAGGAACCGTTTACCATAGTATGTCAAATTTCACCACCCACAAAAAAAAACCCACAGTGCTTTGTGGCAGCTTTGAGGGGAGAAAAGCCTCTTAAAGCCAGAAATGCTCACCAGGATCATGGCAGATAAGACACAGCAATCCTGCGGCCAGCTTGATGATTTCAAAGTTCTTTTCAAAAATAACAAGTAACACAATCTCTGATTGAAGCTGACATGGCTGCTTGAGTGGAACCAAAATATCCATTGGAACCATGAACTGAATTTTCATGAAATAGCAGTTAAATGTATATTTTTGTTCCTTTTGAGTTATATTTTTATATTAGTCGGAATGAACATTTTATAAGGCCAAAATGTTGTTGCGTGGATAGAACCTTGACAGTTGATATTGGTCGTAAAATGTCAGTGTTTTCCAGAGAAAACAGAAAGCAATATCTACACTGAAAGCTAAATCCTATATTTACTATGACTCTCCACGGCAGTCACCTTGTTTTATTTCTAAAAGGATTAAATCCTAAACCCTCAGTTGAATCTGCTGTGACCTTGACTTAAAGAGACTCCCAACAAAGACTGTTTGTCAGTGAATAATTTTCATGCCGCGTGATCATAGCAAAACTCCAATAACACTTGAAAGTAATTGTATTTTATATTAAAAGCTACATCACACTCTACAAAGGCAAGCACACACTTCCAGACTGCTGTCTGAGTAGGACATGCCATTATTCTGAACAACCTCTAGAATCATGTTTGCCCAACTCTTATTTTCTGTAGTAATTATTTTCGGGCCTATTTCTCTCTAGAGAGTGATACTCAGGGTATAATATTGACAAATAGCCACTTGAAGAAGAAGTTATAATTAGCTAAATATCTTCAATTCATACGGGAGCCTGTACAATATGTGCACAGTGATTTGCAGTGAAGTAAATATTGTAGCACAAAGTTATATTCCTTTACGTTTTCAAGCTGGGTGAAAGTAATTTTAGTCTGAATACATCTAAAAAGGAGGCAAAAGATAAATTGGCCTGCTGTGAAAGATGTAGGAAAGCTTTGTACACCAAGATGAATACAGAAAGTGTAGCTTATCTCCAACTATGATTTAAAAGAAAACAGAAAATATTATATTTTAACCTGCAAATTTGGTTTTTTAAACTATAAAAGGCTTTTATTGTAATCAGTATTTTAACATTTCAACACATGGAACCACAGGTATGACAAAAATGTGGCCTCCCATTTTCTTCCGTATGTTGTAGGGTGCAAAAATGTTGCATTGTTAATGGTAACAAAACACTTGTACGTCCTTGTCTAAATATGAGTCTCCTGCAATATTACATGTTGTTTTCAGCTTTTGTTATATAACCAAATTATACACTTTGGATCAAGATGTTGAAAGAAACAAAATGCTCATTCCATCACTATAGACAGCATGATTACTGCAATAGAATCCAACTTAGCATGCAAATGTTATTTTAAAAGTGATGCATGTTATTAAAGAAGCTGTTACAAATTCTGATGTCTAGCTAATGTTTTTTTGCCATGAAATAAAAAAAATTACTGCAAAATGAGCAGTAAAAAAAATATAACATTTAAAAGCTGCAAACCTTACAAAAACCATATAAAATTATGTTTTGGTTTAAATTATGTATTTTAAAAATTGGTCATCATTGGTTTCCTTTTAATGTTGAGATTGTTTTCAACTTTTTTGAAGGAGCTACTGCTGTAGCTAATTATATATCCTCTGTTCTATTTTTTCATCCCACTGATTTACTAAGCCATCAGTTCTCTGTTTAACTATTATTCCTGTTTACTTGGGGTCACTAAAAGAGCTACTCCTGTCATTGTTTTTGAGGGCTCAGATTTTCTTTACATGGAAAGTTTCTTGGTGCACTGTTTAGTGTGTTTTTCTTGTGTCTGCTTTCTGTCTTCTCATGCCCAAAGTTGGTTGCAGCAGATAGCTTCTGAAACATCGGCTTGAAACATGGTTTCTTACGGATAAATGGAGTCACATAACACTGCAGTCACATGTTTCCTCTGCATAAGAGATTGCCGTAAAGTCAATGCAACTAGATGCAACTGGCAAGGCTTCCTTAAAAACATCTAACTAACTATAAACTGAATCTGATTCTCTTTTATTAAACTTCAGATGTTTACATTTTAAATGTTCTTGTGATAAAAGGCTTTACTGAAAGAGGTATGAGGCTAACTGATCACAGAAAGAAAAGAAAAAAATGCCAACACATCAGTGCCCATGACTTTAAATTCATACTGCTTTTATTGAGTGCATGTTGTTGCTAGGTTACAAAAGCTGTTGCTGATAGATCAATCTCTCCTTTCCTATTGTTGATTGGGTTCATATTCTGGGTCCTGTCCCTTCTTGATCTTCCAATGGCAATGTAGTGAAAGTATAAAACTCAGGAAATGTTCCAGTTTAACTATTTTTGACTGAGAGCAATATAAAGCCAGAAAGTTCTTTTTCTGAGGGACCCACAGAGCTGTCATTTCTGAACTGCATAGAGTTATATTTTTTATTTTCTCTTGGCAAACATAAAAATAGCCAGCCTTTTCTGATTCCCCCATATTCTGAAGTTCAGGAAATGTCTATGGTCTTTTTTTAAATTTAAAGGACATAATGTTTTACATATTTATGTTATGAGCATGATTAATGAGATCCATCCATCCATCCATCCATCCATCCATCCATCCATCCATCCATCCATCCATCCATCCATCCATCCATCCATCCATCCATCCATCCATCCATCCATCCATCCATCCATCCATCCATCCATCCATCCATCCATCCATCCATCCATCCATCCATCCGGGATTCCAAGTGATCCACAGGCAATATAATAAAAAATAAATACATTTAAAAGTTACATGTCAAGTAGAAATCAAGTAGGTTCCGCGTCTCCTCCCACCAGGACATACCACAATGAGTCCTAAGTAAGGAGCCAAGATGGCATCCAAAAAATATGGAGGAGCCCAAGTCCTCCAAATTCTTTTTGGTTCTGTGCTCCAAATTATATGGTTTTAAACACTAAGCTATTTAAGATCAAGTCATCAAATTCAGCAACGAGAATAATTTGAAGCAGAAGCAGGGCACAGCGTAAAATCTACAGGGCAGTTTGGAAACTCTGGTTTGGCACTGGTAAAATGCTGTCAACACGCTTACAAAACATGTTTAAAGGCTGCTAGTGAAAAGTGTTGTCAGTCCATCTCACTTAAGTTCTCATGTTGGATATATTCATTATTTTGACCAGCGTTGTTGACATTTTGTTTTGAAGATCTCGACTGGAGTATATTCTATATACCAAATAGTCCTTAATTTAAGAAACAAAGCAAATATGCAAAAGCATATCAATAACTAGCACCTTATAATCGTTTTGTAAAACATTTTACTTCTACAAACTGTATTAAAAAAAGAAAGATTTATACAGGCCATTCTAAGGGACAGCAAGGGAGAGTATATATTGACATCCTAGAGGGAAATATTCTGCTCAAGGACAAGAGGATCTCATCTACAGCAGATGTATGCTTAACAGAGCAATCTCTTTACTCATTCATCAATTATAAAAAGGTTGAGTTTCTTACACCACCCAAGCCATCTCTTACAATAACATTAAATCAGATGGAACCGTGTGAAATGTTGAATACCTTAGCATGTGGCTGCTGAAAGGTGAGTCTGGAGCTGTTGATGAGCGATGAGTATCTGAATAGGTGGCTGGGGGAGGTGGCAAATCTGTGACTGCTGCTGGGCTGGTTTTGCAGGACGGCTGAAAAGCAGATGTGAACTGTGTCCTTCAGTGCCTTCAGCTGTGACTCCTGTCCCCGCAAAAGATTACACACAGAGGACACTTGAATCTCTTCTTCCATCCACATGAAAAATGAACTTAAGCCATAAAGCCAAAGGTCATGCTATAAAGTGACTGCCAAATACCTAAAAGGCATTATTAGGCAAGACACACAGAAGAACTGATAAAAAGGAAAGAATGTTCAGAAAAAAATCTTTTACATTTAATCAATAACAGACATAATTATAGGTATAATTATTTTCCCAACAGCCCTTGATGTTAGTACTCCAGGAGACGAACTGCAGAAAAACCTGCTTTTATAATATGCATTTTTCTCCTCGTGTAATTTTAACTCATTTAACTAAGCCCTGCAAACAGTATGTCAACTAGCATATGCATAAATAAATACAAATCTTAACAATTAAGCCTGAAGCATGTCACTAAATGAAACTAAGCAATATGAAAATACAATCTTGGGTGTGAAAACTCGAAGAAAAATCTTGGTATTTACTCCTCTGGTCAGATTCTCCTCCAAAATAAACCCAGCTGCTTATTTTTCTGCACATGCTATCTTCATTCAGCATTTTAAATGCTGTTTCATTCATTTGATTTTTTTTTTTTTATTGTTTGAATGGATCAGATTAAGATACTAAAATCCGCTTTAGACATGCAGAAATGTTAAATGTGTATTATTTACCAACACAAAGATGACATCTTTATTATGTTACCTTATCAAGGGCTGTCTTCTCTAATTCCTCCTTGGCAATGGTTAGCTTGTGCTCCAAGTCAAGAAGCTGCTGCCCCTGCAGAAAGACATGACTTTAGAATAAGCTTTCCGCGGACCTGTTAGCACAAAACATTTTTAAATCATAAGCTATTCTTTTGAGCTGAATTGACTCCAAAGATGCGATGACAATATCCTATCAGGTTTTCGAAAAATTTTGTTGTTTTTGATGCAATTCCACTAATTGTCTGTATAGTGGGATGAATGTTAAACAATGTATAGTGTTCTACTGCATCAGGGTTGAGGGGTTTAGTTAACTTTGACATTTCTGTCTGATCAACTCACAAACTAGCAATGAAAGTTCCGAGCCTATGGGCTGGACTGAAAGGGGGAAAAAAAACAGGACAGGCTGTGCTGCAGTTTGAGCTGCATGTCAAGATGACTGTCTCTTCAGCAATGCATTAGGTAAGGTTATTATTAATAATTGATGTGACATGTGAGTAATACTTGCATCGATTCCAATGCGATGCACGATATTTGGAGTATATTTTGCCCCTCAGTATTGTGACTTTCATACCAAAGAGTTTTACAACATGTCAAAAAAATCATTGTCAGCTTGGCTTAACTAGTGATAAGATTGCCTATGTAACAGGGTGAAATTAATTAAAAGGCAATGCTGGAGCATTTTTTATACTAGCATATTAATATTCTTTATCTTACAGCATTATTGCATAGCTTCTTACAGAAGTGAAACACAAGGCAGATACACAATAGTGTCTGCTATGAGGGTGTGAATGCATCCCAAATGATAGGACCAAATATGTAGAAAAAACATTGAGTGTTAAAGCCATTAACACTGTTATATTTAGAATGAACCCATTGCTACATAAGGTTAATACGTTTGACCTCTGCTCCTCCAGGTCTAGCAGAGTAGACAAGCCAAAGTTACTGTAATTTAAAGACAAACTGCTAAAAAAAATAAAATAAAAATAAAAATCACATCTGCTCTTTTCCCCAAAATAAAAGTTAAATCTTGACACTGTCAAGAACAGGGCCTTTGAAATCTAACTGGCCCCTAATGATCATTATTTTTTTAGTATAGTCCCTGGACAGAAGAACACACAAAAGGGTCATGTTTCATAAATGAGCTGGTAAAACTTCACAGTAGAATAACAGAGCTTCCTCTGAGGAGTCTTTTATTATTTATAAACTAATCAGTAGGGCAGAAAAATATGCCATTTTGCAATCATTTGAATGCTGCTTACGTATGATCGGCCTTGATAGTGGACTTTTGAGCCATGAAGTTTTATTGGGTCTCTTTTACTGGCCTCTCAAAGTGATAAACTGCATAGGCTTACATTCTGTAGCATTCAAGGTCAGACAGCACAACAATTAGAAACAGCAATCTCTGCAAACAGTCCATGATGTTAGAGTGAGATGACAAGGCAGAATCATGAGTTTTAGTTTTTTTTAGAATTTTATCTATTTTATCTGCATCACTTTTTTTCCGAACAGCAGCCCACTTGGCATGTTCACCAACCTTATCTAGCTTTATGTAATTTTAAAATTACATTAAATAATAAAAAAAAATAAACAGGTATTTTCTCCCTTCTACCATTTTCTCTATTTCTTTTTTTATGCAGTTCAGTCATTCAGTGATGCAAAGACAAGTGAAAAATCACCAATATCCCAATCAAGTATCATATTTTTCTTGCAGTAGTTCTCTTGCCACACAAATGGGAGTTTGGTACAATTAACCAGTCAGTTGTTACTGTTGGGTTGTACTGAAGAGAAAATCCTAACCTTACATCTTCAGGAGCAGTTCTTTAATAATTGACACAAAGGTGTATGCACAAGCAAATGAAAGTGTTCACTGACACATAGCTATTTTCCACATAATGGAATGAAGTGATGTGTTTTAGCAAGGATAACATTTTTGAGATTTAAGATATTTAATTAGATATCTAACACGAAGTAAGTAGCACTGGGCAACACAACAGAACACATTCGTAGTAAAGTGGTGAGCCCAGGCAGTTTTAGTCCAAACATTGTTCATACTTAGCTCTTTTGGATGCTTTACATATGTTTATGCTTTAGGTTAAGCTTAAATACAGCAAAGAAAACAACCAACTTTAAATTAAACAAAGATTAGATTTCTGAAAAATCTGTCTTTGGCAACAATAAACTCACCACTATTTTGTGTTTTTAAATGATACAGACCTTCTCTTAAGAGTGTTTGTGTATTGCATTGTATTTCAGAACAGAATGATTACATCTATTACTCAGAGCCTTATCAAAAGATAGTCGACTGAGTAGGATGCGTGCCCGACCTCTCACCCAGAAATGCTGACTTCCAGGGTTAGTGCCTCCAAGTCGGAAGCTTCATATTTCTGTGCTGAGTCCATTATAGAGGTTTGAGGTCAGTAGGGCACTAGCTGCTCGGCTATATGAGGCATGCAGCTCCATCATGCCGTAATTTTTCTTTAGCTTTTTTCTTTTTCTACGCTCGAGGAAAAACAGCTCTGGGGGAAATTTTAAACTGGACTGATGGAGGAAAGAAGATATGAAAGCCTGAAAGCAGCTTCATCTCCAAAAATATTCTTTCAGGGAAACACTGCAAAGGCACCGGCAGTCCTTTCAGAATTTTTAATGGTATGTGTGAGCAAGAGAGGGGAGACCTGCATCTTTGGGCTGTTTACAGCTGACATAATCTAGATGCAGAGTTGGATCACGTTTTGTTGTTTTCTTGAAATTCTAAGTCCTACAGCAGAAAGAAAAACACAAAAACACAAAGTGCAGAACTTCTAACAAGACAGCATGTCCTGATTGTGTTAATCTGCATGTCTTAGGTTTTATAAGATGAGTATTCCTTCTTTATAGGTGGAACTGTGTTGTTATTTTTAAAACCATAGCTATAACTGTAAGATCCAAAAGCTGTTTGCACATAATACTTCCACCTGTCACACATTGATTGTGTTACAACAAACCTATTGTTACTGTACACGATAGCTGTAGTTCAAAGCCTCGTGTCTGTGAATGGCTTAAGCTTTTTTTGGAGAACTTTAAACTTAACATTGGAGGTTTCTAAGCGATGAAGTTAAAATGAACACAGTTCTCCTTACTATAGGTTGACCAACCGTCCACTTTTCTACAGATATGTCCACTTTTCACGTGCTGTCCAGGGGGATTTCATAGATTGATTAATTATGCTTATTGGTCCCCTTAAAAATGAGGAAAATGTCTGGGTTTTCCTAATTTTAAGGGGACCAATATGCATAATTAAAGTGACTGGTGTGATGCATGCAATTCAACACTTTTTCTCTCATCTAACGTCCTCCCCTCATTGCTGCTAAGTGGATGGTTCTGGTTCTGATCCGTTCATAGAAGGAACACTACAGCGGCCTGTGCTGTGCTGTGATGCAGGCACTGCTTTGCCCTGTGCTGCACTGCACTGCGCAGCGTGCGCGGCATTGCGACTATTTACAGGATATCAAAGCGCAAGTGTAGCTTTAAAGAAGAACAAAGCTGGCATTGATGGAATTTGTGTTTCTGTGTATGACAAAACTGGCAAAACATCCAGTAGGTCCACATGGACACAAAAACTATAAGAACGATGTGCAAAGTGAGAGTTCATCTATAAATTGACTGTAGAGAAGGCACTTTTTGTCTTTTTGAGACTGCTGCTTTTCATTTTTATTATTACATTCAAAAGAAAATAATACTTGTTTTCTCAGAACATTATTTAAGAGTTTTGTTTAATGTTTGTCCACTATTACTTAAAAAGTAAACTATTATTGTTACTGGTAATTTTTCTAATTCAGAAGAGTAATTAATTATATTATTAATTCATTTCTAGAGATTTTAAACTCATTTCTGTACTTGTAAAAGCCTATTTGAAGTTCATTATTAAATTGTTCATTCTAACCACATGAAGAACGCACGATAAACGCAATGATAAAATCAGACGTCTTGGCACATTCCTGGAAGTGTTTCAGGACTGGGGCAAGTGTTCTCTTTTTTGGAAATCAAAATATGATCACCTTACCTTACTGTTTAAAATAAAGTCTATAAGAGGTCTATAAGCAGTCTAAGAGCTTTGTAAAACTTTAAGATAGAATTCAGGTGCTTTATGAAATGTGTACTTGCTACAATTCCCTTGGTGGCTGCGAATAATTTGTGCCGTGCTGTGTGTCTGTTCAGTTTAACATTTTTATTTTTGTGTGGACTTGTTGATGACATGTGCCTCTACACTCTCTTCACACTCTAAACCGGTGTACCATCATAGAATGATAATAGAACTACAAAAGCTACCAATGCCCAAGTTGTAGCTACTACACTATAAAATAATGATGGGATGAACTGGCACATTATATCTTAGTCTAAAATACTTGAAAGACTAATGGATAAAAAAATCATAAACAATCTGAGCTTTTTCATGTTATGGGTGTGAATTTGTTCAGAAAGATTAGGAGGTGAATATTTCAGTATAAGCTTGTGTGAACTGAATTTAGAAACTAGTTATTGCTAAGAGTGGAGCATCGAGACAACAAGGAAGGCAGTGACACCTCTTCATGGTCAGCTTGTGTAAGGGTAGGATCACATTGTTTGCTATGTAAGTGCTGTAGCAGTCTGTGTGACCAGCTAACTGTAGATTTTAAATCACAATCACGAAAACACCTTTGTATTTTTTATTATTTGCCTTTAAGGCACTTTATGTATTTGAAAGGCCAGCAAGTACAGGACAAATGTATCAGTCATTTTTTGTTTTGACAAATATGCTCAACCACTCATTTTGTGTCTAGTGCCACACTTCAAGACAGCTCAGTTATATGCCATGAGTCCTTTGGTTCCTTGATGCTGGCTTCATTGTCTAAGTACACATCATTGCAGAATGCTTGTAGCGCCATTGAAGCATCTGATAGACCAGAGACATCTTAAAAGTGGGGCTCTTCTTTCCAGCCATATCATGAAACTATAATGTAGCATAATATAACAGTCCATTAACTCATAAATTAGAATAAGTTCTATTGAGTTCCTTGACCATGCTTATCACCATGCACTGTGACATTGTGCTGCAATATGCTTTTTGATATTGTATAGCAGCTGTCATAACCCATTCAGCTACCTACCAAAGGTAGCTTGACATTTACATATCTTAAGCTACTCTTTGCTACTTTCTGCTCCTTTGTTGTTTGATGGGGTTTAGATTGTAACATATAAGAATTACAGATGAGTTTTCAGCAACAGGAGGATCAGATGTGAATCATATCTGTTTAACCTTCTCACATGGGAAAAATAAATCATGTAGTGCTATGAACCAAGGCTGCTGGTTATGTCAGTGGAAACAAAATGTCCAAATTAGCCTCTTGCTTTTGTGGTTGCAACCCACATCTTCAGCATTAATATTAAATGTTTGACATTGAGAGATAAAGTTCCTTTACCTGAGTGACTGATGCAGTTTAGAGACAGTGATTTACAAGAACTGACAGCAACTGACAGCGAACAAGTCAATACAATCATCATTCACGGAACAAAAGCAGACCAAAGTTCAGAACACCCAGCGACAATAAATTCAGCTGTAGAGCTAAGAGCAGAAAATGTAGTCTATTATCCATTCACCTTTTATAAAATCAGATTTATCTGCATATATTATAACTTTAAACCATCAAAATGCACATTTATAAGTAGGCATAACAGGGCATTTTTGCAAAAATGTGGACTGACATTTTACCACTGTAAACGAGGCCGGAAAGGTCAGTGCATGTACCGGTGAATGCCGATAAATATTACGTGCTCGCTCAGATATGAGAACATTTAGTCCTCACAATACAGAAGAGGCAGTGGAGTAAGTGCAATTGGCCTTCGGTTTCCGATTTACCACTGGTTATGTTCTGCTTACAGAGGAAGCAGATGCACAAGAATTAGATGCGTATCTGATTCCCTGAAATAAGGACCTCCCAAGGAAATGTAGCAATACATTCTGTCATATGTAATTTGGGTCCAGAAGGTTCCTATATATGATCTCATACTTCTGTACCAGTGTCATCCTTTGTTGTCGAGAAGTTTCATCCACCATCCTTGTTTGATTGAAAAGAACAGGCCGTATCATCCTGAGGCAAAATCAGAGGACAAGATTTAGCAGTATGTGGTTTTAGAGACGGCCAATTGACTTTGCAGGCTGTTGTTTGGCTGTAGGCAACTTTGTAATTGCCAGCTGAGTTAATTGGAGCACCGTCGGTGATGGGATCATTTTTTTTTCAAGGTGGTGAGTGGTAGGTGTTTACGCCTGGTCTGTTACAAAACCACCCACCATCAGTTGGAGCTTACCTTAAAAATTAAATCCTTTTTCCCATACCGCAGTTCTTTCAGTTGAGCCTGGATTTTTTTGGACTGCGAGAGAAAGATAAGAAAATAAGTGTTAGCTTATTCAAATAGCAAAATTGGTTTGAGATGTAGCTGGATTCTGCGAGCTGCAGTAGAAGACTCCTTTGTGAGTGTTCCTCGGGCAAAGCTCTGGCTTAAAGAAAGGCCCTACTGAGAGGAAGAAAATATCAAATCTGCCCTTCACTGAACTGCATAGTACATACAATAATGCAGTCGTGCACTGGCTTCTCGCCCACTGTCTAAGCCTGAATTCTTACTGCCCCCACACATGCTACTGCCGCCATCGCCGCACACTTGCAGGTTTTTACATTGTGACTGGCTCTGGCCCATCACTGGTTAGCAACACACACAAACAAAGAGGTTCTTCACTGCCAACTAACCCCTAGCATGCACGGTGTCCAGAGCTGCCTGACATTCACTCTGCTGTTTCACATCACTGGGCATAACCTAACACAGAGGCTGTCTCTTAGTCACACTGCCATCCTCAAAACTGTTGTTGTATATTGTAAGCAGAAAATTGAAAGCCATTAAATGGAACCCATTTATTTTTTACTAAAAATTATGACCACAAGATATTTATAAGTAAGGTACGCACTGTGCACTATGGAAGGCCTCAGAAGCAAGTGTGAAAAGAAATTCAGGACCTATTTTCCAAGTCTGAAAGAAAACCATTCCTTTTCTTATAGCCCCACAAGTAAAGAATACTAAGGAAGGGGGAAAAAAAGTCAAATATTTTTTAATCAATTTTTTGGCCAAGCTTTTTTGAGTTGGGCCAAAAAATATAGTAAAATATTCCTGAACAACATTTTTAGACTGGGAAAAAAAGACATCTATTCACATTTTCTGCAGGTGGTTCATAACCAGGTTTAAATGGTCTAGAAAAATTGGTATGTCTTCTGTTCTAAATCCAATTGAAAACATTTGAGGGTGGATATAAATGAAGGTTTACAAAACTAAACTTCAGTTACAGAATGTTAATCCTCTTTCTGAAGCAATCGCTACATCATGCAGCAACATTCCTATCAGCCTCACTCATAAACAGCTTGCATATATAATTTTAAAGTGGACAACAAAAACAACTTATTATTGACTCCTTTTATTGATATGTTTAGTAGCATTTTAGACATTTTTTTTTAAACACATTTTTCTTTCTCATTCTGCATTTCAGGGCCAAGAAAGAAAATAGAAAAATCAATATATTTGGCTTTTTTCAAAAATGAAAAAAAAAAGGTCTTTAGAAAATTGAAAACCTTACAACCACAAAAAAACACAAAAGGAAATGTTTTCTGCTTGCCTTTCAGGGCCAAGCAAAGCATAATAAAAGGGAAAAAATCAAATATATGAAAAACTAATTTATCTTGTCTGTTTTCTCAAAAAATACTTTTCACCTTTCTATACATTGTTTGATAATTAGAACAGAAAAGTTATTTTACAAAATAATCTAATTTTAAATGGTGAAGGATAAATGCATGTGTTTAGTTAGTGTGATACCTATGTCTGCTTTTATGGCTTTCTATGACTTTTATATAGTTTTTCCATTTGCCCAGTGATTAGATTAAAAAAATGAAACTTGTGGTAGCACATGAAATAAAGAAACTATTTTTTATACCTATTTATACTTTTTTAAACATGGTTAAATAAAGACAGAGCAAACTTTATATTTAACCTCAGAACAGCAAGACATAATTATTTTCCAGTCATTAAGAGTACATTTTAGCCAGGTCAAGAAAAAAAAAGTAGTGATACATTATTTTAAATTCTGAGTTCACTGTGCCTCGTCATGAGCTCAGTTGCTATGAACAATAGACACATGCACTGAGTATTAACTCATAAATCCAAAAGTCTGACTATACCGAGCCTTCTGTATTGTTTTGCATCTTTTTTACCCCAGAGAATTACAGTTTTTTCCTTCTTATGACTAAAATCCTCCATGAATGAGGCCTGCATTCCAAACAGTTTGCCGAAAATACACAAAATACAGTGCCACTGTATTTTTGGAGCTTGTTGTAGTTTAACATCTTTCCCAAACTTTTTCATGAGAAGACTCACAAAATGTGTCACCGTGAGTCATCATCCCTGTGAAGAGGATAACAGAGCTGTTAGATTTCAACAGTCTGTCCCAAGGACAGATGTAAACAGCACACAGTGTGTCTTTGTCACTTATCATCTGAAAGGTTTACAGTTTAATAACAATTAGTGACAATCTCTCAAACATGGAGACAGTTTTAGAGTTTAGTGATATAATTGATTTGGGTTGTTTTTATTATGCATTTATTGTTGCCTAAGATCACCTGCATTACAGTAACTCAATGTGGCTAATTGGGGATTGTTACAGAAAAATCTGTAGTTTTATAAAAGCACCCTCCCCAATTATTGGCATCCAGGATAAAGACATGTAGACAACCTCTAGATTCAATATATAATATGAACGCATTCTTTAACAGGCAATAAACTTACTACATAATAAAAATCAAATATTTTAGTTTAGCAAAATCACCTCTAATAATAATAATACACTTATACATTTACCACATTTTTTGGCACCCCAAGTAACTCATGTGCAGTAACGGTAATGAAAGCATTTTGCGAATAACACATTACTATTTTAAATTTCTCATTGCCTAAATAATTTCTGTTTGGTAATATGTGACTCCTTGATTTCATGAGATATAAAATAAGACAACACACAAAACTATTTCTCTTAGTCTCTCTTCAAAATGGGAAATACAAAAGTACATACAGTTTAAGTAAGTCAGATACAAGTTAAGCTTCAAAATCATTAAATAGAGATATTCATCTAATTTTGGTCACATCTACAGACTGATCATAAGTAAGATGTTTTAAACCCATGGAACCATGGCAAAGCTGGAAGGAACGAAGTTTAGCGTGCCAGCATCTTCAGTTAGAAGGCTGGTACAGTAAGTCAGGTAATAAAACCAAAATCTTACAATCCCACTATTAAAAAATGCAGTAAAGCTGTAATCCTAACCATTTAGTGTATTGCTCTTGCAGAAATCTTGACCAGCAGTGCCTGTAATTGTAAAAGGGTGTGTATATTTTTACCTTAATGAAAAATGTCAAGTCAAACTGAGGACAAACAACTAACTATACATGAAAGATACTCCTTTAAACATCTTGCTTGCTTCTAGACCAAGGCGGTACTCTTCTATGTTCTCCAGTGATTTGCCTACCTCCTATCAACTTTTCAACATAAATATGGTCTTATTCAACAATCTCGAAAAATATTGAAAATGTCATTTATTTCACTGGCGACCCGTCCGGGGTGTTCTCTGCTTTTAGCCCGATGGTTACTGGAGATGAGCAACAGCTCCCCCACAGCCCTGCGTGGGAATACACGGTGTTGATAATGGTTGGATGTCATTGATTTCAGTACCTCAGTTTTACAAAGCAAAACACATTACACAGATTACAGTATTTACACACAGATTGATGTTTTCAAGCCTTGATTTACTGCTTACAGGTAATGAAAACATGAAATTTAAGATTAGAAAATTACATCTGACCAAAAAAGCCCCAAACATTTTTGATACAGAAATATGGCTTTAATAAAAAGTGAATTCAATACTTGCTTAAGGGTCGTTATTTTCAGAGATAATTTTCATTTGACAAACAAGCCTGATTGGAAACCATATTGTTATTTCTTCCATATGACTATAGCTGTAAATAAACAGTTGAATTTAAGATGGGCTGGCAGTCCTACTCCTAAAGGTTGTGAACCAGCTTCTTTAAAGCTTGGATTAATGATATCACATACAGTTAAATATATCAAAGGTTATTAAGTTGTGTATTGAATTCTGTTGATTATTTAGAAATGTGTCTCTTTGTTGTAAGCTATCCAACCAGTCAGGGTTGCAGCAAGTATCTTGCTGGAATTCCTTAGCAAGAAAACTACTAAAACATAAACCATTTTTAGCTATAGAACTGGACAACCTTTGCTCGAGCACAATAAGAACAAGCTAAATTAATTCAGAAGGGTCCCTCAACATTTTAAATTTAGTTTCATGATTTAAAACATTTTTCAGATTTCTGATTTGAGTTTATTTTTTTTTATTAAATGGAGGAAAGTCATCTCCCTGATAGCACCCCTCTACAAGAATATGAGAATGATCCAACAGTTTTATTGTCGTGGCAGCCTCAGTAAAGCAATTTTAAGGTTCACCACCATACATAGTAGAAACTAATGTTTTTTTTTCTTTAAGGTTATAATACTTATTTTTTCTGTTGTGACTCACAAAAACGATCCCATTTTATTTTATCTGTCTGAAGATAAAAAGAGGAAAAAAATGCTGTGAAATGTCCAAAGTACATCCTCCCAGAAGTATTGTGACTTGTCAACATGTATTTTATAAAACTCCAGTCAGGCTATTTTATGCCTCTGGTTCAAAAGTAGGGTCTTGCTGGGTCTTCTTCCTTGGGGCCCACTTTCATTCAGAAAGCAAAGAGACATTGTTGTTCCTTGATCTAGAAGTTCAGATTGCATCTTGTTTTGAGGTTTTGTGTGGTTGTTTTCCCACAATTTAAACTGTTCTCTTGAGAGAGACTGGGTAGAAGTTTTTTTTCCCTCTTTTTCAAGTAGATCGAAAACAATGCAACTTCAACCGCCATTTCAAAGTTTTTTAAAATTAAAGCCAAACTAAGACACCTTTTAAAAATTAGGGAACTTAAAGCAGGTAAACTGATGCATTATAGCCAATAAAAAATCTTTATCTTAAAACAAATTTTGCTAGTGTATTCTGACTTGATGACAGCCAATTTAAAAGCTGTAAATTGCTGCAAAAAGTTGCAGTGGATTTTTTTTCCCCACTGATCACGTAAAACTCCATTAAACTGAAATCAATGCATTAAACTGAAATAAATGCATTTCTTAGGACCTTTAGTGGGCACTAGTGCTGTGCTACTCAAGTAACAATCCATTTGAATAAGGTTTCCAGACACAACATTTTATTGAATCACATTCAAAATCACATACTCCAATTTTTGCCATCTCAATCTTGTTTTTAAGAACTCTTTGTAGCATATAATCGAGATGATGCCCCTCACTGTCAATATAAAGGTTACTTGTGGTCCTTAAAGTTTCTAAAAGTAAATTGTTTGGAAGATCTTTCAGTCTTCAGCCATCTTCCAAGTAGAACCATCTTTCAGCCTGCTCAGAAAGTTGAGACCTGTGCTTTCTACAATTTTTTACATTTTAAATGCATTTATTTGGAATTGGTTTGTTTTACATGTGTGTATTAGTACACATGCATTCACAATGATTCATCTCAAACCTGGAAGAATAAGAAAGCTTTAAATTAAGGACACACTGATGCATGCTTTGTACACGAGTAGAATTGATTACTGTAAAGCCCTGCTTTCTGGTCTCCCCAAAAAGAGTATCCAGTTTACAACTCCTACAGAATTCAGCAGCACATGTCCTGACAAAGACCAGGAGGCGGGAGAACATTACACCTGTCTTAAATTCATTGCATTGGGTCCCCATATGTTTGAGGATCAATTTTGAAGTTATTTTATTGGTCTTAAATGTCTTGGGCCTTCTTATCTTTCAGAAATGCTTTGACCGTATGAACCTTTGCGGTCTCTGCGCTCCTCTGGCAGCCATCTCCTTGTAATTCCAAAAGTCAGGACACATGCTCATGGTGAGGCGTCTTTTCAGTATTATGGCCCTCACCTCTGGAACAGGCTGCCGGAGGACCTCAGGGCCGCAGTGAATATTCAGGCTTTTAAAAGCAGGCTCAAGGCAAACCTTTTTATCCTAGCTTTTAATTAATTGATTACTATTTACTGGCTGTCTATTTGCTTTTCATGTTTTACTTGCTTTTATTGATCAGTGTTTTACTACTTGTTCTTGTATTTTATGTGTGTATTTGAATTTTATTTTATTTATTCATCTATCTATCTATCTATCTATCTATCTATCTATCTATCTATCTATCTATCTATCTATCTATCTATCTATCTATCTATCTATCTATCTATCTATCTATCTATCTATCTGTTTATTTATTTGAGTATTTTAACATGTTATCCTGTTCTTTTACACAGATGATAAATATTAATCTTCCTTCAAGTGTTTCCTCTATGGGAGCCCTCTGCCCCGGGAGCGGTGGTCAGCAGTAGCTGCCTGGGTGCTTTCCAGGTGGTGCTTGGGTGGAGGTCAAGGCTAAAAATAACGACATTAACACTGAATACAATTTGCAGAGAGAATGCTGTAACTCCAATGACTATCCATGCGTTTTTTAAATATTGTCCAATGCTTGCTTATGATTAGTAATTGATGGCTGAATGCCAAAATATGAATCCCAATTCTGGGGTTTTCTTATCTTATCTTATCTTATCTTATCTATAATATTGTGATGAAGATGTTAGTTCCAATATATGCCTATTTTTGTCTTTACCCATTTAACGTCTTTGCTTCCGTTACTCTTTGACCTTTAGCATTTTGAGCATCGTCATTTGTGTCCACTCTGAGCATCTGCTGCCATGAGACTTTGTCCAACTTGGTAAATTTGCATTAGTGTGTAAAATGCAAGTTTATAACACTTGGAATATATTAGCCAATGATTGTTGCAGTCCAAACAGTCATTTGTAAGATTAATATTGCAAACACTGATATTGCAATAACAATATCGTTGCAACACATTGTGCAGTCCTAGTTTGTACATGAGACCCAGTGAGAAACTTGTTGTTTCACCTGAAAACAACTGTGAAATTACCTGTTTGTTACTTGTTTGTGAAACTAACCAACACTGTTCTTAAATATATTACATATTTAAATTACATATTTATTCATGTCTGTAAGACAACTAACATAAAGGCAATGGACTAATAATTAATGGGAACTTGGACTTTATATTTTACCGTCATTTATTAATTTTCTTTAAGGGTCCATGAACCTAAACATGCTGCTTGTGCTGCTTGGTATCGTTTCTGTGACTACACATATTTTAAGAAGAATGTTGTTTAATCTCATATTATAATAATATTACCTAGCACATTGTTTTGTTCATTTTATCTACACACAACTGGGTATAAATTAGCCTAAATTAACCTTTTCTTTAATTTTTTTTCTCTTCCAATTCATTTTCTGGAAAGAATTGATTTCTCTTACTGTATATGGATGCCCTCTAAATATAAGCTTGTTTTACCATAAGTGATCCATGTGAAAGAAGCATCACAAACAATCTACATTATAACAAAGCAGAGACAAACAGGTCCTAAGGTGACAGGATAAAAATTGACAGTGTTACCTATGCAAAAAAACAGCTATCCCCACCTTATGCTGACTTTTTTAATGCAGCAGGGTGCAGCAGCATTTCAGACCAGCTATGTGACTAGCTGACAGCTATGCACTCACAGACTGAACTATTATACCTCAATCATTTCTGTCAGAGAAATTTGATTTATTCAATATGAATAATGAATGATGTGGACCACCATAGCCATACATTTGTATTAAGCATATATTCTGCCTCTGTACAATCCCTATGGACAGATAAATTGGATTGCAAGATATATCATAAAGAGGCGAATACACATCTACCAAACAACGTGCTATCAAAGCTGCCAAACATCAAACCAACCATGCAAAGATCTTGCTTTGATTTTTCATTCCTGAAATAGGCCTGGGGCATTCTAATGTTACATGGCATTTAACATTATCACTTATCATGTTGGTGCCTCCTGGTAGGCTTAATAAATATGCAAATCAGTTACAACTTAAAAGTGCAATCACACATACACAAAAAAAATATATAAAACATAAATAGGGTAATGTGACTGACACAGATGCTTATCCAACTGAATTATTAAATTAAAAGCAGAAAATGGCTGCACCATCCACTTTTTACTGTTGATTATCTGCACATGTCAATACTTCCTTTCAGCTAGGTTGTTAAGTGTCAGAAATTAAATAAAAGCTAGTCTGACAAAAAGTAAGTTTTCTCAGATGCTTGTGAATTTAATCAAATAAAGAATGCATTAATCAATAAATTACTATATCATCAACAAACTGATTTATTTCAGTAAACTCAACTGCCAGATTAATTACCCACACAGTGATACATTTCATGTTTATTTGATAATTGTAGCTTATAGCCAATAATTACTTTGAATTAAGTTTTTCAAAAATCTTTCAATCTAAGTCAACAAATATTGGTAATAAAGAAATGTTATAGTATGCTTAGACATTTATAAGAAAAACTGCGGATTTGACAGGTTTCCAGTAGATAGGCATTGAAATCCTTCACAAGGAGGATAAGCCACAAACTTGTTATTGATAAAAGAAAGCTGGCTGTTTAGAGAGTTAGGGGAAAATTTACAAGTCAGTGCTTCAAAAGCCACCATACACAGATCTATGAGCTACAACTGTCTCGTTCATTGTGTTAATTAAATCCTTACGTAGAGAAGCACATTATCTGGGCATAGCAGTAGCAGTAATCTTTTTCAAATGAAAGTAAAACGGAAAGGACATAGATTTTGCATTAAAACTTGGAATTCATTATCCCAGACCCTAGACAAGTAGTGGAAGGCACACAATCCAAGTTGCTTGAGGTCCAGTGTTAATCTACATATTATATTAGTTTCACTTATTGAATTACTAAAATCAATTAATGTTTCCTGTTATGCTAAAATATAGAGATGGGACTGTTTTATGCAATAATTGGTAGTTTGATAAGACATTGTTTTAGTCAATAGTTTAACAAATAGGTTGTAAAGCACTTTCTGTCTGTTTGATATTTATTCACTCACACTCTTTAATGAAGGTGCAAGGAGCATTTACTAAAATAAAGTTGTGGGACTGGAGAGATCTTCTTCAAAGCTCATTAATTGTCCCCAATATCTAAAATGATAATGACATGCAGCTTCATTCAAAAAGCCCTGCAGAATTAATTACACGTGGCCATTCACCTTGAAATGTGTCATTACAGAAAATCTTCCTAAATCAGCTGCATTATGCGTTATCCCTCTATGTAATTTGTCAAAATAAGTATTGATGGATGGATGGATGGATGAATGGATGGATGGATGGAAAGTAATTTCAGTGATACCAGCTCTTACACTGAACTGTGAAAACATCATTCTTCAACATCATGACTGTGCAGCAACACCATAAATTTGACAGAGGAAGGAAAGGGGTGATAAATTCATGCAGATGTGAAACAGATTAAAGGGCATTCCAAATGCCATTTATCTCCCTCCTTTAGCAAATGGTTCTAACTTTGACACTGAATCAAGGTTTCTGAGCTATCAGATGTTTCCCTTGAGCGCATCAGCAGCACTTTGATATGTTCCGTGACATTTACATAATGAACTGATAAAACTTAAAATAGTCAGAAATATATAGCAAGCAGGAATGAATATCCCTGCAAGTTTTCTTTCCATGTCTGAATAATGGAGCAGCGTTTGTGGTGGGTTTATGTGATTGCTGAAGTGAAATAATTGATTTAGGTGTCTGTGAGTGGCTTTCTTCATTGCGTCTGTTTCAAATTTGACAAGAGTTCTTTCTGATTCTGAGCCAAGTGGTTGTGTTTGAATACCAGCATCCCTCTACTCTGGCTTCAAACCTCTTACAGAGTAATATGTCAATTAGCTATCAGTTTGGTACCAAAAATATTCATGAATAACCTTCCCTTTTGAGCTTAATGAAATAAGAAAACTGATAGTTTATTATGTGTGCTAAAATTAATAATTCGATTTTGAATTAGCTTGACACTCAATATACTAAGATTCTCTAAAGGTTTATAATGCAACCATGTATAATCTTCTTACATCAGCAGCTGTACCTAGCATTTTCAATATTTTTCTAAATAGTTACATTGTTTCCAGAGGTAGCAAAATGTTGTTTTCTTCTCCTACAATATAAATAAACCAATTTATCGGCTACCTTTTAGTAAGTAATTTTTAGCGCAGCTATGAATGCTACTGTTGTGTGTTCCCCAAAGGAGGAAAATATTCACACGCCTGGTTCTACTGGAGTCTAAATGCAATGCAATCCCTTTAATTTACTGCTTTTGAGAAACTGACTTTACTTAAAGTGCCAGCCACATGTTTTGCATTCTTCATCTAAAAAGCCTTAAAATAATTTCAGATTTCTTTTTTCAGTGGTATAATCTGTTTAGAAAAATCATACCTTTAATTTGACTACTGTATGTTCTGCCCTACCATTATAAAAGTAAAAATGTGGACTTTGTTAAACTCCTCTGCAACTCTAAGCAGACCCATGATCTTTGGTCAGATGAGACTGGGATAGAGTTTTTTGGTAACAGTGATTGTAATTGTGATTGTGTGAAGCAACAGCTGAATATGTGGAAATGCACCTCATGCCTACTGTTAAGTTTAGAGGTGTATCGCGCTGTGGAGCTGTTTCTGTTCCAAACACCCTAAAATAATGTTAGAGGGAATTTTTTCACTGTTGAAAGAGAAATGGTCTAATATATATTGCTCAAACTGTATTCATTTAAGTAATTGCACCTTTTTGGTGTTACATTATTTCACTTTACATTGATTGGAGATATGTCACATAAGGTGACAATGTTTTGAAATGAGTTATCAAGGTACCAATATTTTCACTCACATGTTGTGTGTATTAGGTGAATGGACGAGTAGAATGTTTATCCAAGTCTACAGGACTTTACTCTCATTTCTAGGAGTTGCACTTGAAGTTCTCAGTCAAGGTTTAAACATTTTTGTCTATTCTTTACTTTCTTTGTTGCCCCTGAAAATACTCATTTCAAATTTATGTAAAATATGAAAAAGTTACGCCTAGACAAAAATGTATTTAAGGAGTATAATCAATAACATGCAGAAGTTGCACTATGAAGAGATGCTAAATTGTCCAAGTCTTGGGTTTTAGTAGATGAAGCTTACTCCCTGAACAGCTCAAACAGACAAAGTAGTGCAAAAAAGTGTTGCTTGTAATTACCTTTAGCAATTGTTTTCCAGGCTCAGAGACCATCTCTTTCTGTCAGTCTCTGGTAATTACAGTGCGATTACAGGTTCAGTCGCTAACCCTTTCCCTTAAAACATAAATAACTTTCTGGGATCAAAGTCGAAGCATGGAACAATTTCCTCTCACTGATTTACTTCAAAAGCTAAAGTCTGGTAAGGGAATTGAAGACCGTGACCTCCATCTACCTGTTTTCAGGAAAAGTCTGCAAGCTATTTGGTGCCTAAAAGATCTTAAAGTCCAGCAATGTGACTAGAGCTCTTCTGACAATTATCAGAGAGACACAAAGAGTAATTTGTTCTTTATAAGTTTATTTTACAAGACATGTTAATTATAAGGAAAAGTAATTCCTTTTTGAACCATTTGCCTAAAAAAGTTGGCTCAGTAAATCATGACCCACAACTTCAATCAAAACCTCTCCCGTCGCCTTTTTACTCTTTCCAACACTTGAAGTGTTCCAATCAGATGGGCTGCATCGTAAAATGTGCCATCATCTTCTCAGGGTTTGAATATGTGATGATAGCTAAGATAAGCTATCACTGGCAACATGTCAGTGAGTTTAGCTTGAGGAATTTTTGAAGGAAAGAGGCCAGAATTTTTAACTCCAATTTTCTGTGTCTCAGTGGGAGTGTGGGAGCAACCTTAGCTTTGGAGTTGACTTCAGATCGGATGAAAAGCTCCACAACATCAAAAGCTCTCACATCCAGTGTTCTCTTCCAGGGCTTTGGAGATGTAACTTCACCTAGTGTTGACTACTCAGATTAGTCCATTATTGCTGACACAGTTCAAGCCAAAGGGGGATTTTCCAGTCATACAATTCCCAAGTTAATACTGATGCATGACTCAAAATTAATTAGCCCCTCAAATTCCTTAATGGAGTAAGATGTAACTGCCACAATGGGGAATTGTAAATAATTAAAACATTTTCCTAACTGGAAATTCTTTTTTTTTTGAGACTATAGGGCAGAAATGAATAAAGAAAACCTACCAGACAACTATGTAGTTTCATCTAACCACCATGTAAACAACCTAAATTACACAAACATTCATATGTTTTGTCAATTGTTTCTCAATTAGACAATACTAAAAGTTTATTATGTGTAACTAAAAGTGCAGTAGCTTTTTATTGCAGATCATATTGTAAGTATGACTTAATTCCAAACTCTCCCTGACCTTCTATGGACGAAGAGAAAACGCACCATGCCGTACAAAACAGAGCTGTGTCAATCAATACATTTACATGCAGATTTAAATCAAGCTATGGCAATAATTATGTTAATAGCTTGAGGCCTGGTTCACACAGCAGGAATTTTTGGGTCACTTTTGGGTAATTTTGCCTCAATTCTTCCGGATTATCGGCATGTCTCGTAAAATAATCAGATATTCCTGCCATGTGTGGTGTTTTTATAGCGCTCTGGTCTGCTCGTAAGGATGTTGGGACAACTTCGATCACAAATCGGGGACATTCAGCATATTGGATTGTCTTGGCCCATTATCACAGCGTGTTGAATGTGAGCTGTATCCAATCAGAAAGCGAGTAGGGAGGCAGTGATGCACCTTGGAAGCATTAAGTGTTGGCTTACTTGATCGCAGTCCACAAATGCACAGAAACAGAGATTAGACAGAACAAAGTGTGAAACGACGTTTCCCAGTAAAAAAAACAACAACAAAAAACTCAGATAATTCACCTCCATATCTTTGTAAAGCAAGTAGAGCCGCTGTTTCTGCTGTGTCCTCTCCTTTATCCAATGCCAGGGTTTATTTTTTTCTCTGTTAACTAGTCCACAAACTACTACCAATGCCTCATCATCGGCATCCATATTTATTTACTCCTTTTCTTTGGTCACTTTTTATATCATGAGGTTTTGAGAGATTTCCTGTCTGAGCTTGGAATATTTGTGAGTAAAATCGGTTCGTGTGTGGTGTCTAGTCATTGCCGTGTGGCTGCACAGCGCATACTGTAGGACCAAAACAGTAATATCTGTGATTTATTTTATTGCTGTGTGTGCGGTCTGAAACTCTTGCAACAATTTTAAACCAGACCTAACCAAAACGGGAAGCTTTATCCCAGTTTTTCACGTGCAGCATGCATATGCAGCTCAGAGTAACTGATCATATTTCACAAAAACAAGTATTACACAATTTCTCAGTGAACGAGACCTTTAAATAAATCCAGGAGAATTCCCCTTTTCAGTTCCCCGGAACCATAGTAGGAGTAGAAAACTTTCTCCAGCTCAACCAGGACTAGGCATGGGCCCATTACCGGTTTAAAGGTATACCGCGGTATACCCGTATGATAAAGGCAAGGTTTCAAAACCACTAAAATTTTCCGTCATACCGCCCCTACGGTATAAGCGTTTTTTTTTTCATGTGCGTCTCGTCGGGGAAAAAGTAAAGATCCCTCATGAAGCTGCAGCGTAAAGCGCCACTCCTCCCCCTCCACCCCCCTCCCTCCACCGCACAACTGCATTTGTTGTGAGTGACAAACGGCCAGCGGTGCATGCTGTGTGATGACTGAACTTTTTCCACCGTCTCTAAGCGGATGTTTGGGAATACTTCGGCTACCGTAACAAACCAGACGTTCACGGCTTGGAAGAAGAAGGTCGCCCGACGTGCAAAACGTGCTTGAGAACAGTGGCAGCCCGAGGAGGCAATACATCGAATATGATTGCATTGCGCATGTTCGGGAGCACCACCCATCGTTGTATGCTAAATTCAAGGTAAAGTTAATGCTGTCTTGAAATAAACGAGCGTATTAGCGTCTGACATTAGTGAAATGAGCTTGTTACCTTGGCAGATGTGGCAACTACCTTATCTTATCTTTTCTTCCTCTCTGTCCTTAGTAACTTTTTTTTAATTGAGGCAGATATGGTAACTAGCATGCTAATGATGATTTATCTTAGCATGCTAGTTAGTTACCATATCTGCCTCACTAAAAAGTGTTTTTTCCTTAAAAAAAAATTCAAACATTCAAAATACACATTTTAGAGCTGTAATCATAATACTGTGAAACCGTGATATTTTTGCCTACGGTTGTCATACCGTCAGAATCTCATACCGGATCATGCCTAACCAGGACCAAACTGTAGTTTTAGTCTTCGGTCCTGAGGCTCTGAGAGAGAAACTCTTACCAAAACTACAATCAGTGTCTTTTAATCTGTCTTTACAACTGAAGAACCTGGGCGTGAATTTTAACTCTGAGCTGACTTTTATCCCTCACATTAAAAATATTATCAAAATAGGTTTTTATCAACTAAAGAACACTGCCAGAATCCACCCCATTCTCTCTCGGGCCAATATAGAGACACTGATGCATGCTGTTATCAGTAGACTTGATTACTGTAATGCCCTGCTTTCTGGTCTTCCCAAAAAGAGTATATCAGCTTTACAAGACCAGGAGCAGGGAGGACATTACACCGGTCTTAAAATCAATGCATTGGCTCCCCGTGTGTCTTAGGATCGATTTTAAAGGAGTCATGACCTGTAATTTTCACTTTTCCATGAGAAAAAATGTATGTTATGATTGCCAAACGATTATACACTGCCCAAGAAGCTGATATTTAAAAGTGAAGCGTTTGTTGCTGCTGGGTTCGTCAACCAGCCCACGTGCACTCAAATACGTGGTTTTAATTTCTGGCCGACTTGACGTCAAGTCGGCGCAGGATATACCGTATATAGACATCGCAGACCTACCTATGCTGCAGGAAGCGCGCCCTGCTCCTCTCTCCTCCTCGCTCCTCTCCCCCTCATATTCAGTCGAGCGCCGCCATTACTGAATTCTAGTGATGGGAATTCCAGCTCTTTTTGGAGAGCCAGTTCTTGTGGCTTGACTCACCATAAAGAGCTGGCTCTTCTGGCTCCTCAGATTTTCTGTTGCTTAAATTGTATTTATTACCAAAATTAATGCAAAACAATGTGTACCAAAACAAGCAGGGGGGAATGAAAAAATAAAAAAACGGCTCCCAATGATGAGCCGGCTCCGATCGTTCACTTCAAAGAGTTAGCTCTTAGAGCCGGTTCGTTCGCGACCGACACATCACCGATTCGAAGTACAAACTCCACCGTGAAAGATGCAGAACGTTTCTTCACGCAATGATGCATGAAGAAGACATATTCGTGTCAGCCTTTTATTTTAATCAGCTAAATCAGCTAAAACCATTTCTTCCAGAAACGTAGTGTACACGTGAGTTGCTCTGTTGTTGACTGCCAGAATCAACATGGAAATATTTTTTCTATTTTTTTTACGCCGGAATCCTTTACGAATTTTGGACAATATCAGGCATCGAAGCTCCGTTTGGAAAAAGGGGCCATTCCAACAATCAGACACTTGCCTGCAATTGAAACGGTAAGGCTGTGTTTTTATTGCTCTGCTGTGTGTAACAAACAGCAGCTAACTCCTAATGCGACTATTGTATGCTAGCAGGAGTAGTAGATATGGGTTAGATATGCTGAAGCATTACCTGCGGTGTCAACCCCCCTCCTTCCTGCCACCAATCAACGCGCCCCTCATTTCCATTATTACAATGCCCGTCCACGACAGCCAAAATATCGCATCAGATCTTGCGAGACAATAATGCCTTCAGAAATAAGGGTCAGAGGAGCTCTGTGTTTATTTTCTTTCACTTTTTTCAACTTTTCTTTTTTAGAAGGGCCTGAAAGACTATAATAGAGCGTGGGTATCCAAGATAATACTAGGCTATGACTCCTTTAAGGTTCTTTTAATGGTTTTTAAGTGTCTTAATGGTCATGGGCCTTCTTATCTTTCAGAGGTGTTTTTACCATATGAACCCTCGCGGTCTCTGCGCTCCTCTGGCAGCCGTCTCCTTGTCATCCCAAAAGTCAGGACACACACTCATGGTGAGGCGTCTTTCCAAATTTATGGCCCCCACCTCTGGAACAGGCTGCCAGAGGACCTCAGGATCGCAGAGAACGTTCATGCTTTGAAGACCAGGCTCCAGACTCATCTTTTTAGCCTAGCTTTTAATTGATTATTATTTATAAGTATCTGCTTGATTGCTTTGCATGTTTTACCTGATTAAACGTTATCAATGTTTTGCACTAAACGATTCTAAATGTTATCAGTGTTAACATGTTATCAGTGTTTTACTATTTAATCTCATACTTATTTACTCTTTATTTTAATATTGTTAAATGATGTGATGAATATGATTATATTTTATCATTATTTTACTATTTAATCTTAATCTTAATTTACTGTTTATTTTTATATTTTAATTTATCTAAATCCCCGTTCCAGTGTTTCCTCTGTGGGAGACCTCTGCCTTGGGAGCGGTGCTCGGCTGTAGTTGCCTGGGTGGTCTCCAGGTGGAGCTTGGGTGGAGGTAGGGGTCTTGGCCTTGCCTCCACTGGGCGCCCTGTGTCGGTGCCTCGGTTTCTGCTGTTGAAGAACCGCTTCCGGTGCAGACGGCTTCTCTGATTGCGTTTCCTTGCATGGTTTGTCTGCACTCGGCCCAATGTCCTTTTTCAGTGTTGCTTTAAACTGTGTGTGTACATGGGAGTTGGGTTGGGGGGAGGGGGGTATAACTGTGACCATGCTTTTAAATCTGTGGGGGAGGGATGGGAATGTAGTTTTATGTGGGGTCATTTTAATCTGTAAAGCACTTTGTGATGCAATTTTGTATGAAAAGTGCTTTATAAATAAAGTTTGATTGATTGATTGATTGATTGATTGATTGATTGAGTAACATCAATCATGAAAGAAAGCGTTCTGGTCAGATGAGACCAAAACTAAACAATTGGCCTGTATGTAAAAGAATGAAATGGTCTATGTGAAATCATATTCAAGTGTTAGAAGGGCCTAATTAATGCCCGGGCAGACTTGAAAATTCATGCTTACAGATGCATTTTGTCCAAGCTGGCTGAGCTTAGACTATTTGCGACTAGGAATGGGCAAAAATGTCCATCTCTAGATGTACAAATTTGGTAGTGATATACTCAAAATGACTTGCAACAGTAGTTGCAGTTAAAAGTGGTTCTATAATGTACTGAATCGGCATGCCACACTTTTCAGAATTTTATTTGTATAATATTTTGAAAACCATATCTCAGTTTTCTTAAACTTCGGAACTCTGCAGTACTTTGTGTTGTTCTAACCAATGTATAAAATTTTTATAATAGAGCACTCATAGAACCTAAAATGTCACCTCCGAGGTCTAACCTAGAGTCTTTCTGTTACACTATCAGTTATCAAGTTGTCCACATTAGTGCTGTACATTTTTTAAATAATTCCATAAACTCTACCCTGGCTACAAGAAAAGGTTGGGAACTTCAACCAAACGATCACATAACCATAAAACCTACGATTACACAGCAAAAATCAGCAGTGATGTGAGCATGTCATCAGGATGCCCGCCAGACCTGCTGTCTTGTACAAGACTTCACGGCTAAATTACAGCATAAGCTTCGGTCAGCAGGAAGGTAAAAGCGAGCAGTCAAAAGCTCAGGGCTTCAATGAGGATGTGAACTCCCTGGACTGTGCTGACTATGGCAACTGGCAGCAGAGTCGAAGCACGAAGAGATGAAAAGTGACAGCAAAAATGACACAGAGGAACCTCACTCAAAGCTGCTCTCACTGCAACTATAGCTCCTCAGATTGCTCTGCGCACCAATCAAATGGCTGACAGTTAGGTACAAGTTGCTCTGAAATTCACTAGACAGGCAAAACCAAGCAAGTTTATGTTCATGTCTGAACTCTACAAGAATGTGTAAGTGACAGAGAGAAAGAACACAGTTAGGACAGGAAATAGCTGTAGCACTTGCTGAGACCGCCTAAAAACGAAGGATGTAGATGCAAACAAGATGGCAATTCACAAACTGTTGGCAAAAGTTACATTGTAAATTGTAAATTGTGTGCAAGAGAGCACAAATTTGAAAGTAGCTTCAATTTATCTGGGGCTTCCTTCCTGAAAGTTTGATCATAGAGCACCTTAATGTAAAAACAAACCTTAATTCTAGCAGCTAATAATGTCAATAGATGATGTTCACTTTTAACCTTGTTGGGTGGAGTGCCAAAAAAAGTCTATGCAGATAAAAAAGAACTACTCGTGTTTATTCAAACAATGACATACCCAAGGCTGAGTTGAATCTTTGAAGAAATTCAACTAAACAACTATCCAGTCTTTATTCAAATATGTTTACATTTGATACATTTTTAAGCTGTGAAATTATCTGTTTTGCTTATTGCTTGCTTAAAAGAGCACAAGAACTGATCAAAATGACTTTTGAACTGCATTAAGCCTGTTATCAGAAATTACAGCATTTTTTAAAACAGAGAAAAAAACTCTTACCTCTTCAGCATATGCATCACAAAGTTTGTTCCCAGAGAGTAGTTTATTTTTTAGGCTCTTGTTCTGAAAAACAGAAAGAAATGGCATTTACTTCAGGACTGTATATTCATTTAGCTTCCTTTTCTAGGTCACAAAAGCCCCTTGACTCAATGTGTTTCCATTTGTCCACATTTTGCTGAGAATAAACTTTGGCAGCAAGTGCTTGGTTAGTTCTCATTTTTAGACAAGAAAAAATGGCAATCACAAATGCAATTGTTTAAGGGGTTCACACAGATTTACAGGCTTTTGGAAGGAAGGAGTTACAGTTCACGGTTTCAACCTAGTTCTTAAAGAATTAAAATAATTTAAAAACCAGTGGATGAATCTAAGGTGTAAACTTGGACGCTAAAATCTTGCTGTGTCACATTGATACATTTGAGCAATTTATAGTAGATTTGTTAAATATAACTGGCATAATGTTTAGATCACTGTAGATTTAAATAACTCAAACATGTTGAACTTTTTAACTATCAGTCACTATGCAAAGTGTCTGCAACAAAATAATGCAATATGAATTCAGAAAAAGCTTGTCTTTTCTTTTTTAATTGTGTTATTTTTTCAGTGGGAATCATAGCATAACAAAAGAATTCATAGTTAGACAAGTAAAAGACCCTGATTTTTCAAAGGAAGGTCACATTTAAAGACAGCAGAGAATTCTGGCCACAGGCTTGCTGTGAGATGTTACGCCACTAAGATCTTTTTCTCTGAAGTTGGTCTGAGTAGATTCGCTCCAAGTTCTTTAAGGGGAAATTTGCAAATGACACAGCTGGGAGAGAGCATGCTGAGACAGAAGAAAATGAGCCCTGAAAGTGATAAGAGCTATTTAAGAGGAAGGGAATTTTCCTTTATAATTGGCAATGATCTGTTAGTATGAGTTTTGCTTAAGTAACTTAATGCTTAGCCTAAAATGCATCCAGATCTCAAGATGACCCAATAAAAAAGCACAATCAGGCATGACAAAAACTTTACCAGGGTCTATGGGAACTAATATTGGACTGTTCCCATCATCAGCATTAGGGAGAAAGCCAGTAGACAGTCTCTGCCTACTCTCTGAAAATCTAAGTTTTAAATACGTGTTTATTTATTCCTTAAACTGTTTGGAGATAACCAAAAGGAAAACACAGCAGTAGAAAATCATATCACATCCACAAGTATCTGCCTCCTTATATCAGTTTGATGAGGCCCCAAGATTTTAGAATGCTCTTTTACTCGTCTCTTTCTCTTGGTTAAAGCCGATAAAAAATGTATATGTGTATATGTCTCCGCAGTGTTTTTGTAAATCCTCTACTTACGTTCCCTCAGTTAATGGACCTACATACAACAGCATGAAGCAAAAGATGTTGGGAGCTCTGAAATAATTTTGTGTGTGTGTCTGTGTTTATTTGAATTCTATTCATTTAATTTAGTTTATTTGTAAAGCATGAAATCGTTACACGCATTATGTCAAGGCACAAATCTAGTTCATACGTAGAAACGTCGATTGTCAATTCAATTCAATTTCAATTCAATTCAGTTTATTTATATAGCGCCAATTCACAACAGATGTCATCTCAAGGCACTTAACAAGAAGTCATTTCAATACATTTATACAAACATTCCAATCAGTTAAAAAGTTTCCTATTTAAGGAATCCCAGCAGATTGCGTCAGTCATTGGCGTGAGGTTGGGCCCCGTTGATGCAGACTTTCCAACCAGAGCAATCCTTCAGCAATCCCTCATACTGAGCAAGCATGTAGCGACGGTGGAGAGGAAAAACTCCCCTTTAACAGGAAGAAACCTCCAACAGAACCAGGCTCAGTAGGAGCGGCCATCTGCCACGACCGTCTGGGGGTTTGAGAAGACAGAGCAGAGAAACAGAAGGAACAGAAGATCTGATATAAGAGAACTTTCTATGTTACAGAAAGTAAAAAGTTAATAACAGGACACAGGGGATGTTCAGTTACTGGGAGGATCATCCCAGTCGATGCCCCCCGTCCAACAGGGCATTGCAGCCAAGCAGGATACCAGACCAGGTATATCTTCTATGGAGAGAAAAACACTGAGAGAAAACAAAGTTAACAGTCAAAATAACAGAGTGTACTGTAATACAACTGGAGAGTCGTAGGAGAAAAGGGAGTAGCAGAGTGAAGAAAATTGGTAAGTCTGTCCTCCAGCAGTCTAAGCCTATAGCAGCATAACTACAGAGATAGCTCAGGATGACCTAAGCCACTCTAACTATAAGCTTTATCAAAAAGGAAAGTTTTAAGCCTGGCCTTAAAAGTAAACAGAGTGTCTGCCTCACGGACTAAAGCTGGGAGCTGGTTCCACAGGAGAGGAGCCTGATAACTAAAAGATCTGCCTCCCATTCTACTTTTAGAAATCCTAGGAACTACAAGTAAACCTGCAGTCTGAGAGCAAAGGGCTCTGCTAGGAACATAAGGAACAATTAGATCTCTGATGTATGATGGAGCTTGATTATTATTTGTATGTAAGAAGAAGGATCTTAAATTCTATTCTGGATTTAACAGGGAGCCAATGAAGGGAAGCTAAAACAGGAGAAATGTGAGCTCTCTTTTTAATATTGATCAGAACTCTTGCTGCCGCATTTTGGATCAACTGAAGGCTTTTAATGGCATTTTGTGGACTACCTGATAGTAAAGAATTACAGTAGTCCAGCCTTGAGGTAACAAATGCATGGACTAGTTTCTCAGCATCACTCCTGGACAGGATGTTTCTAATTTTAGCAATATTCCGGAGGTGAAAGAAAGAAATCCTAGAAACCTGTTTAATATGGGATTTAAATGTCAAGTCTCGGTCAAAAATAACGCCGAGGTTCTTTACGTTATTACTGGGGGCCAATTTAATGCCATCCAGATGAAGTGATTGACTAATCAGTTTCTGTTTAAGAACTTCTGGTCCAAAGACAGCAACTTCTGTTTTGTCAGAATTTAAAAGCAAAAAGTTTAGGGTCATCCATGTTTTTATGTCTTCCAGACATGCCTGTAATCTACCTAACTGACTGGGTTCATCAGGATGTATGGATAAATATAGTTGTGTATCATCTGCATAGCTGTGGAAATTTATCCCATGCTGTCTAATGATTCTACCAATTGGGAGCATATATATGGTGAACAGAACTGGTCCAAGCACAGAACCCTGTGGAACTCCACAAGTAACCCTTGAGAGTGAAGAAGATTTATCATTTAGATGAACAAACTGGAATCTATCAGACAAATATGATTTAAACCAGCCTAGTGCTGTTCCTTTGATCCCTGCAACATGTTCAAGCCTTTCTAAGAGAATATTATGATCGACTGTGTCAAAAGCAGCACTGAGATCTAACAAAACCAGAACAGACACAAGTCCATTATCTGAGGCCATGAGAATATCATTAGTAACCTTCACCAGTGCTGTTTCATTGCTATGATGAGCTTTAAAACCTGACTGAAACTCTTCAAACAGCTCGTTATTGTTTAGATGCTCACAGACTTGATTAGCAACAATTTTCTCAAGGACTTTGGATAAGAAAGGAAGGTTAGATATAGGTCTGTAATTCACTAAGTCATCTTGATCAAGGGAAGGTTTCTTGAGTAAAGGTTTAATTACAGCTATTTTAAATTCCTGTGGTACATATCCGTTTACTAAGGATAGATTCATCATATCCAAAATGGGGCCAGGAACCAAATGGAACACTTCTTTAAATAATTTGGTTGGAATTGGGTCCAACATACAAGTTGAAGGTTTAGATGAGGCTAATATTTTTGATAATTCCGAAAGCTCGACTGAATCAAAACAGCCTAAGCAGAACTGAGGTTCTACAGTTCTTTCCGATACTGCCTCATTTACTGAGGAAGAAGTAATCGTGTTTGGGAGGATGCCAATGATTTTATTTTTAATAGAATTAATTTTATTTATGAAGAATCCCATAAAATCATCACTGCTAAGAGCTGGGGGAATATTTGGCTCAACAGAGCTATGACTCTGTGTAAGTTTGGCAACTGTACTAAAAAGAAACCTAGGATTGTTTTTATTCGCCTCTATTAATGATGAAAAATATGCTGTTCTAGCTTGTCGAAGGGTCTTTTTATACAGCAGTAGACTGTTATTCCAGGTTAAATAGGAATCCTCTAGGTGTGTAGAGCGCCATTTTCTCTCCAACTTCCTAGTATTCTGCTTTAAAGTACGCAACTCTGCGTTGAACCAAGGAGTCAGCCTCCTATGGCTAGCCACTTTCTTTTTTAAGGGGGCTACACTATCTAATGCCAAACGCAATGAGGACGTAACGCTGTGAACCAGATCATCAATTTCTGAAGGGTTAGAGATAGAATTGCTGCCATCCACTGTGTTACCCTGAGACACTAAGGAAAGTAAGAATGCAACAGATTCTTTAAAAATTGTTACAGCATTGTCTGATAAAGCTCTACTATAATGAAATTTTCTTTCAGATTTAAGATGGTCAGTTAAAGTAAATTCAAAAGTTATTAAGAAGTGGTCAGACAGGACCGGGTTATGTGGGTGGACTGTTATTTCCTCACACTCAATACGGTATGTCAGTACAAGGTCCAAAGTGTGTTTACCCGAGTGGGTCGATCCCTGTACTTTTTGAGTAAAGCTAATTGAGTCTAAAATAGCATTAAAGGCTGCATTTAGGCTATCACTTTCAGTATCCATATGAGTATTAAAGTCCCCCACTATAATAACCCTATCAGTATTTAATACTAAATCAGATAAAAAATGTGAGATCTGATCCAAGAATTGAGTGTAAGGGCCTGGGGGACAATACAAAACCACAAACAAAAATGGTCTTAATGTTTTGCAACTTGGATGAGGAAAATTAAGGGTTAGATGTTCAAAAGAACTGTAGCTATCAATTGGTCTGGGACTAATTAGTAAATCAGAACGAAAAATGGTTGCAACTCCTCCTCCTCGCCCAGTATTTCTAGGAATGTGAAAATTTTAATGACTGGAGGGAGTTGACTCATTTATACTGACATAATCCTCCTGCTGCAACCAGGTTTCTGTGAGACAAAGGAAATCAATGTGATTATCACAAATCAAGTAATTTACTAACAAAGTCTTTGAGGAGAGAGATCTTATGTTTAATAAACCACATTTAATAGATTTATTTTTCTGTTCAGTCAAAGTTGTATTTATTTTTATGAGATTTCGATAATTTGCTTTTGTTGGCTTAACTTTTAATCCATTTAATTTTGGCCGTGGGCAAGACACTGTTTCTATAGGGTAATGGGGGGGGGGTAACAGTACAGAAGCAGCAGAGAGGTGGGTTAAACTACGACTCTGCTTCCTGGTCTGGACCCTGGGTTGTCAGTGTTTTGGAGGACTAATAAATTCGGCCATATTCCTAGAAAGAAGAGCTGCTCCATCCAAAGTGGGATGGATGCCGTCTCTCCGGATCAGACCAGGTTTTCCCCAAAATGTTCTCCAGTTATCAATGTAGCCCACATCGTTTGCAGGACACCACCCAGACAACCATTGATGGAATGACAGCATGGGGCTAAACATGTCGTCACTGGTCTGATCAGGCAGGGGACCAGAAAAGATTACCGAGTCTGACATTGTCTTGGCAAACTTACACACCGAAGCAACACTAATTTTAGTGACCTCCGATTGGCGTAACCGGGTGTCATTACCGCCAGCGTGAATAACAATCTTACTGTATTTACGCTTATCTTTAGCCAGCAGTTTCAGGTAGGATTTGATGTCGCCCGTTCTGGCCCCTGGCAAACATTTGACTATGGTCAATGGTGTCTCTAATGCCACGTTTCTGACTATGGAGCTGCCAATTACCAGGGTCGGCTTCTCAGCAGGTGTGTCGCTGAGCGGGGAAAATCTGTTACAAACGCGGACCGGTTGGTGGTGGCCCAGGGGCTGGGTCCTAGAACTATGCTTCCTACGTACAGTCACCCAACCAGCCTGAGGTCCCGGCTGCGCGGGCTCTACCGGAGGACAGCTAGGGGGTTCTATCCATGTTGGCTCCGTGCTGGCTAATGGGCTTCGGCTATCAGCTGGTTTTTCAACAGCGCGGAGCCGTGCTTCTAATTCTGATACCCTCGCCTCCAAAGCTACAAAAATATTAAATTTATTACAGTTACCATTATCACTAAAGGAGGCAGGGAAGTAACTAAACATCTGACAGAGAGAGCAAGAGAGAAGAGAAGAGTTAGAGACAGGAGAGAGAAGAGTAGCCATAGCCGCAATGAAGCTAAGCTAACTGAGCTAGCGAGACCTTACCACCCCAAGAAAAGCTGTGAAACACAAGGAGTTCCCAAAACGTCAAGTACACCACCACAAAACGTGTGTTTTAGTGTGCTTGTGTGTTAAAATAATTAAAAGGTCTCAGCACAGAGAAAATAAGATCAATTCAAGAGAGTCTGAACACCAAACAGTTTAAAGGGAGCGCAACAGTGACAACAGGAAATGACGCAATACGACTTACCCCCGTCGAATCAGCTGGAGGATTCATAAACCCATTCATATAAACAGATTCAGTCATTTACATGTATTTTAATTAGACCCTAGTTATGAAAACTCAATTCAATTTCATTTTAATATATCAATTTGTAAAATGTAAGGAAACCCAGCTAATTTCATCAAGTCACTGATTTTGCAGCAATCCCTCCACCTGAACGACCATGTGGCGCGGTGGGCAGTTGATTCAGTCAAGTCATTAACTTTGTGGCAATATCGTACTGAACATTTATGTTTTGAGTACAGAGAGGAGAAATAAATTAGATTAATATAAGGCCTCTGTTCCTTGTTTTGTTTTAGACCCTTTATTCACAAAACTATCATGTCTAACGCAGCCAGTCTGCCTCGTGCCTGCGTTTGGGTCCTCCTCCGCAATATATGACAGATCTACCATATGTGTTTCATTCCTGTAGATCCCTTTCTCGCTAAAGTGAGTGGGGAATGAATAAAAGGTGGATATCAAGATTAAATCTACACACTCGAGAAGTTTGTGTGAGGGTAAAGACATCAAACAGAGCCTTTGCATACAAAGTTGTTGTATAGACAAGTGCTTGTGTTTTTTGAAACTACAGGGGAAAATGTTGAAAGCAATCAGTTTACCACTACAAATTCCCATTTGACTGATGGTGTTTTAAAGCTCAATATCACACGGAAACGGCAACTCTGAAACAAAATGAACAACCAGAATCATAGTTCTGGATACGGATGCATGCAATAAAAATATGCTGTTGGTGGGCAAAATGGTATGTAGATGGAGAAATATATAAGCCCTCAAGTCACAATTCTTAACAGAGTTGAAACAGTCCAGTTCCACTGTATGTGCACACTCCTGACCAATATGCACAGAAATATTCTGAAATATTAACAAGCTTCTGGAGAAAATTGAATCCTGCTTTATCAATGTTGGGACATTTTTTTGAAGCTGTCATGCATGTTTCCCGTGATGATTTTGGAATACTTTATGAGAACTACACAGATGCAGTGTGCTGTATTCTTCAACAAACACACTAGAGGCACACTGAGTTGAGGTAATGAGCTGCATTGGCAGCTGCTTTGTGATTCAGTGAGGCAAAACTGCTTGAGCATCAGTTCCACACGGAAATACCTTCTATTGTCCCTACAGTGGGACCACCATCTGAGGACATGTGGAACTGGCAACTATCATGAAATGTGAGATAGCTTAGCTTCAGGACATACTGAGAGTGAAAATTAGATCCTTTGGAGTCGCGAAGTCAAAGAGCATTATGCAAAATGAAACACACTGAGCTGCATGTGTCATAATGTGTTATTCTTTCAGCAATGCCATCCTCTGGATCTAAAAGATTTGGGTACAGCTTGCTAATTCATTTATTTTCTCTGCCAACATTATCTACTTCAGGGCAACTGTGAGGTGGTGCTAGAATGTGTGTGCATATTTGTGAAATGTATCCCATCTGTCATTGGGCTAAAAGCAGAATATATAGTGAACAGAAAACCACTGGGTCACAGGACCGAAATAGTGGCATATGCAACAAACAACATACATATTTACACTGACTCAAAGGTTAACAAAGAATGCCAATTTATATGCATGATTTTGGATTGTGATAGACAAACAGAGTAAGGTAACAAACTCAATCAATATTTAAGCGCCTTGCCAACATATAAACTTGCAACTTATTGTGCACAAACCAATTTAAATAAGCATTTTCATGAGTAGTGTTAACTTTCAAGAGAATTATTTGTAAATTAACAATGTTTGTTTTCCATAACAAACCTACCATATGGAGAAAAGGCCCCTCAAACACAAGAGCCTTCGACGTGTGAATGCCCTAGCATGAGCGTGGTTTATGCTGTCAGATACATAATTTTTCTGGGAGGGCCTGTTACCAATAATACATGCTTCTTCCCTTGTTTTAAATTTCTTATAAACCAATGGCTCATGCCCTGACCATCAAAACTACCTAGATTGTGCCATGGTGTCATTGTGTGGGAGCATGATGCAGACAGGAATTGAGACCAGTTGTGGATTTGAAGATACAGCACAGAGGAATGAAGCCACAGCTAAATGCATTCTGTCACTTCAAAAATGTCTCTCCAATAGGCAAATACAGCCATACTGACAGCACTGAAGATTTATTACTCTATGTGAGTGACCATTTTATCAGTTATTGTGTTTAACAATAATTTTTTTTTTTTTAAAGTGAAACACCAACCTTGTAGTAGCCTTAAGTGGCTAGAATTAAAAATGTAGCTTTAATAGGGACATTTTAAAACTTTCTGATTAAGCTGTATGTGAAAGAGAGCAGCTTAAAAAAAATAATAATTTTGCCAAATTTATGTTTAAGCAAAAAAAAAAAGAGAGGATAAGAAAATATGTAAATAAGTTGGTAAAGGCTGGTCATAAGTACTATGTGATTGCTTAATAATCAATATGTTAATTGGCGTATAATGTCAAGTTACATTTAAAAAAATCTGATCATAGATTAATTAATTAATTAGAACAGGTTCTTGTTATTCATGAGATAACTAGGAGTCTAAAATAATTCAGCTTTTACTTGAGCTAACTGTACTTAGAATTAGTTTTTGTTAAGGGTAAACTGGCATAATACTGTACATAGTATTCAATTGAGTTAAATTCTGTGTAGTTGCAGATCACAGAGAAGGATGAAATATATGAGTGGATTATAATAAGGGTAATTTGGAAAAAAGTAAGTGAAAGTCTTCCAATGCTTAAATCTGATTGTTTCGGAGTGTATGAAGCTCAAAGATCGGGGTCATGAGTTGCATCTGCGGCATTAGTTGAATGTTGCCTTTGACTGCAATCATTTTGTGTAACTGAATCATCATCATGTTTCAGGTGCAAAATCATAGTAGGACATTGCAACTGTAACTTCAGAAACACAATTAGTGGGGGAATTTTGCTGTTTAATGGAAATATTTTTTCTTTATGGATGTACATATTTGTTGAAAAAACATCTACATGTTTTTATTAATATAGTATACAATGTCAATTTTGATAGTTACAGATCTTCTCATGCAGCGTTCCCCCCCTCCCGTGAGCTCTTTCTAGCATTCACAGAAGTAGTTGTGTCTCTCAACTGTGCTCTTGAATGATGAAAGTGATCAAAAGGAACATTTCAAATATTAATTTCATTTATTATGGGAAAAAGATTTCCAAACAAACTATGCCCCATCTGAAAATATATTTGCTCACCTTCAGTAAATCATGGTTTAAATGTGATTAAGCACACTTTTTGGTTCAGTTTCACAAGACAAAATTATATGTGAACACCGTCTGACTTGTAGAAACCTGGCTAGATGTAAATAATTAACCATCTGTATTGAAAGAATATACTCCTCCAAATTACAATTTCTTAAGTGAGAGCAGGAAACACAGACGAGGTTGAGGCGTAGCCACAATGTTTCATAACTCAATGAACTTCAAAAAGGTATCCCTGGGCATATTTGACGCTTTTAAATACCTAGCCACTGAGATAAATGAGCCTAAAAATGTTATATTTCTAAACTCTGGAATTATCTGCAAATGTTTAAATATATCTGACATCTCTGTAATTGATATTGCATTATCTGACCATCTCTGCTAAACTATCTAGCCACAGTGAGATAACTGTAAAAAAACGTTTTCTCGGGGACAGTTCAGTTGAAACCTTTAAAAGTATTTACCCTTACACTACATCCCCCTCATCTCCCAACTCCAACTCAGTAAATAAGCTGGTAGATAACTTCCTCGTGAAAATCTCAGACATCATTGATTCCTTTGCTCTGACTAAAGTGAACGTAGTTTCAGGTAGAAAGAAGTCTCCATGGACAAGCAATCCACCGGTGCGTAGTGAAAAATGGGAGTGTCGACGAGCTGAGAGAAAATGATGGAAAACTCGACTCCAGGTTCACTGTAAGATCTACAAAGAGAGACTGAACAGATATCAGTTATCTTTAAAATAAGCTAGGGAGTCTTTCTTTTCTGAAATCATTAACAGAAACATTAATAATGTACAGACTCTGTTTGCAACAGTACAAAGAATAACTAATCCTCCAGTGACAGTAGCCCCTGAACTAAATTCTACCAGAGCCTGCAATGAATTTGCCAGCTTTTTCACTGAAAAGATTCTAGCAATTAGACAGTCGGTCTGTACCGCAGCACCGAGCCGACTACCACTGTTATACCCAGATAACACAAAGGTAGAAAAAAATGTCGGAATTCCATGAATTAAACCAAAAAAACCTAGAAGAAAAAATTAACCAATTAAGCTCCTCCTCTTGCCATCTTGATATCTTACCCACAGCTTTCCTTAAGAAAGTGTTTCCTGTCATTGGGTCTGATCTGATTAAAATAGTTAACTGCTCCCTCCTGTCAGGCCTCTTCCCCCAGGCTTTAAAAACAGCAGTTATTAAACCACTGCTAAAACAAGAATAATCCAGACAACACTTTAATGCAGAACTACAGGCCAATTTCTAATCTTCCGTGCTCACCACAGCACCGAGACTGCCCTTGTCAAAGTTTTCAATGACATCCGGATAAATTCAGACTGTGGTTTGACCACAGTGCTGGCTCTGTTGGACCTCAGTGCAGCATTTGACACTGTTGATCATAATATATTATTGGAACAACTGGAGAGCTGGGTCGGACTCTCTGGTACAGTACTTGGCTGGTTCGAGTCTTACCTAAAGAACAGGGACTTCTTTGTTTCAATAGGAAACTTTTCATCAGAACGAACAGAAATCACATATGGGGTGCCCCAGGGCTTCATCCTGGGGCCCCTCTTATTTAATATCTACATGCTCCCACTAGCCCAGATTATAACAACCAATAAGATTAACTACCATAACTACGCAGATGATACTCAGCTCTACATTACGATGTAACCAGGTGAACCGATCCAAACCCAAAGTAAATGCATTGAGCAAATCAATGGATTGATGTGCCATAACTTTTTCCAGCTGAACAGAAACAAAACAGAAATAATAACTTTTGGACTTAAAGAGGAACAATCAAGAGTCAGCACACAGCTTCAGTAAATACAGCTAGAAACTACAGATCAGGCCCGAAATCTAGGTATAGTAATGGACTCAGACCTGAACATCCAGGGTCACATAAAGGCAATAACAAGGTCAGCCTTCTATCACCTGAAGAACATTTATAGGATTAAAGGACTGATGTCCTTTAGGATTCTTTAGGATTGCAACATATTCTACCCAGCGAACACCATATGCAAATTTATTTGTTAAACTTAATATTCTTGATATTTATAGTTTAAATGTTTAATTTGTATATTTATGTACATAATTCAGTTTAATAAAACAATCATACCAGAGCACTTTAGGTCTTAATTTAAAGCCAACACTGAGGTTCTTCACTACAACACACGTCAAATTAAAGATTTCCATTTGCCAAAAGCAGTTACATCAAGAGCACAGTTTCGTTTGAGATACAGAGGCTGTGATTTGTGGAGTAAATTTTCCCATCTTGCAAAAAGTACATCACGAATGTCCTTTAAAAATATATTAAGTGTCTTTGATTGAATGTAAATGATTTGTGAATTGTTTTAGTTTTTGTGGTATTTTATAATAACTAATGTAATTTTGTTGTTCATTTATAAAAAAAGCGTATGCTCAATTTTATATTTATTGATAGGTAGAGGTGTAATAATGAGCCGATATGGGTTTTCTGCCTCTTCCTGCACTTTTCTGATTATATCTTAATGTTATGATGGATTGTTTGTTATGTGCAAAACTAATAAATAAATAAATAAATAAATAAATAACCACAATGAATAGTGTCTATTATAGATGCACCAGTGTATGGTTCAGATAGTTATAAAAACATTTCTGGATCTTTTTAATTCCATATAAAGTTGGAGAGTGCAGTTCTGTCTGTATCAATACTGTTCACACAGACTGGCAAAGTTTTATGACTTTGCTAGTCATTTAGTGTGCTGTGTGCAAAGGTCCCCAACCACGAGCCCTGGACCGATACTGGCAGCACAAAAAGAATAATAAATTATTGTATTTCCATTTTATTTATTATCTGAGTCTAAACAATGTTTTATTCTGAAAAATTACTGGATTTTCTCCCTTACATCTGGCTATATGTCACTCTTGACACATGTCAACAAGCTTCCCTCGGTCAAGTGAGGCGTCACCTCTAAAACCAGACACACAACCTAGAAAAATAATTAAAAACAGACGTCTCTGAAAATAATCTTTGTGAAAAGGAAAAGGTCCAGTGAAGAGACAGAAGAGGAGTCTACAACTCCCAAGAAGAAGAAAGCTACATTTAGCAGACAATGCCAGGAGTCATTCTTAAAACATGGATTTATTGTGACAGGCGATTTCCATGCACCAAGTCCCCACTCTGCTTAATATCTGGCTTTCTAGTGAGGCCATGAAACCTTTGAAACTGATCCAGATGGGAGATGGTTACAGGTACCCACTGATTCAGGATTGTGGTGAGTTGAATTTTTCATGTATTTTGTTTTTGTGGTAAATCTCATCTTAATTCAAATTCAAATTCAAAATTACTTTATTAATCCCAAAGGGAAATTAAATGTTGTTGTAACTCATTATGCAAGTTCCTTCAAAGATTTGTTGTAGATGCTGATGGCTGTGGGTAGGGATGATCTCTTGTAGTGCTCTGCAGATCTGAAGAAGCCTCTGACTGAAGACGCTCTGTAGTTGTATGACAGTCTGATGTAGAGGATGCTCAGGATCTATGGCGTCTTCTTTTCAACTCATCAGGGTTTTGTGGCTGTAGTTGAGGTATAATTTGAGCTTGTGTGATGTTAATCAGCTGCTGCCAGTTGTAAACCACCTTGTTGCCATGGTTATGCATCATAACAAATGTCCAAAAATAAAAAGTATCAGCAAAAATCCTTCCACCTGCACAGCATTCAAAACCAGAGAGAACAGTTGTCCACAAAAACAATGTTTCTACCAAAAATGGAAGAATTAAAGTTTTTAAAAAAGAAAAAAAATATGAACCAAAGTAACAGAGCTACTCCAACATGCTGCCACCTTGAGCGGCGCAATTCCGGAATACTTAAAGGCATGTTTAAACCATAGCAACAAAGTGTGTTAGGGGGCAGAGGGAATGTTACTCATGTTATGTTGTTGACGCCATGCTACAAGGAAGTAGTGAAGTTACGAGCACACATTGGATTTACATTTATTATTATACTCAAAAATAAATAAACCAGTTTTTTATGCTGGTTGTTTCTTTCTATTTTGTAGCATTTATCTGCAACACACCAAAGGCCGGTTCATGTGAAAATTGTCAGATATTAAACCAAGGGGAAAAAAAGGTTGGGGACCAATGCTGTACACCACTAATGATCCCCACACCATGTTGGGAATTACTGATCTCATCACTGAACAAAAGGGTAAGTGAATTTACTAGTACATTTTTTTAGAGCTTATAAAGTGCCAAGTTCCTGAGTGTTCTTTACTGATCTTTGCAGTCAGATTTCACAGTGCTCAACACTTGTCAGTGTAAGGTCCTTTTAGCCTCAGTGTGAAGTGTGAGAAAGTAACTCTTCAGCAAAGATTTTTCATTTAATCTCAGTCAAGTTGTTCTGTCATTCACACCACGGTGTGTAAAAGTCACACGCATAATAAATTCAATTTCTCATTTACATATTTAATCTCCCTGCAAAGTTATTTCCTTACAAACGTAAAAACTTTTCCTAAAACTATAAAAACTGCATCACTTTTGGGCTGATAATTCTATTTTCATCAGTCAGATTCATACTATCCATGGCATGAACTCTGGTTGACACCACTTGTGAGTGCCACAAGTGAGGCACTGTTGTCACAACACATTTTATCTTAAAAGGTCAGAGAGACAAGAAACAACCTTCATCAATATGTTTCTTTTGCCTTAGTGCCTTAAAACCTTGCATACTATGAAAATATGCCTTCATGTCAATTAAAGGACACAGCAAACAGTGAATCAAATTGTCAGAGTTTCTATAGAAGCAGCAAGCAAAAGCTGAGAAATCTTTATTGTGTTGCTTGTAAGAACACTACTCTGAGAATTCAATACAATTTTAATATTTCTATAATGAGGATACATATTTAATCGTTGTGGTTTAAATCTAAAACCAGTACAGTTAAAGATTCCTGTGGAGAAAACAAAGGAAGGATAAAAGATGATTTAAGCAGATCTAGGAATCTTAAGCGGTCTACACCTTGAAGTACCGCTGTCATTTTGTTAAACATTTCAGACCCTTTAGACATTGTAATCTCACCATGACAGCCTTAGTTATTCTGAGAAGCATACAGTCAGTCGGTTTACATACAGTAAGAAAAATAAATGATTATTGCCTTAGGCAGATTAAATTCGAGCTTTTGAAATGCATGCATACACCTTAGTCCGGCTAAAGTATAACCGATCTAGCCTACTCCTAATCGAGCTAAGACACCCAGATAATGCGGTTAAAAAAGCAAATTTCTCTGCATGTAAACGATTTCCCAGCTTAGTCAAGCTATTACCAGCTTGGGCACTGCCCTTCTGGAAGTTAAGACATTGCAGAAGAGGGAATAACAACACCAGGACGACAACAACACAGCGGCAACGAGTGCAGCACAATCAAACAGTACAGTATGTACAAAATGTACTGTGCTGTAGCGTCTTTGTCATCAATTTCTTTGCTCATTGTACATATCCTGCTTTCACTCAGTCTGCTTCACTGCCGCCAGCATTTGTTTACTATTTGTGTGACGCCATAGGCTAATCAGAAGAATACTAATGTGGAAGGACGCATGTTGCCACCATGTTGTCAAACGCACTTCATTCAATAATTCGATTTACTAACTGACATGTAACATTGGATTAAAGTTTTCATTAGGGGTTAAGGTATTAGCCCAATTAATACCATAGCTCTATTTAGTTGATTTAAATGCACTGAGTGATATTCTTATATCTGTGCACATTTCCTGGGCCATGTTGAATGACCATAACATGCAACCACAGAAGAAAAGAGGGATTTCAGATAAACAGAATAAGTACTTTGTATAAAATTTAGTCAAACAAACCAAATGTCTCATTCACAAAAACTTCAGTGCTCCTTGTTAGTGTTTATTACTGCAGTGACAGTGAGCAAAACAGACTGCAGTGCAAATGCTATGGAGTGAGAGGTAAAAATGCTGGCATGCAATAAAATGGATGCACAGCCAGTGGTTGTCTTGCAGGCAGTAAAGATACATTTTATGGGGTGTGGGAATAGCAGTTGTTTTTCAGGCTTTATATCCTACATACGGAGTGGATGACTGTATTGGTTCAAAAAGCATTTATTCAGCTATAGGGTTCTTTGCTCAGAGTTCTCAAAGTGTTTGATTTCATGAACTGTGCTTCGTTCTCTTCCTTTTTAATATTTCCCATTAGTTGCATAACACAACTAAAGAAAATGTTTCTCAAAATTCAGCAATGATTTTGGCTCAGACAAATCGGCTATTGCAAAATTGTTAATGTGACAAGGGAATTCAGTATTTTTCTGAAATGTTTGTAATATTGTTTGTTAAAGGCCTCAGCCAACTGAAATATAGTTTTTTTTGTGATACACCTGCAGCCACACAGAGCCGTAAAGTGAGTGGCAACACTGAACATGATCATTCCAGGTGAAATATTGTAAAACCAGGAGTAAAGTGACAGGGTTAGGCTACCATCCATGAGAAATACATATTACATTTCCCATCAGCTCTGAACAGCTTCCCTGCTGCTGCTGAAGAGATGCATGAGGTGGCCACCAAGTTGTACGTGTGAGTCAAACATTTCAATTATGTGTCAACTTTGACCAAAACACCTTCTTTCATTTCTCTGCTATGCTCCCTATATGACATGTGGCAAATTGGAAATGGGACATGTTTTTGTTTCTTCTGCACTACTAATAACTATGCTGTTGACAGACTCTCTTACCTAAGCTGTAGATCTGTGCATCTCCTCCAGAGTTAGTATAGGGATACTGAGATAGGCTGCGACTCTAATCAATGCCCTCTTTGCCCAGTCTGTCATTTTAGGTGGAAGACCATGTCTTGTTAGGTGTGCAGTTGTGCCATAATCTGTCAATTTTTAGAAATAGTGTGCTTTTTCAAAAGTTTATAGCTTGGAATATTGATGTACAACCAAACCCTGCTTCAAACTTATAAACAATTTGAAGATTGACCTTTCTGGTGTGTTCCTAGGTCTTTGCAATGAGGCATTCAAAGTAAAGCTGTACATTCACTGATATTATTGAGAGTTTAAATAAAGGCAACAGGACTCTTCTTGTTGTCTCGAAAATGTTTTGTCTCTCATCCAAGAGGCTTCTTCAGTTCTAAAAACTGGATTGAGAGTATCAGATTTACAAGTCTAAAGTTAATGTTGTTAAAGCTCACTAATGGGGCTATAGGTATTCCTTACGAGGCTATCAAGGTTACATAAGCTCTAAGCACCTGTGCATCTCTGCACTTGGGGCTGGTGGGGCCGGGCCTCAACAGATGTCGCTGTGGAGCTCCATGGACAGATTCTGGTATAAACAATTGTGTAGGTTTTGCCAAAATACTGGCAAGCTTAGTTGGCTAAATCCTCTTTAAGCAGCAATTGAGCTGGACCCATAACTTTTGCTTAAATGATGAACATCTAAAATCACAGTGCGCTAGCCCAACGTGGGCTCAATAAACAGCAGAGGGGCAAAAATGCCACGGCCCCAAGCTGTGATTCCATAGCAATGCACCATCTGGTCTGCCGTCTGCCGGAAATTTATTTGAAGAAGAAGAAGTACAGATCCCACTATCAAACCAATGCAGGAAGTGATGTGCCTCGTTTTGCCAAATCCAAAAGCTGGTTGTGCAGCACAACTCATATTAAGATATCGGAATGTTATGTGTGTTTAACATTTGGGACGTCACCAGCCAGTGGATTTCAACATCGTTTTAGGATTTAACAGATTGTAATAGATTTAAAGGAGATTATTTTGAAAGATTATACAGTTATTGAAAAGTTTACCCAGATGAAAGATCTGCATTTAATTTTCTTGAAGAACAACACTGGTGAGTGACCCTTTATTTATATTATATGTAGACTATAAAAAAAAATCCTTTAGATATAGATGGACTTCTGATTTCAATTGGCCTTCATTTAAATCACAAGATTATCATGTCCTGGATGACGGAGAATCTACACCAACATACAATGATATTAAATTTCAAACAGGAAGATTATGTGACTGTGTGACTTCAACTTTCTTTGTTGGAGTTTACTTCCTTGTATCAAAGAATAGAGGGTATTTTTCAGCATATTTTTCAGATTATTATTATCCATCCATCCATCCATCCATTATCTGTACCTGTCCATCCTATGCAGGGTTGCAGGGGGGCTGGTGCCTATCTGCAGCAGTCATGGGGCGAGAGGCAGGGTACACCCTGGACAGGTCGCCAGTCCATCACAGAGATTATTATTTGTAAATAAATAAATAAGGAAAACTATTTCTCAGATTTCTTCCACTTAATACTTCTGTAACTTTGTGTTAATCTATCACTTAAAATCCCTTTAATATAACTTTAAGTTTGTGGTTGCACCATGGCACAGCACTGTATATTACTATTGTATGCCTTTTCCAATCCACCTGCTACTTGATATCTTTATGGTAGAGAGGGTCCCCTTGTGTAAAGAAAAGGTCTTCTAAAGTAAATAAAATTATTGTAACATTTACATTTAAAATTGTTTTTTAGTCTCTTTATGGACAGCATGGTAATAAAGTGTTACTATGAGAAAACTAACAGTGAGAGGGCTTTTACTGATTAACCTCATGTGATGTAGTGTCCATTCTCATAGGACTGATACTGAATAAACATGTTTATCTTATTTTCACAGCCATATATTTGTGTATGAATGGAGAGATAAGAAATCACTTTGGGGGAAAATTAACCAAAATATTTATGACTGGTTGCTGACATCTAAAAAACCATTATGACATTATTAATGTTATGCTTCTGATATGTAAAAATGGTGAGAATTACCTTATCCTCCACACTGTGACAGGCAATAAGAGTATTAATTAAGAGGAGAATCAAGGTAAAAATAAAGGATATAGTAACTCAGATGATGTCTAAAAGAATTAACATATGTGGTTAAAATATATAATGTTCACATGAACTTTTAGCTGTCTCCATGTCCGTAGTTGATTTTAGCACTCTGTGTGTGTTGCCTTCTTTTTCATCTTTTTTTATCCCTGTACTTTAGAATATGTATGTATATTGTTAAAAGAAACACATGCAAGGTTCTGCCTATTTGACAGCATCTGTCATATATTAATGAAGAGATTTCACACATAACATAACCTATTACAAATATGTCACTGCAGACCAAAAGCTGATCCCAAAGCATAAAAAAATAAGACCCTCACAATGCAAGAAAACTGAGGTGGGGCCCCCACAAGTAGCAACGTATTTGAAGAACCCATCCAATATAGATTACCGACATTAGCAAAGCAAATGTTCGGAAAGGATAAGCTATTAAATATGACACATCTCCACACATCTTACAAGACATTTGGCAGCTTCGCATAAACTTATCTTGGCAGTTTCTTAAGGACTCCTGAGGTCAAAGGGACATATTATGCATAAGTGATGGAGCTTTTCTGTCACAGATTCATTGTTGTACCACATAGCCTTATCCATGCATGTGGTTTCAAGAAGAGATCTTTACTGTTTTTTGTTAGTTTTTTTTGTTTTTTTGCATAACCATTTTCAATTTCATCTTACTTTATGTATGCCCCAGCAAAAAAGCAAAAGAGAAGAAAGTGTAGTTTTGAGGAAAACATACAACACTACTAGCTACTAGTTCAAACAATCTCATTACTCCTTCAGGTATTGATTTATAAGCACCACATCATCATTATTATGCATACAGTTTTGCTTTGATTGAAATATTTTTCACATCCTTATTTGACCTCACCATGTGTCAGTGCCATTTTTATCTGTATTGCCATGGCGAATTTCTCATTTAATAGTTGATAAGTTGTGCTATAAGACATGCAACACGGCTTTGGGCTATTCAAGGAAATTAGATAAGATGAACTGAAGTGATCATCTTAAAGAACATGGGGATATTCACTATTGCTCATTCCTAAACTAGGACACTGACCTGAACTCTACTGGTTCGAGTCAGCTTATTCGCATTAATCTTTTTGCATTTTAAGCCAAATAAAAACTATCTCTTGCAGTACCGTCTCTAATATTAAGAGCTAATTATTTTAAATATAAATTTGTCATATATAAGAGGTGTAAGAATGAAAAATGCCCAAACAAATGTAAATTTGTTTCATAGCTTAAATTAAACTATGAGATGCACAGAAAGCTGAAATACAGTTTTTTATTCTCTGAGATTAAGAGCTAAGACAGAGAACATTTTAGAAAAGAAAAACAATTATAAGAAAAATGTAAATAAAACACAGCTGAAACTGATGATATTTTCACTGTGAATTTTAAATACAATGAGCTTGGAAACCTCTAAAACTTGCAGGGCAATGTGACTTGAAGAGCAGGGTTGAAAAACACTGCTCTAGAGTCTAGAGGGCCACATAAACAGCTACAGTGGCTTGGAAAAGTTTTTGGCCCTCCATGAACTTTTCCACATTTTGTCACATTGCAGCCACAAACATGAATCAATTTTATTGGAATTCCACGTGAAAGACCAATACAAAGTGGTGTACACGTGAGAAGTGAAACGAAAATCATACATGATTCCAAATAAATAACTGAAAAGTGGGGTGTGCGTAATTATTCAGCCCCCTTTGGTCTGAGTGCAGTCACTTGCCCATAGACATTGTCTGATGAGTGCTAATGACTACATAGAGTGCACCTGTGTGTAATCTAATGTCAGTACAAATACAGCTGCCCTGTGACGGCCTCAGAGGTTGTCTAAGAGAATGTTGGGAGCAACAACACCATGAAGTCCAAAGAACACACCAGACAGGTCAGGGATAAAGTTATTGAGAAATTTAAAGCAGGCTTAGGCTACAAAAAGATTTCCCAAGCCTTGAACATCCCACGGAGCACTGTTCAAGCGATCATTCAGAAATGGAAGGACTATGGGACAACTGTAAACCTACCAAGACAAGGCCGTCCACCTAAACTCACAGGCCGAACAAGGAGAGCGCTGATCAGAAATGCAGCCAAGAGGCCCATGGTGACTCTGGACGAGCTGCAGAGATCTACAGCTCAGGTGGGGGAATCTGTCCATAGGACAACTATTAGTCGTGCACTGCACAAAGTTGGCCTTTATGGAAGAGTGGCAAGAAGAAAGCCATTGTTAAAAGAAAACCATAAGAAGTCCCGTTTGCAGTTTGCCACAAGCCATGTAGGGGACACAGCAAACATGTGGAAGAAGGTTCTCTGGTCAGATGAGACCAAAATGGAACTTTTTGGCCAAAATGCAAAACGCTATGTGTGGCGGAAAACTAACACTGCACATCACTCTGAACACACCATCCCCACTGTCAAATATGGTGGTGGCAGCATCATGCTCTGGGGGTGCTTCTCTTCAGCAGGGACAGGGAAGCTGGTCAGAGTTGATGGGAAGATGGATGGAGCCAAATACAGGGCAATCTTGGAAGAAAACCTCTTGGAGTCTGCAAAAGACTTGAGACTGGGGCGGAGGTTCACCTTCCAGCAGGACAACGACCTTAAACATAAAGCCAGGGCAACAATGGAATGATTTAAAACAAAACATATCCATGTGTTAGAATGGCCCAGTCAAAGTCCAGATCTAAATCCAATCGAGAATCTGTGGCAAGATCTGAAAACTGCTGTTCACAAACGCTGTCCATCTAATCTGACTGAGCTGGAGCTGTTTTGCAAAGAAGAATGGGCAAGAATTTCAGTCTCTAGATGTGCAAAGCTGGTAGAGACATACCCTAAAAGACTGGCAGCTGTAATTGCAGCAAAAGGTGGTTCTACAAAGTATTGACTCAGGGGGCTGAATAATTACCCACACCCCACTTTTCAGTTATTTATTTGTAAAAAATGTTTGGAATCATGTATGATTTTCGTTCCACTTCTCACGCGTACACCACTTTGTATTGGCCTTTCATGTGGAATTCCAATAAAATTGATTCATGTTTGTGGCTGTAATGTGACAAAATGTGGAAAAGTTCAAGGGGGCCGGATACTTTTGCAAGCCAGGGTTGGACTTGGGTCACAGGCCTTGAGTTTGGCACATGTGATTTGAAGTCTAATTTATACTTCTCCATCTGCGGAGGTGCAGAGATACCCAGCGCCATTATTCATCGAGGCAAGGGCTCTCCATCACCCACGCAAAGAAGCACGTACTAGAGCCCAATTTCTTACCAATCTGTCGAACCCAACAGAGTTGTGATTGGTCCGCCCAACATCAGCCCCAGATCAGTTCACCAGAACGGTGCTCTATAGTTGATGTAATTAGTAATCAATGCATTTTTTTTAACACCAGGAGATGTAGAGAACAACAAAACAGAGCACTGTGTTTGTTTGTGTTTTTAGAGCATTCAATGAGCTGCAATTCTAGTAAAAAGCTTTCCAGTTCAATCAAAACTCACTCTCTGTTGGCCATTGTTCCTTGAGTGGAAATGCATTTACAAACTGAAGGAAATAAATTGTGGAGAATGTATATGGAAACGTAAAAAAGGAAAACGTCTCCGTAAATAAATGTGCATGTGGGTGCAAACTTGCTGACGGAGAAACTAGGCATGAGGTGAGCTCAAATCTCTTCCATGCCAGCGGCTTTGCCAGTGAGTGGACAGAACGTAAACTGCAGCATCTGATATAGTCTTTCCATCAAAGCTCTTTGATAATGCCACAATTCTGATATAGATATATTTTTTTCATTGCTCTCAATTACAATGTTAGAGAAAAGCTCAACTGCCACATTCTTAAACAGTTTAGATATCTCTGTCACTCAGCCTTACATACTTCATGTTGTGCTTTCAATGATGTCATGGTAAAAAACATGGTGTGCAATAGTTTCACTAATCATGTAAGGTAGCAGTCTGTCTTTGTGTAAGTTGGTTTTAAGGATGGGGGGTAAGGGAATCGTCCTGTAACAGTGGGTTGCCAGTTCAAACCCCCGCTCTGACCATCTTAGTCACTTTACTGTTGAGTCCTTGAGCAAGACACTTCACCCAGTCAGAGGTGGTGCTAAATAAATGGCAACCACACTTCTGTCTGTGTGACTTCTGTCAAACTTCTGGAGGGAGCTGGGGCTGCAGTAAAGCTTACCAGTTTCAGTGTGTGAATGTGTGTATGAAGAGGTGAATGTAGAGTGAAGTACTTTGGAGTCCTTGGACTCAAGGGAAATTGTATTTCCAGGGCCATAAGGAATACACAGATTCTCCTACTTTTTTTTTCCTGAAGCAGACCATTATTAAGGAGGAAGTCCATTTTAGCAGTTGGAACTCTTTCCATTCCCATTGAGATATGGTTATGCACCATATCTCATTATAGTGGTGAGCATTGGGACTTGGACCAGTAAAATTAAAAAAACAAGAAAAATCATCTTTCGCCTCATCTCTTTCTTCCACATGGCAGACCACAATGCCCCCATTACTGGAGAAAATGCCCTGAGTCAATTCATCTCTCTTTCCCACCTATCATCATCCATGAAGAAGACCTTAAAATGTGAAATCTACTTCGCTTGGGACAGAAGTTAATTCATTACCTGCTAGGAGGATCCCATATTTCTTCCGCAGAGAAACGCAGTTTTAATCTTACAGGACCTGAATCTCATCATGCCTGTTTCACACTCAACTGCAAACTGCTCCATTACACAATGATTGTGGATTGAAGACACACACAGAACGGAACATGCCAAGGTTTTACTACTCTCCATGACTGTACTTTGAGATCCTCTGCATATACTGTAAGCCACAAAATGAACAGGGAAACTATGGTCCAAATTGCACACAAAAACAGCTGGACTTTGCACTGAGAAAGTGGACACAGCACTTTTCTCTGAGAGTAACCAGGCCAAACCAAAACTATGTATTCTCACAGTGCCTCCCTATTTAAGGCCTCATCAAGCATGATTGTAAGTTTTTCAATTCCACATGACACCAGCAAATCTACAGACCCTTTCCAAAAAAATTAGAATATCATGGAAAAGTTTATTTATTTCCACACTTCCTTTCAAAACGTCAAACTTCCATAGATTATAGATTCAGGACCCACAATTTAAACTATTTAAAGTATTTAGTTATTTATTTGTACATATTTTGGGCTTCCAGCTCATAAAACCCACGAAAACAGGAATTCAAAAAATCAGAATACTGTAAAGAAATCACCATTTAACTCTCAGTTTTTGCAGAAAAAAGAAAGAAATAAGGATCGCATCAAATTATTCAAAATATGGTACTTTCAAAACGATATGTCAATCTTCAGTACTTGGTAGGGAATCCCTTTGCCTTAATCACTGCCCCGATGTGCCGTGGCATTGAGGCGATCAGGCTGTGGCATTGCCTGGGAGTTATGGAAGCCCAGATTTCCTTGATGCTTGCTGTCAGCTCTTCATTGTTTTGGGTCTGGTGCCTCTCATTTTCCTCTTGAGAATACCCCATAGATTCTCAATGGGGTTTAGGTCCGGCAAGTTGGCTGGCCAGTCAAGCACTGTGATGGCATGGGCATCAAACCAGGTTTTGGTGCTTCTGGCGGTATGGGCAGGGGCCAGGTCCTGCTGGAAGATGAAATTCGCATCTCCATACAGATCCTTAGTAGAAGGAATCATGAAGTCCTCTAAAACATTCTTGTAGACTGATGCGTTGACCTTGGATATAAGAAAGCAGAGTTTACCAACACTTGCACCGGCCATTGCACCCCAAATCATGACTGACTGTGGTTATTTCACACTGGACCTCAAGCAGCTTGGGTTCTGTTCCTCACCCGTCTTCCTCCAAACCCTTGACCTTGATTCCTGAATGAAAGGCACACTTTGCTTTCATCGGAAAAAAAGGGCCTTGGACCACTGGCCAACAGTCCAGTCCTTCTTCTCCTTGGCCCAGTTGAGACGCGTCTGAATGTGGTGGTTTTTGAAGCTGCGACTCCCGCCTTATTCCACTCTTTCTGGATCTCGGCCAGATTCATGAATGTTCTCTGTTTGATAATCCACTTAAGCACACGGTCAGCTCTTCTAATGGTGCATCTTCTCCTACCAAATTTTGCCCTTCCACTACACTTTCCATTGATATACTTGCACACATCACTCTGTGACCAGCCAGCCTCCTTAGCTATGAACTTTTGTGACTTACCTATCCTATGGAGGGTATCAATGATGGTCTTCTGGCCAGTTGTCAAGCCTGCAGTCTTCCCCATATTGAACCTAACTGAGACAGTTGAAGCAAAGTGAAGCCATTTAATGACACCTTGGAAAACCTGTGCAGGTGCTTTGAGTTTAGTAGATGAGTGTGTGTGACACCCGGTTTACGACATTCATGCCCTGTAAAATTTAATCTGTATAAAGCGAAACATCCGCTCCACTGTTCAAATCAATCAAAAAATACTTTATTTCCCAGGGGGAAATTAAGTTGTAGCTCATATAATTAATTCTTTAAGGAGTTGTTGTAGATAGTGATGGCTGTGGGCAGGAAAGATTTCCTGTAGCGGTCTGTGTTGCAGCAAAACTGAAGAAGCCTCCGACTGAAGACACTCTGTTGTTGTATGACAGTCTCATGAAGAGGATGCTCAGGGTTGTCCCTAATGTTTTTTTTATTTCATGAAGAATCCTTATTTGCGTCATCTCCAGATGTTCCATGGTAGTGCCAAGAGTAGAACCAGCCTTCTTAATCATGTTGTTTAGCCTTTTTAAGTCCCTGGCTCTGATGCTACTACCCCAACAAATGATGGCTGAAGAGATTACACTCTCCACAACAGGCTTGTAGATGTTTGGCAGCATCTTGCTGCAAACCTTGAAGGACCTAAGCTTCCTCAAGAAGTACAATCTGCTCTGTCCCTTCTTGTAGACAACTTCACTGTTCAGTCTCCAATCCAGTCTGTTGTCCAGGTGAACTCCGAGGTATTTATACTCCTCGACCACGTCCACTTCTTCTCCCATAATGGACACAGTGTTTGACTTATCCCCGTTTCTTCTGAAATCTACAATCATCTCCTTTGTTTTGTTCATATTCAAGGTCCATTACCTTAGGCGAAAGCAGTGCTGCTCCCAATCCTTCTGAGGTTTGACATTGGTTTGACAAGCTTTACAATGCCACAGCAGTATTTTTGGTACTGCATTTTTTGGTAGATGTGATAAATAGCATTTTAATGGACCACATAGCTGTAGTCAGACAATAAGTGTACACTATTCATCATACCATCATACCAGATAGTACAGTACACTGAGTTAGGTATGACACCAGAGTAAGTGTTTTCTTTCAGTAGATACCATACCAAGGTGAGTTTTTTTTTACTGTAACTGCAATATTAATCTTCATGTGAAACATACTTGTAGTCGATGGGAGTGATATCAGTCTACATGTTGCAGGTTGTTGCCTCACTGCCTTCTCACTTTAAAGGTTTATACCGCACTTTAGATAACAAGCATAGTTGACAACTATGTCCCCTGGCTTTGTGCTCTCCACTTCTCTATTTTTGCTAACTGCTTTTTTATTTGTCCAGTGTCAGACAAAGTGGGAAAATACAACCTTTGACCCCAACTGTGGTAGAACACTGTAGAGCTTTTTCATGTTAAAATGCAAAAAACAGGATTGGAATAGAAAAGGCTCTTGCAGGAAAATTTTGATATCTCTGTTTTTTATTATGCGATCAAATCTACTGTTATCCCTATACAAATTTCCATCAGATTAGTGAAGCGGATGCCAGTGGTGGGATAGGGTTAAAAATTTCTTTTGAATAATATACCTGTGAGATAATATATAGAAAACAGAAGACTTACTGTATTAGACAACAGTAGGTTAGACTTTATTGTTGTCTGAATGAACAAGAAAGTGCAAACACAACTAGTCACAATAATCTTAAAATGCATGTACAGGTGAAACTCAAAAAATTAGAATATCATGCAAAAGTTAATTTATTTCAGTAATTCTTCTTAAAAGATGAAACTAGTAAATACAGCTTATGTGAAGCCCAAATTCAAAATCTCAAAAAATTAGAATATTACGTTAAATCAATAAAACAAGGGTTTTAAATAGAGCGATGTAGCACCTCTGAAAAATACAATCATGCATATGTAGTCAGTAATTGATTTGGGCCCCTTTTGCATCAATTACTGCCTTAATGTGGTGTGGCATAGATGCTATCAGCATGTGGCACTGCTGAGGTGTTATGGAACACCAGAATGCTTCAATCGCGGCCTTCAGCTATTCTATATTGTTGGGTCTCATGTCTCTCATCTTTCTCTTGGCAATGCCCCATAGATTCTCTATGAGGTTCAAGTCAGGTGAGTTTGCTGGCCAATCAAGCACAGTAATCCCATGGTCATTGAACCAAATTTTGGTACTTTTGGCAGTGTGGGCAGGTGCCAAGTCCTGCTGGAAAACGAAGTCAGCATCTCCATATAGCATGAAGTGCTCCAAAATGTCCTGGTAGGTGGCGGCATTGACTCTGGACTTAATAAAGCACAGTGGACAAACCGCAGTAGATGACATATCTCCCCAAATCAACACAGACTGTGGAAACTTCACACTAGACCTTAAGCATCTTGGATTGTGTGCCTCTCCAATTTTTTCCAGACTCTAAGACCTTGGTTTCCAAATGAGATGCAAAATTTGCAGTTCTGAATAAAACAAAGCAGATGATTGTAGATTTCAGAACAAACAGACTTAAGTCAAACCCCGTTTCTATCATGGGAGAAGTGGAGGTGGTTGAGGAGTATAAATACCTCAGAGTTCACCTTGACAACAGACTGGACTGGAGACTGAACAGTGAAGCCGTCTACAATAAGGGACAGAGCACACTGTACTTCTTGAGGAAGCTTAGGTCCTTCAAGGTTTGCAGCAAGATGCTGCAAATCTTCTACAAGTCTGTTGAAGAGAGTGTAATCTCTTCAGCCATCCTTTGTTGGGGTAGCAGCATCAGAGACAGGGACTTAAAAAGGCTCAACAACCTGAAAAAGAAGGCTGATTCTGTTCTTGGCACTACTGTGGAACCACTGGAGATGATAATACAAAGAAGGATTCTTCATAGAATCAAAAATATATGGACAACCCTGAGCATCCTCTTCATGAGTTTGTCACACAACAACAGAGTGTCTTCAGTCAGAGGATTCTTCAGTTTTGCTGTGCCTTTCTATGTGCCTCTAATCTGGAACAAACTTCCAGACAACTACAAAGCTGCTGAAATACTGAGTTCTTTTAAATCACAACTAAAAATGTATCTGTTTAGAGCTGCCTTTGAGTAATGCTTTGATTTATCATGTTTCGTGCATGCTTCTTGCTTAATTGCTGTTTTTACATTAGTGAATAAGAGACATTTTATACAAGTAAAATTGTTTTATTTCTACAGTAAAAATCTTGTGTCATTTGTATGTCAGTGGTTGGAAAATATTTTTGTTTTATTAATCTATTTTTAAATTTATTTGTCAGTTTTTTTCGACTCTACACAACAAATCACCACTGGCATAGAATTGTCAGTTTTTATTTCAATTTTATCTATGTTACATTTTTATTAGTCAGTTTTAGTAACTTTTAGTTAGCCCTGACAAGTGTTAGTATGCCTTCACCATCTCATATCTTCTCATTTATAATTTTTAGTTGCATATGTTACTTACATTTACAAGTTGTCATTTAACTCAATTAGGTTTTGGTGCTTTCAGAGCACCAAAACCTGAGGGGGACTGTTCTGGGAATATGGCACGTACCCACACATTTCTTTTTCATGAGAGTACATAAGGTAATATGTAATATGATAGAATGTTGAAGGTGATGTGGTGATGCCATGAATCAATGAAGAATGATGGAATATGGAATGTGATATTATGTCTACAGGAATAAGGGTCTGGAATCAGAAAGGCTGGTTGAAGCTTAACAATATCTACACTGAAAATTTTTTTACATTGGCTTAACCTACAATTTGTATAGTAATCATTTACAAGTAAATATTGTAATTGGCTAAACAAGAAAATGTTAATTGAGATAATGAACGTTTTCTTGTAGAATAGAATTAATAAAACATTCATTAATAAAATTGAAACATTTCAAAAAGTTCAAACAGTTCAATCATCAATTTAAATCATCAATTTTGATTTCTGGGCCAATTTAAAATTCTACATTGGATCAATATACCTCTTATGGTTTAATTCAATCTGTTTATACTAATCAATTATTTTGTTTGGTCCTAATTTTCTAAATAATTTCATAACACATTGGCATCATTTGACTTTTTATTCAAACAGTGGTCAGGATAACATTTTGTAGGGTTACAAATGCAAAAGTAAAAAAAAAAATATTTATGGATTTGGAGTTTGAACAATGTTTAAAGGGACACACCACCATTTGTGCAAATATGCTCATTTTCCACCTCCCCTCAAGTTAAACAATTGAGTTTGACCTTTCCTCTGTTCATCCAGCCGTTCTCTGAGTCTGGCGAGTTTGTGGCTTTAGTTTAGCATGAATCATTGAATCGGATTAGACCATTAGCAATTCACAATAGGTGCTAATGGTCTAATCCGATTCAATGATTCATGCTAAACAAAAGCCACAAATGGGGTCGCCAGACTCAGAGAACGGCTGGACAAACAGGGGAATGGCACAGCCCAGAGTTACGGTCTCGGTCCATTGTTGCAATGCAAGAAACTTCCAGAGCACATGTCGTGATACTTCTGCTGTTTTAATTGAGCAGAGTCAACTGAGGTAGTTGTCAGTGCTGCCCCCTATTGGAGGTTCTGACATGAAACGACGCATGCGCAAGGAGTCCTCAAAAAACAAATGTTCATTAGGTCAATTTAACTATTGTAAATAACTGTTGATTTATATTACACAATTACACCAATCAAACATTTTTTAATTATCTCATATGACTCTGTATTGTATCTGTATTGTTTAAATTGTACAGGACAATTTAATTTATTTACTGACGCCAATTGCAAAAAACATATTGAATGAACAACAGCAATGTTTCTCTTTTTTCAGTGTAGCTGATAAAGTGAATTCTCTAAGTTGCTAGGAGACATTGCTAGGAGAACTTCTGTCCCCTATCAAATAGCTTGTGTGTTACAAGGGCACGAATAGGGCTTAAAAGGAGAGTGCGTTGAGTCGAGAAGCAGAGTTTAAGGAGGTTTTGGAAGGTGCACACTGCAAATTATTTGATTCTTATTAAGATAAAAAACTTAGATTTAGAAGTGTTAGATAATTTATCTTGTTTTTAGAATTAATTTGTTATTTCAAGTGCTCAACTTTACACTATAATCTTAAATCAAGCACAATTGTATCTTCTTTGTCTCAAATAGCCATGAAATCTTAAAATTAGGTAAATAACTGTTAAAGGTCTTTTACATCTCTCCCTCAAATGCTCATTAAAATAAAGCTTGTTTTAAGATTCAGTAACAAACTAAAGTCGCATACACATACTTCTAATTAATGGACCAAGAGATATGATTTGGCTTGGTAGATGTAACATGTAATGCTGCTTGGGTATTACATTGGCTTCAGGAAAAAGTTATCTGAAATTATGCAAATGTTGCTCAATCATGCGTTTGAGCCGTAAAACAGTTTCTAAAGAAATAACAGGAGCAAGGACAATTTGAACAATTGCAATTAACTTGAGAATAAATTTGACATACTCGTTGTCCATATCATTCAAAAGAAAATGTAGGATTTTTAGAAGAATCAACATTTGTCCACATGACTGCTTTAATTTATTGTCATTAGCAGCTAAAGTACTGACACTAATAGGACATGGCTTATCTCGTATGTCTTGAGGTGAGTAAGGAAAATTTAGAATAGCTGAGTTAAACTCATCTAATTCTATCTGTCCTGACAGAATCAGATTTTTTAATACAAGCTTAATTTCCATTGGTGCAACACCTTCAAAAAGTACATGCATTACATCCTGTGGCGTTTGTTTGATCAGATCAAATGCTGGAACATCAACTAGTCCCCTTCTTCTGTTAATCCCATAAGTGGTTTTAAGGGATGCTTTCAATGTTTCTGTGCTTGCTTTATCTATTTCAACACACTGCCAAATGTGCTTTTCCAAAGTTCTTTCAGCAAACCCATTCTCCTCAAAAATACTCTGCATATCCTCAAAGGAGCATTCACAATGTCTACATTTGCTATGCAAAACCAACACCTTGTTTAAATCCAGCAATCTCATGTTGGGCAAGTGTGTCTCCACATATGGCCATCACAGCACCAAACAACTCAATTTTACCATTTGGGGTGTCAATCCTAACACCATTGTACAGAAGTGTCAGATCTTTTAGGATTCTTTTTAGTATAACATCAACACCCCACTGAGAAATATCGTTTGCCTTGGCAATAGCAAGGGGTCTTATTGCAGCCAACTTTGACCTACATTTTGGATCTATATTCCCTAAACTATAATAAAACATCAGTAATTTATTTGCAGAGGCATGGGGGCCTAAAGGGTTACATATTTCAATTTCGTCAGTGTACAATATTATTTGCAATGCATTTGGCCTATGAGAATATAATGGATGGGATGTAAAAAGGGCTCAATCAGTAAAATCATACAAGAATCCCTCACTTCCTTGTGGAACAGTGGTCAACATGGTAAAGATTCTGGGATTGGTCAGTAACTGCTTAAGACTTTCAATGAGTGGTACATAGTAAAAACTTTTGCCTCGTAAGGCCATGACCCTTGAATGACCACGCTTTACCCAACAAATCTTCTGCGACACTACAACTTCCTCTGGGTTGACTGGATTGAATAGTTCCCTGGATGGTTTTATTCTGTCCATATGCTGTGGTTGAGAAAGGATCCATGAACGCATCAAACATAGCCAAAGCCTCACTTTGGAGCTGAGCAGTTGTGTCTGGATTCTCTTCAAACACCCTTCTGATTCTCTCCCTTAGCGTGTCAATGAGAGCAGCTTGGTACTGTTGCACCCTTGAGATGACACTGTTGACAGTTCCCTGGAAAATATTTAAAATGTAAATTTTTTTTTTTTACCCATATACTTTATTGTTCACAGGCCCATATTTTACATTAATATATTGAAATAAATTATTATTTATATTTTTAATAAATATTGTTTCAATTAATTATTCACAAATATGATATTAATAGTACCATTAAAGTATTTGCCCATCAAGACCAATTTACCTGTGCCAAGTGGCACTGTTCCCGAACACTGATGGCGAATGCCGCTGCAGATCTAGCAATATCAGGTCTGGTTCTGGATGTCACAGCAACAGCTTCTTCCTTTAGAAAATGAGGAGTATATTTTTAAGAGTGAGTAGATGGACACAGTCAACATTGTTATTGATTTTTTTGAGAGGACGCACGAGAGGGGAAAACTTATTTTTAATCCCACTTCACTGGTCCTGAGCAGCTCTATCGTCTAAATACAAGGTAAGAGGAATTTTTTAATGTTTTTTAATGTTTATTCTTGTGTGCAAAGAGTACATAATTAATATATCGAATTATTTTGCAATTATTGTTGCCTGTTTTAACTTGTATAACATCGTTTTGTGGCGATAACTAATTTAGCATTCACTGGAGATAGACCTATGAAAGAGAAAGCGTGCATACTCAAATCATGCATGATTAACGCGCACACTCACAGTGTGGATTCAAGGAGGCCACCCTTTAAATATATATCGTTATATGTAGGAAAAAATATTAAATTACTTAACACAAGTCAGCATCACACAGAGAGCAACCTAATTGGCATGATAAGCTATCAAAGGTCAAAATAAATTGAACTGTGGAAACTTACGAACTCAAGGCGGCCGTCAGCATCAGGCTGCGGTGACGGTTCTGTTAGAGAGGCATCAGGTGGGACAGCCACAGTGCTGGCCGCTGCAGGAGTACTACAGCTGCCAAACACTGAAACACCAAATGTTTCCTGTCCCAAAGACCGAGAAGCAGGCGTCGTATTCCATCCACTTGGTGGGCATCCATTCCTCAAATACTGAAGGTGCGTCTGTTTAATGTGGCGAAAGAAAGAGTTGAAAACTCTAAAGTCCTGTTCACATCCGTCAGTACCACAGTAAACCCAAAAATCCGAGCTGCGGCTGTGACTTCTATTAATGTGGCTAAGGAGAACTTTAAGACTTAAAGCAACAAAGACAAAACATATCATACGCCGCCATGATGCACCGTCGTTGTCGCGGGCTAATGACCGTGAGGTGAATGAGGGAGGGGGGCACCATTCTCTGGGGGCACTCGTGCAATCACTTATTTTAAAAATAAAATTTCTCCATTTAAAATGTGACTCAATTAATTTTATGATGGTAAATGTTTAGTTTTACAAATATTGTATTAACAAGTTCATGTTTACATCCGATCATCTCTGCACATCTTCAGTTCATGTCCTCCAATGGTCCCACCTCAATGACGTCAGTGATCGCGGTTCTCCGCTTGAGTAACGTAAGAGTAGCGTTACATTTACAGCGTAGAAGAAGAAGTGCAAGAACCGCGGCTCAATTTAAACTTTAATGAACTTACTTGCCAAAATCATATTATATTGGTTGTTGTGGCGCTATATTACAAAATCTGCCAAGAAACAGAAGAAGAACATATTGGTTCAAACGTTGTCCACCTGGGTATAGCTTAGCAAGCTGCAAGCTAATTGTTAGCTGATGTGCACTTTTACCAGACTTTTACACGCTGACCGCTAGCTAACAAGCTCTGTTTGCCTATGGGTTTTTCCAGGTAACGTTAGTTCTACAGTATCGCCTGTTAATGCTTCAGGGAGCTGATGAATCCAGGATGGATACTTTTGATGATGCCACTCTATCGGTGTTGGAGGGTAAGTCATGAATATAGTTTATATCTGATGTATTCATGCTTTATAGAGTGCACATTATTAGCTGAATATCTTTTTTGAAACCCAACATTTTTCTGCTTGCTGAATTTTTCCTCAACCTTCATTTGCTGAACGAATTAAATTTAAAATATGCTTAGGACGAAACATTTTTTTGTAAGAGTCAGAATTCTAAAGCAAAATAAATAATATGGTTGTCAAATAGAAATCCCACATTTTAAAAACACACGGTCTGCAGTGTCCTGCCGGCGGGAATGTTACCCCTCCCCCAACCCCCAACATAAATCATCTGCCATTCATACCTCATTTGAAAGCTTGGACTCAATACATGACCATGAGGTGAATGAGGGAGGGGGGCACCTAATCAAAAAAAATATGGACAACCCTGAGCATCCTCTTCATGAGACAGTCATACAACAACAGAGCGTCTTCAGTCGGAGGCTTCTTCAGTTTCGCTGCAATACAGACCGCTACAGGAAATCCTTCCTCCCCACAGCCATCATCATCTACAACAACTCCTTAAAGAATTAATTATATGAGCTATACCAACACTTAATTTCCCTCTGGGATCAATAAAGTATTTTTGAATTGAATTGAATTGAATGACAATCTTTCATGTAAAATATGTGGAGTGTTTTGCAATGTCAGATTAATCTAACTCTGTCTCAATTAAATTTAATCAAAAATGCCCTCCGCCTTTGGTGCTTCACTACCTTCTAACTGCAGTGTATAGCCTTAGTAAATAAATTGATTGGTACTGTAGCTTGCTATTTCTTTATCTAAAGATAGGTATTTTTCATATCTCACAGCTGCCAGTGTTAATGAGGAGGCTTTGAAATGCCTTAGCCGGGATGACCTGAGGGATATTTTCCCTGGCCCAGAGAATTTCCTCAAAAGAAAGAAACTTTGGAATTTCATCAGTGAAAATGTAAACACAAATTGGAATGAGTAAAAATGAGTAAAGTCTGAATTGTACCATATTTCTAATGGTTCTAATGCATTTTGTTTTCATCCTACATAATCCTAATAGTGTGAAAATACCACGGACCAAGTTGCCAGCAATAGGGCCATGCCACCACGCCAGCCTCAAACCTCAACCCCCATATCTGCTGAGACAAAAATGAAAATGCCAGACCCTCCAGAGTATGTGGTGTACACCGACTCAGAGTTAGAAATGGTGCGTAGTCAATACTTTGGACTGCTCTGCAATGGAAAGGACAAAAATTACAAAATGTCCAAGGAGATGACTTGTAGACTTGTAAGAAACACCATAAACAGTATGGTTGCTATCCTGCGTGCAAGTCCCATGGGGAAAGAAGCCAGATACCCGTCAAAATTGGAAATGAGAGCGATGTCACAAAAGATTATAGACTATTACCCAATGTTATGGGATGATGATCCAACCATGCCATATGCAAGTAATATTTTTTATCTAAAACAAAACTGTGGGCAGGTCAGCAACAAGACAAACCACTTATCTGACATTCTTTTACCATGGCTGACCATCTACACCAAAATGTACAAGCGACTCCAAAATATGAGATCCCCACGGAAGAGGCAGGGCTCTGTGCCACAAAGAGGAGTGGCAAAGACAGCTCTCTTCAGTGCAGACAACCAAGACATTGAGACTGATTCGACAGACACAAGCAACTCAAGTAATAGTACCATACTTCTTGAGAGCAATGATGACCTCAGTGAGGACAACTCCAGCGCAGGTGCGCAAATTGTGGGCACAAAATAAAGGGGTGCTTTCATACAACTTGTTTTTTATCTAAAGAATGTCTAATCATGTAATGAAACTATAGTTGTCTATACTTGTTGAACCAGAGTTCATGGCTAGGCATGCATTGTGTTTATCTGCCTGTTTTGTTTGTCATCATGCTTTTAATTGTATTGAGATTTTTTTTCATTATTTCCTAAAAAAGCATCCTCAGCACAGCTACCCCCCTCTGTGCCAAGGAAGCAAAAGACCAAAACCTCTCTGCTGCCACCTAAATCAGCCTCAGGCTCCTCACCCAAGACTGTGATCGCTTCACTAACCACACCTGCAAAGGATGATGTTGGTAAGCCCACCTCAGCACACCTCTCAGCCTGTTATCCATGATAATGGCTTTCAGAGTGGCAAATCAGAGTCTAAACTGTTGGAGATTCAATTTAAATGTCCTTAGATTGTGGATGTTAATGAACACACTTTTTTCAGACAACTGACATAGTTCATATAAACAATATAAAATGGTTGTATTTACCTTATTCCAATTAAGTTCATTGATTTGATTTGGGTGTTACAAGGGAAGAAGACCGACCTGCATAATAATGCAATAATGTTATTGAAGTGTTTACATTGAAATGTCTCAGCTCTGTTTTTTGCCATTTCAGTCGGCCAGGACAGTCTGAAGATGCAGGCTAGGCACTATAAAACCTTGAGCAAGATGTACAATAAGCCAAATGCAAAACCCAATCAAAGCGATGTTGCTCAAGTCTTGGACCTAGAGTTTGAGGCCAGACGGGCTTTCATTGATGCAGATGTTACAAGGGAGGAAGATCGACCTGCAAAAATCTTTGAGGCATATCCATGCTTTAGAGATGTTCAAAATGTATGGTTTTTTTGTTTGTTTATTTTGTTTTTTTTCTCTACTTGTACTTGAATTACTGTCTATCCATCTGTGTTCTAAATATACAGTGGTTGAATAACTGTGCACAATGTTGTCTTAGGCAATGGATGAGCTGCGGCGCATAGTAGGTGGCACCAACATCAGATACATCGAGAAAGTAAAAGGAAGATGGGCAGACTTTTGTGCCAAGGTGCAGTTCTATGGTGTGTGGAAGAAAGCCCTGAAACCCTCTTTTCCATTGGATGTCCGTGGAGGTGTGTTGCTGTTCCATATGCAAATGTATTGTGATTTATACCATATTCAGACCAATCTTTCTATTCTTTAGTGGAGTTCACGCTCGCCCTCTTCAATGCACTCCCATCCCTTTTCCCCTCACCAACTTCACCACCAAAGAAGATTGGAAATAGCTGTGAGGCACTTCTTCATATCCTGAAGGTAAGAACATTTTTGTGTTGATTCCTTACTCTTATTTTCTCACATTGTATGTTCTCATTTACAGTAACAATACACCCTAAGTTCACAATCACAGATATGACCTAACTTTTGCAAAAAAGGGGAGAACATAAGTGCCTCTAGTGTCACTCAAATGGTGTTCACAGAAAGGAATACCAAGAAATGTTTCAAAACCTCTGATTAATTAATCCATTCATTCATTCCATAAACATTATCAGAGTTTTTAATAATGAATTTATTTTAAGAGTGCTCAAGTCTTTGGTTGCAACCTGATCATTTAATCTAAAAATGATTTTTACACCTGACTTTCAATACATTTTTACGTCTTCTCACTCTACACATTGTTCTCTTTATTCTGTTGCAGTCAGGCGAAGACCCTGCCCTGTACCTGGAGAAGCGTCCTCTCTCTTCCCCAGTTCTGCTTTTGATGGATCAACCACCATCGTGGCTGTGGGTAACATACCCGTGACCACCCTTCCTCAGGAAGATTTCTCAGACGGGATGTTGGTGTTAATGGCATACTACTACACTTTGCACTTAAGATATCCAAAATGTGTTGCAACGCTCCTTTCAGTTATTCAAACAGAGGTATTTGGTGACACAATCCATGATCAAGATGCCACTAGTGCATACAAGAAAGCAATGGCTGATTGGAAGTCTTTTATTGAGAAGTAGTTGAATGTCAAGCAGTATTTTCCCATGTCAGTTATTGTTATTGTTAGCTGTGCCTACAGTAGTTTTGTGTGTTGCACAAGCTTATAGAGTGTCACTTAGTTATTTGATTAAATTACTCACAGGGGTTCCAGCAGATCTTGACTCTTAAGTTTTACCTCATCGAGGCCTGTATTTCAAAGGATATGGTGATTGAAAAATGCTAATCCATAACTGAGAGCACTGAGAAGTTTTTGCTCTTTTGCTTTTAGTTTTTGCTCTTTTTTTGTGGAAATTTTAAAAATGTCTACTGTATAGCAACCCTGATTTATTGCTGATGTTAAATAAATGTTGACAGCTCTTGTAGCCATTTTGGTTAGTATTTCTGTACCATTCTAAAAATAAGGACAGGATTTAGGTTTAAAGATGCAGTATGCCTTGTTTCAAGATAAACCAGCTTGCATTAAGACAGAGCTTAGTCATTCTTTACTAATACTGAGTATTTTTTTCTAAATGTAATATATGTATTTCACTAATATTCAGCTTAATTTGCTAAAAGTAAGAAAACAAAATATGTAAGTGCTTATATTTAGTATATTTCACTTATTTTGAGGCTGTAAAAAGTTTAAATTTAAGTAATCTCATCTTACAACTAGCATTTTATGCTTATATTTAGTATATTTCACTTATTTTTAGGCTGTAAAAAGTTTACATTTAAGTAATTTCATCTTACAAGCATTTCTATGCTTATATTTAGTATATTTCACTTATTTTAGGGCTGTAAAAAGTACAGTTATAAGTTATCTGATCTTAAAACCAGCATTTTCAGCTTGTGTTAAGCCTTCCAAATACCTCTATAGACATGCTTATTTCTAGATTTAATTATCTCAATTCAAGAAATCTTGTCAAGTGAAATTATCTTGCTGCATGGACAGATGATTTTACTTGTTTTGAGTCCCTTTTACCTCAGATTTAGTGTTTTTTTCTTGTTTTTAGACCCCCCTTTTTTGCAGTGCAAAGTGTCCAGGGGGTGCAGAGCTTCTGGGGAGAAGGCTAAAAGATGCGGTGATCTGTACTCTGAAAAACTGTCCAGTGGTATGTATTTACAATATACTGACCCGCTAAGGCTGCATATTTCAGATTGAAGTGTTGTGACTGTTTTATTTAATTACTGAACTCTTTTGCATGGTGGAAACAACCAAAAATACAATTGATAAAGTTTTAGCGTTCTTATCTGCGTTAACTAGCTAAGATTTAGCTGGTGGGCATAAATACAGTACAGTAATGTTGTATTTACAAAAGACAAACGATAAAAATGTTCAATCTTATTTGTGAACAATTATCACCCGAGCCCTACTTTCAACAGTCCACTGATTTGAACAGGAATATGCAACACAGTATTCAGGCATCTTGTATTAACTGCTGCTGTTTTGGTGGAAGTCTGCAGATGGGAATACCGGTCCAAGATGGCGGCCGCATTTCTTGCGTCAGAGGAGCCAATCCCGGGTCTACTCTTTATTATGTATATGTCTACAATGGCACATTAGCACATTGCATCATCTTTCAAGCTATAAAAACTCAGTTTAATTTGAATTTTACAGCTAAATACTTTTTTACAAAAAGAATTAGGATTAATAGATTTAAACTGTTTATGTCTTTGCACCACCTCATGGTGTAGTATGAAATTGAACAGACACAGTTTTGGTCAAAAAAAGCTAGAAAAAAACAAACAAAAAAGGTATTGCCTTCATCAGTCTTGACAGACTTAGATGTATTCCTGTATATAAAAAAAACTGGGCATCCACTTTGAAATGTCACAGTTGAATATGAAAGAAACTGGTCACTTGTCTTGGAGCTAAGGGCCAAAAATCAATATCCATGGCAGGCTGTGAGGAAAAAAGCTGCCAAGTGACAGCATGACACCAGCACTCTGAACACAGGGAGCCCGTCTTTACCTCTTTCAAACAAGTTTCTAAAATCTGAGTTCAGCTGCAGTTCCCAAGAATCAACCAATGCTTAAAATGTAGTCTCAAGAATAAAACAATGTGCAGTATGCCACAAATGTAATCCCACTGAAGAAGGTGTTATGCATGAATTTAAGAGTTGGCAGCAGGTGGCTGCATTACTCAGACACCCCACATGCTGAAAATGAGAGAGTATGATTTTTCACTTGATGCTGATGCAAAACTCAGAAGTGTCTCCTTGATGGCAGGGGCAGTTTGCCGTTGATTGTTTTTATTGCTTTTAGTGTGAAGTTCAGGGGTTACTATGAGTCATTGCTGTAAAGAACAGCTGTACAGGGGTACAAATATATTCAATGTAAGCTCTGCATCAGAAATCATGATAGCTGATGAGACACTTTAGAATATTATAAATTGTTAATTTACAGACCTAAAAAGCTGACTCTGGGGTAAGATGATAATATATAGATCTGTACATGTCAAAGAGCCAATATCAGCCAATAAAGTAAGAAAACATTGTAACATTTAAAAGCTATAGAGTTCTAACAAAACATAGCTCATACAAGCAATGTTGGTGATGATGCAGAGAAAGGTCCAAAATGAGACAAAGGTCAGAACATAAGGACATAATAAAGTAATTAGTGTTATTTTAAACAAGTTGCAATGTGGCACAAAGGCTGGAAAACCACACTAAAAACTGTAGACATCCCTTTGCACATAAAAAGTGGTGAGTGGGCTTAAAGCAGGAAAGAAGAGACCACATAAAAGAATTCAGAAGAAAAGCCTTAGCCGTAGATTTATGCAGTTAAGGAGTGGAATAAGGAGCAAAATACAGATAGGAGGCTGTTAGCTTAAGCAATCCCCAGAGTTTAGAGGGTTTAAGCTCGATCAGTAGCTTTCTCTCGAAAACAACTGATTCTAAAACAACGTTAGACTTTGTAGTAAGCTTCGTGACAGCCTGCTAACATCACGAATTGAATTGCAACCAAGATCCAAAATAATAAAATGTAACTTTGATCAGCCTTTCTATGATCAGCTCACATAGATTGCTGCTCAAGCACATAGATATTTTGGGCTTTTTGAGTGCTGTTCATTCTGATTATGATGATTCATCAGTGTATCTAAAGCACTGCATCCAATTAAACATTGTTTCAACCTGGGCACACTCCATAGGATATCCTCAGTAACAGTATGCTGTGTCACTTAGATATGTGGCTATGTGTGAATGAGTCAGGTTCACATACATTTGGACCTCATCTGAACTTTTCTTTCCTTGGAATGATAATTTGAAAATTAACTGGTCTTTTGTAGTATTCAGTCATATTCAGTCAATAACTAGTGATATGTTGAAGGGGTTTCCAGGAGCATAAATATTACAAGAGTCTGAGACAAAAATGTACCTGGGAACCATCTAAGTAACTTTTGGAAGGTTTTTGTTACAGAATATTACTGTTTGGTCTGCTGACAAATCAGATTAACCTTTTTTTGGGCTTTGATATATACAATGTGGTAAAAAAAATAATAAAAACAAGCAAAAAAAAAAAAAAAACATTTACCCCTTAATGATTCCCTTGGTTTTTGCTTTTTTTGTCACACTTACATGTTTCAGATAATCAAATGAATTCTGACACTACACAAAAATGAGAGTGAGTACAAAAAACGGCTTAAAAATTCAGACTTCATGTAAGAAAAAATAGTAAACTGAAAGATCTCAAAACCAACACCTCACTTCTTGATCTGAAGAAATTTAAGAAAGAAAGAAAGTAATTAACATCTGTTAGTATCAAAAGGGTTACAAAGTATGTTTTAACGCTTTGGAACTCCAGTTAACTCCAGTGAAAGCTAATTTCCATATATGAGGAAAATACAGAACAGTGGTGAACCGTCCCATGAACGCCTGACTTCACAAAATTTCTCTAAGAGCACATTGACAACTCAACAAGGAGATCCCAAGATAAACTAAAAAAAAAAAACTCTAAAGCACTGGAGATCTCCCAGGCATCAGTTTTTTTTATTAATTCATGTTATCTTTGTCTGATCTTAAAATTTGTTTAATTATTATATTTATCATTTCATTTAAAGGTTTAAATGTTTATGTGGAGCAAAGAAAAAAACGTTAAAATTCTGTGAAGGGGGCAAATAGCTTCTTGTGTCACAGTATGATGATGACTTTACATCATATGACTTTTTACCTTGTTATGTGAATTCAATTAAAGTTGTGTCCTTAAACATGAATTCTTAAAGGCCCTGGAGTTTTGGTGCTCAGGGGCCCGAGTGGTGTTTTTCATATCAGATATTTAAAAGCTGGCTTCTATCTAACCCTAAAGAAAAAAACATTTGAGTGCTATAACCACAGAATGTGTGTCTACTTTCATTCCTATTGGTTAGTGGAGAAAGTAAAGATCTTTTCCTTTTCTACTTTATTCTGTTGAATATTCCAAACAGTTTGATTTAAGTATTTGCTGAAATATATCAAACATTCAAGCTTTTCTGGAACTAAAGTTTTGTTGTGTTGTAAAAAATATTTATGGTCTGAAGCTAACTGGATAATCTGTGGCTATCAGCATTATGTTCAGAGACACTTAAAATAAGAAATATTACCTGTAAATGAAAATGAAACTGCTGCATAGGCTATTTCACAGATGGTAGCTGCAGTTTGTCTTTTTGCATATTGCAGCACTTTGGCAGCTTTGGAAGGAAATGCAGATTTAATACAAGCTGGTCTCAAGGTCTCAGAAGGAACACATACTCTACTATGTGATACTGAAACCACATTAAGTGTTTGAAGTTTTCTCATATCAATCTATGTTTTAGAATTGACAAGTGAAGGCAAAACTACTTTACTGTATTATTATTATATAACCTAACCCATTTTTTCACATATGTTGTTAAATTAAAACAGTTCATTGTGTATGTCTACAAATTTACTGTTTATAGAAAACTGTCCTCACACTGGATTTTAATCAGATCCAATGATCTGTGCAAGCTTCCTGAGCAATGGGTTATCAGTTTTAATTTAAAAAAACAACACAGCATTAGGAACAAAGAGGTTCAGAAAGTTTCTTATCCTGACATCATCTGTTATATAAGTGGCCGTGCTGATATCAAATCAAACTTTATTTAAAAAGCATATTTTATACAAACATTGGAACTAAAAGTGCCATACATATTAAATTGACCCCACATAAACCACATTCCCATCCCTCCCCCCACAGATTTAAAAGCATTATCACAATTATACCCCCCTCCCCCCGACCCAACCCCAATGCATACACAGACTCAGGAACAACAATAAAAAGGACATTAGGCCGAGTACAGATGAGCCATTTAAGGTAAGAAAACGCCATGAAAGGAGCCATCTGCACCCACAGCAGCACATCAACAGCAGCAGCCAAGGCACCGACCCAGGGCGCCCAGAGGAGGCAAGGGCGAGACTCCCACCTCCACCCAAGCTCCACCTGGAGAGCACCCAGGCAGCCACAGCCGACCACCGGTCCTGGGGCAGAGGGCTCCCACAGAGGAAACAGTGGAAGGAAGATTAAAATAACAAGTTGAAAAATTAAAATAAACAGTGGATAAACATGACAAGATAAAGTAGTAAAATACTGATAAAATATAAGCAAGTAAAATGTGCAGAGCAATTAAACAGACTGTAATAAATATTAATCAGTTAAAAGCTAAACTAAAAAGGTGAGTCTTGAGCCTGCTCTTAAAACATGAACGTGCTCTGCAGCCCTGAGGTCCTCCGGCAGCCTGTTCCAGAGATGAGGGCCATAGTACTGGAAAAACGCCTCGCCGTGAGTGTGAGTCCTGACTTTAGGGATGACAAGGAGACGGCTGCCAGAGGAGCACAGAGACCGCGAAGGTTCATATGGTAAAAGCACTTCTGAAATGGCCCAAGACCATTAAGATGCTTAAAACCATTAAAATAACCTTAGAATTGATCCTAAAACATACAGGGAGCCAATTAAATGAATTTAGGATTGGTGTAATGTGCTCCCACCTCCTGGTCTTCGTCAGGACATGTGCTGCTGAATTTTGTAGAAGTTGTAAACTGGAGATACTCTTTTTGGGACAACCAGAAACCAGGACATTACAGTAATCAATCCTACTGGAGATAAAAGCATGCATCGTTTTCTCCATGTTGATAGTAAATCTGCAAACAAGGGTGCCAGAGAAAGATCTCTAGTACAGCACAGCAGTATCTACTTTAGATGTTAGTTTGCAAATTTACTCTGATCACAAACACACCTTTTTAAGACTGCTGCAGGCAATATCAATCTAAATTGTATCAGTTGTGTGTTGGTACACATACTGTGCAAGTAAATATACATACAGTGGGTAAAATAAATATTGAACGTGTCAACATTTTTCTCAGTTCAAATATTCATGCTACAGTAGATGTCAGCAACAACTCAAGTAATCTACACACACAAAGAAATAAAAGAAAATTAGTCCTTAAATTGTGGGTAAACATAAAGAATGACACAGGAAATAAATAACAAACATAAAAGGATATGTTAAAAAGCACAGAGAACAAGAAACCAGCTGAAATCTGTCATTAATTAGAAATTATCCCTGCAGTTATGTGCAAAACAGTATCAGCAGGTTTTTTGTTTTTGTTTTAAAAAATTTTGACTTCTCATTATTAAATTCTTGCAAAGACTTCTTAACGTTCCGGTTTGTACCAGTGTAGCCATAATCCAAAAGAGGTTAAAAAAAACACAGCCATGTGCTCCTCGTAAGATTTCTGAGAGAGGATTCAAAATAATATTTGAAAATATTTTCCAAGAGTCAAGGAGCACTCAAAGAGATCTTCAAAAAGAGAGTACAGTTTTTCCCATGAAAACAACAATAAGTTTGCACAACTGCTATGCACACTCACTGCACAAGACTCAAATGGTGAAGAAAAAGAATAATAAACCTTGTTTTAAGCTTGTTGCAGAATATTTTGACAAGCCAATGAAATGCTGGAAGAGTATGGTCTGGCCAGAAGAGGCCAAATCTGAACTATTTGGATGATATTGCAAACACTATGTTTAGAGAAAGAATGGTTCTGTACATAACCCTGAAAAACACTGATCTGATCAAGCTGGTACTGGGTGACTTCATATAATTGAAAGATGGATGAAAGGGGTAATGAAGATGAAATAAGTGTAGATTTTCAACCAGGTTAGTCAGTTCCAACCAGAAAGCAAAGGGAACTTTTAGTAGCTTTCAGAGAAAGAAAGGAAAACTGCTAGAATGTCCCAGTCAATCATCTGACTGGTGTCCACTTTAGAAAAACGGTAAAGTTTTTTTTTAAGTGCATGTGAATACAGCACAGAAAAATGTACGAGTTATGATGAACACCCCCTCCCTAGTGTGTTTGACCACCGGAGAAATGGTCAAATGATGAAAAGTGAACCATTTAATGACATTATGTTATTTGCAGCAAGTTAGATTTGGCTGTCTTTATGTTGTAATTCTGCGTTGCACCACAGTCATCTGTTTGAATGTGCAGTGAATGTTTCAAAATTAATGAGGATCTTTTCCCTATTTGCTTATGTTTATCTGAGTGAGTGTTTTTTCATAAGTTGAAACACACTGAGCCTATGTTGGAACAGCTGTATACACTACTTGGCCAAAGCCATTTTATCCGAGAGAGGAGCTCTTTAGTAATGTTCATGCTGCCCATTGTCCAGATAATTTTTTTTTTCCTCGCCTCACATAATTTGAAAGCTTCTTTTTTCTACAACGTTGGACAATAAGAGCTAGTCATATAATGTAGTGGAAATGAGGTTATATGGATGACTGGCTGAAAATTACTGAATGGATAATCTGAAAATAGACTATGTCAAAGAGAAGTTAAAATAAGATTTTGAAGAGAGCAAGGAATACAGTTTGAAATGTGACTATGTGGATGGACAGGAGGCTATGATTTATCGTGTGTAAGCAAGACAGTTTATTCAAATGAATTCTTGATCTTCAGTAGTTTACTGCATTGAGATTTTTTTGTTTGTAGCACTGCTGTGGTCATTTAATACCTAGCTCAGACAGCAGGTAATACATACCCAATATGAAGACGAACCGAGAGTTTTTGAACCCTCCGTACCTCCAGATAAGGCAAGCACGGATGCCACTATTTCACAAAGGGAATCAGCTAGAACCTGTATATTTTGTTTTTATCCAAACAAAACATGCTTCTTTGAAAGAAATGGTGTTCCTTTTCAACTTAGACTCCAAAATAACCATGGACTAGGTCTTTGTGACATTGTTTTTGAAAACAATAATAGTCAGATACTGGGATTCTTGGTTGAAATAATGATCCTTTTTAACAGTGATTTGTGTTACAATCCTGGTTTGGTTTTGTGTTTTGTTTGAACTCTAGATTATTTTGTTCCCATATTGAGTTTTCATTTTGTGGTTTTGTTTTTGATGTTTCTCTATTTACGTTTTGTCCGTTTTGTGTACCTACCTGAGGCATATTTGTGAGTTTGTTCTTAATTATTAAATAGTTTTACTTCAATATCAGCCTCCATTTAGCTCCTCATTCACTACACTATGACACCATGTTTCTCCTCTGTTGTCACTGTTTTTATAAGACATTATTTGGATTCACCTGCTCCAAATCTTTCTTGTTTTTCCCATTTAAGATTGCTATAGTAAGTCACTGACTAAGTCACTTCATGCAAGGTAACGTCAAGATGCTGGAACATGTTTGCACATATCAAGTTAATTACTTTTTTAATTGAAACTGAATACATGTTTTAACCTGAAGACAATTTATTAACTTTGCTTGTGCAACAATCATTGTACAAAGAGTAACCAATCATATCAATTACATTGGACGTAAGTGATAACAACAGAGTTATCAGCTTTTGGAAGTTGAAATGCTTTACTCATGCAATTTGGCTAAAGAAAAAGTCTTCAATCTATTTTTAATGCTAAGTGAGGTAGAGATGGCAACTCTCTTAAGCTCTGTTGGTGCTGAAATGAGCATGGTGTCAGACTGAAATAATATGGTCACAGCGTGAAAAGTATGAATGAGTGGATGGTATTGGTAAGTGAAAGAAGCAGGTCTAAACATGCAGGTTGGATACTTAAATGTTTTAAACTTATCAGATAAGATTTTATAAACCATTTTGTTATTTGGCTGAAATACATTCTGTTCAAGATTTTGTTTTGCTAATCAAAGGCTCATTGAAGCTACAAGGAGATCTAAATTTGTTACTCAATATATGCTGATTGCGTGGGAGGATATATACCAGCTCATCAATCACTGCTGATTGCTTGTTCTTATAATCTTTTGCTAGTCCTTGAATAAAAATGCATATTCTTTATTCTATTTACATTTAGCATTTATTATGTATTTTAGTTTATCTCACCTGAAAATAAGGTATGGTGGGAAATGTGGGTGTCAAGCTTTGTTAAGTCACTTTGATGTTCTATTCAAGTAGTCACAACTACTGTTTTTTTTTTTTTTACTGTCTGCTATTTTTGTATATTGCCAATAATAGTATATTTCAAACCACAATGTCTGCAATCTTTGACTTTAAAACAGTGTATGTCTACATCCATATGTACGGAAAAAAATAGGTACACACAGAAGAAACCCTAGTCAAATTTGGAGAAACTTCTTTTCCTACTCAAATTGGAAACTTATCATCTGCATCTGACTGCAGATTTCGGAAAGTATGCGACTTTGTTTGCTTGCCATGGTTTTTTTTTTTCTTTCCAACTCGAATATGAAAAAACATAGCTTACTGAATTAAAGTATAAAGATAGACATCTATAGAGTTTAAGGGTCACTGTTGATACCAAAGAACAACAGACAAAAACATGTGGATTTCTTACTGTTAAACTTTGTCCAACTCTAACTCTTTAGTGTTAGATAAGACGATTAAATTATGTCCTTGTGTCTGCTTGGTCAAGACAAAAACATTGTCTGTACAGGAGGAATTCTCTTTTCATGTTGAAAACCATACAAAGTTAATCACAAAGTCTATTAATGAAGGCACTGGAGAGATTTCCTGATATAACTTACCGCTTTATTTCACATTTATATGTGGAATTTGAGTGACGCATTTAGCGCACTTAAGCCAATCATTTCCTAACTGCTGCCTATAGGTTTACATTTACATTGTTACTTTTGCTGAGTTTCTTGTCAATCATCTCTGTGGAATAATAACTTAGGTCTCTTGTCCCTAAAATAGGAGAGCGGCAATCAGGGCCCCACCTGTCACTTAAAGCAAACTGTAACCTGCATGCCATCTAACCTCTCACTATATTTTCCTTAAACCTATGATTTTTACCTGCTGACATTTGTTCTTAATGCATGTCAGCTGTAAAATGTGTGTGAACCTGGCTTGATAGAGTCTAGATGGGTTACATTGTTTATATCTGTCAAGTTGCTACTTATTTATTGAATTCTCACCCACAAAACCCTAAACAGGATGAAAGAGGTTTGGAAAATATATAGATGTATAAATCTCAACAAAAGAAAACAACAACAACATGACATTCACTGCTAATGTATAGTCATACCAAACTGTTCCCTACAGATTGTGCCTTGCAAAAGTAGTCCATATGCATCCCCTTGATAACATGTTATAATACAATCTCAAGAATCAATGTATGATATTAAAAATTTGTGCGATAGCTAGTTTGTGTATACTTTATATGCTATAATATCTAGAATAGGGCTGCCAAAAACAATTAAATTATTTGGATCATCGATTAATCGAATGGGGTTTCAACTCGATTAATCGGATTAGCGGGGACATTTTTTAAAAGTTCTATGGAAACGTTTTATTCTCTCCTTCCTTTACTTTATTTAACAACAGAACATTATAAGAAAACAGGTATCACAAAAACATCCAGTAAATGTTGTGATGCAATATTTCTTTCCCCTACCCAGCAAAAGCACCTTCTGAAGACAAGAAAGGAAAAGGACAATAATGTGAAGCCATAAAAAAAAAATAAAAAAATAAAAATATATATATATATATATATATATATATATATATATATATATATATATATATATATATATATATATATATATATATATATATATATATATATATATATAAGCATCAGCAGCACTGAGCCGAGAGTGTGTCAAAACAGTCTAATACAATGGTCTTTGTGAGCCTGATGAGTCCTCGCAGGATCCAAGTCAGCCTGTATATAATTCTCCCCCAAAATACTCATAATAAGCCTTGAAAGCAAATCATTGATGACAGCTTGACAGTGAATTGGAGCCATAAAGCTTCCCCAGTGACACCATAACAGACCTCACAATGATATGCAAAATAAAGACATTCCAAAATCTGGGACTGATGTAAACAAGGGGTATTGTTTGCTTTATAGATATTCCTTTCAGCTTTGGCAGGAATCACTATAAACTTCACTGCAAAAATCACATCCCTGTAACAATGGCATTACACAAAATGTTTTGAGTATGCTTTCCCAGATGACAGTATTGTTTGAAAATCTGTCAGTCAATACTGGCGAACCAAACCTCATGCTTCTATGTTTGTCAAGCCTCATGGTTCTATTGACACAATGTCAATCTTTGGTTGTTATGATTGTGTGACAAAGGTAAATCCTTAACCAGGGCACAAAGGCAAGTCTAAGATGTTTACAACACATGTAACAACATGATATGGGAGGTTGGATTGTTCCTTGCTCCACTCAAATTTACACATAACTAATATTATATATTGGCCTTACATGTGCCTTTTTTGAAAAAAAAAAAAAGAAAATGTATTTAATTGCTGTTTAAATGAATCTGTTGAATCACCTGAACATGACATACAGTACCATTTGTATAGTGGCAACTCAGTGGGCTGTTGCATTTCCACATTGCTAAAGTTGAACCATAGTTTTCTACACTTTCTTTAATTGGAATGCTTTTACCTTGTGGGGTGACTGTTATCACTGTTACTGATGTGCTAAGTTAGGGGAAGTGTTTAGAGGAAAACTTACAAGTGCATATATCGCAAACACTACTTTTTCATAATTAAAGTAACTTATTTACATTCTTTAAAAAGTTAATAGCTCGTGTAGACAGTCACAGCTTAAACCAGCATGATTAATTTTTTAAAATCACAGATCTTTTCAGAGTGAGATAAGCATCAGAGAATAGTATGTTAGGCCCATTTAATAGCAGATTTTTCCTAGACATAAAAAAATACCCAAATCAGGTGTCACACACAACCATTTGAACTAATGAAGATTTTTTTTTTTTTTATAATGTTGAAAAATTTATGAAAGGGTGTGTTTCATCTCTTGTCAAAATAATGACTGGTGTGTGGTACTTTAACACAGAGGAACTAACAGTGCTGTATATATGTCAAAATGTAACATAATGTGTCAACATTGTTTCTTTGTTTGAATATAACGTGCAACAGTATTACTTTTAATTGCAAAATTTAAAATTGTAAGTTTGTGAAATATTAATAGTAATCTTGTTATTATAACATTGCAGTGCAACATTCAGTAGAAAGGGTTAGGGTTCATCATGCAACCCCAATACAATAACAGATACAGAAAAATGTTTCTCATAATACTCAGAATGTAGCTGTGATGTAAATGTCAACAGAGCACAGATGTCCGACGTACTTTAACTTCTACTGACCACAAACAACTCCTTCCATGATTATATAATCCCTCAAATTTGCACAATATGTAGATATGTAACAGAGAAAGGGGACCTCAAAATGTCAACAGTGATAAAGCAGTGTGGACAACTGTGTATTTATGAAACAATTTATTATCTGTGCTTCCCACTGCTTGCTGCTTCAGCCTCTTGCCAACATTGTAATTGTGAGTAAATAACCTCAGCAGTAACTTTGCTGTAGTGCAGCATTTAAAAAGACTTTTCATTAAAAAGGGCTGATAATTTGCTGTCTCTCTTCAATTACAGACCAGTTAACTCTAAATCAAGTCTAACAGTTGGCAAAGCTGTTTGCCAGCTCTTTGTTTTGGCAAGATTAGTGTGTGCATTGATGACTGGCTTATGGTAATACGGATTAGTGGTAGGACTGGGTTCAGAACATGTGAAAACATGGAATCATACAGAAGCTGCACTGGCTGTGAGCAACACTGACACTTCCATGCACCCTCATTACTGTTTCTGTAATTCAAATCAAATCAAACTTTATTTATAAAGCGCTTTTCAAACCATAACAAAGCTTCTCAAAGTGCTTTACAGATTAAAAATGACCCACAACCCCCCCCCCCCCCTTTCCAAAAACCCAAAAGTTAAAAACATCACCACAGCTATACCCCCCCCCCCCCCCCCAATAAACAAAAGCAGAACGGGCAGAGTACAGATGAACCAGGAAACGTCATCATGGGAGCCATCTACATCGGCAGCAGCAGCTCTACAGCAGCAGCCAAGGCACTGACCAGGGAGCCCAAAGGAGGGAGGGCTGGTACCCCCATCTCCACCCAAGCACCACCTGGAGAGCACCAAGGTAGCCACAGCCGACCACCGCCCCCCGAGGCAGAGGGCTCCCACAGAGGAAACACTGGAAGGAAAACTAAAATAAGTTAAAATATTAAAATTAAAACAATTATATGATCAAATAGAAATGCAAAGCAGATAAACAATAATTGATAAATAGCCAGCTAAAAGCAATTAAACAGATTTAATTATTAATAATCAGTTAAAAGCTTTGTTAAAAAGGTGAGTCTTGAGCCTGCTCTTAAAAACATGAACATTCTCTGCGGCCCTGAGGTCCTCTGGCAGCCTGTTCTAGAGGTGAGGGCCATCAAACTGGAAAGACGCCTCACCATGAGTGTGTGTCCTGACTTTAGGGATGACAAGGAGATGGCTGCCAGAGGAGCGCAGAGACCGCAAAGGTTCATACGGTAGAAAAAATTCCGAAAGAAGGCCTAAGACCATTAAGACACTTAAAAATTATTAAAAGAATCTTAAAATCGATCCTTAAACATACAGGGAGCCAATGCAGTGATTCTAAGACAGGTGTAATGTGTTCCCGCCTCCTGGTCTTCGTCAGCACACGTGTTGCTGAATTCTGTAAAAGCTGTAAACTTGAGGTAGTCTTTTTGGGAAGACCAGAAAGCCGGGCATTACAGTAATCAATCCTACTGGTGATAAAAGCATGCATCAGCGTCTCCGTATTGGCCCGAGAGAGAATGGGGCGGACTCTGGCGATGTTCTTTAAGTGATAAAAACCTATTTTAGTAATATTTTTTTATGTGAGGAATAAAAGTCAGCTTAGAGTCAAAAATCACGCCCAAGTTCTTCACTAGTAAAGAAGGATTAAAAGACAGTGATTGTAGTTTTGGTAAAAGTTTCTCTCTCTGAGCCTCAGGACCGATGACTAAAACTTCAGTTTTGTCCTGGTTGAGCTGGAGAAAGTTTTCTGCCATCCAGGATTTGATGTCTAAAATGCAGTTAAAAAGTGCATCCATTGGCCGTGTGTCATCGGGAGACACGGAGATGTACAACTGTGTATCATGAGCATAACTGTGAAAGTTAACTCCATGTCTTCTGATGACACTGTAAAGAGGGAGCATATAAAGGTTAAAAAGCAATGGGCCTAAAATTGAACCCTGGGGCACACCACATGTGATCTTGTGGACCTTAGAGGAGCAGGTATCTAAACTTACCATAAAAATCCTATCTGTGGGATAGGATGTAAACTATTTATGAACAGCACCAGAGAGGTCGATCTGTTTTAAACGAGTTAAAAGAATAGTGTGGTCTACTGTATCAAAGGCAGCGCTTAGATCCAGTAGAACCAACACTGTCACCTTCTGAGCATCATAATTTAATCAAAAATAATTCAAAATCTTTAAAAGAGCCGTCTGTGTGCTGTGGTTCACCCTAAAACCAGACTGAAATTTCTCTAGGACATTATGAGCGTTAATAAAATTATTAAGTTGAATTAAAACAAGTTTTTCTAAAACTTTGCTTAAAAATGGTAAGTTAGATACCGGTCGGAAGTTGTTTAAATCATTAAAATCTAAATTGCTCTTCTTCAGCAGGGGCCTCACCACCGGCCCTTTAAAGGCGGCAGGAAAGACCCCCGTCTGAAGGGAGCAATTCATCACGGTTAAAATCTCATCTCTAAAAGATTCATAAATTTGCTTAAAAAAGGAAGTGGGAATCGGGTCCAAAACACATGTGGTGGGCCTCACTGAGGAGAAAACTTTATCAAGAGTCCCAGCTTCCACCAGGACAAAAGTGTAGACAGGGTGTGAGGCAGTGTTAATTTATGTCATCTATTACTTTTATATAGGAATAAGTCAGTCATTAGGACCCCTTCTAGAACCTGTCAACAGAACAAAAATAGATTAAATGACTGAAATACATAACCCTTTATTGCTACCAGGGAACATTGATATTGTAAATGTTATTTAGCAGTAGCATCACATCAGTCAGATATATTTGTGAATTTTGAGGTCACAATTGAGGTGTGTTGTGTAGATCCACTTGTGTTGTATAAGGAAGGTGCCTATGTTATCAGTATTGGTGCAAAAAAGTTTGTAGGTGAGGTTTGACCATCTACAGTGCCCCTTTTCAGTGTGTCAAGTTAAAAAAACAACCTTTATGTTTTTATTGGGATTGTATGTGATGAATCAACACAAAATTAGCCATGGTAGACTTATATGTATGTATGTATGTATGCATTTATTTATTTATTTAATTAAGTTTTACAAGTACCTCTCAAACATGTGGTGTGCATTTATACATAGCCTCTTTATTCTGATGCCCCAAAATAAAATCCAGTCCACACCAATTGCCATGACAAATCACCAAATTAGCAACAAATAATTAAATCCCAGTAAAGATACAGCTTAGAGCTTTAGGGATTTGTTAAAAGGACATTAGTGAAAACAAAGAATCACGAAGTCCAAAGAACACACCAGAAAAGAAGTTTAAAGGGGGGATATTACGCAAAATGGACTTTCTGAAGCTTAATATCCTGCGAACCTGTCTTTTCCTTATTAAAAACATACCTGAAGTGTTGCTCTGACCCATTCACTCATGTTAGAGTAATCTTTGAGTCTCTGCCGGTCTCTGCTTGTAGTTCTCGGGGTTGCTGAAACGCCTGGTCCCACCTATCCCCACCTTTTCCACCCATCTCCTCCTCCGACCTTACGTACTCAGCCGATAGCCTCGCCCCTGCAGAGCTCCTCTACCCCTCCCCACCTCACACAACTCCGGCTGAGTCTCAGGTGCAGTAATTATAACACACCAGCTGCAGCTGCGCGTCTTTTGTGGGATTTTTTTTCCGACTCTGTGCATGCTGTGATGATGCACGGTATGTGACGAACTGAAGGGGGAGGGTCAGAAAGAGTAGGAGGGTCTTAGAGAGGCACAGGTGAAAATCAAGGCGTCCAATCTGGAAGTAAATTTCTTTAAGGTGGATTTGGATATATGACGGATTTTTAAAAGACTTAAGTTGACAATTTTATTGGAGTGTGCTATAGAAGGCTAATATGTGTGGCTGGAAGAAGCATAATACCCCCCTTTAAAGCAGCAGAACATGATAGAACATCCCGAGCTTTAAACATCTCACATTGTTTCATCATCTGAAAAATGGAAAGCGTATGGCACAACATAAACCTACCAAAGTACGGCAGTCCACCTACAGTGACAAGCTGGTAAAGAGAGCATTAATGAAAAAAAGCAGACAAGGTCACTCTGGTCGAAGGGCAGATATGCATTGCCCAGGTAGGAGAACAGACTGACAGGAGCAAACCTTACCCTAGCACTCAAGAAATCTGGCCTCTATGGAGGTAAAAATCATAAAACCTTAGTGTACTAAAGTATCAATCCATATTGTATAGGTCTACTTTCACATTGTGAAAGTAATCTTTCACAACTGTCACATAACTTGTCTCAGCTCACCAACTTCATCAAAACAAAAAACAACCAACAAAGACTAAAACAAACAAAAACATGAATTTGTATGGACTGACTGAATCTGCTTTCACTGTTGTGAGTCATTTTAGTATCCAGGAGGGACTGATTGCATTATTCCACTTAGTGACTTTGGCCCCTTCTACCCTGCTAAAGATGGCACGGTGTTCCCTCTAGGCAGAGTGCTGGCAACTGTTGATCAGTGAAATGTTGTGACACCAAGTTAAAATGTTCAAAATGTGCCATGTTTCTAGAGGTCAGGAACTCAAGAATACCAGAACACAACAGCATATGTTTTAATTGGAAGCTGCATAGCAGACTGTGACAAATTATTTAAACAATTTCTGAGTTGAAGCAAATGTCAACTAAGATCATGACATGCATAAATATCATCCCACATAACATGTGAAAAATATCAAAATAGGAATTACATTTTTTAGAAAAAGCGTCTTGGAAAGAGGTCTTAGGAGCACAGTGATTAATCTGATTAATCTGTGAGATCTACATTGCTTACATGTATGTTTGATAAATGCACAGAATCCTGCACAGTGACAGGTTCTTCTCAGAACAGCTTGACTGCAGTAATTTGATGTCATTATGTCATTGTTTAGTTCCCAATCTGAGGCACTTGATCATGTTACAAAACAAAGATTTAATCAGAACTGGTCCCGAATTAATTTGAGCATCTAGCAAAAAAACTTGTTCCCACAGTGCAGCTTTGAGCAATATTGTATGTTTTTTTTCCAGAAACATTTAACCATTTTGCAGGGATTTAATGTATTAGCTTGATGCAAGTGAAAACATTCTCTGTTACTGTATTACATAGATATTACACAAAAAGTTTTTAGAAAGAACGTAGTTTAAAGCCAATTGTGAATTTTCTTCGTACTGACTTCACAGTAGAGGTTAATCTGCTAAATGAAACACCAATGTAGAAAAGAACCTTTCTACATTTGTAAAATCTGGTCAAAAATGTAGATTGCTTCCACCCATTCAAAAATAGACTTCCATAGATACCTACTGATCTGTTAAAAAGGGCTTTCATATTTATAAAACGCTGTAAAAGTTAATATACGTCACTGTATGATTTTATTTAAAATATCAGTACTGCTCTACATGGGTCCCCTCATTTTCTTGATACATAGCTAACAACCCAAACAACCCTTAGGCAAAAAACAATAAAAGAAACATCCGTCTTATGGGCATAAAGCATCTATAAAGTCACTGCCATGTTCCATTTAATAGGCATATGTTATTTTGATTCCCTTTTATATGTGTACTCTTTTGTTTCCCTTCTTCCTGCAGATAACAAGCCAAATCACAGACAGTGTGGAGTCATAGTAAAAGTTTAGTTGGAGTGGTGTTTGTTTGCTCAAGTTTTCCTACAGCCATTAAAGGCATGAACAATAAATGTTCAGCTGGTTGTGTAAGACCATCAAACTTATTTTATTCCCAGCTCAGCTTGTTTGTTTTAATATTGACAACCATGCTGGGGGTACTTTAAGAAGAGGCGAAAATATCATCCAACAATTGTAATCATGACTGCAGTCATGATCAAAGAATACACTCTTGTGTTCACAAAATATTTCAAAAAAATATTGTGTATGTCCACCTTTGATTGAAATTAACAAGCCCTTTCCCTGGTCTCCTTGGATTGTCAGAAGTCATTTGGCAAACTCAGAAAATCATTAAATTAAATTGATCTGAACAAGGGAAGGAGGTAGAAAACTCTAATGGGTAAATTACGACAAGATAGGTTTGATACATGTACTTTATGAATGTGTATTGGGATTCTTGTCAGCCTTTGATGATACTTTGATGACTCACCTCTTGTTGTAAATCCTTGATGATTTTGGTTTTTTTCTCCATCTCTACTTTCAGAAATTTTATCTGAGGACAAAGGAACGAGAAAACACAATCAGAGTAGTAAACAGAACCTGTTTAGTCAGGGAACAAGACAAAGGACACAGGCAACACAAAGACCAACTAAGAAGAAAGTAGTGATAGTGAAGTCTCCATCTCAAATGTGAGTTCACATGATGAAGATTTATTTGTCGTGTAAGGAACGTTACAACAAATGTCTAAGAGGAAGATGCTTCAGACAAAAAAGCAAAAGCAGAAGAAATCCGTCAGGCAGCAAGTTGTTTTTCACTGCACTGTATATTTACATTTTTAAGTCCAAGACAACTCATATTCATATTAGAATGCTATTTTTTGTCAATAAAAACTACAATTACATTGCTCTTATCTTCAACTACAGCACAAGGCAGACATGCTTTGCTTTGTCATACATTATAAACCCACAAAGTGAAGCATAAAGGCATGCCTTCAAAGGCTCTCATTGTGTCAGAAAAGTGTGTTTTTAGCTATATTTTTATATTTTATTTTTGTCCAACAGAAATGTAAGCTTCTTCTTCTTCTCTTTCGGCTTTTCCCTTCAGGGGTCACCACAGCATATCATCTGTCTCCATTTAGTCCTATCCTCTGCATCCTCTGCCCTGACACCAAGTAACTTCATGTCCTCTTTCACCACATCCATAAATCTTCTTTTTGGTCTTCCTCTCTGCCTCCTGCCTGGTGGCTCCAACCTCAGCATCCTTCTACTCATATAATTGTTGACTCTCCTCTGAACATATCCAAACCATTTCAGTCTGACCTCTCTGGCTTTATCTCCAAAACATCTAACATTAGCTGTCCCTCTGATGTACTCATTCCTGATCCTATCCATCCTCGTCACTGCCAAAGAGAATCTGAACATCTTGAGTTCTGCAACCTTCAGTTCTCCTTCATATCTTTTCCTCATTGGTACGGTCTCTAAACCATACAACATTGCTGGTCTCACCACTGTCTTGTACACATTTCCTTTCATTTTTGCTCAAACCATTTTATCATACATCACACCTGACACCTTTCTCCACCCATTACAACCAGCTTGCACATGCTTCTTCACCTCTTTTCCACACTCACCGTTGTTCAGGACAGTCGACCCTAAGTACTTAAAGTACTCTACCTGCTTTACTTCCACTCCCTGTAACGTCACCATACCACTCGTGTCTCTCATTTATACACATGTATTCTGCTTTGCTGCGACTAATCTTCATTCCTCTCTTTTCCAGTGCATACCTCCACTTCTCTAGCTTCCCTTCTACCTGCACCCTGCTCTGATCACAGTGTCATCTGCAAAAAGGATAGTCCATGGAGAATCCTGTCTAACCTCATCTGTCAGCCTGTCCATCACCAAAGCAAACAAGAAGAAGTTTAGATCATTGATGCAGTTCCACCTAGCTTTATTCCTCTGCAGTTGCCACAATTCTGTACATCACCCTTGCAATAGGCAAGGCAAGGCAATTTTATTTGTATAGCACACTTTCAACAACAAGGCAATTCAAGGTGCTTTACATGATTAAGTGGTAAAATAAAAATAGCAGTAAAACACAGACAAAGCATATTAAGTAAAAACAGCAATAAAGCGTGAAGCACACACAGATACATCAAAGCATTACAAAGCATATAATGTAAAAACAGCAGTAAAACAAGAAGAATACACAAAACATGATACAACAAAGCCTTACTCAAAGGCAACTCTAAACAGATACGTTTTTAATTGTGATTTAAAAGAACTCAGTTTTTCAGCAGCTTTGCAGTTTTCTGGAAGTTTGTTCCAGATTAGAGGAGCATAGAAACTGAAAGCTGCTTCTCCATGCTTGGTTCTGTTTCTAGGGATGTTGAGTAGACTGGAATTAGAGGACCTGAGTGGTCTGGGGGGTTGGTATAGTGACAGCAGGTCTTCAACATATTTCAGTGCTAAGCCATTCAATGATTTAAAAACTAATAGAAGTATTTTGAAGTCTATTCTCTGAGCTACAGGGAGCCAGTGTAAGGACTTTAGAACACTTTTCCTCCATTCATCAGGCATCACTCACTCGTCAATATCTTGTTGAAGAACCTAGTCAAAAACTCTACTGCCGCCCCTCCAAGGCAATTTCATACCTCCACAGGTATGTCATCAGGGCCAACTGCCTTTCCCCTCTTCAAAGCTTTCCTCACTTCATCCTTACTAATCTCAGCTACTTCCTGATCCACAAATGTCACCTATTCTACTATACATTCTCTCTCATTTCCCTCATTCATCAGCTCTTCAAAATACTCTTTCCATGTTCCCTTAACAAACTTGGCACCTGTCAATGCATTTCCATCTCTATCCATCACCCCAACCTGTAGCACATCCTTTCCATCTGTATCTCTCTGCCTCGCTCACCTATTAAATCATTCTCACCCTTCTTACTCCCCAGCCTAGCATACAGGTCATCTTTGTTTGGCCTTTGCTACCTCTACCTTCACCATACACTACATCTCCCTGTACTCCTGTCTTCTCTCCTCAGTCCTCTCAGTGCCCCACTTTTTCTTAGCTAACTTGTTTCTCTGTATATGCTCCTGGACTTTATTGTTGTACCACCAAGTCTCCTTATCTACTTTCCTCCTTCCCGATGACACACCAAGTACCTTCCTACCTGTCTCCCTAATCGCATTAGCTGTAGCTGTCCAGTCATCTGGGAGAACCTCCTGGCCACCAAGAGGCTGTCTCAGCTCCACAACACTCTACTTTTTTCAGTTTCCACCACCTGGTCCTCTGCTCTACCTTTGTTCTCTTCACCTTCCTCACCATCAGTTTCATCCTACAAACCACCATCCTATGCTGTCTAGCTAAACTCTCGCCTACCACTACCTTGCAGTCATTAATCTCCTTCAGTTCACAAGGTCTACATAAGATGCAGTCCACCAGTGGGGGAGCTGGCTCCCTGGGAAAACATTTTGTCTCCCAGTCCTTCCCTCCCCATCCCCGAACACCTTTGTCCACCCGCTCCATCACTTTACCACTCATATAGGGTCTTGGGGCATGGACACATCACTGGGACCCGTGGCGTCCTGGGTCCCAGTTTTAATATACAACTTAGACACTCCCACTTATAACATTTTCATGCGACACACATGTAGGGACTTTGGGGTGGGCACACTTTTCGGCATCCAGAGGGGGAGCGGTTCAATCAGCTTCACCTCTGGTGCCGGTGCCCACTGTCAAACCACATATAGACACTGAGGGCTCGGTTTGGGGGTTGGGTGATGTGTGGCTGCCTTCCCCACATCCCACCCCACTGTTGCACATTATGCACATTATAACAACACGCATCAACACCATACTTGAGCGGGAGGATTGAGGCTAGGGGTCTTTTTACACCCCAGCGTTCGTCCGCTGCGGCTATCGGTGGGGCGCCCTGACGTGGGGCAGGGGTGGGGCGCTGGGATGTTGGCGGTGGGGATTGGCCCGGGGTGGTGGGGGTGCATGGCGGCTGGCCGCGGCCCCTGCGGAGCCGGGGGCCCCTCGTTGGCCAGTCCTTGTCGGGTCCCTGCTGGGGGGTGGGGCGTCCCTGGGCCCCGGCTCTCCCGGTCCATAGACCAGCCCGCCCTGGCGTGGCTGGTTGCCGGCGGGGTCCGTGGGCTCGTCACTGCTGCCCCCCGGGCCCCTGCATAGTAGCCGCTGGACGTTCCCCTGGGGTTCTCCTTTGCTCCACTCTTGGGGGATGTAATCGGCCCCGCCCGGGTCCGCCTGGGGCTCTGGGGTTCCTTTGAATGTCTTGGCTCCGATCTCCTTCATGTCTGCATCGATTCCTGGGAGACGGATTGATGCCTGCTCACACCAGCTATCGAACACTCTTATGGAGAAACCTCAAATGCACCAGCATGCTCACACACACACACATAGATGTGGGGTCTCTGGTGTTTAAAGATATATTCTTGGGCTGAGGTTATCATTACTAGAGCTTGATTAATCGGTACCATGAGTTTTTCTGTGACGTTGTTGTTGTATTTTTATATCCATTTTTGCGTGTTGTGGTTGTTTAGTTCTTAGTTCACGATGTTTGGTTTGTTTTGTTGATGTTCCTATTTTGTTTTGTTTTGTTTTTTTCCCTCTCTCTGCCGTCCTTTGGGTATGGAGGCAGACTTCAATGTTTTCCTGTGTTTTCTTTGTTCCCCTTCCTCTCCTGTATTTTCAACTCACCCTCTCTCATGACTTTTTGTTTCCTACCTCTCTTCTTCATCTTCTTTCTTTCTTGCCCTTAATTTTCCGTCTCCGGGTCCATAACATCAGGAAATAAAAACCCCAGCAATTCATAATAAATATTTTTCACACATATATCAAGTGGAGTACTATAGCAAAAGCTGTACTGCTCTGCTTGTGAAAGTAAATCTGTTGGGCTTCTACTTGGTACTCAGACACAAATTCTGAGCTCCACACTGCCAAAGAGGACACGTAAAAAAAAAAAAAGATGCAGTCCACCAGTGTGCTCCTACCTCCACTCTTATAAGTCACCCTATATTCCTGCCTCTTCTGGAAGAAAGTATTTACAACAGCCATTTTCATCCTTTTCGCAAAGTCTACCCCCATCTGTCCTTCATTCCTATCCTGGATATCAAACCTGCCCATCACTTCCTCATCACCTCTGTTCCCTTCACCAACATTTCTGTTGAAATCTCCACCAATCCCCACCCTCTCAACTCTGGGGATAAACTGCGTCAAATCATTTAGTTCACTCCAGAACTCAATTTATTAAGAATTCTCTTGAGTACCCTTTCATTAACCAGCATTTGTAATAAGCCATCACAGTTGTGTTTGTCTTTCTGGCAATAGTAGCACTTCCAAACTGTGAGAGCATCGACATGTTTAGGGATGTTCCGTCCCTAAGAGTGGAGATATGAGAATCACCTGTATAATCTCATCTCCGTATCTATTGGCATGGAGATTCCCTCCAGTGATGGTAAGTCTTGTTTTTCCCATGAGGGAGAAGCAATCGTACACTGCTATCACCAGAACGTTGTAAAGCAAGAGTTTTTTAGCAAGATGTTTTGAAGTTTTTAAATGTGCTATCTCCACATACTCAACTCAGCTGCTCGGTTCACATTTTTTCCTTCTAAATGTAGCACCATCTAAGGGAAAATTACCCACTCTTTCCAACATTATATGATTTGCTGCCAAAAACCACTGTTGCAACGCAAAAATAATCAACCAAACACAAGGTTTACAGTATATTCAAACAAAACAAAAAATACCCCGCCCATATCCAGATGGAAGTAGACCAAGTTTTAACACCAAACCTTCAGTTGTCCACTAGAAAGTTGAAAATGAATTTTATGTTTTAGCATTTACTATGAGTGTAAGCATATATCCATACTGACAAAAGTATAGTTTAACCAGAAAAACAAAAAGGGCTTTGGAATGGTCAAGCCAAAGTCCAGAAGTATATCTGACAGATCATCTGAAAGTGCCAAAGATAATAGATTTTATCCTAAGATGATACATTTGATGATCTTTTGCAAGGCATAGTAGGCAAATATTGGCAAGTCAAGATGTAAGGATGCTGATCAAAGAAGACTCCTATCAAAGAAGACTAAATGCAGAAATTTAATGAAAAATTAGCACAGCAAAATATTACTTTAAGCACATTCATGTAACCAGGCTGTTGCAGCAAATTTATTTTTTTATATTTTTGTCCTCGTGACCAATTTGTTTTTGTTTGTTTTTCTGTCAAGCTTTTGGATATATGTCCCAGCAAAGGTGGGAAAAAACTAAAATGATTTTACAAGATTGCATTTAGAAGGGGTGTGTAGATTTTTCACAACTAATAAACACAGCTCCTCTTGACTAACCCTTTTTTATGACAGAAAATGTTAAGTTTTTAAGTATTTAGATATTCATTCATCCAAATTTAAAGGCTTTTTAATTCTAATCAAAATTGCCACATGAGATAGGGCAGTTATCAGGTTACTGCTGTATAAAAAAATCTGTAGGTAGCAGGTATGTTTGAGTGCAGACTTTCAGAAATGTGATACACTGACACATTTATTCCTATTTTGCACACAGTGCCAGATTGATTGGGTTATATTTTTATTATGCCAAGGTGATATCTTTGTTTTTGGCAATCCTTTTATCAACAGCTCAGCATGTTTTCCCAGTGCAGGCGTGAGGCCTCTGTACGTGCTTATTTCAGCCAAATGGAGGTTCAAACACCTACTGCAGATGGTAAACTCCTGCCATGGGCAACCAAACAAATACATTTGGTGTGTGTGTATAGGACAGATAGGCTGAGGAGCTGGAGTTTGTCTGCTTTTTTCCATCCTAAAAGAGTGTTTTTGTTTTCCCAAGTGTTGTGTGTCCTTGGGAGAGGTCGTCAAGATAGTCCGGGGGACAAAAAGGAAAAGATTCATAAGGCTGGTGACCTCATGCCAGGTATACACCCCAGGGAATAGTAAACTAAGTCTTGCCAGTTGACTCACATCCCCAAGCAGCGCATGATAACATCGAGGTTCATGTTTGAGCCTTTCAGTCACTGCCACAGCCTGAGGGAATGGTTAGAAAAGCAGCAACAAGGAAAAATACTGGTGCTGCGTTTTGGGTTTTAAAGGAAGAAACAACACATAATAACAACTTTATTGTTTGGAATGTGGAGGTAAACGGCTATTGTTTTAGTTACTAAGTTTTAGACAAACATTTGCATATTTAAAGATTGTGGCTTTTTTGAATAACATAAGAAATGTTTAGTTGTATCACTAGTAAGAAATTTGACTTTGGTGATATTGTCTAACAAACTGATCAGTATTATTATACTTGTGGAACTTAGATGATTCTATTAAACAATGTAAAAAACGTTTAGGTGTCAAGCTGGTGTGTCTGCTGCCATGAGTGTATTTCTTAGATTAAACGCAGAGGTTAAGTATGCCGTACTTTGATTGGTGTGACCTTAACAGTTCAGATACAAGGTAGAAAGAGTTTTAAGAATTTACCATATAATTGGACTAAATAGCAGGGTATTTATTTCATCCTGAACGAGAGGTTTTTATGCTAATCTTTATAACTGTAATCATACAAATGTACTGTTTTGTTGAATTAATATTATTGGTGAAGAGGCCTTGCCCCTAATCTAAGAGACTACTCCAGTTCCGACCGACTGGGAAGAATTTACATCAAAAAAATAAGACATAAAACACCCAAGGACAAGTTCAGTGGTGCTTATAATGTAGGTTGATGCAGTAAACATTGCTCAGTAAACAAGGAACACAAAATGGTACAACAAAGAATGTCTTCATCCTTGGTTGACAACTATTCCAGGTGCATCTAAATGGTAAAGGCAAGTCTTTTAGGATAGTAATTAATGCATTCTGGGCAGAAATTTTTTTTTTCGAAGGATGCCACAATTGTAAAAGCAGAAGAGAACCTGTTTCAGCTGCCACAATGATGAAGACTTGACATCTCAACCCTATCGGTTTTGCAAAGTTTTTGCAGAACGATTTCAAATTTTCACGTGATAAATGGGAGAAGAAACCACCCAGAGGTATCAAGAACTTACACTCTGGCTGGGTGTAGAGAGGAAATTGTGTCATGGTAGTGATTACCCAGTAAAAGGTTAAAGGGGTAATACGTGATTTTAGGAGACTAGCTCGTGTCACCCTTTAGCATTAGCGGCGTTCAATGTCTCTGACCGCTCATAAATCTCTTTATCTTGGATAAAACATACAAGTCAGGTTTCGGATCTCTGTCTTTGTGTGATACATTGTGTTCCCACCCTATTAACCCTATTTGTTTATGCTTTCTGTCACACTTGTATGTGTCAGAACATCAAAAATAATAGACAAAAATAACCTGAGTAATTATAAAATACATTGTTCAATGATGGTTTATTTTAAGGAAGAAAAATAATTATCTAATCCAATCAGGGCATAGGTCAAAAAGCAATTCCCCCCTCTTTTTAAGTTATGAATGAACAATGATAAACCACAAAAGCTGAGTGACCACACCACAAGCATACCTGATTATGGCCAGTCTAGCATATTCAATAAATAATTTAAATAATACCTGTCTGACTACACGAAATAGATCAAAATACCTCAAACAAACAATGCGTAGTGCTCCAATCTAAAAATGTGAAGCAAAAGCGGAGCAAAATCGTTGACATCCATCAGTCTAGAGTATCTGTCAGTCTGAAAAAGGTTACACAGCTTTTTTTGAGGCTTTTGGACTCCAGCAAACCACAGTAAGAGTCATTATTCCCAAATGGAGAACAACAGAACATTGATATTGACGTTGATGATAGGGATGTCTCAATCACATCAAGTGATCGGAAATCGGGTCCGATCACATGATTTTTAAATTATTCGAATCAGGTGGAAATGATCGGATATAACCTCAAAAACAACAAACATGATGTTTTAAATTCATCCTGAGACAGAGATTGTCCAACAGATTGAGAGTGGCTTAGTTTTAATTTCAACAATTTCCACTACATCAATATTCACTGTTGCAGGGACGACAACAACACCGTAACATCACACAATTTACTGCAGGTGGGGAGTTGAGACAACACAATACTGAGCTGCTGGTTACAAGTGCTAGTGCTGGGCAAACATGTCGCCTCACTAGAGTGAAAACATCAGCACGGACGTATTTTAAGCTGAACAGCGAAGGCAGTGCAGCCTAATTTAAGAACTTGAATGTATGTTCAGGTTATTTTTGTCTGATATGAAAGCAGTTTGTGATAAAATCCCAAAATAACATAAAAGCTTCACATCTAAACAATTCTAGATTTTATTTTGATCTTGTGATTTTATTTTACTCTCGAAAGGCAGTGTATTGTCAGCATATGGAATAACATCAGATAGATGGACAGACTGTGACCAAGTGGCTTAAAATTATATTTATTCACCACTTGTCACTTCATTTTAGTGTATTCCATTTTTGGTCATTCCTAGTGCTTTAGTTAAATCTGGTAATCATAACTTTGGCTAGCATCCTATCCTGGGTTTGTTTGTGGCGGCATTATGTTAAAGGTTAAAGTTTAAGCATGTGTTTTGAAGTTTATACAACTGGGTCATTAGTTGATCTGAATTTCTCTTATGTTTAAGAAAGCCATGTATTTGGTAAATTATTTCTGTTTATTTTATTTTTTTGCATGTACTTACCACTGTTTGTCCCTTTGTTCAGGTTGTATATCCAGAACAGGTGTATGGGAGGGGCCGGCCCAGAACTTCCTGTTTGTATAGGTTCATGGCAGCTGATTGCATAACTGGGTTCAACCAAGTGAAGGGTTTTTCTCTTTTTTGTCTAGTATTTTTCTTTTTAAAAGTAACCTTTTAAGTTGTATAGTATGAAGTGTTTTGTTTTGTATATAATTTAGTTGTGTAGATGATTTTGTTAATTAAATTAATAATTTAATTCCTGTTTCTTTGCTTTGTTTTGTTTGGAGCTTTGTTTTTTTTATTACCTGTATTTCAATGGTATAGACTGATGAGTTCCAGGTGTGCTGTTTAAAGTTTGTATAAAGCCAGTACAATGGGGATAAGAGGGGATGATAGATTAAATAAAGAACTGGAGAATAATTTCACCCAGAACAAGCCTTGAAAAGTCTGCTGATGCTGTCTTTCTACCACCTTCCGAGACATTCATGCTAACCAACCTCACACAGACATATACTTTATTATTCCGGAAGAGGGAAATCCATGTATGCAGTAGCACCAACCACAAATGTACAGACATGCCCTAACTAAATACATAAATAACTAAATAAATAATAAAAACAGTATTAAAAGAAAAAACACAAGACATGAGCTTGTAAAAACAAGCAAGCAAAAAGTGCTCGGACAATTGTTAATGACAACACAGCTCTAAGGAGGGGGAAATGCTGTTTCTAAGTGTAAATACAGGTCGCACAAGTGATGTTGGAGCATTTTTGTTGCAGAAAGTGACGTTACAAAACCTAAAAATCCGGAGCTGTGTTGGGATTAGGCCACATCCACTGGAAAATTGCACAAATATAGTTTAGGGGTTGGACTAATAACCATCCAATGTAATATGGTGCAGATCAAATAATAAAATAACTTAGTGATAGGGTGAGAAGCTTGGTCATCCTGGAGGGGCTCAGAGTAGAACTGCTGCTCCTCCACGTTGAGAGGAGTCAGTTGTGGTGGCTCAAGCATCTGGTTAGGATGCCTCCTCGATGCCTCCCTGCTGAGGTGTTCCAGGCACCTCCAACTGGGAGGAGACCCAGAGGAAGCCCCAGGGCACGCAGAAGGGACTATGTTTCTCGGCTGGCCAGGGAACACCTTGGGATTCCCTCTGAGGAGCTAGTCCAAGTGGCTGGGGAGAAGGAAGTCTGGGTCTCTTTGCTTTAGCTGTTGCTCCCATGACCTCAGATAAGTGGAAAAAAATGGATGGATGGACTTTCTGCTTAGAAGCCAAGGCAATTTTATTTGTATAGCACATTTTCAACAACAAGGTAATTCAAGGTGCTTTACATGGTTGGGGGATAAAATTAAAAAAAGCAGTAAAACACTGACAAAGCATATAAAGTAAAAACAGTATTAAAGCAAGAAGCATACACAAAACATATGATACAGCAAAACATTACAAAGCATATAAAGTAAAAACAGCAATAAAGCAAGAAGCAAACACAAAACATATGATACATCAAAGCATTACTCAAGCTCAGCTCTAAACAGATACGTTTTAAGTTGTGATTTAAAAGAACACAGTGTTTCAGCAGCTTTGCAGTTGTCTGGAAGTTTGTTTCAGATTAGAGGAGCAAATAAACTGAAAGCCGCTTCTCCATGTTTGGTTCTAATTCTAGGGATGTTGAGTAGACTGGAATTAGAATCCGAGTGTTTTGGTGGGTTGGTATAGTAACAGTAGATCTTCAACATACTTTGGTGCTAAGCCATTTAATGATTTATTAACTAGTAAAAGTATATTGAAGTATATTCTCTTACAGGGTTACAGGGAGCCAGTGTAAGGACTTTAGAACTGGGGTGATGTGCTCTACTTTCCTAGAAGATATAAGATATAAGAACCTTAATGTTTTTGGAGTTTAGTCAAAGTTTGAGGCCTGATCCTGTCCTTGCAACATATATGAAAAGTAAATTCAAGTCAAGATCCCCCAAGCCTGAAGGCCATCCTGACCAATATTGAAACCATTTTGTCAAAATCTCATGATCACATGCGGAGGCTGTGAACAGCAACAATGGGGTGAAAATCATGAGTTCAATCCAAGATGAACTTCCTGTTCATTTTGGACAATGACATTTTCAGTCTTTTAAGTAGGTATTGGGAAGTTCTACCAAAATCTCTAGCTCTACGATAAACTAAGCTATATGGGGAGGGTGTTTTGAAATTTTGTTTGGGGCACTCTTGAGCAATTTCTGTTGCGACTTTTGTGAAAGCCTTAAAATTCGTAAATTCCACGCACATCTGACGAGTCTGCAAAATATCTTGAGTTTTCGTATATATTTAGGCCTCCAAAAAGCCAATTAGAATAATAAGAAACATAGTGGTTACAATAGGGATTTGGAGCACTCAGCTGCTCAGGCCTAATAATAAACAGTACAGATACAATAGGCCTTCGCAGCGCTCTTGCTGCTCGGGCCAAATTAACTGAAAGTGAGTCAGTACCAGTGTTGTGGGTAACGCGTTACGAAGTACTATGCCACCTGCGGCTGTATCAGCGGAGCTGAAGCCGTGAGTGTTTTTGAACTCCTGGCCGTGAGTGTTTTTGAACTCCTGGCAAGATGGCAGAGAGCAGTAGCACAGCTTTGTGGAAGTACGGACATTATTTTAATTTCGTCAACGAAAAAGAAAAGAATATAACTGTAAAATGCACACTCTGCATCGGGGAAACGTTTCTGTTGACCGCAAAAAATTCCAGTTCAAATTTAAAACATCTTGTACTCAAACACCACTCTATCAGGCTACCCGGGCTGGATAAGCAGTGTTTCCCACACAGATTTAAACAGTGCGCCACAGATTAAGCTCCGACTGCCACAGATTCAACACCGACCCAAAAAATAAAATAAAATAAAAAATTCAACACCGACCGTCACATATATGCGTTTCAATTTTCTTTTTTACGCTATTTAAAACACGCAGCATATTCGTTCAGCTGCATTTCCTTTCCCTGCTCTCTCTTCGTCTCTCTGTCACTCACGCGTCTCTCTCGCTCTCTCTCACACACATACACACACAAAGCCCCTTCTCTGCACAGCACTTCTGTCTGGATCACCTGTGGAAGACGTGGCCTATTTGGTGCAGAGAAGACGGCTGGCGAAAGATTGGTATCTCGTGAACACTTAACACACAATCACAGATTAAAAAGTCCACTCATCGCTTTCAAATCTGTGGGAAACACTGATAAGTGTTTTCGATTCATATGTTCTGTGATCAACATTTTTTTTAATAAAACGCTATGTGGAATAGCCTATTGCTGGCTGTCTCTCCTGTTGTTATCCTGAGTTAATTTAGTTGGATGACTGATGTTATCCATCGTCACGACTTCTCGGTGCATTTAAAGGAGGCTGTGTCTGTCAATTAAGTTGCAGCATGTGCGAGGCGCTGCCACCTGGCTTTTAATTCTTGGTAACGCATAAGTACTCTAACGCGTTACTTTTATGAATGGATAACGCCGTAATGTAACTGATTACTTTTAATTGATGGTAAAGCTGTTACCTAATTAACTACTTTCCAAAGTAACTATACCCACCACTGGTCAGTATTGAAGAGACGTCCACAGGTGGGGGTTAGGCTTACAGCCGAACACCGTGTAAGACATTTGGCAATTGGCAGAGAACACCAAGTTTGGCAAATTCGCCACTGGCACCCTGTGCTCTTCACAGATGAAAGGAGGTTCCCACTGAGCACATGTGACAGACATGACAGAGTCTGGAGACGCCGTGGAGAACGTTCTGCTGCCTGGAACATCCGAGATGAGATCCTCAGACCCCTTGTGAGACCATATGCTGGTGTGGTTGGTCCTGGGTTCTTCCTAATGCAAGACAATGCTAGACCTCATGTGGCTGGCAGTTCTTGCAAAAGGAAGGCATTGATGCTATGGACTTGCCCACCCGTTCCACAGACCTGAACCCAATTGAGCACATCTGGGACATCATGTCTTGCCTCATCCACCGACGCCAAGTTGTACCACAGATTGTCCAGGAGTGGGTGGATGCTTTAGTCCAGGTCTTGTAGGAGATCCCTCAGGAGACCATCCACCATCCCATCAGGAGCATGCCAAGGCGTTGTATGGAGCTCATACTGGCACGTGGAGGCCACACAATACTGAGCCACATTTTGACTTGTTTTAAGGACATTACATAAAAGTTGGATCAGCCTGTAGTGTGTTTTTCCACTTTAATTTTGAGTGTGACTCCAAATCCAGACCTCCATGGGTTGATAAATGTGATTTCCATTGATAGTTTTTGGGTGATTGTTGTCAGCACATTTAACTATAGCCGTTTTCAGACAGAAGTTCTGGAATATTTGCGGACAATTCCATCCGGTCTTTAACCGGAGTTGTGTTTTCAAACACACCACTTTTTTCCGGAACATTCCCTTTCGGCTGCTTTCACACAGCAAGAAATGTACCGGAGGATCCTGATCATGTCTGGGCGGTGGGGGGTGAGGGGGAGTGGGGGGTTGTTTGTGGATATTACGTAAACTTAGTGCAGCGGGCGTACGTCATTTCCCCAAACAAATGGATTATTGCAAAGATGGTCGACGAAACAGCAGATCTACTCCCAGTGCTCGTCTTTGTGATGTGTGCGATTTTGCGCACATGGAAACGGTTAAGAGACATTGATGAAGAAGCTGAAACGAAAATAGTGACATTTATACATCATCAATGTGTGTGCTCACAGCGTTCCCTGCCCCCCTCCCCTTTTCCCCACCGCCCCATACCCCTCCAGCTTTCTCTGAACATTACCTGACTGTCGCAAACCCCATACCGCGAAAAGTCCATTCTTGTTACTAGGTCTTCATCCGTGAAATTACAGGTAAAGGGCATCTGGACAAAGTCCGGAAGATTGCTTTCAGACTCAAAAGCTAAACAGACGAAGTCCTGAAAATTACAGTTTTTCATGGCCTGTTTGAAAGGGGCTTCAGTGCCACTGTGGCCAAAAAACCTTAAAAAAAAGTATTATTTGGCAACCTGAATTATCTATGTTCACTCTTCAGTTCACTCTGAATAATGGCAGTGTATTCTCTGCATATCTAATGGCCATATAATGTGATTTAAAACAAGCCTGTGATTTACTGCAAATAAAAGTATGCAATTAAAATCAGTGATTATCAAAAGAAAAGTAATTTTCATTCAGTAAATTAGGAAAAAAATCATTTTACCATTAATTTAAATGCAACCTCTTCCTTCTTTTTTTCAATAGTGTACATGATAACAAATGCATTATATTTGGGCTCCAGACTTGGAACCAAACAAAAAAGATATGGCAAATGATTTTCTTCTGCTGTGTCAGAGTTTCAGTTTAAAGTTGTGAGATGGAAGAAATAGACAGCTGCTGTGTAATGAGCATCGATCACTGAGGGGGCCTGTGTGACAGGTGATGGGGCTGGTTAGAGGAGACCGAGCGCTGATGGTGAGGTCATCTCTGTCTTACCGTGGCCTGCTGCTTTTCAGCTTTCTCATTTGCCTCATCCAGTTGCTTCTGCAGGGCTGCCTGGAGGGACTTCATCTCCTCTCTGTCAAGTGGCAGGGAAGTGAGAAACACCCTGTTAGCACATCGTCCTTACACTCTCGGAACCCTTTACTACTCTATCTCTGAGTGGTTTTCTAAAGTACACTCCTTTGTGAGAAAATGGATGTTGTGTAGAAAGAACTACTACTTACAATTAAGTATTGTTTTTCTTTGTAGAAAAGAAAAAAAAAGACTAACATATGATTTAAACTATATTTAATTTAGTTTATTTAAACTAAATATTGGTAGAGTTGCTAAGCAATTCTTTGCAATTGTAGTCTTTGAGAAAAAATCTACATTTTGCATTGCATATGCCAACTAGTAATGAAGATGCAAACATAGACCAAGCATTTTTTGGTAAGGAGAGACGTGGAACTGTTTTTGAAATTGGTACACATCAAAACTAATTACTCTCTGTAGCAATTTTCTTTCTGACTTAAACTACGCATTAACAATTTTGTTTCCTTACACAGTACCTTACAAAAGAGTTTAAAACTTTTTAAAATGTAAATTATCACAAAGTATCACAAAGCCAAAGAGGACAGAAAAGAGTAAATGTTTTCTAAAGTTTTTACTAATAAAACTAGAGTGTGTGGCATATTTAAGAATTTAGCCCTTTTTTATCTGTTACTCCTAAATAAAATCTAACTGGTTTCCAATTTATGGAGGAATTTACCCGCCAAAAAGCAAGAGCTTACATTTTCAATTTAAGAGCAGCATTTATTATTTTGGCCATCAACACTTGTAGTAGTGCCGTTCAGGATTCCAATGATATACCCAACCAGAATAAGAGGCAAATCTTGTCCAGATTAGGGAGACTGGGACACCATTTTGAAGCCAGGCCTTTGCTCCTGGGCCTCAGCCAGTAGAAGCTACAGGAAGCCCCCTTTATGTGGGCCCATCACGTGCAGAGAAGAATGGTGGGATCAGGTGCCATGCAAATTGGATGGCTGGCAAGTGTGTGGTGGGGATGCTCACTTGCCCCCAATTTAGTGCCTTGATCAAGCTTTCTCCATTGAGCGAGAGGGTCTTGGTGACTTTAGTTTGCAAGAGGCAAGGCTCTGAATCTTGACTTTGCTTATGCACAGTGCTAATTTCTAGTGGTATCATTTGGTTTTAGGAATATAGAATGTCATCTCACTGGTGACTAAGGAGCCTGAGCTATTGTGTGAGGCTGAAAAAGTCCCAGCTGGAAATAGTTGGATTCACCACTACTACGGATGATTACATGCCCCCAACTGAGGGCGTTGATCCTTTTTTCTCCGGTGAGCTAGAGGGTCATGTTTTTTCGACCTTAGGTTGCAAGAAGGAAGGTTCTGAATTTTGTCTGTGCTTTTTTACCAAACAGCAGTTCAGATTACCTGGACTTCTTAGAGTCTCTGGATGTGTCCGGAAGGGGTGGCACCTGGGGATTCAATGGTGCTTCTGGGGGACTTCAATGCTCATCTAGGCAATGATGGCATTCGAATGCCCTCCCCGACCTGAACCCAAGTGATGTTTTGTTGTTGGACTTCTGTTATTGGATACTTGTTGGATACTGGACTACTTCACAGGACACCCACAGCATGTGAGGACACAGGGCTGTATTTCTGACAGGCGGGTCTGCAGTACGGGGGCCCCACAGGGAACTTTGCTGGCACCGTTCCTCCTCACCCTCTACACTACAGACTTCTCCCATCAACTCCCCATGCTGCTACTTTCAGAAATTATTTGATGACTCTGCCATTGTCAATATCATCACAGGTGAGGAAGACTCAGAATACAGACAGTGGACTCAGGACTTTGTGGACTGGTGCCAGCAGAACCACCTCCTGATCAATGCGTGGAAAACCAAAGAGTTGGTGGTGGACTTCTGCTGGCTCAGAACCACCACATTGACACCAGTGAACATCCAGGGAGTGGACATTGAAATAGTGGACTCTTATAAGTTCACCTGAACAATAAACTGGACTGGAGCCACAACACTGACGCTCTTTACTGGAAGGGTTAGAGCAAACGCTACCTGCTGAGGTGGCTGAGATCTATTGGAGTGAAGGGAGTGCTTCTAAAGACCTTATTTGACTCAGCCATCTTTTATGGTGTAGTATGTTGGAGTAGCAGTTTATCTACAGCTGAGAGGAAGAGGTTGGATAAGCTCATCAAGAAAGCCAGCTCTGTTCTAGGATGCCCCCTGGATCCAGTGCAGGTGGTGGGAGACAGAAGGACTCTGGCCAGAATAATATCACTGAGGGACAGTGTCTCCTGACCCATGAATGAAGATGTTGCTAAGCTGCAGAGCTCCTTCAGTGACAGACTGCTGCATCCCAAATCCATGAAGAAGCGTTTTCGCAGGTCCTTCCTCCCTGCAGCTGTTAGACTCTACAAGCAGAATTGCTCCCAACAAACTCAATGTTTACACCCCTGCTGTAATTTGCACTGTTTAACTCACTTAATTAACATTTCTGTTGCTTTTATTTGCACATCTGTTTTTTCTCAGTTTATGTTCCGTTAACTTCTTGTAAATAATGTTTACTTTTTATGCACAACTACACATGCACATTCTGTAAATATGTCTTGTTTTTAAATGATCTTACTCAATTTCAACTATCTTCCTCACATTCAAATAACTGCACAGTACTTTGGCATTTGTAATGTTGTCCTTGATGTACATATATTATTCTTAATTCTACTTTTATGCTTTTTCCAATTTTCTTGTGTGAATCTAAATGCTTCTATTATCTGTCACTTTGCTGTTGTTACAGCTGAATTTCCCTTTTGAGGGACAATAAAGGAATCTTCTATTTTACTCTGTGCATATTAGGGAATATCCATGACAAACACCATGTTTCAGCACAAGGAGGTTTATAAGTGTCATACTAGGGGATGCCACCAATATGGCCTCCATTTAGTGGTAAGAAATATGCAACTTGCTATCTTAAAATATCCTGTTTACAGTTTACCACAATAAATGTAGTGCACAAAGCAAGGAAGAAGGTGCTTTCAATTGAGATAAAAGCAAAACAAAGCTCTTCAGTCTACATGCAAAAAGGCACTTCACACCGTCCGGCACAGACATTCGGTTTGGTAATAAAGGATGTTCTATTTTATTCTAAATCATTGTGATTAAACTGACATGAAGGCAGTATTATGATTTGTGAAAATTGTTTCTTTAGAATGGGCATTGGAATTTTACAATAATTAAATACTATATTTTATTCTAGCATATATGTAACATCCCCCAACAATTAGATTAAAGGTTTTGGTTTTAATGTAAGGAAATGTTAAGACGGTGTCTACATTGCAAGGCCTTTTAAATAATCATTTTATTAATAATCAATTCAATTCAGTTCTTCCTGTCGTGAACCACCTGTCATCTTTAACAGGAAATTCACTCTAGCTAACATGCACTGAGCTCAGTTTCATTCAGAAAAACTGCTCAATACTCTGTGAATTCAGACACTTCTAAAAGCTACATGATTTTGAATTTTTCGTATGACATTTTATGTATACTTTGAAATGCCCCACAGATTTTTCAGTCTCCTGTGTGAATACTGTTTTTGCATTTATTACGCATTTAACAAAAATGTAAATGGGCATTATATGGCTACGCTTGTTTCTGTACTGTTTGATTCTCCTGTGAACAGATAACAGCAAAGCACAATGAATTATATATTAAGTAGGCTAGTATGGTGGGTCCTTGCTTTGAAAAATGCTTGTAGAAATCACATCACAAGAGGCAGCCAAGTTAAATTAGAGCGGTTTGCTAAATATTTCTAAGCATGGCTGCAAATCTAAAAGTAATATGGTGCAAGCTATAATGAAATGGTGTCATAATGAATCTGCAGCACCTTTCAAGATATACAGCAACATGCAGTCTGAATAGGGTCTTGCTGCTCCACAGAAATTTTATATATCAGTGGTCTTGTCTTTTAGCATAAGATCAGCAAAAAAAATTCTTAACAGTAATCAACCAAACATGCCTCCCTTTTTCCTTTTTTATAATCCCAACTCCTGCATCCAAGACATGGAAACAGTTTGAGGCGCAGACAAGATAAACACAGTCTTCGCTGAAAACAAGGCCACAAATATTATTTAAAAAATCTTGTCAACCTGCTGTAATGAGCAAATAGCACATCTTTTTTACAGCAGGTTCAATCTTTGTTGAGTTAATTGTTGATCATCGAAATATGAAATGCTATGTTCTAACTGTGTCTTTTCTGTTGCCAAACATATCTGTTCTGTCACAGTTTGGGGCAAAATTATTTTCAGAAAGCAATCAAATCTCTCTTAAGAGATGTCAGAAATAAATGTCTTGCAATGAATCACCTGTCTGAATCTGCCATAATGGAGTCAGCAAGTAATTGCTCTTGGCAGCCGTGGAAATCCAAAGGTGGATTAATAACACCCTGAAAAAAATATGCCTCACAAAATGCTAGGTAAGCAACACTGAGCCAAACTGCGGTTTTATGGTTTTTAACTTGAAGACATGTGAGAGCTGACACGGACTTGAGATGGACTATTGATTGGCTATCAAGATCCTGCTCAAAAGTTGCTTGACTTCCACAAGGCTGACATTTCAGAGAGCATGCGAGGCGACAAACGATTCCTAATCATGAACAGACTCATTACACACATCATTAATCAGACAATCCTAACTAGTAAAAAATACATATTTTAGCTAAAATCCCGTTTCATCCGGCTTGCAAAAATTAAGCCCTAAATCACGGGTGTTTTTTCTGATGTTCAAGAAATAAAAATGGAATCATCATTTTTAAGTATACTAATCTATCTGCTGCAAGAAGGGCATCAAGGATCAGAAAGCATGCTGACGTAACACATTTAAAGTCTTTGTAGTGACTATCTCTAATTATCTCTACCAATAATATTAAAGAACTCCTCTTTTTAAAGTAACTATTTTTTAAATAACCCTTTGTGTTATGCTGTGCCACTTGCAGTAGATTTTTTTTTTCTAATGCCATATATGCAAAGAGTTCATTATAATGATTGAAAATGTCAAAAATTGTCAGCAACATTGATCCTGATAAATTTATATTGTTTCTGCAAATTTGTTTGAAACCCGTCAAAATGTAGGGTTTTTTTTATCGCATACAAGTGAATTGGCTGCAGTACATAAGAAAATATCCTGACTCACTAGAGATAAAAGAAACTTGACAATTTGAAGGGATTGCAACACAAAGGACTAAAAAATAAAAAAAAATAAAACTGCAGTAGTAATATACTGAGATATATATGTGATTCAATGGCAAGGAACGCATATTACTTTATTTTGTTTCATGTGCTTTTTGAAGACTTAATGAAAAAACAATATAAACATTTTTTTAAATCATATTTAGTGTATTTTTCAGTAACAGCCAAAGGTTGCTTTTTTAATGAAATTGGAAAAACAAGCTAATTGTCAGAGACTCATTTGAGTAAATAATCTTTAACCGCCCTACTCTTCACAGAGTTATTTATATCACTTAATTCCCCCAGATCACTCAGGTTTTCTGGTACTCCTATGATGAGATGTTATTTTTCTACAAATCCCTCTGCTGTGGAACAGCACTTCTGAAAACCTGAGGCTAGCTGAGGGTATGGGTGCCGTTAAAAGCAAACTAAAGATATGCCTATTCAGTTGACACAACAATTATACCAATTTTTATTTTTTACTATTTTATTTTTTATTACTATGTTAAGCAAGTACTGCCTGTTTATTTAATTTTAATTGAAGATATTTTTATTAAAGTGATTAACAATTTTTACAAGTACATATATGATTGTGGATTTGTTTTATATTTCAATTTTCCTTCTGTTTATTAGCTTTTAATTTTAGAAATTCTTTTTTGATTTACCTCAATTTTTTCAATACTAAACGATACAATTGTACTTCCTCAGTTTCTAATCTGCTTAAATTGTTTGACTTATTTTTAACTTTCATCTTTTTTTGTGCTTGATCATTTATTCTTTGTTTATGTCAGTACATCAGTTTTTAACCTCTCTACACATATGTGTATGGAAGTGCTTAAGTGTGATTGATTGAGTTAGGATTCAAAGTACTAAACCAGAAAAAGAAATAGACTGGTTGAGTACATAAACACAAACAAAACTACCATAGAAATTACTGTGGCTGAGGTTTTACCTGATATATTTAAAAAATAAGACTTCCTTTAGATTTTAAAATAAAATGCCAAATAAAACCCCAACCACCTAAAATCTTAATATATTTTGTATTATTATGTTGTTACTGAATTTAAACATATGATTTTGTTATTCATTACAGAAAACATTGCAGATGATTTCAAGACCATGATCAAGATAAATATCTCATTCCTAAATCATCCATGGTGTCCCATTTTACCTCTGTTTGTGGCTGAGCTCCAGAATCCTTTGCACATCCTTCTTGGCCACTGACTCATCATTTTTCAGAGACTAAAAGAAAACAAAGACACAATATTTTTTCTCCAGCAATAGCACAGTTTTCCATATTGCACGACAATTCAAAGCATTAAACAAGCCAAACACATATTGCATATACATTTGAAATGGCTCTGTTTAGTACATGTTTCATAATATTCTAGGGGTTTTAGCTTTGAGTAAAGATGGACTCATATCCAGTATGGTGTAAGCAGTGTGAAAATAATCTAAAATGATACAATAATTGAGGAAACTATTACAATAATGAGCAACAGATGTGAAATCTTGTTGATGTCCCTTTTCTAAATTGTATTGCTTTTAACAATCTGCTGATGAATGTCCTAATGAGTGTACACACAGATGCACAGATTGGTTTCTGCTGGTGGCTAACCAGATTCCTGATGGGTAATTAGGAATTAGTGATATATTTGATTGCCCCAAAAGCCCTTTGAGATCTTGTATTAGTTGAGAGTGGAACCGAGAAGCACAGACCTCTGCAGGGAAAATCTGGAATCAAAGGGAGAGTTTGTTTTTAAAATATGCTTGAAAGTCTGTGCTAATTAACACAAGTCAATACTAAATGACTGTCTTTTCTTCTTTCCCAAAGGAGAATCCAGAGCATGCAAAGCCATGCTGAGGATATAGATTAAAAAAGTATAAAGATACAAGCAAACAAATGCTAAAAAGAGTATCAGAACAACTACATCAGTAATAGCAAGGATCTCTAAATGAATATAACTAAATGAGTTCTATGTAATGTTCTGCTTGGAAAGTTTTGAGTCATGTGATTTACATGCCATCAAGAGTTCAACACACCTACCTAAATAATATCACTGTCATTGAACTGACCTCCAAACTTGCCACTGTGACTGTGCTTATATCCAAGCCTGACCCACAAAGGCAGCACCCCTGTCTTAATGTGCAGACTGAAGACTGCTGGAAATTGTCCAACTTAAAAAGCAACTTTTTGTCTCTGTCTCCCACTGTTGCCATCTGTTCTCATTTCTCTTTCCAAGCAAGGCCAAGTCTATCTTGAATAAGTGTACTTAGTTGGATGTTAGTATGATTTATAAGTCCTTCATAAACATGTTTTGTGGACCACATACTGTACAGGCTCCATTATTTCTGGTGGCAGTGGCCTATTTTTATCAGAGAAAACGTCTCCACACATTGCTCGATTTATTATGGGATGATTGAAGAAAATCACATAAATGTCAAGGTTTTGATTTAGCCTCAACAATCCTCAGATCTCAGGACAACCCGGCAATTGTGAGATTTTACTGGAAAAGGCATGTCTGGTTCAAGAAGAGCAACACAGTTTGGTGGATTTAATGGATCTGCTGGTATCATCTTGGATTCTGTTATGAAAGTATCCCATTAGCGCTTTTACTGTGGCATCTTTGCTTTGACAGGTTGGTTGTTATGGTGGCATGAGTTGAATCTATCCAATAGCAGGGATATGTTCACCTCCAAAGGCTCCAAAAAAAGCCCAACTGATGAAGAGACATTTATATGTTTTTTTTAAACACCATTACTCCTCAACAGCACAAGATTTGTTCATAGCATCACACATTTAAACTTTTCAATTATGAAATGAAAGAAAGTTAAAATTGTATATCCCAAGATTGTTTTAGTTCTACATTTATATTCCATAAATAAGTGACTATGGCCACTTAATTTTTGTGAAGTATTATATTCCTGTGGCATGGTGTCATTTGTAAGGACTTACAAAATTACACAGACTGCAAAAGTAGGAATCCTTTACAATGATTTTGGAGATATCAACTTTTAAGTACTACACACATTTTCACAAATATCAGCAATGTATCATTTGATGTGAATCATGACATCAATTAACCTTTATTAAATTAATTGAAGAAACTTACAAAAAAAATGAAAGAGTGTAACAACACAGTTTAAACTTCACAGTTGGAAACTGGCATGACTGAGAAAAAAACAATTGGCAAGGAGAGCTAAAAACAGAAAGGCTCGTTAATACTTGGAGATGATTAGTGGAACAACAATCAAGTGAGTCGAATCAACAGACTAAATGAACAGTGAAGGGAGCAGGAAAAAGGAGCTGAGGAAATTTCACTAAGACAAAGAAGTGAAAGCAATGAAAGCAACCACAGGGAAATAACTAGAAATAACTAACTAGAACTACAAATAGACACAAATAAACACTACAAAAACCGAGATAAATACATCAATAATTCTTACACACATCAAATATAGTACTCCAAACTCAAAGTCCATGGGATCATGACAAAAAGTAAAGGCTGTGGTTCTATGAGCAACTGTGCGAACGTTCATATTTATGGACATTCATATTATGGGTTTTTGAGAAAAAAGACAAGTAAAAAAAAAATACTGACGAGTAGGCAAGTATTATTGATCTTGCGAATGCTGGGAAAATAAGGGGTTAATTCAAACATTTAAATTACTTCTTAAAATAAGCTCAAGTATTTGACATGGGTTTTTTTTTATCTATGAGGGTTTATTACTTTGTTTCTATAGGACAACTAAACATGTGCACCTCATTTGCAATATTTGCCTCTATGGAGGCTTTTAGTTAAATAAAAAACATGAATAATATAAATAATTTAAGATGCAAATACAAGTTAAAACAGAACACTCATTAAGGCCTGAAAAATTAAAAGTAATTAACAACAAAACTTGTTCCATCAAACTGCATTAAATCATAGGTAATTATTCTTAAAGATATAGTGTTTTTTTTCTCAAAGAAACTGAATACGTTTTAGTCTTAAATAATACCAGTAAGAGTTCCACAATTCTCTGCAGGTAAGAAATTTTACATGTTTAAGCAAAAACAGTACCCAGTTTCAATCTTAAAAGATGTGTTTAATTTAAATCCCATGCAATGGATTACTGGATAGTTTTACTTCAAAATAAACAGTGTTTGAATTGGATAACCAGTAGACTGTAAATCATTTTCCATCATTATCTTTCTATTATAAATAAAAGAATGCACTGCGTGCAATCTGATCTACAAAATCATTAGAGATTGTTCAATCTACATAACTGGTAAATAATGTTCAGTCATACTTTTTAATGCCAATAAACACTAAACACAAGTGACAACACAAGAACTGCTTTGAAAATATAGTTAACTTCATAACAGCATCAGTGGAGTAAGCTGCCAAACACAAATCCCCCTCGTCACACAAAGTTTAATTATTGGGGTTGCTGACCTGGACCTAGAGGGAAAATTGTTAAAAAGATAAGTACTACCACCATCGTCTTTTAAAGAAACATAGCGCTGTTTTTTTCTGCTGACGTTGATTTTCTTTTAAAAGCTAATGATGTTTATGGAGATGGTTCCTTGAAGAATAGATTTGTTCCACAGCCCACTAATTTAAATTTAACCCAACCTCTGTCCTCCACAACATGCTGGAGCAGGGCCAAGGGCAAAGATTGGTGCCAGCTTTGCTTGCCTGGAGTGAACACACATCAAAGCCTGTGTCATGGATGATGGTGGCCAGACTACCTCTGCCTTTACAAACATTTAACAGACATATGAAAAGTCCACAGCGGAGGTGAACATATATATAATTTCGGATTTCTTTGCTGTAGTAATTTTGTCAGAGAATTTCAAAACATCTATGTAAATATGGTGTTTGCATATAAATTCAAAGCTATAAAGTAGATTGCAATGAAGACTGTGTTGCATACAAAAAAAGGATGGCAACCAAGGCATCTTTTGCATGAACAGTTTTGCTTTGACTAATGTGACTAAACAATTATTAAAATAATACAAAAATAAAATACCTGATGGTGTTGATTAATTTCCATTTACTTCTCGTAATGATCTGAATCTAAAGTGATTAGCAGCATTTGTTTTGCAATGCCCTGGTTTGAGAAAATTTTATTGTACAAAAATTCTCAGAACATTTTAAAATCTGAATATTGAGCAATTTAAAGTGGCCAAGGTCCTTTTTTACCTTCAACCAACTTATTTTTTGCAATTAAGATATCAATCTAATGTATTCTCTCAGAGTCTATTTTTCCCTGCCAATTCATACTTTCATTTGGAAATGATTGAATAATATCAACAATATACAAATTGGATAACCAATACACACGGATTAAAGTAAATAGCCAATTTACATACACTGTAAAAATACACTATTCTTGTTCTAGTGCCTATCTTTAGTTGTCATTGGGCAAGGGGCAGGATACACCCTGGACACATCAGAGGAAAGAATATTTTATTTTTCTTTCCCTTAACTCTTTAGGCACCACAGGCTGTATCTGTTTGTTTCATTTGTGATGAGGCTCCAGAATTCACCATCTAAAAAAAACAGACAGGAAATCAATGGAATTTGACAGATCCCTGTCTGCACAATACCTAGCAGGCTCATCAAAATGTCTGATCCACTTGTGATACTGTTCCTCATCTCTCAAGCAAACTCAGTCGTCATTGTTATTTACAGCAGAACCGTAAACACCACTACTGTCTCCTCCACTATAGCAGTGTATTTTGTCTCATGGTTTATACAGCATCTGCTGCTATTTCTGCGGTTTTTACATTCCCGCAACCTCTACCCCACCACGTCTCTTCCTCCTACCCTGAGCACGGTGAAGCAAACCATCAGACCCAGTATGTGCTGCTTGTCTGACTGTCATGGCGAATGGGACTTGCTGTCACTGCGCATAGAAGGAGTGTCACTTCTTTCTCACTGGACGACTGAACATTTTGATCAGAGATGTTTCGAATCTGAGTCAGCCATTACTTGACGAAGTGCTTCATCATCAGCAGTGAACAGACCTCTAAGCATAGTAAGTTTTTTATCACTCTAAAACTTGCTCTCTCTATAATGCACCCACTACTCCCTCGTCTCCTCGACTGGGGGGCTGGTTTCAATCGGTATTCACTCCAAAACTTTCAATGGTAACACACCAACAAAATGTTGCTTTGATTGAAGTTACAGATGCCCACCATCTCCTGGTGTAAAGTAGTAACTACATGAGGGATCATATCAGTTAAATTCAGTTAAAGTCAGCAATATTGTTTTTCCAATTTTGCGACTTTGGAACTTAAAGAGTTAAAGTCAGCAGCTTGCATCTAAAAACTGTCATTTTAGCATCATGCTGTGCAAGTGTTTTCAGAAAGAATGAATTGCTTTACTTCACAAAATAAACAGCATAATGACAGAAAAAACATTATGTGGAAATATTGATGCAAAATCTTGGGTACAAATGGGTCTTACAAATGAACAATTACCTTAACAAGAAAAGCACTCGGAGAGCGCAGAACATAATCTCCTTGGTGGAGGTGATCATGGTGCCAAATTACATACAAAGCAACTTCAGGGCAACAACTTCAAGGTTTCAAGGTTTTATGGGCATGGAAAAACTGTGCGCGAGGAAGGCAGCCTAAACACTGGAATTGTGTTTAGGAATTGAACCCCCGGACAACCGTGTCAAGGACTGAGGCCTCTGAACATGGGGTGCCTGTCTTTTCTTTAAAAAGATTTTTTTATCCCACGGTTCTCCCCTTATTAATCACCCAGTGATGAGTGCCTGTCTTAACCATTCTGCTACGCAATGCCCCGTACACTGGATTGTTTATACGTAAGAATAATTCCTATATGATTTAAACATTATTATCAAATTTCCATGCAGTCTTAATTTTGAAAAATCGATTAGATTTATTGTTTCATAGTGATCTAATTAATTTACTAAGAAAAACCAAATCCTGTGTCGCTTCTATACTGGCCACCTTTTGAAATGCCAGAACTAATTGAAATCAACATCAAATTGCTGTCAGAAAATAACATGTATAGATAGAAATGGTTATATTAAAACATGGAAGAATAAAATAGAATAGAAATAGAAATTCCCTTTATTGTCCCACACTGGGGAAATTCACTTGTATCAACAACAAGGTGCAAGGTAAGTCATAATATTTAAAATTAGCTGAGATAAATAATTTTAATAAAGCACTCTGTGTGTCATGACTCCATACGAGTTCACTTTTTGAAATAAATTACTGACATAAGTTACCTATTTAATCCTTCTAATTTATTGAGATGGACTTGTACATCATAGGCTTTCACAAATTATTGATATAACTCCTAAAAGCAATGACTGTTGTTAAAAGAAATAACAAACTAAAGGGTCATATTTAGATATGACTAAAATCCATTAGGCTCTTAAATATACTGAATAGCAGAAGGAGGTCACTGAATCTTTATGAATAAATTCAAATCCTGTTGAGATCTAAGTCTTTATTCTGTCATCACAAATACTGAATAATCTAATACTCATTAAATGTCAATTAAAAACTCGAATACTGATAAATAGCAATATTCAACCCATCTGTCTAATGACATAAATATTTAGCATTTTATTTACTTGAGAAAATGGGTGACACTTCTTACAATTTAAATTGAAACTCTGTTTCCCAGCATGTTGTGAATTCAGACAATAAAACGTACAATGTGGTGCAGTGCTCCTGACAGAACAAAGCTAAGGAACATAGTAAGTAGCAGAGGTGATTGTGAAATTTGATGGAGGTTAATGATTCAGGAAGAGCTAGAAAATGCTGACATTACAGTCTGTAATCAAGAAAGCAGTTCCAACAGATATCTTAATGAACACACCAAAATCCGAAGACATACCTGGAAGAATACAAGACACAGGAAAACCCCTCGAATACAATAAAACAAGTAATGAAGTGTACATTACGCAGAAAAGATGTCACAACTACATAAAATCAAATAGAACATAAAAGACCAAATAACAAAGTATCAATATCCAATAAAACCTAAAGATCTTGACAGAATCAATTATTACAAGTTTAAAAAGAGAACCAAGCTTAAGCTAAGTTTTTATTAATTTAATTAAAAGCCCCTCTGGACAGATTTTGAGAAATTTAAAGAACATTCTGTTCTAGCTCTAAAAAAGTTTTCAATCCATATTCTTTGGGCACAGCATTTATCTTACCACTGTACATGTAGTAATAGTGTGTTTGCTGAATCTAAAAACCTATCCACATACTTATGAAATAATAATCAGTTGGTTTACAGCAGAATGATAACAGAAGCAAACATTTTTTTATAAATGACCCACTGTTCCAAACTCACTGCTGAAACATTCTGCTAATGGTTGTTGAATTATAAAGAGAAGCAGTACGTTTCTCACCTGAAGGTTGCCTTTTATGCTGTCCAGTTCCTTTGATGTCTTTGAGAGCTGATGCAAGATGTTGCTTCGTTCACTGAAGACTTCTTTTAGCTTCTTCTCCAGACCATCGTAGCTTTGTCTATTGAGAGGGGAGACATTTCATGATTTACGTTTTCCATAAGCTGAGAAAAATGAATCATCACAGAGCTCTTGAAAGAGAGAGGTGTTTCAACTTGCAGTAAAAGGTCTACTGTTAAAGTTAAAGAGCAAAGTTTTAGAAGAAAGAGGGACTTTCCATTCAGCAGAAAAAAATTAAGTAAGCAAAAGAATTGTGTTGTTTGTTTTTATATTCACCGAGACTTGTTTTCAAAAAGAAGGAATTGTAAAATACAAATCATTAGGCCATTAATTACTTAGCTGTCACAAAACCAAATATTATTTTATAGAATCTTTCCAAAAACCATAATAAGATTTGGATTTTTGGTCGGAAAATTATGCAGTGATCCACACTAAAACGTTTTGTGCAAAAACATGTCTTGATAATAGCTATTTAGAATGAAATGTTTCTTTGGAATACTTAACAAGCAAGCTCATGAATTATAAATGCTTTAATAGAAGGCAGCTTTACTTTCTTTTGTGGTTGTTTGACCTACTAAGGCGTTGCCTAATTTTCAAACAGCCAGGATCACAGAGTCTCAGGTTCAGTCATAAGGATCTCCTGGTGACTAATTCTGCTGTGACACTGTTCCCTATCTTGTCTGGTATGCTAGTGTTCTGAAAATACATGTTATACTGTTCCAAATGTGAACATTAACCTTATGTCTAAAGGAAAGATATTTTGTGGAACATTAAGTTCTGTCATGTCTTTGGAGTATGTCCCTTTTAAAACGTTCCTGATCTAAATAGTGTGTGTATACTGAGAATAAGGGAGTGGACTTCACAGTGCGCTGCTTCATCAGGACCAAACACTTTTCTGTGTTGTTTATTTCATTTTTTTTAATTTTTTTTATATTAAAGATTTGTTTGACCATTTAAGAAGAAAGAGAGATACTTTTTGGTGACATGAGATTTACTTTCAGGATCCTGACATGAGTGCGCCATTGCATAGGATAATGTGTGGCTAAGTGATGTTAATATTGCATCCGTTGATTGATTGAACCGTTGATTCTGTTTCACTAAGTGCTGTTGCACTTATGAGACAGAATCTTTTAACCTTTCCAAAAAACCTGTGGCAGGTCAGGTTATTTGGTGATCAGATTCAGAAGGTTACATTGTTAAATGCATTGCAAGGTGATGTCGAAGTCTTATATGGCATGATGTCTTTCAATGCAACGGAAACTAAAGGAGGAGGTTCCAAGGTTAAAACCCATATCCAGAGAATGATGAACAAGAACTGAAAAACTATTATTTCTGTTTATGACCTGCAACCAATCAAATATCGGATTATCTTCACAATGTTTATCAAAGTTACAGGCACCACAACAGCTTTTAGGGAAGAGTGCGATTACCAAGATGTTGAAAAAGTGAAATGCCAATAAAAACTAAATTTCCCCCAAAGCAAATAACAGATGTGATTACACTGATTGCTATAGTTAATAGTAGCAGTCATAAAAAATCCTCTTTAGCCACTGCTGTGGTAGACACAGGGAGCAGACATGTACAGCGCTCTCACATTTATTGACACCAACACTAAAGATGTAAAAAAAACATTTACATTTACAACCTTTACATTTTAAAATTGAAAACGTTCTATAAAGAAAATGTTTTTCCATGATAGATTTCACAGTTTCACTCATTTATTATCAGTATTTATGTATTGAGTAAGTTCTTTTTAGGTATTTCCCTGTTTTACTGTGGCTTTAAATGTTTCAATCTTCTTGCAGCAGTTGTCGTTACCAATAAAAATAAACTCGCATGTTGTCATTTGCTAATTATCGCTCCCCATACAAAACCCTTTGAACTTCCTTGAATCCCATTTCAGATCATTCCCTTTAAGTACAATGCTAAGCAAATGGGCTTTTGGTTTTCTGGTTGAGGTTCTTTGTTTTTAAAATTACTCAGTCTTCATTCTGATTTTGCCTCCAGCATTACAGCATTTAGGACCACTATGCCACCCCGCATCATACTAGAAGATAGTTTGACAAACAACAAGTTTGTTACTAACTACTAGAGCTGGGTATCGATTCAAATTTCAACATCAATTTGATTCTGATTCTCAAGAGTTAGAATTGATTATCATGATCCAATTCTAATCCAATCCAATGTAAAGCTTAACTGTACATGTTTTGTACAAAAACCCTAAATATAAATTTATTTCCTATATGATCCCATATAAAATTAAAGGCTAGGGTTTGAAAAATGGCTAATTTTATTGTGTTGCGTTTGCTTAGAGATGGAAAAAATGAAATTTTTAGAAATATAATGTTTGTCTCACAAAATCACTGGGGTTGCAAAAGATTCTGACAAAAAGAGTATGAATGAAGCGTTTTTGGAAGTTTTAATAGGTAATCCACATCTCTCTTTTAACCTGGGTTTTAAATATGATATAACACAAATGCCCATTTCTCTAAACCACTCTTCAAAATGTGAAAGGCAAGTTGTCCTTCAAGTAAAGCAAATGTGTGTTGATCTGCTAAAAGGTTAGAAACTGCAACAAGGTATTAGCTACCCACCAAAACCCACATCTGTAGTCAGTGGAAAGAATAAAATGTGAAAAATAATTCTGGTCGAAGACCAGTTTACCTAATGAGAGGCACTCAGTTTATTTTAGTTTTTTTTTTTACACATCTTTACCTGGGATTGCAAAAATTGTCAAGGGTCCAGTAAAAAAAGTGTCATCATCTCTTTGAAATAATTGATCAAATTGTTATTGATAAATTACTGTTTGTTTGATATAATGTTTTCCACACAGCAAAAATATTTTTCTAAACATTAGTGTAAGGATAATATAGTCCTCCACTCTGGGGATAATTATTTGCCTTGTTTCCTCTTTGCCCAATTGTTTACAACTCATCTACGCTGACGTCAAAAAGATGCAACGAATACAATCAACTTAAAGCAACTCTAGCCAAAACCCATTTATAACGAAGCCAAATAGAAATTAAAAAGGCATACAAAAACCAAAAACAACAACTGATAAATAGGGCTCTTTGAAATGTAGATGTTTTATTTTGTTCTGTAGATAGACTTGCAAAATACTTCTATTTGTTCCTAATACTTCTTTCTGCTTACCTCAGTTTTTTTACTCATTTCTGTGAACTGTAATTTGCCTGAGCCTTCCTTTCCTGCAAATAAAAATAGAAAACTAAAACGGTTGTGGATGGAGCTTATAGTGCTGCTGAATCTGAAACATTATTCTGAATCCATGGCTTCAGTTCAGTCTGGGCTTTCTTCCAAAAACCCTCTGCACCCCGTGTCATAGATCCCGGCAGCAGATCATACACAATAACACATAAATCACTAACAGAAAAGCAACACCTGGGAAATAAATAAATAACACAACGTACTAAATTCTACACTTGACTTGCTACCATATGGCATTGGCGGGAAATTTATTACAGGTTCATAAAATGAGGGAAGATATGGTGAGAGAATCCTCCCAGTCTGCCGTATTAGTCATTACCCGATGGAATTGGCCCTTGGGTATCCATGAAATGAATAGGACTCATAATTTGAGCCTCACTGACACATAAACATGTATATCACAAGGATTTTAGTCTTTTTGTTCCAGCGACCCAGTTCACTGTAAGTTCCTCATTAGTGAAAACAAATGGTAACAGCTGCATGATTGTACCAAAGAATTAATTACTCTAGCATGCTTTGTCCAAACAAAGCCTCTACTTGTTTGAGTCAGCAATGTTGATGACACCTAAAACGCCTGACACAAAAAAGCTTATGATCAAAAATGGCACCACCAGGCTCAAGCTCCTAAAGCAGTAGTGATGGGATAAAGAAATCCCCTTCTTTTTGGAGGTGTGCAAATTGATCCTAGGTGGTCAAAATGAAGCTCATCAAACTCCCAAGACTAAGAAGGGGGTATCATTTAAAATATCAGATTACAGAGGACAAATATTTCTTCATACCCATAGCAGGTTTCAGGGCTTTTTTCATACCGAACTTTTAGTGGTAATAGAACCGCTGATGCCAATTGATGCGGCACAGAAAATGAAAGCTGATATGCAAACAATTAAGAAATACAAGTTTTAGTTTTACATAGAAAAATATGCGTACGACACACTGACCTCTAAATACCTGAAACTGTACCTTTAATAAATGTAAGCATGCCAGAAGTGACTTGAATTGCAATGAGCTGCCTCACTTGAGAGCACGGACTAAAAAGCTGATTGAAATATACTCCACAACCCTTACATTTTAAAATTGAAAACGTTCTATAAAGAAAATGGTTTTACTATGAGTTTCTGTCATTTTTTATCAGTATTTATGTATTGAGTAAGTCCTTTTTAGGTATTTCCCTGTTTGCCTGTTTCAAACTTCTTGCAGCAGTTGTCATTACCAATAAAAACAAACTCACATGTTGAGTTTTGCTAATCATCGCTCCCCATACAAACCCTTTGAACTTCCTTGAATCCCATTTCAGATCATTCCCTTTAAGTACAATGCTAAGCAAATGGGCTTTTGGTTTTCTGGTTGAGGTTCTTTGTTTTTAAAATTACTCAGTCTTCATTCTAATTTTGCCTCCAGCATTACAGCATTTAGGACCTCTATGCCACCCCGCATTATACTAGAAGATAGTTTGACAAACAACAAGTTTATTACTAACTACTAGAGCTGGGTATCGATTCAAATTTCAACATCGATTTGATTCTGATTCTCAAGAGTTAGAATCGATTATCATGATCCAATCCAAGCCAATCCAATGTAAATCTTAACTGTACATGTTTGGCAAATTACCATTGTTATAAGATAAACAGTAACTCCAGACCAGAAATGATTGTCGAGTAATGTCTGGTTATAGGTCTAATGTATGTCTTCCAACCTGGTAGCAAGTTCCCTGAAGTCAAATGAAAAGACACTACTACAGTCTTGGTGGTTGATGCTTGAGGGAGGCAGGTTTGATGCAGATAAAGCAAACTTTAAAACAAAACAAATTACCAAAATATAAAACTCCAGGCAAAATAAACAGGAAGACATGATGCAACAAAAAACATAGATAACTGGGGGTTCTCAGGATGGAACAAAGGAATGTTCATCGCCTGATGGCAGGTATTAGGACCTGGGAAATGAGAGGACCTGAGGGATCTAATGAGAAAAAATGACAAGGTAAAATAAACAAAATCGAGAAACCCCACGAAAACCAAACCAACTCAGGTATTTTTAACTCATGAATACAGAACAAGTTTTATTTTCTAACCTTTTCTAACAATCTTGTTTAGATAGATAAGCCGTTCACCACAATTTTTTAAACTGTTTTTTTAATCAAAAATGACAGAGTATGTTTTACAAAATGACTTATGTTTCAGCAGGGCTTTTAATCTATTCTCTGCATGCATCCATCGAAAAGATTCAAGGACGCATTGCATTATGTACTCAGCTCTAGGTTAGTTGCATTCATACAATCAGGATCACATCCATCTTCACTTCTAAAGTCTATATTGCTTCATTATTTTTTTATTTTGCTTGGAAGAAAGGAGAATTATTTCATTGCCTGTTTAGAGACTGTAATAGCTATTGACTGTAAATTATGCAGTGACATTGAAGATATTACCCACCACAGTCTACTTAGCAATTAGCCGCAGTAAACGTGAGCAGCTCAATGTGTGTCAGCAGGTTGAGTAACCCAATGCCTTCCACTCCACAACATAAGCGCAGCTATTTTTGGGAAATTTACAGGAGACGGACAGCATTTCAGACAAGGACAAATTAAAGGATTCCCTGGGGCTCAGAGCCTTTGGAGGCCTCTCCACTATGAGACCTCTCACTTTAATACCCACCCAAAGCCCCCTCTGAGCTCTATCAATCACGCATTTCAAATGTCAGCTGTGCACATAATTCAGTGAACACACAGACAGCGAGCTGCTATCTGTTTGGCATAACCAGATGTTTTCTTGGACACAAAGTAACTTTCCAGACAGAGAAATCTGAATATTTTCTGACAATTTACAGCCTACGAAAAAGAGTCTTACTTGCTAATTGACTACCATAAAAATGTGAACATTCTGAACCTAAAAAATATTTTCATGGACACAAGGTAACTTTCTAGACTGAAATATTTGTATATTTCTCAATAACTTACAGCTAACAAAAATACAGTCAGAGTCAGAGTACTATATAAACATGAGCATTTTGAGCTTAAAAAGCTTTTCATGGACACAAAGTAACTTTTCATACTGAGACATTTGAATATTTTTTCTACAACTTCTGGTAAATGCAGTTTTATTTCCTAACTGACTCAGGGAATTAAAAAAAACATGATTTTTAACCTAAGAGTTGATATTGGTGACTTATTTGTAGATGTGGTAATGGGCAACCATCTCTCGAGTTAGAGTATATGATACAAAAAAAGAAAATAGCCAATGGCTGATTCCTCAAAATTGCCTTTGCCTATCCATCTCTGAACATACAGCACATCAAACCTTGAAGCAGATGATTCGAACAATAACACAGTCTGAGTCTTGACTTCACCTGCAACATTCAGATGGCATGGTCAGTATTTGGCAGAAACAACATGAAAGCATGAATCCATTCTATGTTCTATTAACCGTTCAACATAGTTTCTTAATTTCTTTGCACACTTTGGGCCTCATAGTACTAAATGAGCATAGCCTAACTGCCACACTGCTTGCCATGTTCTTTCCTTTTTTGGCCAAACGGTACCCATGTTCTGACATTTCTTAAACATGGCTATGAATTTGTTCAAAACCAGTGGCCTCCAGTCACCAGATCTGAAACCAATAAAGAACCTTTGGGACATTGTTTTACATGAGGTTTGCATCATGGATCTGCAATTGTGTGATGCTATTACATCATCTCGGAGGAATGTTTCTGACACCCTGAGGAATCTCCTGTATGTTAGGAAGAATTGAAGTCATTTTGAAAGTAACAGGCTCATCCAACCCTCTACTAGCAAGGGGTACCTAAAATATGGCCAAAATGTATATCTTGTCTATATGCACTTGTATGTAAGTGTGAAAAGAAATGGAGGCAGAAGTTGTCCACAAATTGTGAGAAAAACCATAGGAAGGGAGGGCACCAACACCAAGGTTTGAAAGCCTACCGTTGGTCATGGATGCAAACATAAACTGCAGCAGTGTCGAGTAGACATTGGCAAGAGACACTATGCAGACCACAGGGTGGAAAAGGTCAGAGTCAACAAGCCTTCATGTACCGTGAATATCTGATGAAAGACATTTTTTTAAAGGCAGTATCCTCAATAATTCTACTGAGAATAAAATGACTTTATTTGGCATCAAGCAGGTTTTGGGCAGCCAGTGGTTTAGGCTGTACTTCCAATTTCAGGCAGGCTTAATTATGCTGTTGGAACTGTGCGAATAAATACTTTTATATATAAATACTTTGGGAGGGCTCCCAAGGCCTGTCAGCAAATTAATATATTCTTCTAGCAGAGCATAACCACCATCTACAATAAAAGTCAGTCATGTTTACCAACTGCTGTATAAACAAAGCAGACAGAAGGGAATATTAATTGCCTGCATGTCAGGGGATGTATGACACTAAATCTGCCTTAATTGTTTAGTCAGGGGATATGCTGAAACAACTGGTGATGAGGAAGCCAATTTTGTTTTGTTATTAAAGGTCAGTGCAGTTTAGAGACAGTGAATGTCTCAGTATGCCAGGATATTAGTTTTAGATGTTCACTTGATTTTACACACACATATTATCCACAAAAGACAAACTATAAAAATATTAACTGTAACATTTATGCACAAATAGGCTAACTCCTGTTTCCGTAATTTGTGATTAATGTTGTGAATATGCATGGTGTGCAATAATTACAACTAAGAAAAAGTATTTTTGTGACTTTAGTACCATCTAAATTTCTAATTTGATGGGAAGTTTAAATGGTGCTTTTTAAATTTGACTGTATGATTCTTTACTTTTTTATTACAACTAAAGTTGAGTGCAGAGAAATTCTAATTTACATTTCTTTATGATTCTGAGTGATTAAATTAAGCTAAAGCAAACCAGTTTTAGACATGGGTAATTTATGTATATATTGTTAATCTAACCTTTTTTTCCTTGCTTAATTAAAAATTAACAGTAACGGTAAAAAACGATTTAAGTTTTACAACAGACTGTAAATGTTCTTAACAGCTACTCTTAAATGAATTAATTGATCAAGTTGATATACTATAAAATTAAACTGGTAAAATAAAATTATAAATCCTTTCACTTTAATGCCTGAAAGTGAATTCCTCTTTACTCATACTTTTTGAAGTCATGTTGTTTTCAACCATAGGAGATTTAGGGCATGGGAAAAGAAATACTTAGCATATTAGATGAATAATTCAATGATTACTTGCAGGCTTTTTCATGCACAAGTAGGAGACACTTTCTGTGCCTCTGTGTTTAATACACCCTACCTCTCTACATATAGCTACTAAGAAATAATTACTATTTTTAGGTTAAGTACCTCATGGAAAAAACATACAGCTGGTGAGAGAAAAAACTTTTTCTTGTACGAACATATAAGGCTAAGCTTATGTGGCCTGGAATTTGACTGGATTTCTCTATTTTCAATCTTGGGTTTAACTATTCATTGAATCCACTTTGGCTACATTGTCAATAATTCCCACTGACATGAAAATATCTTAATGATGCTGGACATCTTTGCGGAGGTTCTCAGAGAACAAATACGACTTAGCATCCACACATATTGAAAACCTAACTGTGGAACTTGCAGATGATATCACAGTAAGACCAATTTATAGGAATGATGATCTACAGCGAGGAAGTCACATTGCTGTAGGGCTGGTGCAGAGGCAGTGATGTGGACAGAACAAATAAGAGGATCATCAACTTCTCAAGGTCCTGACCTGAGAACACACCCCTCTGCATCAGAAAATGTGAAGTAGGGAGTATGGACACTATTAAATTCCAAGGAGAGATCGTTGACCTCCGCTGGTCAAAGAACATCAATGTAATTTTGAAAATGGCTATACAATTTCTGTGGAAACTCTAAAATATCAATCCCTACCAGCATAATTGCTGTGAGCTGTGGTTAAGAACATGTTGATGAACTGTATCCTAACATGGTAATCCAGTTGCACTATGGCAAACGTGAGGGTCCTGTAGATATGGAGGGGAGTAGAGAAAGTTATTGGAGTGTCTCTATCATCTGTCCAGCATCTGTTGCACAGTTGGTGTAGGAACAGGGAACTAAATATTGTCAGAGACCCAACCTGAACTGCTGAGACAAATGGTATCACACATCCATCCATCCATCCATCCATCCATCCATCCATCCATCCATCGCTTATCCGGGGTCACATCGAATCCCAAGGTGTTCCCAGGCCAGCCGAGAAACAAAGTTCCTCCTGCATGCCGCGAACATCTCACCAGGGAAGCATCCAGGAGGTATCCTGACTAGATGCATTGCCAACTCAATTGGCTTCTCTCGATTTGGAAGAGCAGCTGCTCTACTCTGAGCACCTCCCAGATGACTGAGCTTCTCCCCCTATCTATAAGATAGAGCCCAGACACCCTACGTGGAAAATTTATTTCAGCCACTTGTAAAATGCAACAGTAATGGCAGAGCAGCAGTAAACAGATACAGTTTTTTGGGAATAAATCAAACTGGATCAGTGTTCAGGTTTTTGCATTGTTAATATTTGATCAATTAAACAAGATACTCTGCGCTTTTATTTAGAGACATGATCCACCCAATTATTTGGTTTATGTGGGTTATTCCTGGTGAGTGTTGTGAGACAGCAAGTGAAATTAAAGTCTGGTTTACATAACCATGAATAATTAATCTAAATATTTTAGTATAAGGGGTGACCGTGGCTCAGGTGGTAGGAGTTTGCCCCGTAATCGAGTTGCCGATTCTAATCCTTTCTACGTGGGTAGAAAATAAGGCATGTGCAGATGTCTATGCTAAAGGGGTAGCCACCGGGAGGTGGGCTAATCCCTCGCTCCAGGGGGCTCTAACAAAGGGACCGTATGGAGAATAGAGAACAATGGATTGGTGGCTGGACAGTACCCAAAAAACTGCGCAAAATATAATCAGAGTGTAGAAAGAGAGAAAAAAAGGTCAGGATAAAAACCAGTTTAAAAATATACGGCAAATAAAACAGCTCACAAACACAAGCGTGCGGCGACGCTAGTGAGCAACACGGTTTCAGCGCTTAAAATCACATCAAACCAACAATGAACAATTTCTAAATCATTCAGACTTATATCTCTGCCCAGACACATAAAAGGACAAATAAAATGAACAGGTTCGATCCTACTTGAGATGACTTGAGATGAAAAAAGGAAGAAAAATGTGTCCAAAGATGGCCAAAATCAGTGTGCACAGCGAGGTCTTGGAACATGGCCCATTTGCAGGCCACAAAGGCTGCGAATCGACGTCAGATATGGCCGGGGGCCGACTTCTTAAACAATTGCCTTGGAACAGTCTTGCTGCTGCTAGCAAAACTCTTCTGGATGCACACATGGGAGCCGGGTAGCTGTTCAGCAGGTACTTAGAAGATTTAAAGGGATTTCTATCCTGTCCATCGGATCAGAAAGAAGATGGGATTCACCGGTGAAAAGCGTCTCCTTCCGCTGGCAGAGCAGCTCTTTGAGACAAACTTAAAATGGCCACCACCAGTCTTATAACTTTTGTGATGTTATCATTGGCCACGGACCAATGGGAATGCGTTGGGGGCACAGCTAGGAATGCTGGGAAATACAGTCTCTTTAGTTTGTTTGTAAAAAATCGCTAATTGAGAAAGCACTCTTTTTTGGAAAGCAAACAAACTAACACCAGAGATAGAGTATAGCTAAGAAGAGACGAATATCTTTTGTATTGTCACATCGACTTTGCCTCTTTGTCCTAAAATCAATGATTCTTGTAATATCATCATAGCACGGTGAATTGCATCATCTTGTACTGTATTTTCCAATCTATGTTTCTACAATGAATCTGATCATTGGCATTGTCGAGACACATATCGTATCATCTGAAGACAAGACATGAACAACCGAAATGCAAATCTTTTAACTACAAGCTGTTAAAATGCTGAACTGCTAATAAGAATGTGCTCTTTACATTATTGCAACTATGTTTTTATTTTTTGTCAGTGTTCATTTAGTTTTCAACTTTGTGAGGGAAACATTTATTTGTGTGGTATGCTATTAGGTGTACAAGGAAATTATAAATTGTTTTTATTTAATCCTTGGACTTTGTTTTTGTTTTTGATGACATTTTAACTCGCATTGAGAAGGATTTTTCCCCTTATTTACATAACTTATGTTTCCTTTTAATTTTTCAACTATATTTTAATTTTACTGAAATTCTAAATGTGCAGATTTTCTGGGGGGGCGTTTAGGTTGATGAATGATATTGACGTGACTTGTTTTTGCTTCCAAAGGCAGTGTGCCCCATTTATGAACTACTACCACGCAAATGGCTTTAAAAGCATCCAAAGAACCTCTAACAACTGCCAGCGTCAATTGAAGGTAGAATTTGAGTCCATCTAATGCACACCCATCCATTTCTGGTTTTCAAAGCACAGATTCAAGCATTGATAATTGTTGTGCTATTATAAAGTCGGACAAAGCTTAAGATATTCCTTACTCTAAAATGGCACGCTGGCAGACTCTAATCTTGAGTGACAAAGAGTTTTTGTGGGCGGGTTTAACTTTTTTTTTTTTTTTGATGTTTTTGACAACATCTAATCAAGCTTTCTGTCTAGTGTTCTTGGGCAGTTCACCAAAAAACAATTTGACCCCAAAAAAAGCCAGCATCCTCCAAATACACACAGTTTTCAAAACACCACTCAAAACTCACCTGTTCAAAATTTCCTACACACTTGTGTTCTGTTTACTTGAACCATGTTATATCTATATTTTATTTATTTATTTACTTTCTATTGTTGTTTTATTATGTATAGTGACCTTGAGTGTTCAGAAAGGCACTTTTAAATAAAATACATTATTATTATTATTATTATTATTATTATTATAAATATACAGTATGTTTGCAAATATTGCAACATCCTTTTCCCCTGGTACATCGACAGACCAATCCCGGACGGCATTGTCTGTTTGAAAATATCTTTATCTGCCATCCTAAACATATACAGGCACTAACACACGGCGACACATCATGTGCCACATTTATGATGCATGAGAAACTAAAGAGGGAAGACATGCAACTATTTCTCTAGTAGTATAATTACCATTTATAGCACTGTTACGCCAATAACTATAATAATGTTAATATCTATTATTGTTCTAGAGAATTGATGAGTTTGTGACTGGAAGCTTATGGCTAAAATTATTCCAGAATGTACCTATCCATTCATTAAAGTAGCTTAACAGGGTTGCACACAAAGATACCTCAAATTTAATGTCCAATTACTCTACCATGCATTTTTATGAGCTATGGAAGGAGCAGAGATAGCAGAGAGAACATGCAAACCCCACCCAAAAAGAGTCCAAGCCAGGCCAGGCTGTTGGTGTGAGGAAAAAGATCAAATATGTGCACCACAATGCAACAGTTTATTTATTATTCTATTCATTTTTGGCCAGTGGATGCACATCACAGACAAAAAAAAATTGTTGTGCTTCACAAAATGACTGAAGGATTAAAATGATGTCTAAACCTTTAATCCGTAAACCCTCAGCTATTGTTAAATGTGGATTTCCGCACGGATTTCCATTTCCCTCAGGAGTTATCACAGTTGGTGGGTAAAGAATATTTGCCACTGGTAATAAAATTATTGTTTCTGAAATGCATCTGAGTGTCATCACAAAGAGACTAACTTTATTATCTATATGGGGTGTCCATATGCACTTCAACATGCAACACTTGTTTGGGTGCTATTTAAGGAGCAACAGTTATCTGGCTAATTGAAATCTTAGAATCATTAGAGAAGAGGTAAGTGGCCAATATCCCAATGTTTGTACTGTGATCAGGGACATTTAAATTATAAATTTGAATTAATATTGAACTGAAATGCTTTGGGGAGGATGAGTTTGGTTGAAGGTTTTTTTTCACTTTAGATTAGTTTGTTACTGGGTAGATATCTCGCCAAGACTGCCTCCTCAAAATGCTAGCATTTAAATAGCAAATATATGAAAAACCAAGGAAAACAAAATTCTGTCAAATCCTCATCAGTGAATATGTTCTGGATATTTTCATCCTACAGGCTTCAGGGATGCAGCTAAAGTCTCTTTACTTCTTGTTGGTTTTAATTCTTCTGGTTGTAAACCAAAACTAGGAAGCTTCCTGAACCAAAAGCTTTGTTTCCCAAAGAGCAACTCACCCCCAAATCAACTTTTTTGCTGATAAGCTATAAATGAGTGTCTAATAGTGCTGTCTACATGTATAGTTATTATTTTGGCATTTTAGTGCATCTTATTAAAAATATAAATTTTCTGCCTAAAACCTTAAGTGTGACGCCCTCTTGAGGTTAAAAGTCTGCACTCTGTAATTGCTATTTACTCCACTGTGATATACAATGTTGGGTGATAGGTGTAAAGTCGGCTGCACTGCCGCAGTGGGGTATAAAACAGCTGAATCTAAGCCACGCCTCCGTACCGAGTCGGAATACGCAGCAAGTGTTTACGCTGTTAAAACGGTTAATGATTTTTCATCATAGCATTTAGTTAGAATCTTTAGCATAGATTTTGTATTATATACATGTATTTAGTGTTAATTGCAGTATTGCTGTCTAAATGTCAGTCACAGCCCAGCCCTCTCCCCCTGCACGTCCCTCGGTTTGCAAGGCAACACCTCCCTTTGGCACATTTTTCAAACAGGAAATGTGGGTGGAGTAAGACTGGTATTGGGGGAAAGTTGCTCTTTAAACATTCAACATACACATGTGCATATGTATTTTAGAGATTAACTCAATCTGAACCTCAAACATCCTAGCACAGATTGCTGAAACTGAACTGTTTGCTTTTCCAACCACTTGTCAACGAGGTGAATTCTAATTGAATTCAAGTGTATGTAAATTCAACTATATTTAACAATAATACACAGCCTATGCAAAATTGTTAAAATTTTGTTAGAACTCAATAACTGAGAACCATGCAGTTTAACTGAATTTATTTGTACAAAAATGAGACTAACCAATAGGAGTGGAAGATCCAGCAACTTGTTGTATTCATTGTCTTTTCGCCCACTTTTGCATGCAATTTGGTAAAAGTTTAAAGAAATGATTGGTTATTATACAGTGATTTGGAAAAAAAATGTGTAAAACAAATACAAAGATACAAATCAATGGAGTATTTATACATGTAAATTCTATAAACAGCTTGTTTCATAAAATGGCCCTCTCCAAACTGTTTCTTTTTTCTTCTAATCTAACCAGTAGCTATTAAGTTCAAAACTGGCAACAAACCGGCATTTGAAACTGATTCACATCAAGGGCAATCAGTGAAGCCTCTTCTCAACTTCCAAGTGTCACTCACGGAAAACACAAGAGGATGAGTTAAGCCAGGCAAAGGAAAGGGAGGGTTGGTGTGTGAGGTGGAGAATTTAAAATTGTCTGACGGATGTGACTTGATTACTGGTAAACTATCCTGCTGGTGCACCACTCTGGTCTGGGGGAGAAACTTGCTGGTTGCTGGATTATCAATTTGGAGAAGGCAAGACTATTAGAATGTTGTTTCACTTCAAGCAGCCTGACAATAATGAGGCCACTGCCTTTCTCTCCACTTGGAAGTTGTCTTTCCGGTTGCTATTTGCCTCAGCGTTTTGCAACCTAACTCAAAATATATGTTCATGTCAAACATAATAATACATTTGTGTTCTGGTGGTGGATTGAAGCACCTGCGCCTGCCATGTTTCAATTTTCGCACAAACATGCTGAACATGTTAAGAGCTGACACAAAACACCTCTAAACTTAAGTGCATCGTTAAAATGACTAAGCTTGAAATTCACAATTTTGCAGAAAGGAATGGTGCTGAGAGCTGTATTGATTTTCTTATATAGCCTCAACAACATATGGATTACTCTTTCTAAAATAAAATAAATATAAGATCCCTTAAGACTTGAACATCGTGAAACATGACCCTAATTCAATATATTTTATACCCACCATTTTTTTTGCTCAGGCAGAAAATGTATTCAAACAAGTTGTGGATATTTTTTATGTCAAATGTTATTAGAGTTATCTACACTTTGGCAGAAGATCTTACTCATGATGGCTGCATTTTAAACCTAGATGTTTCATTTTTCTTCACTGTGTTGCAGAAAGTTTTGTCCCTTTAAAAAGTCTGTCAAGTTAGAAGTAGGATACTATAAAAATCTAAGTAATTTTGTAAAACAGTGTGCAACAAAGCCCAATAGGGGTAAGTCTGGCAGCTCTCCTTAATGAATATTAATGTAAATTGATTGTAGTCTTTAGTGACATAAACAACTTTTTCACTATAGATTAAAAGTCAAAATATGTCTTTTTTCTGACATTGTTTTTTAACACTGTTTACCACTGGGAAACTTTGTCTATGTAAGGAGCAAAAACTGATAAATATTATTACTTTTTATAGCTTTTTGTGTTCTCAAAAAGCCTATTGAGCAGTGCTAGTTATCTATTTCTATTTAGATTATTTAAGAAATCGTATTAAATTTACTCTGCAGAAGTTCTGGGAAGCATTGCTCACTCTGGTGGATATTTGTTTGAGGATGCTGTCTCTGATGTTGTTGCAAGAAGTCCTGAGGCTAAGCACCAACCTACACAAGAGTTGCAGGACAATGATTCACAACACAATTACAAGCGGTAAACAGCTATTCCTATGGCCTCAGCAAAAGACTTGACAAATACCACTTAATTAGCTACTGAGGCAGTTTATAAATGTTGAAGAAGCGACTTTTTAATTTCTCACAAGACATTACATTATCTGAAACATTTCCATTTATGATTACATAAAACTACAATATGCCATTGCTTTTCACAATATAAAGAATGCCTTAGGGGGAGATAGCCAAACAGTGTATACAACAATGTCTGTTTTATAATATCTAAATGCTGTAATTTAGTTTTAATACCATGAACTTAGTGATACCTGAACAATTTTTGAAAAGCACAGATCACATGATGTGGGTCTGGTGGAATCCAACTGGTACTATTGCATTTTTACATTATAAATAGGAAGTGTAGAGAAGGAAATAAAACAGGTAATTGCATGAAAAGACAACATTTTCAAATTAGTTTTTTTAGCAGTGTTCGCCAGTAGGGTAAGAGAAAACAGTATTAGTGTGTCATAACTAATTTTTCCCATTAATTACAGTGATGTTCAGACATTTTGTATTATTATTTCCGTTAGTTTTAAAGAAAATCAAGAGATGCTGGAACGATCAACTGAGATTTTAGAAGTAGATGGCTGGTATCCTTAAACTGTAGTGTAAAACAATAACTATAATCACAAAGAATTGCTGGCATGATTTGTGACCTTGATGTGGTTGAACATAATGTTAATAACCTAGTCTGTGGTTCATTATTAAATGGATTTGGATTCAGCTCTATTTCATGACCTCTGCATCTTTGCAGTGTGCAGACTGAATACAAAAAATAAATTCCAAGTACAGGATGAATAAGATGACAGATGGCAGCATGCTGATATGGCTTCTAACTTGCAGAAAAAAAAACTACGTCAGGAGGTTATGTTCATTTTCAAACATAAATGTTTTCAGCTACCAGAAGCTTTTGCACCCTCCTGCAAAGTCAAGATTACCAAATGATTTTTAATCTTGAAATTGATAAATTACCAAGCTAAAACATGGTACATATCTTTACACATCACAGGGACAAGGCAATGATCCTCTCTTTAATCTGCATGAATTGCATATCAAATTTCTAATTACACTTATTAGCATTTTAAGCACAAATGCAACCCTAATCTGCAGCCCATTTACATTCCTTTCTGTGAACTGTGCCACATTTGACTGTATTGAAATGGATATTATCTCTGGTGCTACAAATAAATCCAATCTGAAGAAAGACTAAAATGAACCAAGGTTAATAGAGGTCCTCACCCATAGTTGAAAAAAATAAATGTGGCCTTTCACAAGAGTGACAAGAAAAGCATTTTGCAATCAGATTTTTCTTCCTCCATCCTCACTGAGATAATAATCCCGTTACCATAAAGTATTTGATGCATTCCTCCATAAGACAGTGTAATCAATGTATGTTCTAATAGCTACAAGCACCAAGGGCATAAAAATTGCTATTTTTAAACTGGTAACTTGTAAGCAAAAAGAGCAAACAAAAAACAGATCTTCTAAAAGTCTCGCTTTTAATAACATTTTTGAGGAAATACTTCACGGTGTCTAAGAATGTACTCATATCTTCATGTATCATGTATTTTATTATATGTAATTTAAATGTAAATTAAATCCAACCTAGTATTCCAGGTCTTGATCATTTTCTCTTTCATTGTTAAACATTTTAAACTTCAAGATGTGTCATTTAGATTAACTTCTTTTAATGAAGAAATTATCTGCTATTGTGTTTTTACTGTTAAGCACAAATGTGACAGCTACTCCAGGGTTATTTCTTCTTACTTTTGTATTGGTTAAGCTCAGCTTTTTCTGTACCAAGCTCTGTCAGCGAAACCGTCAATCACACCTTTGTTGTTATGCCCCAGGTACATAGACTTGCAGGCTTTACCACTTGTTAACATGCTAAATGTGCTGAGTTCTCTTTCAACTTGACCCTGTCTCAAAGAAACACCTGTGCAGTGAAAAGACAGACACATTTTTTTTCCTTTTCTTGGCATCACTTCATGGTGGGACACTCTGAAGTAGGTATATCAGTTCTTAAAATTCCTTTCAAAAAATACTTGTCACAAAATATTAACAGAGTAAGAACTTGCAGCTCATTTTGAATAACATTGAGGTAAGATATGTGCATCATTTGCTCTAATCAAAGCATTATAAAGACTTTTTTTCTAAATGGAAAGTTCACAGTCATTGTAATTTGCAAATTTCGACTTGATGCAGAAGATCATTGCAGATTAGGGTTGTAATGTGGACATGTATTTGTGTAGAAAAATCCTGTGCAGCCTTGTCGGTATACTGAACAAACACAATGTTTTATACCTGAACACAAGCAGAATGTTTATGTGCTCAATGCAATGCTCTGTAGAGCAACTTTAAAAAGCCTATCTGTAGTCAGTATTTAGTAGATGCGCCTTTGTCTGCAATCACAGCACGGAGTCTGTGTGGATATGTCTCAATCAGGCTTGCACATCTGGACTCTGGAATTTTACTCCATTCATTATTTCAAAACTGTTCAAGCTCTGTCAGGTTCCGTAGGGATCAGCTGTGAACAGCCCTTTTCAAGTCTAGCCACAAATTCTCTAACAGATTGCGGCCTGGGCTTTGTCTGGGCCAATTCAGAACATCCACCTTGTTGTCTTTGAACAATTTCTGTGTAGCTTTAGCTGTCGTTGTTGTCTTGCTCGGGAAAAAATGTTCTTTGTTTTTGCTATATTAATTTTACCCTCTATTTTTAGAAGCTTTCTAGGGCCTGCTGTCAAGAAACATCCCCACAGCATGATGCTGCCACCACCATGCTTCACAGTGGGTCTGGTGTGTTTGTGATAATGTGAAGTGTTTAATGTTTGCCAAACATAGCGTCTTGTCTGATTGCCAAAAAGCTAAATTTTAGTCCCATCAAACCAAATAATTTTCTTCCATTTGACCATGGAGTCTCCAACACGCCTTTGGCTAACTCTAGTCGAGCCTTGATAAAACTTTTTTTCAACAGTGACTTTCTAATTGCCACTCTCCCATGAAGCTATGCCTGTTGAAGAATCCAGGCAACAGTTGTATGCATATATGGATATGTGTGCGTATATTGTTATCAGTCTTTTCCATATCAGCTGCTGAAGCTTGTAACTCCTTCAAAGTAGTCATAGGTGTCCTGGTGCCCTCTCTCAATAGTCTCCTTCTTGCACTGTCACTCAGTTTGTGAGGATAGACTGATCTAAGCAGATTTACACATGTCCAATATTGCTTCCATTTCTTAAGGACAGATTTAGCTGAACTTAGGGGATGTTCACTGCCTTAGAGATTGTTTTTTTATCCATTCCAAGACTTATACTTTTTAATAACCTTTTTCACTGATATGCTTGGAGTGTTCTTTTGTTTTCCTGCTGTAATGGTAGCCAGGAATACTGACTAACCTGTGGCTGTACCTTCCGGACAGGTGCTTTTATAATAAAATCACCTGACGAACTTACTGCACTAAGGTGATCTCCATTCCACTCATTGTGAGACTACGAGCACCAATTGGCTGGACCTCTGTTGAATTAGGTCAGTCACTTTAAAGGGGGTGGATATTTATACAATCACGTATTTCATGTTACATATTAAAGAGTTTATGTTGTAAAAAATCTTTGTCAAAAAAGCCACATTTTGTTGATCATTATTAATTTGTAAAAGCAATAAAAGGATTAAACATCCAAGCGGGTGAATACTTTTTATAGGCACTGTATATACAATTGACTCAAGAAGACTTATTATCTTTTACATCAATTGATTTCATAAATAAATCTTCAGACCCATGCAGGATATCAAGGTAGAAATGATTATCAGTTATTATTTGCATTAGAAGGTTGAATATGTGGTTGCTGATCAATATTGGAAAAAACCCTCAGTATCAATCAAGTGTGCTCTCTCTAATTAGGTTTTTAACACACAATTTAAAACACATTTCTCTGGCTTTTAGCTAAAATAAATAAATTTAGTTTTTTAAGTAAATTATCATTCCTATTTAGTCTTTTTACATGTTTTTATAAATATTTTTATTATAGTTTTCTTTAGTTGATTTTTTTAATGCAAAGATTTGACCAACACTGGTTTAAAAAGTTTTCACACAATTTTTACCCTTTTGTCCTTTTTATATCTAAATGTAGTGTTAATAAAGATTTTGGAAGAAAGGCTTTTTTAGCCCATCTGAATAACCATAGCAACTTTCATACTAGATTAAAAAAACCCTAATATATATAATTTTTACCTTTTACTTTTTAACCACCCTTTCACACATAGTCATCTATTTCACATCTTATTGACATTTACATGGGTGACTAGGTTTTTTACAGCTTTACTGTAAGTGAAAATTTGTGTCAGTTGCACTTAATTTGTATGAAAATTTTGCTACATAAATCATTTAATTGTTTCTACAAACATATAAAACCAAGGTCTGCAGTTTAAAGGTTGAATTAATCAATGTCAGATTTGTACAATAGTATTTCCAATTTAAAATATCTTCAAATTCTAACTAACTGTTTTTGAAATCCATAAAAAGGTAATAAACCACGACTTGGGAAGGATAAAAAAATGCCCAAAATCCTGAATTACAGATTGATTGACAGCTCTGCTTTTCCTTCTAAACCACTGGCGTTTCCTCAACCAGAGCTTTAATGTTTCAATTTGTTTGATTCTTGTTTGCAGCTCAAGTTTTTACCTGGGGTAGTTTCTTGTCCTACTGCAAGAAGAACAAGATTGGCTTGGAGCAGTAACTACAGTATGAAATGTACTAAAGAGGGCAAATTAGAATACTACATGAGTAAAAAAAAACAAAAAAAAAACAATGTGACTTTAGGGCTATTCCGTTATATAATCCAAAAAGACAAGACCCTTGAAGGATAATGATTAAAATAATAATAGACTTGATGAATTATGCACACAATTATTGGTGTAAATATAACGCAATGCAGTGTTTTGCAGATTCTAAAATGTCCACAGGTAAATTTGGGTTTCACGTTTCTTTCTCTAAACTGTCTTAACAGATCAGCTGCTGAAAGTGTGAGCTGTGGGCAACTGTGGAATCTTCAATTTAAATCTTGTCAAGGACCTTAACTGCTTGTCACACTATCTCCTATCTTTTTTTGTACTATGAACTGTATAATGGAGCAGAAATGCGATAAAAATGGTATTTGAAGGGGCACTTATCCTGAAATGCCACAGGGCTCTGAAACTGCCCCTATGAGACCCTTTTTTGCAAGTCTTCATTTAGCATTATGTTGATATGGTTTAAAATGGTAGAGTTGTACCAATCAAGATGAAGCATAAGAGATAGAACGTAATTCCGTACAGCAAGCAAGGTCAAAGAACAGCAACCATTTTCTTTTTCTTTTTATCACTCACCATCAAGTAGAAAGTATTCTAAATCTTCTTGCCATATTAGTTTTTTACAAGTCAGTGATGCAAATATTATTTTCAGCTCAAGATACAAGTAATTTATTTTTAACCCTTTAAATGCGGACTATAGTTGAACAGATTTGTGGCTTCCAAATGTTTTAATTTTTAGGCTTGTAGCACAGTGTACCTTGAGAACATAAATCTGTACTGAGCAAAATCACAGCTTAAAAGTTACCTTTTGCTGTATTATAAAAAAGGTTAAGCTATAGCTTAAAAAGAAAATGTATTGAGCTCTGTATTCATGGCTGGAGAAATGTTCAAAGTAATTTACAGTCAATACTAGGACTGGGCGATATAGAAAAATAGCATATCAATAAAGGGAATAGTCATATTGATCGATATCGATAATTATCGATAAATATCACAAAACAAAAAATATATTTTAAGCTCCTCCCCGGTCATTTTGTTATTCTTCAATGAACTAATTTTAACTAAGAATTTAATTAATTCGTTTTTCAAACACCTCTTTTTATCATGAATAAGTTTGAAAGACACAGGAACAAATAAAGAGACCTGAGTAACATCAGTAAATACAAAGAAAAGTCATATTATTAACCATTATATTATATATTTTTTAATTGTTAGTAATTGAAATTACAGGCTTATCTTAATGCATTTTAATCGTTTAAGCTTTTTATGACACGTTATAATATTAATGGCTGAAACCTTTGGTTTAGTTTGTCAATAAAGCTTAGGCTATGTGCACAAGTAGCCGGGTTTTTTTTTTAGATCCTCGCCACCTCGTTTAAAAAAAAATCTCCGTCCACATCTAACCGCATAAAGTGTGTTGTTAAGCACATTCATAGACATGCTAAACCCGTAGGGGGCAGTAGTTCCCCCAAATCCTATCCACTCAGAGTAACTTTCTGTTTTTTAACCTCTAACTTCTACATGAGCTTGTAAAAGCAAGCAAAACGCGCTTGGACAATCGATGATGCCACATCTTTGAGGGCATAAATGTTGTTTCTGAGTGTAAACACAGATAGCACAAGTGATGTCGGAGCTGAAAACTCCAGTTATTTCTGTCCACACGCAAACACTTAAAACAAAGAAAACGCAAATCTCCGCTTTGACCGGAGTTTTTAGAAATAATCGTTTTCTGTGATAAAAACAGGGTTTTCGTGTAAATGAGAGGCCAAACCACAGTGTAAACAGGGCCTTATTCTAATTCATTTCAGCCGGCTGGCCTATCCAACCCTGTTGTGTTTTTTAAAGCGTTTTTCGCGTCTGAGGACCGGGGGCAGAACCAAGGGTGGCATTTTAAAAGCCACAGGTGTTGTTTGCAGCGCGACCTGGGTATGTTTCCTTCATTTCATCCTTTTTGTGGTTTGAAAGGAGAGAGGGGTGGCTGACAGCTGCCTATCAGTGGTAATGATTTCTTTGGAGTAAGTAATAATTGTTGTATTAAGCTACCTGATAGGCTATAATGAAAAAATTTGGGAAAATTTGTTTTTTCTATCGAACTTTTTAATCGACCCCTTTTTTTCTGTCGCACCAGACGTCTATCGATCGATATATATTGCTATCGAATTATCGCCCAGCCCTAGTCAATACCCAAATAATACATATATGAATTTCTACCAGTTCACGGAGAGAGATATAGATGTCAGAAGAGCATCCATGCCATATATAATTCATATGTAATTCTAATTTTATAAGTATATTCCAAAACACCTGTCAAGCATCAATTTACTGAACTTCTCCTTGCATGTCCTGTTATCCTTGTTTAAACCAGCTAATCCACATCATGGTTAACTGGGGACTGAATCTATGTTCTGCTAATCAGTACTTGATAGCACATTTGTCTCATTTGAACCCATCACCACACACTAACCACACTTGTGTTGTTTTATCATCTGGGCATGGACTATAAATAGCTAGTCTTGTTGCACATGTTATAATTACAACTGTCGAAAAAAACATGAGGGGAGGAGAGCTTAAAAAATAGGTGGCTGTCCATCTAACCAATAGCCAAATAAAATGTCTCATATAAAGGATCACAGCTCTTGTTTTCATGTCTAATCCCAATAGATGTCCTTTCTTTTTATGGGGGAAAAATATTTTCTTTTTATGGGAAACAGTCTGCAAAAGAGAGAACGTATTTTGATTTAGAATCAGCTTTTCAAATCCAAGTTACAAAATCATGTTATAAAAGGTGTAAAGCTGGCATATACAAAGCCTAAGCGATTCTATTTTGGTTTTAATAACCATGGATGATAGTGTCAAAGGACATTTTTGCAGGAATTATGGCATCCTTGAACTTTGTTCTGCAGGGAATAGACAGTGGAACAGAGTGCTGGCTTACTACAGTTTAATTGGTCTAGAAATTTATGTTAGGTAGATGTAATCTGTTCATTTTTTGCAGATGCTCAGGAAGCATTGTTCTTTTACTGAAACAAACAAAAGCTAACTGCTTGATAAGTGTTGGAATTCCTAATGTTCTTTGAAAGCAGTGAGTTTTCATCCTTTCAGAATTCACTCTGCTGTGTTCCGAGGCTGACAAATGGAGTGTATCAGCTCAGTGACTAATATGCCCTCATCGAAAGGCCTTGCAATGCTAACCCTGAGACCAGTTATCTGAATCAAAGTAAAAGCAACCAAACATGTCTTTCCTCTAAGTGGGTGGACTTCGTAATTATAACCTTTATGACAAGTTTAATCTGTTTTAGGCTACAAATCAGAGCCCAGCCTATGTGTTGTTAAGGTAGCATTGCCGGACTTCAGTTAAATACAAGAGTTGTGCTAGCTCCCATGTTAAGGCAAGGCAAGGCAATTTTATTTGTATAGCACACTTTCAACAACAGGGTAATTCAAGGTGCTTTACATTATTGAGGATAAAGAAAAACATAGAATATAACAACACATGATACACAATAAAGCATGAAAAACAGCAATAAAGCAATAGAGCATGGCCATATATGATACATAAGACATCAATCATTTACTCAAAGGCAATTCTAAACAGATGAGTTTTTCGTATTGATTTAAAGCAGCTCAGTGTTTCAGCAGCTTTGCAGTTGCCAGGAAGTCTGTTCCAGATAAGGGGAGCATAGAAACTGAAAGCTGCTTCTCCATGTTTGGTTTTGAGTCTAGGGCTGTTTAGTAGGCTACAGTTGGAGGATCTGAGTGGTCTGGGTGGTTGGTAATGTGACAATATATTTTTTTTGTGTTCGCTTATTAGTATTTATAGTGTTAGACTAAATGGTTTCTGGGATTGATTATCTGATTAAATTTCAGATGATTTCTGATTTAAGATGTAGATATGTTGGAGCAGTACGTTTTCATTTCTATTTAAAATTTTCAGATTACGTGAGATGAGAGGGCCCTCTAACCCTCCTCTCTCACCTACAGCCTTTTTGAAAAACCTCATTGACCTTTCAAAACCATTGCTCAGAGAGCTCAGTGACCAGAGCTGTAACCTTATCTTTCAGTTCTAACCAGTAGCCATGAAAAGCTGTTTGATTGGGTTTTAGGACTGAATGAGCAAAACAGAAATGGTTCTATTTGTTACTTAAGTGCCACACTGTTGGAGGACTGCCCAATTAAAATATCCCAAGCACAGTTCAACAGCACTTGACAACATCTTGACAGTTGTGTTGGTCAAACTCATGGTGCAGATTAGCTTGTTATCAGTGCTTCACGCATGCTCACTAGACCTCGATGGAATCCACTGCCTAGACAGATGGATATGGAATGCAAGTGGATATCCCTTTTCTTTGAAAGACATTTCAAGCTGTCCATGTTGGTCAAAGTAAAAACGTATAGCAAGTTTTGGTGGTCATAAATAAATAAATGTTAAAGAAAACCAAGTCAACCATTTTACCAAAGCCTGTACAACAAACAAAACAATGCAAATAAAAAAACAAACAAACAAACATGTATGACATGACCTTCCAAACATGAACACAAGGCTGGTTGTCATTTAGGAGGAAAATGAATAATGGCACTGAGTTTCATTGCCATTGTTTAAACTGTCATTTCACTGTGGAGACCCATAATATGTGCATCTACAGTGAATGGTAATAAATTTGACATATGCTTGATGAGCTCTATTTTTCCTCTCAAATTAGACAAATGGAGGAAGAATTGCATACTGGGCACATGAGACATTTTCATCACAGATAGTCTTTAATGATGCCTAATCTGCATTTTTCAATTTATACAGGACCAAAAATAGATCACTGGCTGGGCTTTGTTAAAATGAGTCATGTTAAACAGAGAGCAGTGCAATAATCACGTATCTCAAGCCTGCGTGTCTATTTTACCAGTAATTCATTTTCTGAGATTTTTTTTAAAACCGTAGCTAATAAATGAAGATTATGATGATTAATGATGATTTCCTGTACACTTCACTAAATACCAGCTGGAGGGCTTAGTTTATTTATTCTGTTATTCTTTTTTCATGGAAAGAGAGAATTTTGTTTATTTTAGTTTAGATAGCTACAAACCACATAATAATGAATGACAGTTCTCTAAAAGGTTAATCAATTCTAAATTATTAGTGGAAAAAAAATATACTAAGCTTCTGGAATTTATCAGATTACTTCACTTTTTAACTTCATAGCTACTCAGTAATAGACTGCATGTGCATATTCTACGAATGATTCAATTTGCCTAAAGTATCACTTGCATTATGGAATAGAATTACAGCACACGGAGGATATAAAGGTCGAAAATTTAAATATAGTTGTCTATTTTTTCATCAAAAACCTAAACATTTCTTATTGTAAAAATCACTATATTTCATTTAAACAGAAACATAGCAAGTTATGCTCTATTATGTATATTACAAGACGGAGAATACTGTAATTCCAGAGACAAACCATCTTTTCCAGACACTCAGGATGAGTTTACATCTGAAATATATTAAATAAATATAAAATAAAGAATAATAATGCAATAGAAAAAAGACAAAGACTTGTCTAAGTTACAAATTCAGTAGAAGACAAACCATTGACACAAATATAACTGCAGAGATATTGTGGTTCCCTTTCTGAACGTTGTTTATTGCTTGAAAATTCTAGAAGATTATATGCTTTCATTGACACACTTCTTGCTTATTTCAGCAAGACAATGTTAGGCCACATTCTGCATGCATCTAAAAGTTCTGAGTTCTTGCAACTAATATAAATGCTATATAAGCCCAACATACGCAACACTTTTATGGAATCCATGCAAGTATTGTTCAGGCACCAAAGCAGTGATTCAATAAAAAACATTACTTAATCTCGTGCTACAAAATGCAGATGTACAGGTTTAAGATTCAATCAAGATCCTTCGAGCAGATCATGCACTTGGCCTACGATCTGATTAATTCAATTAATTTTAATTTTTGACCATTTGAGAGTACTGACCTTTCAATAGACAAACCATTAACTGTGCAGAGACAGAGACCCTTTAGGTAAATGTAAAGTAGCCCATCCTGATTATGTCACATCCTTTATTCTAATATACAATATACAAAACATTGGTGTATTAAAGGGTACACGCATCATAGATGTGGCAGAACTTGAAGTTCCAGTATATGTGCCTCTTATCTTCCCATTAAGGCTGATGTAAAAGGTTTTTAGATACACCAACATATTAAGATCGGAAACTGTGTAAAATAAGTTTAACTATCCAGGCACAGCTAATCAGTATGAATCCATCCATGCTGACTAAAACTACAAATTGAGATATTTTGGGTCAAGAAATCATCTCTTCAGATTTGTTTAAATGCAATTGTTTCATATAAATATGTAATCAAAATAAGTTTTTCTGTATAGATCATGTGCCCTGCCACAAGGAGGCATGCACCCTGCTAAAAGCTGGGGTAAAGACTTGGCTTTGGACATTGGCTGAGCTATTGACAACTCAGGCTCTTTGTCTGTAGCTTCCAGCCAAGGCCATTAGCATTTGGATAAATTGTGATAAACAGCTCAGGATCATAAGCTGAGTTCTGTGATGAAGTCAGACAGATAATGTCAAACGATTGCACTATATTATGGATTCAAATATCTTGTTTGTCACTACTGATTTTGCATTTTTCTCTAAACAAGGCTCACACTGTATATCCTCCTAACTGGGAACCCTGATCTTGACAAAGGCAGAACAAGGAGATGATGAGAACCTGCTCAAGCTCACCTTCCCCTATATAACACCTTCTTGTTGGCTCTTATGTCTCTTTATGTGAGTGTCAAACTCAGAATAATCTGTTAGTTTTGTTGCTATGGGCTCTCAGCTCATTTTTGACCTTTAAGATTGAAGATAAGACACAAAGTGTTAGCTTCAGCACAGAGGTTCTTTGTCCTCATTTTATGTTGGTTAGATTCTGATTAAATATTTAGAACAGGGTTTCTCTGAAATACAAAGTGGGCAGATTGGCAAATGAAACATTGCCTGCCGATAAGTCAGTCTTTAGAAACCGAGGTGATAAATAAAATGTTATAAAAAGCTTTGATAAAAGTCACCCAGGTTACATGTTAAGTACATCTGTATGCAGAGTGTTACATACTTCCAGGCTGAATCTGCCTTTTGACGGCATTTCAATGTACATATACATATTATACATCAAAGAAAAAAAAAAAGATTCTTGAGATTGCAATGATGTATGCCAATCAAGGATACAATCATAACTATAGACACAGCAATAGTTTTTGCCAAACCATTCCAAAAGCAAAATTATGTGCAACTCACCATTCGAAGCCTCATATTATTGAAAGAACAGAGCCATCTCAAACAAACAAATTTTTTTACATCCAAAAGGGTCCAGTTGATGCCCCAATAGAATAGTTAGTATATAAATGTGTTATGTTCACAATCCAACATAATCTGCTTTTGAAAACCTTTGTCATTTCCTTCCTTGGGTGTATTTCTCACAATGTTTTTATCCTAACCCTCATTAGCATACTCATATTAGCCTAAACATTGCACAGTGGCCTACCAGAGGTGTACGTTTTTGATTGATATCTTTGTGTGATCCAATAGTTGAAGGGCACCCCCTCTGCTGTGGCAAAATCTTCAACTATTGGGTGAGGGGTGAAAGGTACCTTCCCTTATACTTACATATATGGCTTGAACCACTCACGGCGCAGTATAATCCATTTTATTTGAAATACCTTTCTGAACCCTCAAGAACACTGTACAACGCTGTACAAGTATAATGGTGATTGATGCATAAAATAACCAATCTTTTTTGTAGATGTCAAGATCTCACAAAGACCCGGCGCCAGGGCAATTTAGCTGGGGGGGCTTTAGCTTATTTGGGGGGGGGGGCAGTTTTTTGGCAGTGTGTCAAATATTTCTGGGTCAAAATTGCCCTTTTTGACACTCTTTCTATGTAAATATTAATATTATACATAATTTAAAAAGGGACTGGCTGAGGTAGGTTCTAGAGTTTTTCCGAACGATCGCTATGTTCTAGATTGGTGGTCAAAACGTTTGTTTTTGTTCTCTAAACGAGCCGCAGTTGAGCCACTGTCACGACCCTGCTGTGTATCTTGCTTGTGTATGTGAGTGAGCCATCTTTCTTTATAGAAGATCATTGTCGCTCAGCGGGAGCTGTGGTTATGTCGCGCTGATTCAGAGGTAAATGAGCAGAGGTCAAACAACCGGCTTTGTAAAAATAAGAGTTGCTTGCAAGCCAGTTAATAACAACAGCAAACAGAAAACACAGCAACAAGCCCTGCTTCTTTCATGTCAATTCTCTTGTTTTTCTGCTGCTTTGATCAGTGACGCTACTCGCTACTGAAACTGTCCTGATACACTCAGAAAGAAAAATAATGTAAGGTCTAACTCACCCTTCTTAGCTGCGCCTGCACATCCACAGTGCCATCATCTCACCAAAACAATCCTTTTACATCCAATCAATGTACTCCAATAAAGTAATTAGTCCGCAAGTCTTCCTCAATCCAACTCTGCCACTAAAAGACCTTTGTAAATTCCTTTCTTGCATGTTATTCTCCGAATGTTTACATCATGACTACCAGTTAGCATGCTCTTCATAGCGCATAGCGATTTGGTGCGTTACTGCCACCAACTGGTAAGAACTGTGGACCAGAATGTAATTTAAGAGACTCATGTCCATTTTAGCAAACTACTGTACCAAAGTGTCTTCTTTTACCACATCCAAAACTCCCGATTAGTAGCTTATTGCACCCTCTGTTGGTTGTCTTGGGCCAATACATTTGCATGAGGTATTGTAATCTGTCATGGGCACAGTTAAACAACAGTAAAATATTTTTTAGGCAACATGCAAAACACACTTTCAAAACAAAATATAAAGTAGAGGAAGCTTGGAGCTTTGTTTAGCCTGTTTCCAAAGTAAATGCCACTTAGTCGCAAAGCCGGGCCTTTGGTAATCCATTGGTGGTCAAGTCCTGCGTTGCGGTAATATTACTGTCAAGCTTGGCAGAACGAAAGGCGCAATATTCTCGCCTCACCATGCTGCCATGTCGCATTCAAACGACATCGTGGTGGCAGTACAGTGGCACAAAAAGTGGGTATGCACTATATGCGGTGTATAGGGGCGCTGCACTAGAGATGGCGCCAAAGCGATGTTGGAAGAAATTATTTTAGTCTGCATTTTCTGTGTTCAAATGCTGTTTGTGCATGTGTAACTGATATGATTAGTAACAGAAACACGTGGCCCCCACATACACAAACAAACACTTTTGCCGCTCCAACGTACTCCCTCAAAAACGTGCTGGAGCGCGATTGTTTTCATTTGGCTGATCACAGTTACAGCTAGGCAAGCTAAAGCTGGAGAGGCAGAAAATAAGGCTCTCGGGGGCACAAATCAGAAAATGGAAGAGGGAAAAGGAAAATTATTTTGTAGGATGAAAAAAAAGCTTTTCAAAGTGGTTAAAAGACAGTAGGTAAGTTATGTCAGTTTATCAAGAGAAGGTTTGTAGTTATTCAGATTAGCTAAAGCTGCTACTAGTAAAATCACTTAATATTGTCTTGCAACTGTACTGATCTGCATTTAGAATATATAACAGATCGTAAGAAGAAAAATAAAGGAACTGGTTTGTGGTTATTTTGTTTTCCAGACAGTAATCAATTGTTTTAACTAGATGGTGAATCATAAGACAAAAAAAAATATTGAACTTGCATGATACAGTTTATTTTAAAAATTTTCACTCAGCTATAAACACTACAGTGCTATTGTAATGTATCTGCTAATTATGATCAGATTCCAATCAGTAACTTATACAAGACAAGGCTTTTATTTAAAATTCAAATGTAATCTTATTTATGTACTGTCGTTCAACAGTTGCGCTACAATTTTCTGTCAAAAGAATCTGGTCATAATTTATTTTTACCCATCAATTTTTCAAATGATAATGACAAATTTAGTAGTATTTATTTTTTTATTCATTTTAATCAATATTAAATCCGAACAAACTAACCAAAGAATCCACATTGTGCTATCACACAAAATAAATATTTAAAGATTGTCTTTATTTATTTTTCTCTATATTGGAACATTCACAGCTTTAAATGCAACATTTTTTCATGTTTTATTTTTTCAGATGCAAAAGAATAGATAAATATTTGTGAAAATAAAACAAATCGAAATATATTGCTTTTTTGGAGAAGGAAATCAATTGCTTTGAGCAGCAACAGCTGAAGAAGAATTTTCACAAATCTCAAGTAATGTTTGTGTTGGTATACAAAAGATAACATATCATGTTATTTAAAATGAAGGCTTAAACAGACTCTACCTACGATGAGCCCAAAGCGATACATTTTATTTACATTTCAGTGACTGATGAGGCAGAGTATTTTGAAAGCTACAAATTATACTGTAGTTAAAATTATTTTAGATACATGATTTAAAGTTGATCGGAGTACAAATACAGGGCACTAATTATTTACTGTAGGTATTGATTGGATGACATCAGTTTGGACTGCCTTTATTAATTCAATTTGTTAAGCTTGTCATTTTAATGTATGTCCTCTAACAGACAGATGGTTACTGATCACTAAGTATTTTTCCCTCTCAGTCACAGCATGCAGCTAATTTTGCATGCTTAAAAGCCTTGAGGCTACATTGTGAACATTATTCCAGTGCCAGTCTTGGAAAGCTTTCTTGAATTAATTAAATTGTAAAATGAAGTACAGATCATCCGGTTACAATGCAATGTTCTGCTGGTAAATCCCATGTCATGGTTTGAATATAGCTATTACTTCAAAACACTGTTTGCAAATACGCAAAATACGCTCCCAGAGCAGGGAGCCAATCAGAAATTCTGAGGTTTCATAAACTTTACTGTCAGCTCATCATGATGTTCCAGCTTCCAGACTGTTGATCCTAATTTGCAAGACAATTTACAAGCACAGAAATACAAAAAAAAGTCTATTGCGAGTGTCCAATTTAACAATAACACCCCAAGAGGTACAAGGCATAGGTGCAAAAGCTATGTATACAGGTTAAGCAAGCCCTAATTGAGGATGGGCTGATACCAGAAATTAAGATATAGTCAGGGTTTCAAAAGTTAAAAGTTTCAAAACCACTCACATTTTTGGTCATACAATTCATACGAATTAATGTCCTATCGATGAGATTAATCAATTACAATAAAGTAACAAAATGTTAGAAATAATACTATTATAACTGTGATAATCAAGATATTATATTAGCAGAGTAACCGTTGCTTTTCTGTTGGAAATGAAAAGTTATTTGATCAGAGCATTAGATTCATATTGACTGCAGTAGACAAATTACAACAAATATCATTCAGTGTGAGTAGAAAATAAATACTTCATAGAAAGTAGAAAATATTTTGTACTGATGGTGAGGAATAATTAGCAGAAAGGCTAAAACATGAGCTTTAGTCATTTAGCCAAAAGCACAAAAGGACATTTGTGTGTTAAAGGTTTAACATTTGTAAGGGTTGGCTCTTTCAGATGTTTGAAATTAAAATATATATTTTTAGACCATTTGAAAGGCGTGAAAAAAGCTACATTAAAAGCAAAACGTATTATCTAATATTATTTGATTCAAACTGTGTTGCATGAAGCTCACACACGCTCAAAGCATGAATTGCATTTCACACATTTTCACATCAAACAGCTCAACCATCTGCCTCAACCCCCCAACTGGTTGGGGCAGATGGCTGCTTGACTGTGGAGCTACTTGAGGTCTCTTCCTGCTGAAAGAGAGTTCTTCCTTTCCACTGTCTCCAGTGGCCCTACATGTGCTCAGGATTAAGAATTAAAAAGTCCCATTTCATAAATAATGGCTGCATATACTGTATCTGTGTTTGATTAAATAAGCTTATAAGAGAATCAGTTTGGACATTAAAATAATATAATTAATTTGGTAGTCTTTGTAATTTACTACACATTTAAGTAATTTCAACTATTATTGTCCAGCAAGGCAAGGCAATTTTATCTGCATATAATACTTTCAACAACAAGGTAATTCAAGGTGCTTTACATGATTAGGGGATAAAGTAAAAACAGCATAAAAAACACACAATGCATTTGATACATAAAAACATCACATGAATTCACGATGAAGTAAAAACAGCATGAAACACACACAAAATATTTGATATATGAAAACATTACTCAAATGCAGCTCTAAACAGATGGATGTTTAGCTGTAATTTAAAAAAACTCAGTGTTTCAGCAGCTTTGTAATTGTCTGGAAGTTTGCTCCAGATTAGAGGAGCATCATAACTGAAAGCTGCCTCTCCATGTTTGGTACTAATTTTAAGAATGTTGAGTAGACTGGAATTAGAGGACTTGAGTGGTCTGGGGGGTTGGGATAGTAACAGTAGATCTTCAAGATACTTTGGCGCTAGGCCATTCAATTAATAAACTCGTAAAAGTATTTTGAAGTCTGTTCTCTGAGCTACAGAGAGGCAGTGTAAGGACTTTAGAACTGGGGTGATGTGCTCTACTTTCCTGGTTCTAGTGAGGACACGAGAAGCAGCGTTCTGGATCAGCTGCAGCTGTCTAATTGACTTTTTAGGCAGACCTGTGAAGATGCTGTTGTAGTATTCAATATCCAGCTAAAGATAAATGCATGGATGAGTTTTTCGAGATCCTGTTGCAACATCAGTCCTTTAATCCTAGAAATGTTCTTCAGGTGATAGAAGGCTGACCTTGTGATTGGCTTTATGTGACCCCGGAGGCTCAGGTCTGAGTCCATTACTACACCTAGATTTCGGGCCTGGTCTGTATTTTCTTGCTGTATTAACTGAAGCTGTGTACTGACTCTTGATCTTTCCTCTTTAGGTCCAAAAGTAATTACTTCTGTTTTGTTTCTGTTCAGCTGGAGCTGAAGAAAGTTATGGCACATCCATCCATTGATTTGCTCAATCCATTTAGTTAGGGTTTGGATGGGTTCAAAGTCACCTGGTAACATTGTAATTTAGAGCTGAGTACCATCTGCATAGTTATGGTAGCTAATCTTATTGGTCGTTATAATAATGGAGCCCTGGGGCACCCCACATGTGATTTCTGTTCGTTCTGATAAAAGGTTCCTATTGAAACAAAGAAGTCCATGTTCTTGAGGTAAGACTCAAACCAGCCAAGTACTCTACCAGAGAGACCCCCCAGCTCTCCAGTCATTCCAATAGTACATCATGATCAACAGTGTCAAATGATGCACTGAGGTCCAAAAGTATCAGCACTGTGGTTCTACCACAGATGTCATTGAAAACTTTGACGAGGGCAGTCTCAGTGCAGTGGTGAGCACGGAAACCAGATTGAAAAACATCAAAATGGTTTGTCTTTGTTAGGAAGCTATTTAACTGTTGAAACACAGCTTTTTCAATAATTTGACTGATGAATGGAAGATTAGAAATTGGCCTGTAGTTCTGCATTAACATCTTATCCAGGTTATTCTTCTTTAGCAGTGGCGTAACAACTGTTGTTTTTAATGCCTGGGGGAAGACAGCTGACAGGAAGGATGTGTTCACTGCGTCCATAATACAGTCATATTTTATCATTTAGAACATGAATTTGGTAAGGTTCGTTTGTTAGATTAGCATACCTTTCTGAAAATGACCTAACCAGGTATTAAACATACTTTTCATTCATCTCACAATTCTGTATTAAAATGTTTTCATTGGTCTGATGTAATATTGTAATCTTAAATGCTGTGTTTTCATTAGCTGTAAGAGAAACACCACCATAATTAACAGAAATAAAGTCTTGGAAACATCAGTATGTGTATAATTATAATATTCAAATTTATTGAATGGGTCTGTATGTTGTTTCTAAGGAAAAAACTTGTAGAATGAACAGTCAGCAATATTAAATACATTAGTAGCAGATGAACAGTTATAAATGACTTTTATTCTATTTAGCAGCACAGTTTCAAACTGAAAAACTTTTCAATCTTAGAACAACCAAACAGTTTCTTTTTTGTGCTCAGCCTCCAAATGTTTTTCCAAAAAGCACAAGCGGAACATTGCCAACTCACCAGCGCTACAATTTGTAAAGAGGCCTCAGTGGAGGATGGCAAATGGAAAGACAGAGAACAAAACAACATACATGATTAATCCTTATTCAACATTACATTGCTGGGTTCAGCTGACAGATCTGTTTACAAAGAACAGATAAAACTGAGCAACAAGAAAAACAAATGTGTGTTGTGTCCAGTCAAATAATGGCTCTCCTTTGCATCATTGATTTATGCTGGATAAAAGGAAAAGGGTATCTGTAACATGACAATGGCTCAAAGGATGGATGTAATGACAGTGGTCAGATTGGATAAAGACATATCCCTCAACAAATCCAAAATACAGCTCAGGAATCTTTATCATCTGTATTTGTTCATGCATCAAATTATCATTTTTTTCACAGATTCCAAAATGTTTTGCCTAATTTATGATCAAAATTAATGTTTTTTTTATAATTCACAAGTCATTTTTCTTTCATTCTGTATAACTGTTTCTTTTTCCGCCCTAATGTTAATAACAGGAGTCAGTCAAATCTTGCCAGTGAACTCCCTAAGCAATGCCAGTCTGTTGATTAGACTGCATGAAATCCATCAGAATATCATCCCGCTGTCAGAGCATAATACCAAACTAAGCTTATCAGCATCTGGCCACTGCAAACAACAACCACCTTTCTGCTTTCTCCATGACTAATTTACATAAATACATATTTTGTCTTGCTTCTTGTCTTGTCAAAAGTGTGACCAGACAAACATTCATGAGGTACAAGTGCACCGTTAACACCTGTTTGCAGGCTGAGTAGCTAATTAAGTGTTCAGCTGCAGCACATTTACCAGCATGTGGCCAAACCTGGAAATGTCATTTTGGTTCTTCAATTCTTGCACACACCTTACCCTTCACTTTACCGAGAAAAATGAGCTGTCTGCCCATCTGTCAGCCCCATTACTTGTAGTAAAAAAAATTTACTTTGCCTCTTGGCTCCCTTTCTTACCGAGAGGTGCAGTTTCAAAGAATTGTATTTATTTTATCTAGTTGAATCTCCTGTCAATATATTTAATGTGTTCATATGCACTGACAAATTATAGTTAAAACACACAAACTATAGAGGAGGCAGCAGTTGTATCTATTCTGTAACAACGGAGCACATGTGAGGTATACATGCCGTGGGAGAGTCGCGTGTCAGATGACTATACACCAGAATTTTTCAACATGTCGAAAAAACTTGTGGCAGTCTGTCTTTTCTGGTAATCAAGTTCTAAATATCTGGAAGAGCCATTTGCTAAATAGTTTTTTTACTGTGAAAAAAGGAATTTATTCCTTTCCACACATAGCCAGTTGCTTGGGATGAGGTAGCACATTGAGGTTAAGATGTACAGTTTAAGGTAACTGGCCAACATAGTTGATACCGTTTTATACATAATATGATCTCCAACTTCACTGAGTCTAATTGTATCATACTGTAGCTCATTTAATAACTGTTATTTAATTTTAATGTATGTAATTTGTTCCTGTATTTGAACTGGAATAAATCAAACAAATTTGGACTTGGGTCGATTCTATATGATTGATATAAAAACTGGACCAGTTTGACCTATACATTTCTTAATATGTTGTTTGCTGTGAAACAATATGTTTTTTCAATTTGCTGTGGTTGCTTTGTGAATGTTGAAATATTATATAGGTAGGGACAAATAACTTGAAAATGTGTACTGAAAGCAATAAGTTTATATGTGAAAGCTAAAACCTCAAACTATAGCAGTAAACTTGGGAGATCAACAATCAGTTATCAAATATAAATATATAGTAAATTTTGTGGCAAGAAAAATGCCCTCTACTCATTTGTCAATGTGTTTTTTTAAAGTATTATTCTTTTTATCTTTAGCAAAGCAAAAAGCTGATATTCTGTCACAGAAATACGAGTCCTGCAGACGTCTGTCACTGAGCCTCAAAAATTCTTGTGAAATATTTATTTAATTTGAGCTGATGTTATCACATGCCAACAGATACTTTATATTGCATGACAGAACAGTATGGTGAGAAATTTCAGAGAGAACACTGCATTTTTCTTCTGCTAGGTTTTTGTCTTTAAAACAGATCTTGTAAACAGAACACTTCCACTGAAGGACAAAATTGTCTCCCAGTTTAATTTCTAAGATTTTTACATGCAGTTCAACAGTTTGTGCCAAATAATTACAAATTGGCATACAAAAAAATGTGACAAAGAAATTGTATAATTCTTATAAACATACAGCATCTTACCCAAACAGCTTGGGTACAGCAAGGTAAAACCCAACATACTTTGCAGCTCTGATACTCTGATTCTAGGGAGATATATTAATAGTGCTTAAATAGATGCTGATATTTAATTAATTTAAAAACAGATTCCACTTCAATGAACTTACATTTTTGATAAAAAAATAAATAAACTAAATGAGTTCCATAAGAGCATCTGAAAATGTTCCTTTAATACAAGAGATCTACAAGATTAACTGTTGGATGTGTATCAGGTGAAACCAGTTGATACATTATTCTCACGTTCAACCTTGTGTTTGACCTTCATCTGTCTGCAGAGCACAAAAACACCCTGTCCATCTCATTCATTTTGTCTCTAAATGGCAGGCAAATCTAGCTTCTGGAATGATCCCTTACATCTGTCAGAAAATGGATTTCAGAGCCAATTCCAATGACTTACCTTAATGATGCAAGCTATAAATCTAAATGTTACTGTGAACATATAACACCACATTATGTTTTTCTTAAATAAAAAAAATATATGCTGCTAATAGCAACCTGTTAAGCACCTACAAATACATATTCAATAACAAACACCCTTGGGTGAATAGTTTGACCAAAGTATCTATAAAGGTTTGCTCAGCTAGAGCAGCCTCTGTTCACAGGAACGTGTGTTGATAAACTACATGCATTAGGCTGTGTTCATTTTTAACATTAATAGACTACAGTGAGGCATAGACCATGCAGTCTTGCACATTTGTAACCTCAAAGGAGCTGAGAATATTAGTTTCTAGAATGTCATGTGCAATATTGTGTTGTAGAAAACAAATCTCAGAGCAGTATGATGCCAGTTTCAATAGCCTTTGAACTCACAAAAAAACTTACCCAACAGTAATAATGTCATTTTTTTGCAGAGTAGTTGGCTAACTTATTGTAAAACCATATACAATAAAAGATAATACTTCTTCATTCATGTAATAATTGAAATCACAGAGAGTAGGCTAGTGTTGCATTAATCAAAGCGGATATCCTGCTATGTTAGGAACCAAGAAGTCTTACAAAGGATCTATTTGGACACATCAATGATAAGATTTCCAAAAAGAGAAGTGGAACTTGGTTAAAACTGCATTCAAAAGAGTTAACCATCCCCTGCAATTATTTGTGACATATCTCTGGCACGTAAGAGGTCAGTATTTGAAGGGCATGGTTAAGAACTGAAATCAATGTACTCCTCCCCCTAACCTCATTATAAATTATATCCTTTCTAAGTTGGTGTGTCTGTGTCATTTTCAATACTCCATAAATATAAATAAAAAAAATACCCATAAGACCCCCAAATAAGTCTTTTCATTGATTCATTTTGTAAGAGCAAAGGCAATTTTTTATGGAATATTGGGGAATCATTCCAAAGCTTAGACTGCGCAATGTCATAATAGATGTAGGTAAAATGATCTTTAACATTTATGAAGGTAAGAAAATACAGACGTCCCAGTCGAACTGGAACATATACTAGTTTGACCATATTTTGATTTCCAAAAAAGCGGACACTTGGCACAGTCCTGAAACACTTTCAGGAACTGTGATTTCAAAACCTTTTCAAGAGCTTTAATTTTAACATATTTAAAACGTGCATATTTAAACCGTGCATTCTCCAAAAAGTGCCCACTCCAGTCTTTAGTTTTCATCCTCCTCAGTCAGTTTATAGATAAACTCTCCCTTTGCACAGAAGTATTATTGTTTCTGTATCCATGTGGACCCACTGGATCTTTGCCACTTTGTCACATACAGAACCCATCTATGCCAGCTCTGGTCGTCTGTAAAGCTACACTTGCGCTTTGATATCTTGTAAACAGTTGCAACGTGTTGCGGTGCATCAAAGCGCATCACAGTCTGGAGTCTGTTCCGTCTCTGAACAGATCAGAACCATCCACTAGGCGGCTGCTCGGGAAGGATGTCAGATGAGAGAAAGAGTGTCGTATTGCATGCATTGCACCAGTCAATTTAAGTGTGCTTATTGATCCCCTAAAAAAAGATGAAAACCTGGACATATGAAATATATATATATATATATACCAGTCAATATTCACACGTAACAAAATGCACCCTATTGATTGGATTTATAAGTTTAGGTAGCATGACAAAAAACGAGATTTTGATCAGTTGTCATGGAAATGGTTGGATTTTCTCAGTTGTAAAGACATAATTGTTGAACCATGTAGTAACTACAACATTACCATGACAACTGGGCCCTTTTCTCTCACTGATAAAGACTGCAAACCCACCACAGGGAGAAATAAGAAAAAAAAATTATGTTATTTTTTTGTATTTTTTGAACCCCAAGGTCACAATGAAAGATGTTTAAATTAACATAGAACATTGGTTGGAAATAGAGCAGCAGAATGTCAGAACCAGCCCAAACCATGTGTTTATTTGTTTAAGCTTGGCTAATTAACATACCCTGTCATTACTGTGCTGATGGTCAGGATTGGGCCTTTTATGATACTTGGAATTTTAATTAAATAAGGCACTAAACGTCTGCAGGTCTTAAAACTACCTGTCAAATAGCAGTGGAGTGAAAATTGCCCTTAAAATTGCCCTCAAAATAAAAGAAAGCAGAATTTAGATCAGAACTCCGTATCTACTGCGTTAATCTTGGCAACACTCGTTTAATTTGTTAAAAGAAGCAAATTTAGATGAAAGCTTCACCCAAAGATTTAAAAAACACAAAAGTAACAAATCGTTATTAGGAATGCAATATATTAGAAATGACAAACATGACCTGTCACTTTCATAAAAGAATGCCTTGCTCAAGTTTTACAGTCTTAACTCTTTGCGTTAACAATGGTCTCAGAGCAACCAGGGGTTTAAAAGAAAGAAATACAAGCAAAGGCGACACATGGCTAGAGGGAATGTGCTTTCATCAATCTGAACACAGACAACTACAAGTGACAGGCATCAGTCAAAGAAACAAGTCTGGGCACGCGATCTCAGGTGAAATCACGGATACATAGGTGTTCTGGCCAGGTTCAGTTATATGCTACTGCCTTTTTGTGATAAAGAATTGTACCACAAATCTGAGCCAGTTAACCATGACATCATTAAAAACTGAAAAAATGATAAAAAATGGAAGAATTATTTATTTACAAAATACAAGATTTTATTAAATGTTAAAAAGAGGCAAACAGTCAGCTTTGCATAACAACTGTGATGCGCTTTTTGTCTTTAAAACATGCTTGATTCATCCACTCGTTAACCTGGAAAAGTTAATAAGGTGCAGATTGAGGTTAAAAAAACAGCAGTCAAACAAGCAAGCCACCAGATAAAGTTCTAATGACAAACAAGGCAGGGGCCTATTCTCCAAAATAATCAGGGGCTTCGAAGCCTGTTGAGCTTATTATTTTTGTTGATTACCTGGCATCTTTCAACCAGCACAAGGTGCGTTGCATATCCTCTTAGTAATTTGCATAAAACTGACTACTAAAAAATACACTCATGGTGCAGCAGACAGGACAGGCTTTATTTTCCTGGCTTATTAGCGTGCTTACAGCAAAGCACTGTTTTATTCTTCATTAATTTTTTTAAGTCTAGGAGAGTAAAATTGATGCCCCAATCTCTACTCCTGCTTGAGTGTGTGGCAGCATATCAGGTCTCATGTTATTTTTGTTAGAAGAAGCCCCCTCCTGTCAGTCATTTCTGCATGGTAAGAAAAACAACTCCCAAGACTTGAAAGCTGCCCAAGTCAGATAATGTGCTGTGGTGAATAGAAACTCCTAATTTGCTGTTTTTTCTTTTCCCTGACTCTGCTTTTACCTCACATGGCAGCAAAGAAGAAATGATTTCAGTTGAAAGTTTATTAGGTAAAGCTAACTGAAGCTAATGCAACATTGGTGCAATAAATATGCCACTCTTAAAGGGCTTTAGGTACTGGGTACAATGTGGCAATAGTTTTTGTTTGACTTGCTTCTTATTCTTTATGGCACTTTAACCTAAAGATGAAGAAGATATGCTATAACACTGAGTAAATGAAGACCAATAATTTCATCATAAATGGAAAGAGTTTTGCAGTATAAACTGTCAAGTGTGATTGAAAGCTAACACTTAAAATGATCTTTGTTAACAGAGTATATTTTGCTTACAAACGTGGTGAATATTATCTTTACAAAATGTTTATGCTGTGATTTGTATATTTATTAAGCCTTATTGTAATTTTAATATTTGTGTAAAACTCAGACATAGACTGGAGGTTTAATAATGTCTTAACTGGATGACTAAGGGAAAGAGTTAGCTCACCAGGACCAAGGATACTTCATCCCGCAGTCAGGCTTTTACCCAAGGAGTATAGCTGTTTATTGCTTCGAAGTACCACTCTCTTGTATACCAACCACATGTAGGAAGTATACTAAGGAAGCAGTGCAGACAGGATTGTCCAGCAGTCAGAGGTTAAGTAATATTACCTTTTCTTGGATGGTGGAATCTGCTTTAGGGACACTAAACATAACTGTGGTGGGGAAGAAGAGTGTGCTACTGTGACAGGTTGAAAGATACCAGCTCCCTATGGTCGGCTATGGTCAGGGTAAGATAGATTCACAGCAAGAACTGTGGAAGAGATATTTTGGACAGGGACTATTCTACGCTACAGTCACCCTGGGATGATGATAAAGAAAATGACATCAGTTACTTTTTGTTCCCCATCTTGTTGAACAATCCTTAGCTGTCCACAGTAATTAAGAAAGGGGTATTCCTTTTCCTTCGGTTGTGTGAAAGGTTTCTTATTGTTTGTGTTTGCGTGTCTAGCAGCAGGTTAGTGAGCAAAGGATGCTTAGAGTCTTTGGTTGCAGGCCTGAATGTCACCCCATACGTTGACTCAGCAATCACACATGGGGACTTTGAGACCCATGCAGACAATAGTTGCATTCGGACATACCAGTTCTAGTAAAGCAGTTCTGAGAACTACCCGTCTTGAGTTTAGTTATAGGAACCACCCATCCTTATGGGGAATTTTCCATTTTGCGTTCGCACATGAGTGGGGACCTTCATAAGTACCATTTGTGAAGCAACCGTCTGCGACACTGATGTGTAACTTTAGCGTCACACCCAGCACCAAAACAAACATCACCTGTGAAAAGTGAACAGAAACAGCACAAAGCGCATATCACGAAAGGGGCGTAGTTTGTCAGTTCTTCCAATCACCAAACACCTATGTATTTGAGTTACTATGGG